>OY735209.1:1123678-1858678 GCA_963457665.1 Thysanoteuthis rhombus
TTGAATGCAAGAATTCAATTATTGAAGAGAGTGAATGTAAACCCACAAGAGAGGAAATCATGTGAATTTTGCCTATTTGGGGCCTACAGGAACTGTTTTTGGTACTACATAAAATGAAAAGTTGAAAAAAAGAAATGGTGCTGCCAAAATTGAATGAGCAATTCAGACAGTCCAATATTAAAGACGATCACCAGAACTTTCAACATGATTTCCTAAGTTTTTAGTTAGTCCTAATAGCAACCTATGTATGTATGTATCACATGTACAGGTTGCACCAATGGAGCTAAAGGGCTGAAAATTTAAGCATTTACCCTTTACTTTGTTGATGAAAACTTTTCATATTTCCAAGATTTCCCACCCCATCCCACCGCAAATAGGTCTAAAGTTGAAGATTCAACTCACAATGTAAATTGATGCTTAATTGATCACTAGTTGGTATCCAGCAGCGTTTGAGCTTGTTTTTTTGAAAATTCAGACTTCTTCAGTGATTGCTCCCCAACAAAAAGACATGAAAAGTAATTTATTTATTGATCATCCCTTTTTTTCAATTGATCCTCCAGTAACACAGCATAATGGTTTTTGTAGAGTGACTAATCAGACCTGTTTTGATCTCATTAATTATGTCTATGAGAGGCCGAACTTATCACCTTTGTTTTATAGTTGCATTAGAGTTTCAGTCCTTGAACCAATCTAGTTTGTTTCTTCAAAAGGGTGTCTGGCAATATAGAAATAGGAGTTTGCCATCTTGATAAGTTTTGTTCATTAGAATTGAGAACAATAATCTTTGTGATGTTTGAAACAATTCTAAGAGAAATCATTGATTTACTTTGGCCAGATATTTCATTTCCTCAAAAAGTTAATGTCATTTTGACATTTTTGACACAGACTTCAAATATTATGTAGAAATAGATGGAAATCAGATGATTATTATAGGGGTGAGAGCAAATGTTGACCCCACAATTCTTTTCGCAAAAAGGGGGACCCTTATGTGAGTTTCGTGCACATACATAGTATTTGGGGTCCACCAGAATTGTTTTAGGCACAGGGTGAAGTGAAACGTTTTTAAAAGAGAGATGGCTCAACTGAAAATTGATCATTAAAAATATTTTGATAGAATTTATGATCCTTTTAAAAAATTGAAGAATTAGAAATGAAGTGTTTATATCACAGTGAAATCTCTGATTTACCTATAAATGCTCTCCAGTCACATGCTGTTTATAATAGTTGTTTTTTTCTACTACAGTAATCTCTCATTATAAAATTGATGTTGGAGTCCAAAAAAGCCAACCACATTATAACTGAGCTGCAATAATGATGGTTACCAATTTAACTATTTTGATGCTAGATCTAGGTCCAGCAATTTTAGAGTTAGATATAGCTAATTTAGACCTAGAATAATATTTTTGGGTCCAGCATCCATCCACTCTATAATGTGAATAGCACTATAACTAACTGAATTGTAATGCATCTGATATAAATGCCCAACCCCATATAAAATACTGTCAATGGATTAGTTATAATCAGTGTGAATCCTCAACCACAGAGCATCTGTTTCTGGAAGGGGGGGGGGTGGCTATTTTAGGAAAGATTAATTCGGAAACTGTAAACTACCAACCAAAACTGCCCACCGATTAAGATGAGTTTTTTCAGTTTTTGAGTGGTTCTGCCTGGATGGCAGATTCAGGATTTTAAGCCAGGGGGTTGCAATTAATTTTTTTGTTTTACATGTGTTTGACAAGACAATGAGGATAAAATTGAGACTGTAAACTGCTGTGTTGCCGGGTTGGTCTCATTTCACTAATCAGCTTCTCTGTTTATGATGTGCTTGGAAATCTGAAGGAGTCTTCCAGTGGAATTGATTAGAGAACAATTCTGCCACATCAATAGCAAAGAAAATGCTTGTTATACAATATAACAAAAATAGAACAATTTTCTTATTTCTTTTTATCAGTTTACCATTTTAAGATCAGGTAATATTCACACCCATGAAATTACTTTGGGAAAAAAGTTTTTTCTCTAATATTTTAGTCATTTGACAAAAACAAATCTTTACCCATTTTATTTGCCTTTTATAAAAGATATAAACAAAAAATAACCACGAAAAATTCTAAAATAAGATTCATGGAACAGTAAACAACAAACAAATTATATAACTATTGTATATTGATGTTTTGATTTTATTTCATTTTAAATTAAATATAGTCAGTTATTTCCACCATTCAATAAAAAAAAATATGATAGTTTCCATTAGAAATTTTTAGTCAAGAACACAAAGGAGATTTCAAATTTTACCTTAGATTTACAAAATGAGCCAATTTCAATAAAGATTTTGAAATTTATTCTTTTCTGGATGAATTTTGTAAAGAAAAGGATATTTTGTTGAGAAAAACACAAAGAAATATTTTTCAACGTCAATCAGGATATTTTGTGGTAGAGGTACCCATGCAGTTTCCAGCTAAACCCTATTTCCTCTCAGTGATCATACATATAAATATGCTTTGCTTTTAGGGGAAGAAAAAATGGGGGGGCATAGAAATCATTCATATATATATATCTATATATACTCATTGCCACATATATATTCAAAGCAAATAAGAACAAAACAATCATCAAAGAAAATTAACGAATAATTATTCATGTAGTGGAACTTGGGAATAGTGGATCACCGGACAGTAAATCAAAATGATTTTGTACAAATGCGAATACATAACAGGACTACATTCTTTTCTCAAGTCTACACATCTGCTATTTTATTTTGTGAAAGACTTGCAAGCTTGAGTATTGCTCTTCAGTGTGCAAGCTAAGGGACCTAATTTTAAACCAGAAGTAATATTCAGAGGTTCTCTTACTTCCATTATAGAGCCTCACCTATTCAGAATTTTCTAATTGTGCTACATGAGGTTAGATTAAGATTGCATTAGAAATATTTCTTGTCCAAACAGCAGTCAATGCACTTGCTCTTCAGAGGGATGTAAGGTTATTTTTCTTGATGTTATGTGTTATGTACACTGGATTGGGGCACACGGGGATCACTTTTAGGACTGAGCCACTTCAATTCTAGTAATTAAAATTGATCTTGTCAATTCATTACATTTATTCTACTAGGAAACTAAAGGGCATTTCAATTTTACTTTTGTATCATTCTTTTTTCTCTTCTTAAGTAGCTTTTGAGACTGTGTGAATGTGATTATCAGTTGAAGGTTTCCTTTAGTGTTTCATGGAATCTTATTCATGAATTACTGTCCACTCAATTTGATTTTATTGTCTGCTCAGTGAATGCCTCCTGCACTCTATAAGTATTGAAATGTTGATTTCACTTGTCCAAAAAATACATATATAACACAAGATACTGTTTTATGAGAATCCACAAAGTTGAGTACTACTTGTGAGGCAATAAACCTAATTTGTATTCTCCTCACAAATGACATACAAAAATGCAGGAAGATTGTATATTCCATACATCATGTTTATTAGTGAAATGAATTATTATCATCATTATCAGTGAGCCTAACTTTTGCCAATGAATATTTGAAAGATTTTTAAATCACTTCCTGCAAAATTGTCTACAATTAAACAATACTCCAATAAAATGTGCAGTTAGTTTCACTTGGAGACTTTTTTGAGTCATTTGATCTTATGTTGATCAATTGTACCCTGATTAATTCACTGTGTACTAGGGCTGGAGCACAGTAGATCAGAAATAATTTTAAAAAACAAATTCTTGCCTGAGAGATATCACTTCAGGTAACATAATCTATTTCATAACCAATAGAGTTGATATTTCTTTCACCCAAATGGATAGATAAAATTAGCTTCTACCTAGAAAAGGTTTATTGATGGATATTTCATAAGTATTTAAGATACTTATATATTTGATAATTTATATTGTTTCCTCCATGAATTTTAATTCGATTTCAACACTTCCCCCCACAAAAAAAGCTGTTATGAATCTTATTTATTGTCGTCCCTGAAACCCATGTAAATTATCATTCCCGTCTTGAATTTAAAAAGCAAGTTGATTTCACTAAATCATCCCTACTTATCATAACTTATCATTATATTTTTTGACTCACCTCTAACACATCAATTATTATTAATATATTATTAATTATTAATTATATTATGATAAATTATTTGTTTTGCATTTTTGCAATCAAATTATTGTGTTTTATATGTAAGTTATTGTTTTGATAATTTTATCAAATTCAAGAAATACATTCAACAATTAAAATACAACCATAAAATAACTTTTGTTTCTTTTTTTGTCAATTGAAGAAAATTCAAAAATCAAATTAAAATTCATAAAAAGGACAAGTGAGATTTAACTATTATAACATTTAAAGTTGAAGACATGAAGTTAATGTAGTTTAATTAACGTGAGAAAAATAGATACAACACTTTGATCTTGAACTAAATGCTGCAAGAGGCTAGACCACAAATCTAGGATAGTGACAAGATCATCATTATCATAATTTACAGAATGATATAGGATCAGAAACAGAACAAGGTCCAACTGAAGAGCCATTGGATTTACTGAAGGATATCCGTTGAATGCAGCAAATTACCAAACTTACTCCTTACATCTCTAGACAAATACCATTTTTCCCAACAGGGCTTTGGTTGTCAACAATTTTGATCTGCCCACTACAGATGTGTCCTATTAGAAGGATAAAGTACCAATATGACCCTGTGGAGAAGTTTTGAAGAATTCATAAAACCTTAAATTCAAGGTCTATGGAGAACAAAACAAACATTACATATCAATTCAGAGTAAACGAATCCAAGTAAATTCTAATCCATTAGATTATCCAATATATTAATTAAAAGATGAAAAAAATATTGGCAGTCATCATGGTGTCACCTTTTTGTTATCCCACCAATGTTGTTCTGCTTCGAATTCCAAATTACTACCCCACCAGTATGAATAGATATATACAGCCGCAAATCATTGGAACTGTGAAAAGTTTCCTTTATTTAATCCCAAATTTAATAGATTATTAGCCAATGACCTAACCTTTAACAAAATGTCATTCAAATTCATTGAGAACAATTGAAAATATTGAATGGAGAGACAGGAAGACAGACAAACATAAATGAATACATATAACTTTTCTAAATTCTGAGATTAATTATAAGAAATAGACTTAATACCCACTTTAATGGGCAGGATAAATTACTGTCAAAAAAAGAATCAATAAAATATATAGATAGATAAATGGAAATCATATAATATTACAAGCCATCAACCAAAACTGTCCACAAGGGTTTCTATAGTTTCTAAGTTGGTCTAGTTGGCTATCTATGCATTACTCATACGGACAATGCTGATAGAACTAAAAAGTTGAAAATTTAAAAATTTATTTCTTACTGTATCTACAATCTAATTTTTTATTTGCCCCTTATATAGGTTATACTGGTAGGTTCAATTTGCAATGTAAGTTTATACTAAATTGATCCCTTGATTTGTGCCAGTAACATTCGTGCAAAATGTGAAGCAAGTAACTCGTTTATTGATCAACACTTTTTCCGAATTCTAATTGATCACCCCCAATACAGTATGTTGCCAAAGGATGTTGGTCATGTAATCATTTCTATTGAGTGACTTACCACTCCTGTTTCATTCAATTTCTCTTTAAAGTGGATATTTGTGACTTTCAAAGTTTTTACATTCTCTGAAAATTTTCAATTGTACATACGCATTGAAACAGTCATCCTTCTTTTTTCTCTAAGCCACTTTATATGAATGTTACCAAAGTACCCAGTGTTAGCAGGATAAAGAATATCCAATCACCAGTTGATATCTCCCCCGTACTTTTGCCTCCACTCCGTTAACAATAAAAAGTCATCATTCAAATAAGCAGCCAATGAACAGACAGTCATTCAATCTCTTATTTTCCCTACCTCTCTATCAATGATACAGTTCCCACTGCTCATTTTCGGCAGCATCTACATCATTCACCTCAGAAATGTGTCCATTTTAGTATAAATTTACAAGGTATTTACAAATAAAAAAGACATATTTTAGGGAAGATTTTCTCTAATTTGCTAAAACTCCCCTGGAAGGAGACATACACATATTTTCAAAAGAGAATAAAATAACTAATTCCCCGGAATTCACAAGATGATGTTTTCTTCCCAGGGTGTGTTTGCATGTGTTTTCTCAGGGTGAAACTCTGTGATAAAGCTGATGCACATGCTTTGCAAGAATGAAAATTTTCTACTTTGTGTGTATTCGCATGTGTCTCCTTAAATGTGAACTTTGTGAAAATGCAGAGCAACACACTTCACAAGAATAGGGTTTCTCTGCAGTGTGTGTTTTCATATGTTGTTCCAAGTTACTACTCATTGTAAATCCTGATCCACACACATCACAAAAATAAAATTTCTCTCTAATGTGTGACTGCAAGTGTATTTTCAAAGATGAACTCAGTGGAAATGATGATCCACACACATCACAAGAATATGGTTTCTCTCCAGTGTGTATTCGTATATGCGTTGTCAAGGTGGAACTCTGTGAAAATGCTGATCCACACACTTTGCATGAATATGGTTTCTCTCCAGTGTGTGTTCGCATGTGTGCTTTCAAAGTGAACTTCTTTGAAAATGCTACTGCACATACTTCACATTCATGTGGTTTCTCTCCAGTGTGTACTTGCATGTGTAGTTTTAAAGATGAACTCTGTGAAAAAGTAGATCCACACATCTGACAAGAATATGGTTTTTCTCCAGTGTGTGTATGCATATGTCTTTTTAGGATGTACTTCCGTGAATATGCTGCCCCACAAACTTTGCATACATGTGGTCTCTCCCCAGTGTGTACACGCATATGCGTTTTTAAAGATGAAATCAACGAAAATCTGGATCCACAGGTATCACAAGAATATGGTTTCTCTCCAGTGTGTATTCGCATATGTGTTCTCAAAGAGTAATTCTGTGAAAATGATGATCCACACACTTCACATGTATAGGGTTTCTCTCCAGTGTGTGTCCGCATATGAGTTTTCAGGGTGGAACACTGTGAAAATGCTGATCCACACACTTTGCATGAATAAGGTTTCTCTCCAGTGTGGGTTCGCATATGATCATTTAGGGTGGACTTTTTTGAAAATGCTGCTCCACAAATGTTGCATGTATGAGGCTTATCTTCGATATGCTTCTGCATATGTATTTTCAAAGATGAACTCAATGAGAAAATAGATCCACATGCATCACAAGAATATGGTTTCTCTCCAGTGTGTGTTTGCATGTGTGTTATCAAGCTTGAACTCTGTGAATATGCTGATCCACACACACTGCATGCATGAGGTTTATCTCCAGTATGTGACTGCATGTGTATTTTCAAAGATGAACTCAATGAGAAAGCTGATGCACATACATTACAATAATATGGCTTCTCGCCAGTGTGTGTTCGCATATGTGTTTTCAAGGTAGAACTCTGTGAAAATGCTGATCCACACACTTGGCATGAAAAAGGTTTCTCTCCAGTGTGCGTTCGCATGTGTCTTTTCAAATGTGAATTCTGTGAAAATGATGATTCACACACTTTACACAAATAAGGTTTCTCTCCAGTATGTGTTCGCATATGCTCTTTCAAAGTGGAGCTTCTCGAAAAGGCTGTTCCACAGATATTACATGTATGAGGTTTCTCTCCAGTGTGGGCTCGCATGTGCATTCTTAGAGAAGAACTTAATGAAAATGTGGATCCACACACCTTACAAGAATATGGTTTCTCTCCAGTGTGTGTTCGCATATGTGTTTTCAAATTGAAACTTTGTGAAAATGCTGATCCGCACACCTGGCATGAATAAGGTTTCTCTCCAGTGTGTGTACGCATATGTTCTTTCATGGTGCCTTTTTTTGAAAAGGCTGCACCACAAAACTTACACAAATGGGGTTTCTCTCCAGTGTGCGCACGCATGTGCATTTTCAAAGATGAACTCAATGAAAATGTGGATTCACATACATTACAAGAATATGGTTTTTCTCCAGTGTGTGTTTGCATATGTCTTTTCAAGGTGGAACTCTTTGAAAATGCTGATTCACACACTTTGCAAGAATAAAGATTTACTCCATGGTGTGTTTGCATGTGTTCTTTTAAGGTGGAGCTCCATGAAAATGCTGCTTTGCAGACCTTACATGTATGAGGTTTCTCTTCAGTGTGTCCCTGCATGTGTGTCCCTGCATGTGTGTCCTGAAAGAAGAACCTAGTGAAAATATTGATCTACACACTTTACGAGAATATGGTTTTCTTCCAGTGTGCATTCGCATGTGGTCTTTCAAGTGGGACTTTTTTGAAAAAGTTGCACCACAGACCTTACATACATGGGGTTTCTCTCCAGTGTGTGCCTGCATGTGCATTTCTTAAGATAACCCCCGTGGAAATGTGAACCCACACTCCTCACAAAAATATGGTTTCTCTCCAGCGTGTTTGCATGTATAGCTTAATCCATAGACTTCTTATTCTTATATTCAACACTGAACGGATTATTAATACTATGTTTGAACATGGTAATCGGATGATTTCATTTGTTGTTCACCACAACTGGTATCTGCAAGAGGAGAAATGCTTTTATGAAAAAATTCCACTCATGCGCAATTTACAAATATAGATTTATATCAATCCTAGTTTTGATTCTAATGATCACTATTTATATTTGGTCATAAATAGAGGCATCCTTAATTAAAATGTGGGTGTTGGGGTAGAAGAAATCTGAAATAATTGCCAGGTCGGTACAGGCAATATTCAAAGGTCGGTGATAGATAAAATACTACTAACATCACTTATCATATGAAAAACTGTGATTTGAACAAGTAAACCAAGTTATTTGTAATGGGTTATCCTTCAGTCAGAACTACATAAGATCTTTGTTTTTCTATCAGTACTTCAATATTTCTCATACTTGCCTGGTGTAACTATATGATGCAGTTTCTTATTTCTTCAGACGTCTAACGGAAATGAGGAGCAAAATAGACGGTATTACTGTATTACTACTGATATGTTATTATGTAATTCATTTCATTTTTACCAAGTTGGTTAGCTGGCTTAAGTCAAATATATTACTCAAAGCAAAAATAATGGAGGATTTCCACCAAGCTTTTCCACTTTGCAGCATATAAACAAATCACAGATATGACATCAATTTTTTTTAATAGTTTGATATTCTGGCTTAATAAAATCTAACAAATTAAATTGAAATACTAGAATTAGTGACATATTTTTTAAGATCAAACAACAGTGTAAAAATTATGAGGTCACCATTTTTACAAAAGTATGACTTTTCCTCACTTTAGCCTGGAAAATATTGGGCAAAAAAAGAGAAAATTTTGAAATTTCAAATCCTTTTAATAATTTTAAATTTCAGGAAATTGGGATAAGGGTTAGGATAGCAGTTAGAGTTAAAGTTGGAATGAAGGTTGATGGTATAAAAGAAATTGACTGGAAAAAGAAACAAAATCCATGCCATACCTCAATGAAAATGGAAGATAGGAATTGCTCACGTTAACATTATAATTACATTGTAAATAGCAACCACCTTGTAAAACCAAGAAAAATTTTTTCTTCTTCCAAAACTTACACTCTCCCAAAGATATTGATTGACAAAGCTTGAGAAAGTGTCCAAGTGAACAGTAAAAATACATCTATACATACATATATATATATTTTTACTTTATATTTTGTTTTTACTCATATATATATATATATATATATATATATATATATATTGACTTATATTTAAATATTTTTGATTTAGGTATTTATATTTTTTTTCACACACATATATATATACTTAAACATAAATCATCACTCTATCTCTCCAAGTTTTTAAATGGACAAAAACTCTTGGGATTTTTTCATATTCTGTATCAGAGGGTCCTAATCAACAGCAGAGATAATTAGGCCCTTTTTAATGGAAGATTTTTGAATGAAGTATTTATCTTAATTGTTAGTTAGCACATGCCTAGAAAAAACCTGAAGCTAAATTCAAGAGCTGATTGTGTGATTCATAATCATTTAAAATACTCCATGATTAATCAACTATTCGTTAAGAATAATTGATGACTAATCAACAATCAAAATAGTTGTTTGTTGTGGCCCTATTTAGATGATATTCTCCCTTTTTTTGTCTGAATAGCACAAAAGAAATGATTTTAAATTTTAGGAGGTTGGGGTTGGTGTTAGATTTAGGATTAGAGTTAAAGGTGATGGTATTAAAGAAAGTAACCAGCAGGAAAAGAACATAAGTGTACTCCTCACTGCCATGGAAAATAAGTTTCCACTTTAATATTATAGTTTCATTGTAAACAGAGCCACCTTGTGAAACCTGAAAAATCTTTTTCCCTAAACTGAAACTCCCAAAGCTAACATGTTTTATCGATTGTAACCTTAGTTTTGAAAAAAAAGAAAAAATATTTCTGTGTACTCACACAGGATTTCTGAGCAAATTAAGGCCGTGTAATTGTTTTTGACAAAAATTTTATTGATTCCACCATAATTGATGGATATGTCACCAGAAGAATGAAGTCGTGTTTTAAAATTCTTTGAAAAATAGAATTGACTTCAGAGAATTTTGATTAAACTAAAATTGATGAATTCAGTAATTAATTGAGTTGATTTTTCAGAGCCAATTCAAACGTAACAGGGAATAAAATCAAACAAAATTTCTGAGGAAATTTTCTAAAATTAAAATAGGTTGCAGAGGTTGCTGACTTGAAAAAAATATCTCCACATGATTTTCTTACAAAATACCCTTTTCATATTTATTGAAAATTGAATACATCCCAAAAATTCTACTGAAATCATCCTATAAGTATATTTTTGGTGAAATTTTAAAATATGTGTTTAAATATCAAGCTAAAATTTCACAGGTTGGTACAAAGGCATCAAGTCAAAAGTCATTAGACAAAAGGACAGCAGTGTTTTATGGATTCATTACAATCTCTTTTGGACGAAAAAGATCAGTCAAATAGATAATAGTAGTTAAAAAAATTCCAACTAATATTGTACAATTAAAGAAATTTTATTTATCTAATTTTTGTGAATTCAAATGAATAAACATTTTATTTATTTATTTATTTATCTTGGATTCGTTCAAAATTTAAAATCAAAAAGTATAATTATGTCTTTAATAGTAGAATTTATCATGTAAAACGGAAGAAATAAAAAGTTTTGTACCATTTAATTCAAAATTTCGTATAAAATAAACAATAAAATGTTTATTCATTCAAATTTACCGAACACAATACTAAATGAAATGACTTCAATAGTACAAATTTAGTTAAAATATTCATAATTACCGTTGTCGTTTTGACTGATGCCTGCTGTCCGAACGTGACTATAACTTGCAGTAATCTGCACTTCAGTGATGTCCATTTGTCTGATGCTTTCTGACTTGATGCCTTTTGTCATGGATTCAAAATTTTGCAACGTAAATTCAACTATTTTACCGGATCGTGAATGGAACAAAGTTTTCAAAGCATTAAACTCCAGTTTCATAATGTCTTATCATTAATCGTTTTCAGTTGATGATTTTTTACAATCCTACTTTTATTAGTAACACAAAGATTATTACAATACAATAAATAGATTTCAAGTTAGAGACATTTTAATCGACACATTCGTCGCTTTTTTGCCAAAAGTCCGTGAGAAAGTCAGACGAAGATATACGACAAAGCAGGACCTCCAAATGTCAGAAGTGCCAATCAATGTGAGTAAGTAGAAGCTGGAAATGAAAACACATTCAATCATAATAAGACCTTGAACAGTGAGGTTTTGAACACTAACAAGGCAACAGAAATTACGGAAGGTATACAATACCTGTCGCTAATTGCTTCTCTCTATCTATTGTTTTCTGTTTCGTTCCCTTTGAGGCTATGCAAATTTAGTGAAAAGTAAGGACCTTTAATAATTTCCAGCAAATTAGGAAATTTTAGATTTGAGAAAAAATTGCAATTTTGGCAAAAAAATTCGGAAAAAAGAGTCATTTCAAATTGAAACCAAAATGTCTGCTGAAACCAGAGATCAAGGGAGATAATTATCATTTGATAATACCATACCTTTGCCCCCAAATAGTTGTTGTCAGTTTTTTTTCATATCCAAATGCAACAACTATTATGGGAGAAAGGTAGTAATAATTAGGATTATGATCTGTTGCTTCTTCCTCCCCGCTCTCTCTCTCTCTCTCTCTCTCTCTCTCTCTCTCTATATATATATATATATATATATATATGTATATGTTACACATATTCATGGGTATTTTTTCCATTTTAGGGGGGAAATTCAAGGGAATTTTTTCTTAAAGTTGAAGGATCAAAATTAAGGCGGGAGGGGGATTTTCTTTCACTTTTAGGCATCAAAATCAAGGGTAATTTTTAATTTTATTGGTCAATTTTTTTCTTTTCGTTTTTGGAGGTCAAAATCAAAAGGAAAATCTCTTCTTTACTCTTAGAGGTCAAATTCGAGGAGTGGAAATTATTTTCAACTTTTTTTACATTAATTTCTTTTAACTCTCGCATGTGTTGCTTAAAATTAAACCAAAATGGATTGATGCAGTTTTTTTTTTCATACAAAAAGACAAGGTCATTGATACATACCTTTTGCAGGACCACTGAAGAAACTTCATAGAGAGATAGGCACCGATTTCCAGGTGTCACAGGACTTCTAAAACTTTCATTGACCAAAACACGTGTAGTTCAAAAATTAATCAATGTTGATTGATGCAGGGTTTCAAACAAAAGGTCAAAGTCACTGCTACATAACATCACAGTCATGAGCGCACTGAAACGTTTCATTAGTATAAAGTTTTGAATGATTGGACAGACATTGTATTATAAATAATAAATAATCATACAAAATGAATAATTCAACAATTTATCAAATAATTGATAATTTGATAAAAATCTATAAAAGCTAATTGATAATTCATAATTATAATTTATCATAAATCATGGTTATTATTTTGTCAGTATTTTAATTTTTTTTCAACTGTTTTCCAAGGAAATTTGAATTAAGATGAAGGGAAATAGTTGTCAAAAATGGATTATGATGGTTTACAATACTTAATCAAATAGAAATAAACCAGCATTCCAGAGGACATTTTCAATCAGCACAACCCACACATGCTACTTTTTATCACATAAATCAAACTTTGGTTGTGGTAAAATAAGGTTACCTTGATGAAAATAATACCTGTATTGAACCATAAATTCATGACTTGAAAAAAAATGAAAAAAAATAGCATATTGTGTTAGGGGTGATCAAATGAAACATTGGAAAAATTGGTCATCAATGAATAAGTTACTTTTCTCACCTTTTGTTAGGCACTACAAAAGACTAAAACAAGCATAAATGCTGCTGGCCGCAAACTTAGGGACGAATTTACTATAAACTTACATAGAAAATTAAACCCCCACAGAAAAAACTATCAGGGGTGGGGATTTTCAAAAACCCCTTCCCCACAAATTTCGATTATCATTGAAGGGAGTGAGTGTACAGAGTTTCAACTTTCTACAAAGTCCAGATCAATACTTAGATAGATAGATACATATAAATGTCAGATCAAACAAATAATCTAAACCCAACAACAGTTCTTAAACCAGTGTTAGTGGATAGCGGTGATCAATAAGAGAAGATATTTTTATCTGCAAACCAATTACTTCACATTGGAAGGGTCTTTATTTACAGAGAGAGAACCCAGACGATCACACTGTTCATTATATAAGATTTCCACAAAAAGACAATATTATTCAATCTGCAGTCAAAGTGGAGGAGTCCATAATCCAATGAAATATCATGAAATGTGATATTAAATATTTCTTCAATGTTGTCAAACTCAAGTCCAAGTTGGAAGTAACAGCTGACTGCTTTTCTATTGTAACAACAACAGCAATGATAATCCTCAGCGGATTTAAGATTGTAAATTCTCAACTTTTTTCCAGTCCTGTCACGTTAAACCAAACCAATATATTAAATCAGCATTTCCCTACTGTGATTTGAAATCATTACCAAGTGATCAGCAGGTGGCTCTCTTACTGACTGAGCCAAACTAACAAATCTTACGCATAAACAGAAATTTATCTTACAAATATACAAGGGCTTATCTCATTCTAATCAATAGATACATTTATACTAAAGAAATTGTAATGGAAAATTATTTATTTGAAAATTTGTTCTCAAATAAAAAGATTTTCATAAAAAGTCTCAAAGATTTGATTTAAATTGAATAATACGCTGGTTTTACGAAAACTTGTTTATATTTGCAATCCGGTGAACTTGCTGGATTTACATTTGGAAATTTCAGCCCAGTTCACACACTTTGGTTGAATTTGTTGAAAGGTTTTGGGTAAAGATTAGGATGAGTGGAAGACTCCAAAAATTGTATGAAAATTTTTTTGGAAGGAATATCTTGTGCTCTCAATCCAAATAAAAACTATTGTTACCTTTGTTTTGAAAATAGGGATTCCAGTTACAGTGTAACTATTATGCTGAAGTAGGCAATAATTTTCTGCCGTGGAAAGTTGTACATGTATTTCAAAATACAAAAAATATTCTTTTTTGACAGAGTAAGGACTAAATGCTTAAATTTTTAGCCCTCTAGTTCCATTAGTATGGTCTATACAAGTGATACATAGATAGCCATCCAGACTAACTTAAAAACTGAACAAACCCATGTTGACACTTTTGTTTAGTGGTTAGTAACACAATATGATTTCTATTTATCTATCTACTATTCTAATAATTTTTTTTCACAGCAATTCATCCAGCCCATCTGTTTGTCGATGTTTTGTTGAAGGGTGAGCCATAGTCTAATAGGAATCTATCAAATTGGGAGATGAATAGAGGAAATATCTTACAGTTACCTCCCCTGCATTATAGTTATGTATCTGTTCACACACCAACTGGAATTAATTGGAATTTTCCGTAAGGGTAGGCCATGGCGTAATGAATTTTTTTTGATTGAGAGACATTTTTTCATCTACTGATGTTTTCACAAGTCTTTGTCCACACACTATTTCCAGAAGTGGGAGGATGAGTGATGGTCTAAAGGAAAATTGATCACTAAATTGAGGTGGATCCAGGCAAATTTCACAATGACCTCCCCTGTGTCGCATCCATACATGATCTGATTTTCATTTAGTTTTCAGTGATGATGGTCTTGGCTGAGGTATATGTTCTAAGAGTTTTCCCTAGTTTTTGGTGCTGTTAAGCTTTGATTATTATTCCCTTAATATTTTGATTTTTCTTCATCGTAGGGTATAGAATTAATTGTTGAATTACCCTGGATTTCTTTAAATGGATTGAATTTATATATTGTATGTGTATATACCTCCAGAGATACACAAGATTGACTTTTACATAAAATCTAAGTGGGGGTAGTATTTTTATTTGATGTATAGGCACATGGACATTTTCACCCATGATTTCAAAACTGTTTCTCCGAGAGCCCTAATCTTTTTTTACTTTTCATAGCAGTAAATTTCTCTACGAACACTAAACATGTTACATGTGGAAAAGGTTTTTAGTTTGTACATAGTATTGAAAATTATAATCAAATATTCATTAGATACAAAGCAGTTTTTGTGATATCTGTTTACTATTGAATCTTATGAATTACTAATCTAGCAAAATCCATGTTTATAATCTTTAGGAGCTGTTCTGTGAAAAACTGTGTTTTTTTATCACTCACCGAAAAAAAAAAGAATATAGAGAAATACAATTGTCACAAGTTTTCCCTTGAAAAGTTTGAACCTCGTGAGTATAAAACAACACTCTTTCCAGGTACCAAGTACCAGTAGATATGGGTTTCTTATAACATACCTCCAATACAGGAAATTATCTTCAAGACTAGAAAACTTCCAGAGAGTGTATACCATTGCCAAACACCAATGACACTAAAAACATAATTTCATATACATCCACAATGCAGGGGAGGTCATCATAAAAATATTCCCTGATCAACATCCAAAAATAATTCTTCATCAGCCCATGACCTATCTATTTTCAAAATGTCATCGGAATTCATTAAGAACTTTAAGGGATATTGTGTAGATAGACAGACAGACGGACAGAAAATATATCTTTTCCAACTAAAATTTTGTTTGAATCATGCTAATACGAACAGAAAAAAATCATGTGCTTAACAAAAATCTGTTTCTTGCATAAAAAAACAAAGCCTTTTTTTTTAATGATAACTTTTGGTTCTCAATATAAATGGTGATTCTATGATCATCTGTATCAATGATTCTGAATGTGGTGCATGTGCCCCATGACGGGGCAATGTAAATATATTGGGGGCGATTTTGAATTTGGGTGTGGAGATTAAAATTATTTCCTGATTCAAAACTACGTTATCGTAAGACTTGATGAACCAATTCCTAATTACAAAAAACTATTAATTCCTTATTACCCGATGCTAATAATGACAAATTTTACAATTGATTTCATCTTAACTACTGCTCAAGTTATCAACTTTGTGAAGTATAAAAATGATAAAGTGATTGTGTTGTTGTTGTTTCTAAATTTCAAGCAAAAATGATTCCAGATTGCTGACTGTGTTAAGTGAGCTACAGGTCTGAAAATTCAAACTTACAAATTATTATGCATCGAAAGAACATTTGTTTTCTTTGGCAAGGTCTCATCCCCAGCAGTTTTTAATAGCTCAATTTACAATGTAAATTCATGATAAAATGATCACTTAGTTTTAGTCTGATTGTATTCACTCTTTTTTTTTTGAATTTGGACTTTTCAATGAGCCAACTAAAGAGTATGACTAGTAACTTATTTCTTGATCACCAACAGCAAGCTGCCAAAAGATGTTAGTCACACACAACAATTTTCATTGAGTGATGTACTAGCATTTCTAATGATGATTATAGTCACTGACTGACATACTAAAATGTTAGTTATGTCCCTAGCACAGTATTACTAATTTAGATGTTTTTGGTTGCATCTACGTGTCAGAAATTGCTATTTAGATGATTTTTAGTATAGTAAGTAATATTTTATTTAATTCATTATCTAATATATAAATATATTAGATACTTATAAAATACATATCAATACACCCTTTCTTTTAGAAAAAATCTCTCATCAAAAGAACAAATTTATTCTTTTTTTTCCATTTGATTCAAATGTATAGCACGGTGGATCAGACAAGATTGATTTTTGGAACGAGCTAATTTTATGATTCCAATTGGTTGAAAAAAAAGAAAGATCAACTCTATTGGGTTGAAAATTAATTATGTTGAGATAAGAAAGTAATATCTTTCTGGCAGACAATTGTTTTTTAAAATCATTTCAGATCCACTCTGCTCCAGGACTAGTACACAGTGAATCATTCTGTGGGGGGAAAGTGAATCAATATAAGATTGAATGATTCAAAAACTCTCAGAGTACAACCAACTACACATTTTATTAAAGTATTGTTTGATTGTCGACTATTGTAGAAAGTGATCATGAAAATCTTCCAAACATTCAGAGGCAAAAGTGAAGAAGAAGAAACAGTATCTTGTGTTATATATGTATTTTTTGGACGAGTGGAATCAACATTTCAATACTTATAGAGTGCAGGAGGCATTCACTGAGCAGACAATAAAATCAAATTGAGTGGACAGTAATTCATGAATAAGATTCCATGAAACACTAAAGGAAACCTTCAACTGATAATCACATTCACACAGTCTCAAAAGCTACTTAAGAAGAGAAAAAAGAATGATACAAAAGTAAAATTGAAATGCCCTTTAGTTTCCTAGTAGAATAAATGTAATGAATTGACAAGATCAATTTTACTAGAATTGAAGTGGCTCAGTTCCAAAAGTGATCCCCCTGTGCCCCAATCCAGTGTACATAACACATAACATCAAGAAAAATAATCTTACATCCCTCTGAAGAGCAAGTGCATTGATTGCTGTTTGGACAAGAAATATTTTTAACACAATCTTAATCTAATCTCATGTAGCACAATTAGAAAATTCTGAATAGGTGAGGCTCTATAATGGAAGTAAGAGAACCTCTGAATATTACTTCTGGTTTAAAATTAGGTCCCTTAGCTTGCACACTGAAAAGCAATGCTCAACCTTGCAAGTCTTTCACAAAACGAGATAACAGATGTGTTGACTTGAGAAAAGAATGTAGTCCTGTTGTGTATTCGCATTTGAAGAAAATTACATTGATTCACTGCATCCCTGTTTCCCAATGTGGATAAATATACGTGATATTTTCTCTAACGATTACTTTTTTCTATTTTGCTTTGAATTTATATATAGGAATGAATATGGTGATATAGTGGATTTGTTATACAAGTAGCAAATCCTTTACATCATATTTTAAGCACTACTTTAACCCAACTTAATATTTAATGTTGAATGTATCAAGCACTTTGTGAAATAAACCCATCACACATTGGATATTGTATTTCATCATATTTTGCTGATTTGTATTGAATTGGAATGAATTTATATATATATATATATATATATATATATATATATGAATGGATTTCTATGCCAAAAGAATGCAGAAAGAAAAGTTTTCCTAAAAAGCAAAGCATGTATGACCTTCCACAGCAAATATTGCTCATGATTCAAAATCAAATTGCTTGGATACCTCTGCTGAAAGATAGGCTGATTGACTTCAAAAAAATATTCCAGTGAGTTTTTCTTACTAAATTCCAATTTCATTACAAAATTCATTTAAATAGATATTTGAAAATTCCATTGAAATTGGTTCATTTTGTAAAATTTCTGGTAAAAAATGAATAATCTCTGTGAGTTCTGATCTGAATACTTCTAATCCTATCGCACTCTTTCTTTTAGGGTAATCAAAAGTTTTGGAACACAGATATGAATTCATATTGTTAATGCAAATGATTTTTTGATGAAAATTTCCTGCAATCTTTTTATTAATGATGAAGACAAGTACAATAGAATAGACAGATTTCTAGTTTCAGGTGTTTTTTATTGACATGAAGCTTTATTGACAAAGGTTTCTTGGTGTAGATTGTGCTAGAGCTCAAAGTTTCTTAAAATGAAAACATAGGTGCAAAATGTTTGAAAACGGAAATCAGCTGATGATGTCACACTTTGCTACTCTACAATATTTTTGAATACTTCAGCATTTATTTCTCTTCCGTGAAACACAAATACCTAAGAAATAACAAAATAGATTGAAATAATCAAATTAGAAAATAATCAAATTAAAAAAACAATGGCTTTAAATTGACTGTGCAAGGTGTACAAAGGAATCTTTGTTGTTGTTTTTTACTTATGCCATTTTATTTGATGAAATCAAAATAATTACTATTGTAAAAGTAGACAATATAAAAATAGTAGACATTTATTTTGTAACTGCAGTATTGCAGTACACAAAGTTGGAACATTGAAGAAGAAAAAAAACACCTAAAATGGAGTTGCTAAGTCAAGTACCTGTGTTTTATAAAAGGAAACAATTGTAGACCTATTTTTCATCTCTTAATCTAGTATTAGTATAGTAAGAATCATGTTATACACAAAGAAATACAAAAAATGAAGGTATTAAAGAAACCAAATTGCACTACAAAGAAATGGATTTATTTGGATTTAATATTCTGTAAAGAATTGTCTTCATATTTTATAGACACTGTAAAATACCTGCACCTTTTAAGCTTCAATCTAAAGAAGATGAACTTGATTCAAAACAGGAATTCCAATGAAAAATTCAGTCCTTCTGTACCAGATGGAGTTTGCTTAGTATGTATTCTATGGAATCCAAACATCTGATGAAACACTGACTGTCAAGTTAACACAGAAGGCATATGATAGTTTTCTCAGAGCTAAGAAGTAATGCAATGCAGGCATAACCATAGTCCCTACTTGAGTAGTTCATGCAGAATGCAGGAAGGAATTCACCAACACTCAAGAAATAGAACAATTTAAGCAAAGTATCAAAGTTGAGGTAATTGGTTATAAGAAGAGATTGGCTGGCCCCTTTATTATCATTTAAAAATCACTGTTTGTTGGGCAGGGATTGATATATGAAAGAGTGAACAAGTTCCAACTGATTCCTGTCAGGACCGAAGACTTCCATACAAAACTACTTGAATAATTAGACCATAGGTGTGATATACTGAGAGGAAGACTGGCATAGGTGAATGACCTTCTAATTGCCAATGCAGTAAAACATAAGTCATGTGATGGCAACTTTAGAACTGGAAGACAAGTTTCCAAATGTTTGAGATGAAGAATAATGATTGAAATAGGCATAAAATAGGAGTGGGAGGCTGTTTATATTCAAAGGTAGAGATTTACAAAAGAAGTGCCGCAGTAGCACAGAAACTTGAGCTTTGTGGATTCTCACCAGGACACTTCATGTAATATCTTTCAGATAACCAGTTGGCACTGCTTGAGCGACAGTGCATCAACTTGCTTAATAGTTTGCCTCTGGTATGGGCTCAGTCGCACAACAAAACCACCTTCCCTCGTAGGAACTGTGGAGTATTTGGACGATTGATATCCATGGAATGTTCCATGGCATGAGAATCTTTGCATGGACCCCCAACATTGAATGAGCTTCAGTCATTCCACATATCAAGGCGGCAACAAGGACCTTTCACATGTTGGGCACATTAATATTGTTCCATATGCACAAAGGTCTGAGGGACTCAAATACCTTACTTACAGGGAGATGATAGAGGGACAGTTGTTGATAAACTCTGGAAGCTATCCTTGCAAATGCTCAAGGCCAAGATGTTCTGAAATGATGGAAATGTTCAACATTGGAGATCATCCTGGTTAGTCATCAGTCATCTTCCTACTCAAATATGTAGGGTCAGTGTTTGCTAACATCCCCAAAATAATCACTAGATTCCCATCTATTTTTATATAATGCAAAAAATCTGTGTCAAAAAGACACTCACTTATTGGGGAAATCTGACTAAGGTGAGCTCATGATTCCTGTTAGTATCATTTCAAACGTCAAACATTATTGCCCGCAAATACACTGAAAAAAAACCTAGCCAGGATGGGAGATACCTATCTTCATAGCATAAGTGGCTAGTCTGTAGGCACCGTGTAAATTGCAGCATCCCCTACTTATTATCACCGATATATATGTATAATACATATTTATTTATTTATACTTGTACACAATATTCAATACTATTATTAATAATCCTTGAATCATCTTCTCATTTCTAAAAATGAAAACAGTAAAAATCCCTGTCTACTCCATAGTTCTTATGCAGGAAGGTTGCTTTGTTGCAGAACTGAGCTTATACCATAGGCAAACGATTAAGTGAGTTGGGGCACCGTTGCTCAAGCAGTGCTGACCAGTTATTAGTGTGGAATGCAGTGAAAGGAGAGAGATAGATTCCAGTTGGCACTGTTTATTCACTTTATTCACAACTGAATCTGAAAATGAAAATGCGGCAAGTATTATGTGAGACATGAGAATATTTTTCTCTAACATTTTGGCTATAACAGCTGAGTGCTGCAAAAATACGAAACACAAAAAAACCATAATATAACAGACTTTCGTAATTATTTACCGAACGATGGAAGATTAAAGCTGAAAATAGTATAACGAGGACCCAAATAGCCTTTGGATGTACCAAACAATGTTCATTAAATGCGGCAAACTAATCAACTTACTTCTTATTTACCGAACAAGGGATAACCATCGGGGATTACATTAAATTTTGGCTATCAACAACTTTCTCTACCTCCAATTAGTTTGTTATATTGAGAGTGCATTAGGCATGAAATGTTGATATTCACCAGGTATATATCCTTGTAACTATTTTTCATAAATACATATATTATTAGACTAAAACTAGTTCCTCAAAAGCTTTTTTTATCCGACACTCTTCAGTGGATGGTATGTCAAAAAGAAATTGGAAAAAAGTATTGTTAAAAAAGATTAGAAATCACGTCACAATATTGTCTTGAAGTATGAAGCTTACAATCATTGTTCGATAATTTGTTCAATGGTCAATTGAAAAATACTTTTAGCAAACAAACAAATCCTTCCTGTCTTCTCACAACACTGACTTTTGGGTTTTGATATAGACTCCAAAACAGCCAGATGTAAAGATGATCTTGCTATACTAACAATTCTACAACAATCTCTGTTATCAGTTTTAGCACATCCTGGGTTATCCAATGGCTGTTGGCCTATGGCAGAGTCATGCAGCGGATTTGATTTAGGTTTATAGGAGGGAGGTGGCCAATTTTTTTTACCCTTGATTTTTGGCAAATGCTGCTTCATCCTGTCATCTAGTTTCTGAGAAGTGAGACCCATTACTACTACTATGACTACTAATATATAAATTTACAGAAAGCACTTTTTCTCTGCAACCTCAATACTTAAGATCCCTCTGGAGAAAAAATGCTTGAAAACTTGTGTAATAATTACAGCAAAAATAGAAAGTTTGTAAAAGAACAGAATGTATGGTCAATATTTTAAGAAAATGCAACTTATGATAAAGCTATTTACATAACACGAGGCAGGAGTATCTATTTGATATTGGTTTGCCAAAAGAGATATGAAATTATCAACTTATGTTAGAATCTGTTATCAGAGGCCATCTCTAAGGCCTTTCTTCACTGAGTTCATGCAAGTATGGAAGTCATGAGACAAGAAAGTCTTTTAAATCTAGAAATTTTTAATATCTTAATGTTACAGATGAAAGAAATTTCAAAGGAAAATCACTTGAAAACTGAAAAAATCTATGTTGACGTGTTGGTTGAATGATTTCTAACATCCAGTTCTTACAAAATGATCATTTTTCACATTAATGAATCAGATAACACACAAATATAACAGGTCTGGTTTGTCACTCAATAGAAACTATCATAAGACCAATGTCATTTCACAGCATGCTGTGTTGGAGATGATCAATTAAAAGATTTGAAAAAGAAGTGTTCTATTACATTTTCAGATTAAAAAATCTGATTAACACTGAAATATTTCATATGGGCTTTTGAAAATGGTAAGCAATAAAATATCTACACTCCTTTAACTCAAGCAATATAATTTGGTATTACTGACAGTTGGGGTGAGGTAAGATTATAAGTTTATTACATGAGATTTAATTTCAAAAGAAGCAAAACAAAAGAAACAATAGTTGCATAACTGAGGAACAATTTCATTTTAATTATATAATTTATTTTAAAGAAACAATTTCATTTTATTTCCTCATTATGTGAGTAAGAAAACAATAAGTCTGGTTAGTTGCTTTATAGAAACTGTCACATAACCATATTATGGTGGCATGCCATGTTGGTAGTGATCAAATAAAAAAGGAGCTGATCTAAGAAGAAGTTACTTCCCTTGCCTTTCGCTGGATCATCAAACGGTCAGAATCTTTGAAAATGAAGCATGAATGACAAGCACAAACTACGAACCCATTCAGCATAAACTTACATTTTAAATTGAATTTGCCCACTAAAAACATATTCAAAATGGGGGGAATCTTTAAATAAACCGTTTTTCTTAGATACAATAAGGAGTAAATGTTCAAATTTTCAGTCCCTTTGCTCCATTAGTGCAGTTAGCACATGTGATACTCACATACATAGCCAACCACACAAACTTGAAAACTGAAGAAAACTATGTTGGCAGTATTCGTTGACAGTTTCTAATGTAGAAAATACAGATGTGCCTCAAGGAGTCTATGAAAATGACAGTGTACAAAAAAAAATCTTTTTCAAGTCAAAGAAACAATTTAATTGAATTCATTTTAATTTTGTATTGAATAATCAAAAAAGACTAAGAAGTGCTGGTGGTTCTAAACACCATATTGATGTTGGCTAATAAAGTTATAAATTAAAAGCTTGCTCCTTGGGTAAAAATGCTACCTATCATGAACTCATCTAGGTAAGAAGTTGATCAGGAGTAACTGTATTGCTGAGGTTTCAAAACCCATAAAAGAGCAAAAATTCTGACTAAAATATGATTTCTGCATGAAACAGGACTCTACCGTTATAATGCAGTTTGTAAAAAAGTGATTCACAAAATGAGTGGATCCTAAAATATTTACTGGCTCCACAAGAACTTGATTGTTCCAGATTCGTTATAACAAAGTTGGTTCTTTAGACCCCAACATCTACGTTATAATGGGGGACACCTGCACAGGTCTTGGAAAATTTAAATTTATGAATTATATGGTTTGTTAGGGGGACAAGTGTATGGAGATCAGATTCAATTTCCAACAAGTCTCTGCAAGTGTAGATCTAAATTTAGGCAGATTCTAAATACAGATACATTCAAAAAATTGTAGCTTCTCTCCAGTGGGTGTTGGCATATGGACTTTCAAATGGTATTTTCAGAGATCCATATGCAAGACAAAAATATACTTTCTCTCCAGTGTATGTCCAAAAATATGGCACTGATTTGAATTGGAGGGAAAAGAAGAGATCCTCACATTTCAATGCGTTTGCATATGTGCTTTCAAAGGATCTGTTCAAGCAACTGTGACTGCACTTCACAAAAAGTTTATCCCATATGTTTGCATAACATACTTTCAAATTGTATTTGTTTGAATGAAGCACCAATAACATCACAAAAATACAGTTTCTCTCCAATGATTGTTTACTGAGGTTGTACAAATACCGGTTTTGGTGGGAAGATCACTCATCACAGGAATATGATTCCTTTCCTCTATGTATTCGTGTATGTTTTTTTAAATCTGATTTGGTTATAAAGGAAGAGCTGCACACTTCACAAGAATATGGTTTCTCTCCAGTGTGTCTTCGGATATGCTCCGCCAAATGTGCTTTTTGGGAAAATGCAGAGTCACACATTTCACAGGAATATGGTTTCTCACCAGTGTGTGTTCGCATGTGTGCTTTCAAATTTGATGTCTGTGTGAAGGAAAAGCCACACACTTCACAAGAATAGGGTTTCTCTCCAGTGTGTTCATACATATGTCTCTTCATATCTTGTTTCCTTGGAAAGGAAGATCCACACACTTCGCAAGAATATGGTTTCTCTCCAGTGTGTGTTCGGGTGTGTTCCACCAACGATGATTTTTGCCAAAAAGATGATCCACACACATCACAAGAATATGGTTTCTCTCCAGTGTGTTTCCTCTTGTGTAATACCAAACTTGCTGTATGAGTAAAAGAAGTTCCACACACATCACAAGAATATGGTTTCTCACCTGTATGTTTTCGCATATGTTTCTTCAAATCTGATTTGGTTGCGAAGGAAGAGGCACACATTTCACAAGGATGCGGTTTCTCTCCAGTGTGTTTTTGAATATGCCTAACCAAGCGTGATTTCAATGAAAATGAAGATCCGCACACTTCACAAGAATATGGTTTCTCTCCAGTATGTTTTCGCAAGTGTACTTTCAAACTACGCTTCAAAGTGAAGGAAGTATTACACACATCACAAGAATATGGTTTCTCTCCAGTGTGAGTTTGAGAGTGATCTACCAAAGATGATTTTCGTGAAAAAGATGATCCACACACATCACAAGAATATGGTTTCTCCCCAGTGTGTTTCCTCCTATGAACCAGCAAACTTGATGTCTGTGTAAACGAACATCCACAGATATCACAGATACATCGTTTCCCTCCAGTGTGTGTTTGCATATGTCTCTTCAAACCAGGTTTGGTTGGAAACGAAGAACCGCACACTTCACAAGAATGTGGTTTCTCTCCAGTATGTCTTTGCATATGCTCTACCAAATGTGCTCTCTGAGAAAACGAAGAACCACACACGTCACAAGAGTAAGGTTTCTCTCCAGTGTGTGTTCGCATGTGTACTCTCAAAATTGATGTGAATGTAAAGGAAGATCCACACACTTCACAAGAATATGGTTTCTCTCCTGTGTGTTCATACATATGATTCTTCAAATCTTGTTTCCTTGGAAAGGAAGATCCACAGACTTCACAAGAATATGGTTTCTCTCCAGTGTGTGTTCGAGTGTGTTCCACCAAAGATGATTTTTGAGAAAAGGAAGATCCACACACATCACATGAATATGGTTTCCCTCCAAAGTGTTTCTGCCTATGTAACACCAAACTTGATGTATGAGAAAAGGAAGATCCACACACATCACAACAATATGGTTTTTCACCTGTGTGTGTCCTTACATGTATCTTCAAACCTGACTTGGTTGGAAAGGCAGATCCACACACTTCACAAGAATGTGGTTTCTCTCCAGTGTGTCTTCGAATATGCTCTGTCAAATGTCCTTCCTGGGAAAATGAAGACCCACACACTTCACAAGAATATGGTTTCTCTCCAGTATGTGTTCGCATATGTACTTTCAAATGTGATGTCAATGTAAAAGAAGCTCCACATATAAGACAAGAATGTGTTTTTTCTACTTTGTTCATATGCATGATTAATCCAATCTACTTTTCGAGAAAAACAGAGATCTGATTTCCGTCCAATATGTGTTAGCGTATGTCTCACTATACTTGAATTATAAGATATGCAAACTTCATGAGGATATGGTTTCTCTCAAGTGTCCATTTGCTTGGGGCTTTTCAAATTCATATTTTTGAAATTGCATTTCCACACACTTCACCAAATATTATCCATTTTCACTATATTTTTTTTGTGTATTCATGTACAGTTCTGATTTGTATTGGAAAGAAAATCCATCAAGACCACAAGAATATGGTTTCCCTCTAAAGTATTTTTGCCTATATACAACCAAATCTGACTTCAGGGAGATTCATATTTCATAAGAATATGGTTTCTCTCCAGTATTATAAGCATATGTATCATTATTATTGAATTATCTGGAAACGAATTACATACACTTCAAAAGAATTCTGTTTCCCTCCAGTGTGTTCACAGAAGTCTTTTCAAAAGTACATTTTTTTGAGAATGCAGATCCATATTCTTCACAAAATATGGTTTCTCTGATAGAAGAAAATCTGTCAAAAAACAAGGAATAAAATCATTAATATTTGATGAAATACTTGAGCACATGAAAACAAATGCATACAGATTACATGTAAATTAAATTGTATATATATCTGAACTATTACAGTAGTTCCTCAAATTTCACGGGCAGTCAGGGCATAGACCCCTCGCAAAATTGAAATTCAGTATATAACTTTTGATACTCCTTAACTCATTCCCATTGCTGTAGATATATGAAACCTGTACACAATCAGACACAAACAACTAATATAACTATATGAATGATGATCATTTAATCATATACTGAGAGGTTTAAGACAATTGAAGGAAGGAATAAATAACAAGAAATTAAGGCAGGTTATGCATCTATGTGGATACAACAACTGGAAAAAAATGACATTATATGTAAAAAGAAGGAAACCTTGTATAAAACTCAATTTTAACTTTTGAATTGTTTCACAAATTTGCATAAAGAAAATTTCCAATTTCTTATATGCAAAAAAATTACAAAAAGTCAACTATAAATAAAGATTTTTTGTTCAATTTTTTACTTATTGAAAAAGTCATTCTTTACTAGTGTCAATACCTTTCCATTTTCAGTTTCTCTCTTTCTTCCTTTTCCTTCAATGAGTGATGATGTTAAAATAGAATCTGTCTTTCACTGAAGTAAAAAAAAGGTCTCGTTAAAATGAGAGGATTGCACAATACCACTTCAGGGAGAACTTTTAGCAGAACAAACTCTTTTCTTTTGAATCACTATACATCAACAACGTTCTCTGACCAGAGTCAAAACCAAAATCTCCACAACTCCTTATAATCAACTACTTATATCATACTCTAAAATAGTTCAAGTGCTAGTATGTGAAGTGGCTGTCGCAGTAAAACATGAGCAGGAAGCCCAAATGTTCCAACAGCACTGCCACACTGAGTCTTTTTGGCTGTGGCTAGGTAGAGGTCCTTGATATAACCTCATGGTCGACACTGTTGTTAAAATTCTCAACTTGATATCTGAAACAGTCATTGTTGCTATGTGAGGAAAATAAAGTCAAAACTCAGGAGTTGGACAAAAATTTTCAATTTCAGAATGAAAAAAAAAAAAGACAAGAAGTATTTGTGGCAATCCTGTCTCTATTGTGGATGTCTATAAAATGGCCACCCTAAAATTGTGAAGTTACTACATACATATGCTTACTTGATATTAAAAAAAAGTGCAGAACTTTTGTGCGGCATATCTGAATCCAAATCTAAAATCGATAAGTGTCAATGTAGCAAAAAGTTATCTCCCTTCATAGCTGAAAAAGTTTATGTGGCTAGATTTTTTCATTACGCTCAAGTTTTTAGCTAAACATGTTGAATCAAAAAATCATATGACAGCTCTTGAAATGATGAGTATCTGTAGTGAGAAAAAAAAAGTTTTTACCCCGCAGAGAGTCATGTGGGGTGTAGGAAAAGAAACAAAAGAAGTGATTTAGGGGAGTTGGATCTCGGTTCTTCACAAGCGGAACTGGAAGTATATTAGTTCAAAAGGTTGGCCAAGAGAAAAGGCTTAGCAAGATCCTAAAGGAAGTGAAGTCTGGACCAGACGGAGGTGTGGTACGTGTACTTCTGAGTATTATATCTGTTTTCATCTGATAAGGCTTACAAGGACATTTTTGCAACTGTGACTGAAGGTAAGCGAATCATTTTTTTCTGTCGGTCACTATTGTACAGTATCCTATAAATTGATATTCATAATTCTAGTTGAATGAATACATCATTTAAAAATCATGATTTTGTATAATTTCATTGTTGATAAAATGAATTGATATTTGTTGCTTCTCTTCTTTTATTTCAATATCCACACCAAATGTATTCCATTTACCACCACATTCTGTAGAACAGCCGTAGGAAGCCACAGAATTAATCATCTGTGATGTCATGTCAACAACACAAGCCACAAGAAAGAGTTCAATCATCCTAAAATCTCTTTGAATAGATTTTTTTCATCAGAATATTTCGTTCACACTTGTCAAGAAGTGATACATATATATTTTTCTTGATCAAAATATTTCATTGCTGTGGGTTTGGATAGAGTATGATACAGAGTTTTTAAATTAGATATTTCATCAGTATGAACAAACGAAACTACAAGTTTTTTTTTTTTATTCGTTTCTGTGTATTGTACACGATATGCTTTTTAATTTAAAAAATACAAACTTTTTGGAGCCTTTGTATGACTTCTTAAGCCTCTCTATGCTGGTTAAACACTGCCATAGATTTATCTACATTAAAGCAAAGATTATACAATTTCTTGTGTTTATACAAGGCTAGATCAAGCTAGTGCAGGGCCAGTGACATGTTATAAATGGGCTCTGATTTTTTTTCTAACAATACAAATACCAAAACACTTTACTTGCAGAGTAAAATAATTAAATCCTTTCATTTGCTATACAGATGGATAATACGACAAACATGTCCGACATTTTCGTAATAGTTTTGTTTTGTTGTTTTTCATCTTAATGCAGCAGTTGCCAAAACCTCGTATCTATGGCCTTCAAATCGGCTCATCATCAAGTTGGCCCTCCTCTCATTAGAAAAACAATTATCTGTCGTTCAAATTTTCTTACAAATAAATACGTGTAATCAATGATCATGTTGGTTCTTCAAAAAAGGTTTCCTAAAAAATAGCATTTTCGTAGCGAAACAAATAAAAGTACAAGTTTTGTTGTCACATTTTTGTTTTGTGTATTTCTATGTATCTCACACTATATGCATGGTTTTTATTAAATAATCAACAAAGTATCAGTTGATTACACGAATTCATTTGCAATAAAAATCAACCGTGATTTTTTTACTTTTTAAATAAAAGTTATGTTGAAATCATTTAATACACGGACAGAACAAAAATATGACGACAGAACTTTTCTTTGCTTCGCTATAAAGATTCTATTGAATAAAGATTCTATTGAATAATGAGGTTGTTCAGAAAAATATATGGATAACAAACACACGTGATTAAATGCATTTATTTGAAACAAAAATTAATCAACAGATAATTGATCAGCAAAGAAGGACCGACTTGACCTGATACCTACTTATGGGTTCACTACACATTCGTTAATTTTTGTATAGAAATGATAACTCCAATTATAAAGGTACTAATTGACCGAAATCGATAACGTCAACGGAAATCAAGTCATTTATAATAAAAGTTGAGGGTAATATATAGTCAACAGAAAAATGCAACACTGAATAATCGGAATCGATAGATAGCATGCAAGCATTTGGGTCCCTTGAAAATTCTAATTCTGTTACAAATATTTCGATATACTTGCTTCGGAGATCAGTGCTGCCAACTTGAAAAATATTTTTAGTTTGATTGCCAAAAGGTAATAGATCTAAATTTATAAAAGGCAGGGAAAAACGCAAATAATGGCTCGAAAAGATGCTTAAAATAGCTGATGACACACCGAAAATGGCCTAAATTCCATGCATACTCCCAGTAATTTAGCGATTTTTTTGTACAGACAAAACAAGGGACGCACTGACCTTAGAGCAAAAGGCGCTAAATTGGCAACACTGACGGAGTTAGAGGAGTTAGGATACTAAAAAAAAAAAAAAAGACACCTAGGATCTAGATTGGCGCTGGGGCACATAATTTCCCCGTTTGTTTTGACTCCGGGGGGGGGGGGACGAAAGTGAAATTATTTCGATGAAATCAAATTAAACATTCGAAAATTGAAATTGAAAAAAAAATCCAGAATAACCCTCAATACTAAACTTTTTTCACTTCAATTTCAAAGTTTTTGATGAAAAATGTCGTCCTGGGATATAAATACGGTGAAATTTCCACTGTCATCTTTTTTTGTCTTTGCTCTTAGGACAATGTAAGATGAGAGAAAAGGAAGAAGAGCACCGGTTTTTGCGACTGGAAATAAGATAAATAGATATTTACCAGAATTAATTTGGGCAGTAAATCACAAGTCAGTGGCACCCAGTGAGAATCGTTTTCATTACAGTGCAGCGAAGATCTTGCTCGAATAGTTCGAGAGTGAATCAGACATCCTCCTCACACATTAGAAAGCGAAGCTCAAGGGAGATAATCAAAGTTGCGGAAAAAAATCGGATTTTTTATCCCCGTTTCAAACTGCTGTAAAAATTGGCCTAAATCAGCTAAATTTTTCCCCAGTTTCGGTTAAATCTATGAGCAAAAATGTTTATACTCAAGTCCAGTTATCAAATTAAAAAAATTTCTAAAATTGTTTGTTTTGCTTTGACTGATCTTAAAATTGCCTGAATTTTCACATTTTCACCTGACTCTATCGATGTAAATAATGGATATACCTTTTTAGTGCTCCATAAAATGAAATTAAATCGGCTAATAATTTTTTTAAAATAGCCAAATTTTTGGCCATTCGGTGGTGGTGGGGGGCTTTTACTGGCCTATGATAATAAGAAGAAATGGCTAGATCTAGCCAAAAAATGGCTAATTCCTGCATCCTGGAGTTAATTCAGGGTTGCCAGTTTATAGTCAAATTTCATGAATTTGGCCTTTCTTCGAGAGCATTTGGCTGGAAATTTCTTGCCTTTGACATTTTGATTTTGTCGCTGTAGCATTTTCGATAAATTTTTTACATGTATTTCTTTATTGCAATTTTTTTTGCAAACAATCTTCATGATTTATTTTTCTTTCCCGCTACTGCTATTCACCTTCACATTTATTTTTCAATTGCTTTTTATTGCAACATTACTCAGACCGTTATGGTATGAAATTTCGTGGAAGGGTCGACATTCGGCTATGGATTACCTCCCTTCCAATGTAATTATACGTCTGTACAATTTTATCAAAATTTCATATCTTTCCAATGACTTGATGTCACCAAAAGAAAAAAAGAATAAATTTTGATGCAAATCCATGGACAATTACCTTGCTTCCGATTTAATTATGTTATAAATTATAAACATGATTTGACCAAGATTTCATATCTGTCCAATTGACGTGCACTATCACTCTTCCTGACAGAGGTAGAGGTATGCACTCTTTGAGTGCTCTCTAGTTGTTTTTATGAATCTAATTTTAGGGATAAGACATTATCATCAGCTCTTGCAATAATGAATACATCTTCACCAACAACAAAATGACAATAATGATAATAATAATAATGATGTGGCAGACGAGAGATCATGGACATAGCTGCAAAAAGGAAACCTGAAAAGAGAAAAGAATTTTTCAGTATAGCAGCCCAAAACAAATGCATGAGAACAAACTATATCAATACAAAAACCAACAGAACACAGACACATAGCAAGTGCCACCAATATGGAGAAAGGGATGAGACCATAACTAGTGGATATTGTCAGCTAGCCCGGAAGGAGTATAAACACAGACACAGAGTAGCAACAGTGATACACTGGGAACTGATTAAATGAATGGGATTCAACAATGCAGAAAAGGGGTATTAGTAGGAACTTGAGACAACCCTAGAGAATGGAAACCACAAATTACTTGGGGATTTTAACATCCAAACTGACCATCCCATCCAAGCGAGAAAACCGGACCTAGTAATCTTGGACAAGGAGAGGAAAACCTGCCAAGTAATAGATGTGGCTGTGCCGTCAGACTTCAGAGTAAATAGGAAAGAGTGAAAAACTTGGTGCACTTTGAAATGTGCCAAAGACACTGAAGGTGAGATTCGAGGGACTAGGCGTAGAATGAAGGATTGAGACTGCGTAGACCACAGCAATGCTAGGGACTGTACAAATACTGAAAAGAGTGCGAGAAATATAAGATCAAGACCCCAGCTGTTAGTGATGTAAAAACTCACACACATACACACACACACACAAATGATGGTGCAGGTACAAACCACAGCATTGCTGTGATAGGTAAGGGAGAGATGAGAGGAGGGCTGAAGGAGACTTACTGTCACTCAGCCTCCAGCAAGAACCACCAGACAACTGGTGTGAAAATGTAAACCACAGCAGTGCTGTGGACTGAGAGAGTGTGGAGAAGAGGGCTGGAGACCTGAGGAGACTTACTGTCACTCAGCCTTCTAGCAGTAACCACCAGGCAGCTGGTGTGGAAATGAATAATAACAATTATATAGATATTAATAATAATGATACTGAGATGACACAAGTGGTATCATTGTTTTAATTTCTAATCAATACATTGTATATTGTGATATTATTGAGCATACTTAACATTTCAGGAGTGTTCATGTGATTTGTGGAGCGCACTTAGCATTTTTAACTATAAAGTTATCTTGAATTGAAGGAATGAGAAAATCTAGTTAATGTCAGACATAAAGGGAGACAACTTTTTTCAATATCAACACGTCTTTGTAGTACCTGATTTGCAAGGCTAAACATATACATATATATTGAACTAAGAATTTGCTACACAAACATGTTTATGTTCCTGCCCTGTTTGGGCTTCTTCAGGCCTGTAGAAACCGAAATAGGGCAGAAACATAAACATGTTTGTCTAGCAAATCTTTACTTCATTACATTTTAGGCTCCACTCTCAATCAACTTAATGTTAAATGTATCGAACACTTCAAGAAACAAACCCATCACACATTGGGTATTGTATCATATTGCATTCCTGATTTGCATAGTATATATATATATGTATATATATATCTATAATCAATAGGACTGTACCAGGATGATGGCTAACTAATTGTAGAAAAAAGCAATGCGCAAAAATGCTAAAAAATGAAAGAACACATCATTAAAGGAATGAAAAAAATTTAACTTTCAAGTTGAAATTAAGACCAATGTAGAAATTCCACATTTTTCATTCGTCACTTTCAATCTAGATGGTGACATCCACAAACCACACAGGAAAGACAATTAAGAAATCATATATATCAACACAAGATCTAATCATTAAAAAGATCCCTAAATCAATAGAAAACTGGCTTATATATAATTCCTCAAATTGGATAATATCCAACAATGTAGGAAATGAATACATCAAAGCCTTCAAGGACAGAGGTTTTAGGGAAACTAGCTTTAAGTACAATGAAAAAATAAAATCCAATAGAGTAAAACAAAGCCACAACAAAAAAAGTAAAGATAGGGAAATCATCTCATATGCATTGCCATTCAACTTACAAGTAAAAACCAGCATAGGGAAAATATTCCTCCAACTAGTAGAAAAACACTTCCCCCTAAGCAACCCGCTGAGTAAATTATTTAACAAGAGCAAACTGAAAAATTAGTTATAGTTGTATTGATAATTTTCATAAGTACATAAAAAAATGCAACAACAGAGTAATAAGAAATAATACTATTGAAGAACATATAAATAAACCAGATTGCGATTGAACAAACACTGACAGATGTTCTTTGCAACACAAATCAAGTCAAATATTGCATACTGAAATATCAACACAAGAGAAAACTGTAAAAGCAAAATACTATATAGGAGCATCTAAAACACCCTTCAAACTAATACTAGCAAACCATATATCATCATCTTCAAATGAAAAATACGAAAACAGTAAGTCACTATCAATAGATTACTAAAAACTAACAAATAGCAGCCTCATACAAACAATAAAACAGAAAATATTAAAACAAACACTTACATTCCAGAATATTTAAACCTCACGTTATCTATGCCTTGATGAGAAATTTGAAATCCATACCTTTGCCAATAGAACAAAAAGCAAAAAATAGCATTATTTGATAGAAATAATGAAGTAGCATTGGAATGTCAGAACCACTCAAAATTACTATCAAAAAACAGAATTTAACACCCTACATACTGAGATACAAATATCCACCTCCAAAGTTATCTAATTCCCCTTATTATTATTATCAATAGTAGTTGCAGTATTCCTATGAACACTAACATCATTAATATGACTATTATTTTTTTTTAACCACAACCACTTTAAAAGCAACCCAACCACCTTTTCCAAATTATTTTAGATGTGTAGAAACAAATCAAACTTAGAATGAATAAAACAATTAAACTTACAACTAAGGTTATGTGAAAGTGAACCCCGAAAGTGGGAAACAGTAAAATGTAACAATGAAATACAAATCATTAAGAGTTGATGATTAAACAACACACTGATGAATATAGTGTCTACAGTATCCCCTGTTAATTTATTACAACCAGACAGTAATTCATCTGCACTAATCAACAACCAAACAACAAAAAGAAAAAAGAAAAAAATATACAAATAGAGAAAAAGGTAAGTCTTCCACCCAGAAAAATAAACTAACCCCCCAAAAAACATTCTGGATAGAGTTCAAATAAATCAAATAATTTGCTCAAAGATGCGTGAATAGCGCAGAAACATAAACGGGTTTGTGCAGTAAATTGTTAATTTCATCATAAATATATACATAGATCTATCATTTTACAAAGAGGGATACTAAAATGGGCATGTACTTTCCACAATTTCCACATGTTACGGCTTCAAATGAATGGAAGTTTATGATATGCATATTTAAAGCTTCATTCCCACAGACTGGGAGAAAGTGCATAACGAGTTTAGCATAAGTAACATTGTAAATAGACCCTCCCTGCACCTAAGAGAAATATTTTCTCTCAAAACTGACAATTTACAAAGGTAAATAAGGCATTTTGAATTGAGAACCCCCTAAATTATTTACGGTTAATTTTTTTCAATTTTTTTCATCAAACATTCAACCTAATCAAATCTTCACCAATAAGATACATAGCAATAAAAGAAAATCAAAGTTCACAGTGAAGGGATGGATCAACAGTAATTCTCTTTGGGCCCTTTCCTTAACCTTGACAAAACTCTGCCTCCCCGCACAGATAAGAATCTTCATCCCATGTGCTATTTCTCTGGAATCTGGGCCATCATTTTATCATTCTGTTGGAAGTTGAAGTTGTGTCAAAGTCAAGTAAAGGGTACTGTTGTGGCTGTGTATATGTGAGAGGCCAAATATATAGTCAAGAAAGCTTTAAACACAAAAGACATTGAAAAACTTAATCAAAACTCTTTTATGTCGCTTCAGTTACATTTTCCAAACTTGTTTTTTTTTCATATGGGGTATCATCATAATTGATGTTAATTTATACTACTTATCAATGATTTTTTTTTTGAATGGGCTTTCCAGCATGGGTCACCCAAAAGGTGTATTTAACAATCAGGGATTAATATGTATGACAACAGAAGTGACTTGTTTGTGTGAATTCTACTGAGTGTTCACCCATGGGAATATTGAATCAGTTGTATTGGTTTCAATCTCAGACTGCATGCAAACCAACTTAAATTACGCTAATTGCACAGAAAAACTTTGAGTTGATTTTCCACCAACATATTAAATCAAGGGATTTGACCATTTTTTACTACTAACATTAAAGTTAAATTTCCCCACGTCTTATGTTTTTTTCCTTTCAACCATATGGTTGAAACAAAACCAAACCACTTTCTAACTGGTAATAACACCTCAATGGGCTATTCTATTAATATACTTGGACAATTTGTTACTTGACATTCCATGTTTGATCTCCCACCTCGCCCAACTACCAATCAGTCAGACTAATGGACCAGAGCCAAATGTTTTCCCCTTACCCCTGATTCTACTCAATACAATGATTTTTTACAATGATAAAGACTGGATCCATTCATTTTGAATACATCATTCCCCTAACATTAATACATATATATATATATATACTTATAGAATACCACTACTAATTTGGAGGTCTGACTCTATTGTCATTTTATTTGAAAAATGGGCTTTAAATGAGTACATGATCATATATCATATACATATATCAAGTTCAGTAATTCTAAAGACTGTTTCAACTATTAACAATCCTGCTTGGCAATATTGATTTCTCCTTTTATTCAACAAAAGGAACTTTGTTGTGACTGTGTATTTGTGAGAGGCTTTAGTATTTGTGTGTCAAGTAATAGAAAAATAATGCAATTTAGATTATTTATGTTTCTTGAATACATAAGTAGATTAAAAATGTATTTTCTTTCTTCTGTATACTTTTTACTCAAATCATTTGATAAAAACATCCTCAACAAGAATGCGTTGACAGATATTAAACAAACTTTTACGGAAAAATAGGAGAATCCTTGCAATAATGCATCAGGCACAGCCATTTTGAAAGACTAAAAGTGGCTAAATTGTTTGGATTCGGGTATATTTCATAAATTCAATATCAATGTTACTTTTGAATTTAAAAAATTGACCAATCAAGTTATTTAATGGGCACATTTGTAATGTGCATGTATGAATTTTCAAAAACTTATTTAGATCAAATCAAAAGTTCCAATAGATTCTTTATTTTTCTATAATACACAAATCTATCGAATCTCCAATTGGCCCTTGATCGAAAGATTGCTGAAGAACAGTATTTTTGAGAATATCATTATTTGGACAATGGTAAGAATGTAGTTATTCAAAATAGTCAACTTAAAAATGACTAATTTATAAATGGCTATGTAAGGATTGTGCATTTTATTCAAATATATATAAGAATAAAAAATATATACAACAAATCTTATACATCTTTTGTAATTTCTTTATTCCAAAAATGCATAATACTTTATGTAGTATCAATATAAATTTCAATAAAACATTGTTATATATATAGCTAATATATATAATCTCAAATTATCATTTTTTGACATATTATTGGACAGCTTGATGATAAAGTTTGATTTTCTAATTGTACAGCTGCTGCTGTGTATTTATTACTTAAAGAAAGCATGCAAAAATAATCAGGAACACTACATTCACCATGACTTTCATTTTTCCTTAACAGCCTTATAACTCCCCAACCCCCGGCTGGGTACCAAAACCTCATCCTTAATGTTTGGGACCAGAAGTGTTTTGGATGAGACAGCTTAGGATGGAACCCAAATCAAAATGAAAAAAAAAACCAACATCTATGTTTCATTTATATCTTGCACTGAAGGTAATTCTTACAATATTTAAAAAACATTTGTTCATGGAACAAAGTTTGAGTGCACTGAACAGAAATATGAATTTATATAAGTATGAATCTATTTTGATCTGGACTTGTTTCGTCTATCACTGGGATTATACTTTTCCATCTTTAAAGGGTTATACAAAGATGTCCAAGCTTTTACTGCAGTCAGAATGAGTTGAATAAAGCTTTGAAAATCGGCTTCATCTCTTGTCTTTGAATCATACTACAGTGTGGTCAGGAGTGGAATTTTTCACTTGTGATGCAGCATTTGATTTTAAATTGTTTCGGATTTGGGAGCATTTTGTATTTCAGGAAAAGGATACCAAGCCTCTCTTTGCCAATTTGAAGTTGAAAAATACACAAAAATAAATATTCAATAAACATTTAAAAATAATAAGAAAAGGAAAAAGAAACAAACGATGACATTCCAGTCATTATGAGAGATTGATTTTCAGCCAATGAAATCATTGATGAAAACTTGAAATTTTATTTGAAATAATTTCAGATAAAAATTTGGCAACAGAATCAATTTACCATATACTTCAGTGGGTATGGCAACCGCCAGATAAGATGAAACTTACTGATAGGTCAGAGTTTTTGCAACTGACAATTTTGGGATGTCATTTTGATACTTCAAGCATCATTTCATATGCCTAAATATAAATTATTTTATTTTGAAGTAAGAACAAAATTTTCAAATCAATAACAATTCATGATTATAAGGGAAGTGTTTTTTTTCTTGTGTGAGTTTGCACATGGCGTGTCAAATTGGATTTTCTTGAAAAAGAAGCTTTGCACATCTCACAACAATATGGCTTCTCTCCAGTATGTGTTCTAATATGTTGCACCAAAGATGATCTTGCTGAAAAGGAAGATTTACATTCTTCACAAGAATATGGTTTTTCTCCAGTATGTGTTCGCATGTGTCGCACCAAATCTGACCTCTCTGAAAAAGTAGATTCACACATTTCACAAGAATGTGGTTTTTCTCCAGTGTGTGTTCGTGTATGTTTTATCATAGACGACTTCTCTGCAAAAGAAGCTCCACACACTTCACAAGGGTATGGTTTCTCACCAGTGTGCGTCCGGATATGCTTCTTTAAATTTGAAGTGTTCGCAAATTCGGATCCACACACTTCACAAGAATGTGGTTTCTCACCAGTATGTGTTCTCACATGTCGTACCAGATGAGAGACCTGTGAAAAAGATAATTTGCAAATTTCACAAGAGTATGGTTTCTCTCCAGTGTGTGTTCGCATATGTTTTACCAGAGATGACTTCACTGCAAAGGAAGCTTCACACATTTCACATGGGTATGGTTTCTCTCCAGTATGTGTGCGAATGTGTTTCTTTAAATTCGAAGTGTTCGCAAATTCAGATCCACACATTTCACAATATGGTTTCTCTCCAGTGTGTGTTTGCATATGAAGAACTAATCTGGTCTTAGATGAAAAAGAGGATTCACACACCTCACACAAAAAAAGTTTCTCCCCAGTATGTGTAAACAGATGAGTCATCAAACATGACTTCTGTGGAAATAGAGTTCCACACACTTTGCAAGAATAGGGTTTCTCTCCGGTATGAGTTTGCATATGAACCTTTATAGATGACCTCTGTGAAAAAGAAAATCCACATATTTCACAAGAATATGGTTTCTCTCCAGTGTGTGTTTTCACATTTGTTTGTAACTGTAAACTATTTGAAAATGTGGATTCACCAAATTCACCCAGATCATTTTCCTTCTTCATCATTTTCATTCATGTATCCAGCAGTAATGTTCCATCCTCTGATATTTTTGTTAGAAAATAATTTTCATCAATGAAAGGATGTCTTCCAAGTTAAATGCCTGTGGAGAAATTGAAAAAGAAAATATATGTATGAAAAGGAAAAGTAACGTGGCAATCGGATAAAATTCTATAAACTCAGCCATTCTCATGTATCATAGCAAACTGTCAACATAGATAGAATATACCATCCATTAAGTGAATTACTGTAGTATGTCTGGCAGTACTGGCACGATTATACAAAAAGATCTCCTCTCCACCAAAATATTTTTTCATGGAAAAAAAGCATGTTCTAAGCCAATGGTTGCAAAACTGGGGGACTGAAAAATAATACTTGGGGTTACACTGTACCGTTTCCTCTAAACATGACATTATGAATCTTGGGGAAGAGAAACAATATTATCCATCACACAGCAATCAAACATAATTATTGTACACAGGCATGTACCATATATTAGATATATATAATCCATCGAGAACAGATATGATTTTTAAAGGTAAAAAATTACTTATTATTATAGTTCATTGATTACAGTCTAAAACCAAATGTTAGAACAATAGTTCTGCAAGAACATTTCCTCTTTAGGAGAGGTCCTTGAGTTTTCAAAGTTCCAAAACCATTGTCTTTGGGCCAATTTGCACTCATAAGATTTTCAGAGTTATTCCCCATACATATTATTTTGTTTACATTTATAGCAGCAATTCTGGATGTGGGGTGCACGTGCTGTTAAGTGGAAACAAAGTTGATGCCTGATACTCACTCAGAAAAAGACTTTTTCTGAAATAAAAGAAAAAACTAGCACTGACAAAAGATCAAGAGAGTAACAAAGAGCCTAAAAAAATAAAAAAAATTAAAAATTCTCAAAATAAAAAAAAAAGTGTTTTGTCCATTGGAGTACTCATGTGAATTTTCAAAGTTCTAGGCCAAATGACATGTCTGGTAGCAGTGAAACAAGAAAACAGCCGAGAGAAAAGGGAACAATACCTCACCACATGGCTGATTGGTCAGTCGGGTCAGTGATCATGGCTACGGTGATTCAATAGATCATATGTCATTTTAGAAAAGAAATTCATATACTTTATTATTTGTATACATGTGACAATATTCTCATTCTACAAACGAGTAATGAATTTCCCATTGTATATTTGAATGCTAGATTATTGCTTTGCCTGGTTTACTGAGGCTCAGTGAATGGTGTGAATTTTTTCTGTATATTTACAGGTTTTAAAAAAGTATTTTGCTTGGCGGGGATATTGGAGTTAATTCTAACCATACTAAGTAAAACCGCTCCTGCAGGTTGCACATTTTCTGCCCTTAAACAGATAAACACTTGCTTCCATGGATCACAAAGTCAGGGAAGACTGAGTGGCCTTAGTTTACTCTATATTGAAAAAGTTTTAATGATGCAACTGAAACAAAGAAATTCATTGTATGATGAAGTCGTAGTACACTTTACATTTCAAAAAAGAAGAATACAACTGATGTACAAGTGAATTAGGTGAGTAAAATTGTCCAGAGCTTTAATTTTTAAATCTATACACGAGGTAAAAGTCATTTCTTATTTATTTTCAATTCATAAAATATAAGAAATTCAGTTCACTTAAGCATGAACATTCATATCATACGCAAGAAATAGCCTGAAAGCACAAATCACACCCCGTGACAATAACCATTGTATGTCACTGCACAGTACCAGTAAAAAAGTACAGGATAATTATTCATGTATGGATAAATCACACAAGTGTATATTGTAAACAATAAGAATTGCATACCTTGAACAAAATTTATTCTTCTGTCAATCTTCAACAACTAATTTCCATAGCAAAACTGACAAATCATCATCAGTAGCATTAGTGATATTACCAGCAGCTGCTCGCTTACTGCCAACAAATACATGCATGCACACACAGAAAATGGGCTGCTGCATCAGTGTGCTTACAGTTGCCATTTTTTTCTCTTTGTTTGCTTTAATGTGACTGAAAACCAAAAATGAAAGAAAATGACATGGCCTTTTATATCATGAGAATGACATTCAATAAAATGCCATTTGTTTTGGACTGATCACCTGAGGTACAAATTTTGAGATGTATGATTTTTAGACTAGAAAAAAAACTGTTAAAATGATATTAAAAAAATTTCATTCAAAGTAAAATTGAACAATCGTAGCCATCAAAAAAATAACAAGAACCATAGATTCAACAATGCATCCACCATCCTTTGAAGCGGTAGCAGAAGGTGAGGAAGAAGACGAAACTTGCAAAATATCACGATATGGAAATATTGTGATATTTCCATGTATTGTTTTAAATAAAAATCGTAAAGCAACAAAAGTCACTTCAATATCAAAATTGGGTGCCTATTTGTTTGTGCTCAGCCAAAAGCTAACATCTATAATTTTAAAGTAGGAAGCCTAAAATGAAGAAAAAAAATGACTAAATTCAAATTGCAAGTTTTTTGTTGGTAAAGACAAAATCTTTTCTCTTTTTTTTTAAGTGCAAAGTCTGTGCAAATTGGCACTTGACAAAATTCAAGAATGCTGCTGTTTCCAGCTACAGTATGAAAATAACTCTCAGATTTTGGAGAAACTGACATCATGAATTGATATTGTTTCACAATCCAAGATCATTTCAGTAAAACCTCACTGTATGCATTTGAAAAAATCCTATCTCTACAAGGAAGCACAGCAACAACAACATATTTTTAGTCAGATCACCTTCTAATATATATGAATACAGGGTAAAAATAGAAAAGTGTTAGTCAACTGCTTACATGATCAAATGAAGATATAAACAAGGATAATTTTAAAGACAACCAAAAATTGAGCACATTTCAAACAATCATTCTCTAACAATAATTAATCCTTTTACTGATACACATGACGTAATATGCTATAAATGATAGTTCTATGAGTGCCTTATCTAGTATACTGTTTGAGTGAGAAGCTCTTGAAGTGGGCACTGTTTTTTTGTGGATTTTCAAAACCTTGCAGGCTGAAAAATCTAAAAGATACACTTGATCTGTTGACATTTTTCAATTTTTCTGATAGAGTTAGCCCTACTCACAAAGCCATAGAGCTTAACCGAGCAGTAAATGCTGGAATTTGGGAGGTGAGGCTTGTTTGGCAAAACGCATGTTGAGGAAAATTTCAAATATTTAAAATCTTTTAGAGTTACAGACCAAATATTTTTGATTTCTCCATCAGTTTGGAGAAGGGGTGATATGTTTTCAGAGGAATCTGGGAGGATGACCTGAGGAATTTCCCTAGGATTGGGTAATTTGATATTAAATGACCAAATGAAACAAAAGAAAGAAAAGACTTGGTTCAAAACCTACAATGTTGTATACACAGTTTTTGATAGTATTTGGTAACATTTGTTTCTGTAAAAAAAAAAAAATAAAAATCTGTCTTCGTTCTGAAAGCTGTCTTTTTTCCTTTTCTGGTCACTTAATTCCTTACAAACGCTGTTCCCCGTTCTCTGAATCGTCGACATACGTTGAAAAATACGAATACTACAAAGATGTAAAAATGACGTTTGATTGAATTTGTACAGACAAAGAAAATTGGAGAAAATGTGAGCTACGAGTAAATAGAATGATTAAAATGTGTGGAAAAGACACGTTCTTTCTCTCCTAAATCCTAAAAAAAACAAAACAAAAACAAGAATGTATGCTACAAGTTGTAAAAAATGACGTCTGCTTATTTACTTGAATTTGAAAAAAGAAAATTGTGTAGATGGGTTGGGGTCGAAATAGAATGGATTGAAAAGCAATTATAAATGTCAGTTCTATTTTTCATACTTACGTTTCATAAAAGAAAACATCACAAAGACAAAAAAAAAAAGTAGTCTCCTTCTTTTCTTCAAATGTCTCTCATCTACGGGGATAATAGAAATGATAAACACGGTGTCAACATTATTTCGCTCCTTACATAAAAAGTTTCCACGTCGCTTTAGTATAACACACAGTTTAAAAAACCTATTTTGTCCTTAGCTTTGCTATATCTCCTGGATCAGGTTCTGTAATAAATCCTCTTCTCCAGACTCATATAATAATTATAGATTTCATATAACTTCCAAATGTTTATTGTAGACTCGTATTTGTAAAGAATCTCTTGTTTATCCCATTATTTATCAAGTCTGTCCTAGGAGAAAATCACACTATTTCATTAGATTATTCAATATCCTCACTATATTTTTGTATATCCGACCCAGTTCTTTATTGGTACATTATCTAGTTGCCATTTCGATTTTCAGTTCTGAGAGTAATTTTCTTCTCACTCCTTGAGGAAGCTACCAACCCTCTTGTCATACTTTCCGTCGATGATGTTGTGTACTTCTGTATTATCTTCTCTTACAGGCATCTCTGCAGACTTTTGACATCCTATTTTGAAACTTGGTTCATGGTTTGGAAACTTGTATCCGTAAGTCATTTCCTGTTTTTGCTAGGAAGATGAAAATTCATAAATTTGCCAGGAAGAAAGAAGAAAAATCAACATAGAACGCTGCTCTTGAAAGTCAATATAACTTTTATTAATGGATGATTTTAAAAAGTTCTTGAATTAAGCGACATTTTGACTGACCTTTTTGAGATTTTTCTTAATGTTAGCTTGCTTAGCGGTGATCAGTAAGTAATTTCATGCAGCCTATTTTTGCACGGTTATCGTTCAACTTAGTTTGAATGGTCCATACAAGTTATAAATCATCAATGATCGGATCTATTTTCGACGGCTGACTTTTAAAACATTTTATTTTAACAAATATATACCTCATTTAACTCTTTCATCTGAGGTAAAGACTGTCACTAATTCTGCCATTTCTCTTTAGATTTCTATACACACCATTGGAAACCGTCAGCCCAAACTATTAGCAGAGGTTTCTTCAGTTTTCAAGTTGATCCAGCTGACTGGTTATGTATGTCTATGAAGCGTACAGACTGTGCCAATGGAGTGAAAGGGCTGAAAAATTGAACATCTATTCCTCATCACGTCCAGAGAAAACTATCTTTTTTTACCCTCCCCCTAGCTTTTCAGTGTCATGGTGAATTTGCTACGTAAATTTATGCTAAATTGATCCCTCAGTTTATGTCCAACAGCATTCACGCTTCTTTTTTTTTCAAGTTACGACTTTTTAATGATCACTGCTGAACAAAAGGCGTGAGAAGAAACTTATTTATTGATTACCCCTTTTTCAAATTTTCAATTGATCACCCTCAATATGGCATACTGCCAAAGGATGTTAGTTTCTTTTCAGTGACTAGCCAGACCAGTTTTTGAAGTATATTTTCCGATATATGGAAGGATAGTAACCTAGTATCCTTTTTTTGGTAATCATTGCTTTGATGGGGCTAAAATAAAGCTGTTGTTGCCTTTTGATCTCCCGATCAATGTTGTTGCAGACAAGAATGCGCATGGTCTAAGTACAGTTCTCAACCACATAATTAACAGCCAAGGATGTCTTGTCACTTTGGCTTCCAGAACTCAACTGAGGATAGAAAAAATATTCTCGACTGGAGAATGAGGCCATGGGCATTGTTCTCGTATTGAAAAGGCTCGATAATTTAGTGAGGTCAATCTTCATTCCCCATGATTAGCGACCATCAACCACCTTTGGAAATTTTCTCACCAGATAAGCCAATTTCTTCTATGGCTTCTGGTAGAATTCAGTGCTGGTCATTCTTGCTATGGGCATATAATTTCAAACTTTCATATCGATCAAGGGTCATTCTGGGAACTGCTGACATGTTGAGCAAATTACTCCAACCCACTACCTTTGGGAATGTTCCTATTCCGTCCTAACAGTCCAATTGGGGAAATTTCTTAGACACCTCGACTCTCACTGCTGCTGATATTGAGGCACACGCCCACATTGACACGGTCCTTACCAAAGTCTTCAAAGTGTTCTGCTACTATTAGTGATAGCCAGCCTTAACTGCCTCCTTTTTTCCGTTAAAAGAGCAAAACACTCACCCAAAATGGCTGATTACTCTAGATTTTTTGAGTAATTGTTCATTTCTCTCTGCAACAAGCCCTGTTTTGCCAAACTTCATGGGGGTATGTTGCTTTACTTTGAAAGGAAGGTGATATACTTGTAAACTCGGTCGATAACATTGACTAAAAACCCTATCATGATATCCGTCTCATTTACTTCATTAAACTGTCACTTATTCCATTTGAAAAGATATTTAATTAGCATAAGTTGAATTATTAAAAAATTCTTTTATGTTTTTCCATTTAAAAACGAATTTTCATTGATTAAAAATGAAAAGAAATAAGGTTCATTAGAGAAAAATAGAGGTAGTGCCAACGGTTTTTCAATGAAACCTTATAAAATTTTGGTAATTAACCGGATAAATTTCATTCAATGTCTGAACAATGTTGATACTTGTTTTCCAGTTGATATTTATTTCACTGACTATTCTAGTCGTGCCATTTTTTTCCTATTTTTCCACTCATCCCTTTTTTATTTGTGCCAATTTTTACTATCCACCACATAAACATTTGACTTGTACTATTCAGATCCGTCTGACTCTTCAAAATGTTTACAATGACCATTAAGGTTACTTGATATGCATTTCCCATCTAACACTTGATCATACTTATCAAGAACCCGCTCTGATTTATGCCTTACATTGCCTTGATTATTACTGGAAACAGTTTGGACTCCACAGCCTGACATCCGGAATACATCTAGCTATTTTCTAGTATTTCATTTCTACTATCATCTAATCATCATCTTGTACATGTATGTATTATTAATGCATTTATAGTTATTCTCCACTTTTGATATTCATCTACATATATTGATATGTAATTTTCACCCCATCTTTCATTCTGGATGATAATGTTCCACTTTATAGACACTCTTGTCCCAATCTAAACACACACCCAGTACATTTCATATTCATCTTTATTGAAATCAGTGTACTCTCAATAAGTACATAATATTTACCTAGACAGAAGTCTACAGAATGAAATCCATAGGTCTTGCATTACTCATTACATTTTCTCCACATAATGTGATATTGTACTCTACCTAATAACGTGTTTGTGTATGTGTAAATGTCTGCAGATAATTGTTTATGTGTATGCATTCGTGGATGTATATATATATGTGTGTGTGTGTGGTTATACATAAGTGTAATATCCATATTGACAATGAAGCATATAAACATTTATGGATTCAGTATAATCTTACTGATAACCTCATTAGCATTACACTGTACAGTGACCTAGATTGATTCCCAGTTACCATGGCAACTAATTCTTAAAGATACCCATTCCCCTTGACCAAAATAACCCCTAATATATCCACAACTGGTGCTGCTACATTCATCAAAATGTCCAAAATACATTTCCATGGACTTCCATTGTATTTTTCAAAGCCATATATAGGGCCCTTTATGGAAAATAATCGGATGACAATGCAGAATAATGGAAAAACTAGAGATACATTGAGAATCAGTCAGTTTTATACAAAAAAAAAGAACATTACTATGTGAGTTGGAATTGGAAACTAACTTCTAAAACTGTCACCATAGATTTCCTCAGTTTTCAACCTGCTCTGTGTATGTATATATCATGTATACAGACAATATAAACATAGGTAGAGGGCTAAAAATTGAAATACATACTCATGTTTAGACATCTTTTTTTGTCAACCTATAAGGTTTTTAGTGGATCGTCTAATTTACAATGAAAGTTTATGGTAAATCAATCTTTTAGTTTGTGTCCAGCTTGTTCTTTACCTGCTTCAATGAAGTAAATTATTCATTAATCATCCCTTTTTCCAAGTTTCACTTACTCTCCCTGGACATGTCATGCTGTCAAAAGACATTCACATATTTTTTTTTTATTATTAGTTTTAGAATTAAGTGAAATATATGGATACGAATTGAGAAGTCGAGAAATGTACGGCTTGGAAAGCGAGAAACAGGTTGAACAGCCTGCATGGAACATAGAATTTTTTTGGCTGTCATGAGAAACCTCAACTGCTCATAAATTGAGAGGTTTCCATTCATATTTGATCAATAAAAACATTTGATTGATTTCATTTATGCTCTAAACTGTCTCTTCTCTACAAATGGATATATTGTGGATGATTACCAACTATCCTGGCACCTGAGCACTCGTTCAGGCACTCATCACTAGGCAGCTAAACACTGGAAGACTCAATAACACTAGGGAGCTTCCTTTTGTAGTCAAGTTTTTACCATCATCATCGTGTGGAAAAAAAACTAAAACTAACTTTCAGGTTAATACAGCAGAGTTTTTAGTTTGTAAATTCAATATCAAAAGAAGGTAATTGATGAAATGGGCTTATGTATCTGCTAGCATATGAAATGAACAGAATCAGACAACTTGAACATTTAAAACAATTTTTTTATGCATACTTGAATGTTATTTCATCAAAATTAATTATAAAGGATATAGTTTAGGGTTAGGGTTGCAAGTAACATTTTTTTTCATACTTATAAAACTGAAAAGAATATTCACTGGAAGTAGCCATAAAAATTCATTAAACAATTTCTTTTATCTCTCTCTGATAATCTCCCCCCCCCAATGATTAATGTAATTAGCCATTAAAAAGGTGTCCAATGTTGCCAAATTGTTGCCGCAGTTTCGATTTGATTTGTTTTAAATGTTCAAATCATCTGTTTTTGATCATTTTTAATGTTAGTAGCAGTAGCTAGAGACAAATGAGCCAACGTTATTACTTATTTCCCTTTGATATTAATTAACTAACTGGTAGCAAATCCTTACCACGCTGTCTACTACAAAATTTGTATCCTCCCACATACAGTTTTCTCTCTCCAAGAGTGTATCTTTTGTGATCGTATCTGTCATATAGAAAAAGTCACAGCAAAAACATGAAGCTAAGTATTCTAGCATTGTACAAGCATGTGTGTACTGTATCGTCCCCATCCATGTACTGTAGATTCAATTCTCGGTGAAGATATAAACGTATACACGCAATTATGCTTAGAAAGAAAATTCTATCAGCTCCCCAAAAATTTATCTTGTACATTTGTATCTGTTGAACACAAAATGTTATTGCTGGAAACAGGAAACAAAGTATTCCCGGATTTTACAAGTATATAATTGTCATCATTCATTCAAAAGTAATTCAGCCAATATTTATCAATGATTTTATTCTTCAATTCATTTATGAGAACACATATTTTCATCAAACTTCCTTTTAAAAAGAAATGGAACATGAACATGAAAGTGTACAAATGACAGTTTATTGCAATTCACTAAAATGGAAACAAAATTTTGGTAGATAAATATTAAGATTCCAGTTCATTTTAAGGAGGAATTATAAATTGATAAGGTCATTAGTACATATGCATAGATCTGTGCATGATACATTTACAAGTGTCGGAAGCTCTGCAGCGATACCTTAAATTTGCCAGAGCAGTTTGCCTGGTCCATAACACTCTCTGGGACAGGAGAAAGATTCATCCACTTAATTGGTATTTATAAAACAATGGATATTTATCAAGATAAATATAAAGAGGGGGAGAAGGATGAAAATTACGATTGGAAGGTGAAGAGAAAAACTCAAGAGGTTGGTCTTACATCTCAAAGTTTTTTATACGGGCAAAGTTTGATGCATTTCGAAAGGGGGCCAGCCATCTTTTTCATAGAAAAATATTTGTACTGAAAAAGATGGCTGGCCCCCATCGAAATGCACCAAACTATGCCTATGGAACAACAGTTGAAAAATAGGAGGTGTAAAACCGATCTCTTGAGATTTTCTCTTCACCTTCCAATTGTCATTTCCATCTACATTCTGTAGGATCATTTCACATCCCCAGTATATACATATATCTTGATATGTGTGCATATATAGAAATATATTTATGATATATTTCTAAATATATGTATATATATATATATATATATATATATATATATATGTATATATATATATATTAGTTTTTCTTTTCAGCAATGTCACTTCTTGCAGCAGGGAAGCAATGTCAAGCAAATGTAGTTTCTTGTACCTTTTGCTTGCAGGTCATCCAAAGACTTCCATTCCATCTCATATTCTAAAAAGCGTATCCATTTCTTGTCTAAAAATGGTTATTTAGAAATGTGTATTTACTTCACTTGCACTTCAGAGGGCAGCCATCTTGATTAACATTCACGTATGCTTCGGCAATTGTTATTGATTACCTCGTAACGATCGCTGAAACAAATGTTCTGATTGGCTCTTTTTGTTCGAAACTACGTTAATGTTTGTATTCATAAATAATGAATTGAGACCTAAATCACCAATTGCTGAACCAAAATTTTGCATCTGAAAAGCTATTGAACATTTATTGTGTAAGCTTTCAAAATATTGTACATACATCGTCGCAGTTGTTGAATAGAATTTCCAAATTATTGTGAGGAAATAAAACTCATTTTCTTTAATGACAAGGCAGAATGAATGAACTTCTGAAATGTTCATTCAATAATCATATTGTTCAGTCATCCAACGTAGTTTATGGTGTCTTGCTTCTTCCAAAAAAACCAAATACTTTATTTTATGAGATGAAATATTTTGGTCTTGTCTATGATCTGAAGTGTTAATCTTAAAAGTGAATATTGCAGGTTTATCGTGGATAAGCCCAATACCAGATTATGGGAGATTGGTACTAATTTTGGGATGACTTCTTTATTTGAAAAGTGGTGTGATGATATGTTGGGAGACAAGGAGATTTGATTCTCATCGTGGTTTGGTGTGTAGCACCAACATTCAATTTCGTACTGATCACTCTTTCACAATCTTCAGGGTTTCAGCTGAAGAGGTTCCCAGTTTTATCTGCAGTCTGGAGTCAGGTAAAGCTACAGGACCTGATAACATTCCAGTGGTTGTTCACAGAAACTTTTACCCAGCGTTGTCCTCAATGTAAGCAAATATATGTAGTTATTCTGGTTGGAAAGTGAAAATTTGTAGATGTGGTGAGAAAATTTAGTTGTAGACAAAGGATTTTTGCTTCCATGTGGTTTTGTGTCAGTGTCAACATCACGGGAGATGTGGAAGAAGGAAGGGAGATGTAGGAAGAGAATGTGCGCCAAGTATGAACGCAAACGCGGGGATGAAACAAAGTAAAAAGGACACTTACAAGTATTTGGATGGACAAATAAAATGTACATTTAATACAGGAATATAAATGACAAATAACAAATGAAAATAAAATACATGTAATGATACCTAAATCTGATCGACTGCGTAAAGGGGTGAAAAGGGATAGCGGAAGGTGGGAGCTTTGTTGTCATTGATAGTACAGGTGTCAGAGTCAAAGTGGAGGCGTCTGAACAACTTTTTAATCAATAAGTATCAAGGAATGATCATGGAGTGTATGTGCCAAACTACCAAGTTGTGTGTGTGACTTTGGAGCTCTTCTCTGACGCTGGTAGACTCACAACGGACGGATCATGAAAGACAGAGAACACAGAGTTTTATCCATGTGTGTTTCTCGATGTAAAGAGAATTAGGAAAAATCGTTGTGACTATCAGATTGTAGTAATCATTGCCATTTCACTCATGATAGTGAGAGATGTATACGCGTTTGGAACATGTGGTGAGGACACAGTTGTGTAGTTTCACATAGATGATCTGAAATAGGCAAAGTTAGTACAGAGACAGGTCACATTGGAAAAATGGTCAAGATAGGATTGGCCGGGACGTCAACAAAATGATACCAATCTTAGGGAAGAGGAAATCGAGAGAAAGAGTAGCCAGCAACAAGTGCCAGGGCTAAAAGCATAAACAGCTAAGAGAGCCGGTACCAACAAGCGTTTGATCATGAGTGTCCAGGGCTTTCACAGGGATGGTTGTCGGAAGTGACATTTTTGATAACTGGCTGAATGAAGGGTTTCGTATTCACTGCCTAAGTAAAAGTATAAGGGGCACTACACGAATTTGTTCAACCGTTGTCTCAAGGGAAGTTTTTTTCCGAGTTCGGGGAAACCATCTTCTGTTTGCCTAGGATAAAAAAAGAAACGCTTGTGAACGTTAAAGTCGTTCTCAATATCGACCGATGGTCTTCTGATCATCATTAGTAAGGTGTTCGAATCAATCATCAATAGGCATGTCTTGATGCATATAAAAAGGGATAATCTTTCAAGCGACATCCAGTATGGGTTTTGATCTTCCAGATTCACTGCTGAAGTGCTGACTGTTATCATCCACAGAATCAGTTGAGCACTGGATGGTCACTTTGTTGCTCGTGCTCTTGCCTAAGATACCTCCAAGGTTTTTAACATGTTGTAACACAAGGGATTGCTCCACAAGCTCACCAGTTATGGAATCTCCGGCAGAGTGCATTCTATCATAGGACTCTTTCTGTCTGGGAGAACCATGCGGTTGGCTATTAATGGCCAGTACTCAGGTGTTCATGGTATCAATGCTGGTGTACTTCAGGGTTCTGTCCTTGGGCCTACCATCTTCCTGGTGTTCATAAATGACCTGTCAGGCAATATCATCAGGTCTTTTGTTAACATCTTTGTCGACAATACCTACGCTCTCTAAGCATTCTTTTAGTGACTTCAACCAACAGGATATGACATCTGATCTTTCCTCTGATCTATCTATTGTAGTCATTGGGGGTAGTGGGTTGAGTAATTTAACAAAATAAAAACCAAGCTTCTGTCTTTCCATCATCATCGAAACACCCCTCTATTTGCCCCAATCCAGATGGATGGGACCATGCTCAAGGAGGTCCCATGGTTTGATTAACCTCTTGGCCTCAAGTTCACACCAGACTCAAAGTGGAACTCCTTTGTCTCATCTGTTGCAATGGACGCGGTGAAATGGTAGGTTCATCATACTATTCAAGAAAATATCGGACAAAAGTCAGATACAACCTAAATTGGAATACCACTCACACACCTGTGCAGGCTCCACCAAGCAGGTGTTATCTAGCCACAATAGGGTACAGAATCGAGTGCCTGCATCAGTTTGTGATCAGCTATTCTCATCTCTCCAACCACTCTCCCATCAACCTGATGTAACGTGCCTGGTACTTCTCTATCACTAATTTCATGGAAAGTGTTCAGCGGAGCTCCATCGTCTGGTTTCACCAGTAAGAGATTTTCCCGTCAGAACACGATCTCTAGTGAATCCCATCTGTACTTTCTAACTCTTCCACATGCTCATTTTACTTTCGAACTGTTTCTTCCCCCGAACAACTGTTTCGTGGAACAAACTTGCCCAGGAGTACTTTCCAACTAAATGTAATATACTTCTTTCCAAATCCAGGGTCAATAAATATCCTGTGAACCTGAAATTACTTTAAATTTAGACATAGAATGGCCGCTGGGTTTTGTGTAGGTGACTGATAAAAAAAAAAAGAAACTGAAAACCACAGAGGTTAACTTTGCTAACTTTATTTTGTCTTGCTTGGAGTACATTGGGAAATGTATACGAATGTCTTGGTTGTATTCATTATCTCCCTTGATTGTCACTCTTTTCCTTCTTGAACAGCAATCCGATGTTTTTGTGAGACTTGTCCTAAAAAACCCCTATAAGTGAATTTTTGTTATTGAAATAAAATTAAATTCATGAAGTTGATGTTTATTCAAAACATTAAAATTTGTCTGCTAAAATGTTGATTTTTCGTGAATGAAAATTAATCAGACGAAATAAGTAACATTCGCTCAATTCCTTTGTTTTTAAAAACAAATTTTAATCTTTTCAATTTTTAATGATATTTTATCATTTATCATCATCTAAAATATGACTTAGAATTTGGTGATTCTCTTTTAACCTTTTGTTTTCAAGTTGTTTTGATTTATCTTGAATAGTTTTTTTACGATTAAAATGACTCTTTGATGTAGTTCATGATCGAAGTGTAGCACCTGCTCCCCTCACGTCAACGGAACATAGCTTTAACTTCCGGTTTTAAACTTTAAACGTTATCGTGATTGTATTTTAATTCATTTTCCTTGAATTTAGATTGATTTTGATTCAATTGAGGTTCCTCTTTTCAATTCTAAATGTTTTTATGGTTTAATTTAATTTTTTTCTTCTTGAATTTAATTAAATAAACGATGGTAAAGGTTTGTTGCAGGCTTGCAAACTAAAATATCAAAGGGGGGTAACAAATAACGCTGACGTGATCGCTGCTATTAACATATTTAGAAACAAATATAAGAAAATTGAATCTTATTAAATTCAATTATAAGATATAAATTAATTTTAGGGTTAATTTTTGGCTTTATCAATGAATTTCCATTATTAGTTACATGTGTATATTCTCTTCGATTTTCCAATTATGAAAAAAAAATGTTTAATCGCTTTTTGTTGCTATTTGCAATACCATCCGAAAACTTAATTATTTCCTTTGTGATTGAATTTAATAAAATAGAGTTTAAAATGGTCAAATTTTCTGCTTTCATTTATTCCTTATTATGTTAGTAGCAGCAGCCACCTAAGTCAGCATTATTTGTTACCTTCTTTTGACATTTTACTTTCTGAACCAGAAACACACCTTTACCCAAACAATAGTTTACATGCAAAAAAGAAAAAAATATTCTATTACAAAACAATTTGATTAAAATTTGTTGAACCAAAGTTGATGAAATCATTATAAGAACATGTTTTGCCTTTGCAGAATCATAATGATTTAGTACAAAATACTTCAATAATTTTAACATCTTATTTCAATATAATTTGGTAATTATTCCAAATCAAATCACCCAAGGTGCCTCAGGTCATTCTGTCAAATTTCACTGAAAAAATCACTGGTATTCTAATACCCTATCCAAAATATTAGGTCTGTATTTCATCTTATTTTTCATTTATTGAATTAGATGATTAATATAAGTCATTACTACTGATTTTTTTCCCTTTATCTTAAGTGTTGTTGCTTTTCATTGCAACTAAATTCTGCCTTTAGTGAGTACTCTTCAGCAGTGAGTAAATAAATTAACAGCAAAGATCAACAAAAAAAAAAGATTCCAGATGAGGATTAAACCTACAATACATGTCAGGATGGCTTGCTTAATGCATTATCAGGATGGCAGAATGGTTGGTTGAAATGTCCTCAAAATTGTCAGAAAAAAATGCTTTTCTTGCAAAAAAAAAGGCAATTTTCTTATACAAGACAGTTAATCATAAGATCATGCCATGGGTACGAGTATCTCTTGTTTAAATGGAATATTACAAGAGACAGACACATGCACACACACACACAAACATCCTATTTTCCTACCAGTATAATCAAGTCAAAAAGTTTACAGACATTTTTCAGGGTCCTGTGAAAATTGTATTTTGTGCACAAATATTTTCAGATTTTTTTTAAAGAATAATATTTTTTTATCCTTTTTAAATGCTTTTCTCTTCGCAAAAATAGAATTGTTGGAGATGGTCTTTTTTGAATTTTGTGCAATTGTGTTATCACTTCTAAGAGGAAAATTTCCCTGTGCACTCAGTAGCTAATTGGGTACACTCTAAGCTGTGGGATTAGGTTGGAGGTAGCCCTTTGGTGGACTGCCACCGTACCAAGGTTGGTCATAAAAACTAGTTAGAATCAAATGTGCAAACTCACACTAGAGAAAACTTTTTTGTCATGTGTGTGCATTGGCATTTCCACACCAATCTATTTCAGATAAGCAAATGTGAACATACACTGGACATAAACCTTGCGCTTGTTGACAATATTTTCACACGGTTCAACATCGAAAAAATATACATATCAAGACACACTGATGAGAAACCCTATTCTTGCCAAGTGTATAGATCAGCATTTTCACATAGTACAGCTTTGGAGAGATACATGCAAAAACACTGAAAGGGAAATCCCTCTCCGTGCAAAGTGCATAAATCATTATATTCCAATTTTTCAAAGATAAGACTCATTTAAACACACACTGGAGAAAATCCTTATCCGTATGAAGTGTGTGAATCAGCATATTCTGATTCTTTAAATTTAAAGAACATATGCAAACATCCATTGTAGAGAAACAAAATTTGAAAGTCACATAAAAACACACCGAGGGGAACCATGTTCTCATAAAGTGTTTTGAATACCATTTTCCCTTTTGTTCACATAATAATACACATGCAAATACATAAGTAAGAACAACCTTAATCATGCAAAATATGTGGATTAACTTTTTCATAGGATTCAAACATAAAAACTCGCAAACATGCAATCATTTTCAGTGAAGTGCCAGGATTTTTATTTCAAAGGAAGTCAGGCTAAAATACATTGGGGACCATATATTTGAAAAAATCCCTATCTCTGTGAAATGTTTGGAAAAACATTTCCGAAAAGATTGTCTTGGAAGTATCAATTGTGAAGTCACTCCAGAGACTAATTACAGTGTGTTGATTGTCTCCTTGAAGGCATTTGTCTATAAATAATCACATGTGAATCCACTCTAAAGAGCAACCATACTCTTATAAAGTGTGGAGATTGTCTCTTTGGATAGAGTTTGTCTCTGGAGCATCACTTGTTTACCACATTCTCGTAAGCAGAAATGAAGAAACGATCCACCCACTGCATAAGAATGTGCAACCATATTCTTATGTAACGTCTCGATTGTCTTTTCAAATGAGTTTGTTTTGAATAAAATCATTTGTGAACACACTTGAGAAAGCAACCACTTTCTTATGCAGCTTGTGGATTGTCTCCTTGGAAGAGTTTGTCTTCAAATGATCACATAAACACACTCTAAAGAGCAAGCATATTCTTATGAAGTGTGTAGATTGTCTCTGAGAAAATGTTTGTCTTTGAAAGATCACTTGTGAACATACTGTTGAGAGCAAGCATATTCTCATGCAGTATGTTGAGTGTTTTCTCAAGAACAAAACAGAAAATCACACACTTGAAAGTGAAACCTTTTTCCTGTGAATCTTTAGTTGAATTTCAAAAACACATGGAAAAACATCTCACAAGAAAATGTTCTTGAAGTATTGAATTTTTCATTTTTCTGGCTAAACTAAAAATCCACAATACAAGAACACAAAGTAACCTTACAGGGAGCTTTACAAATAGCAAAAACATTTCTTCCAAATCTATGCACTTATCATTTTATAGTTTAACCTTTTCACGATTAACCTATGAAGCTACTTAATTTTTCAAAATTTGTATAAGTAAAATAATATATTTGTGTAAAACTAGCTAATTTAGGCAAAATATATACAAAGCATATAGTTCCCAAGGCAATATAGCATAGACAACTATTTGGACGACATGATTCCATTCAAAATGTCTCCTAAGACAAAGCTGTCCCAGATGTGGAAATCAAACATAAGATAGAATGAAAAGTTATTTTTCTTACTTTATATACTTTCACATAACAATCTATCATGAATGTACCATATATGAAGAATCAGTGACTATTCATTCACATCTAGGATAAAAAAAACACTGAATTATCACATAAACTCGCCTACAAGTTTCTCTTGTTTGTAATGCAGACTAATTTCTACATGGGTTTCATACTATGATCATCTCATTATCTGTGGTCTTAAGAGTTGATAAAATCTTGCTCACTTCATTTTTTATGATACATATATCCAAATAGATTTTTAAAGGGATTGACGGCATACATATCCCAGCTGAAATAGAAACTCCCGGGACATATAAGTCCCAAGAGTCTTAAAAGGTTCAAGTTTCTGGGATTTTCATTCGGCTATCGTGCATTACCAAAATATTCTTGTGAAGTGTGTTGGTCTTCATTGACAACTTAACTGTAGAGTTGATTGCATTAAAAACAGGTCTGGTTAGTCACTCAATAGAATCTGTCACACGATGAACATCTTTTGTCTGCATGCTATGTTGGGGGTGATCAATCAAAAAACTTTGAGAAATGGATGATCAATAGATAACCCCTTTCTGTCACCTTTTGTTGGGTAGTGATCACTCTGAAAGTCTAAATTTTTGCAATGTAAGTATGAATGCTGCAAGACACAAACTAAGGGACCAATTTAGCATAAAAAACACATTGAATCACCTGCTTTAAACCTACTTGGGTATGGGGGATAGGGACCCAAAAAATATTTCTTATAGACAATAAAGAGTAAACGTTCAAATTTTCTCCATTGGTGTGGCCTGTACATGTGATACATACATAGCCAGCTAGCCAGACCATCTTCAAAACTCAAGAAACTTATGTAGACAGTTTTGGTTGCTGGTTTCTTTCAGTTTTTTGGTATGAATATTGCGTTCTCATTTTGGAAAGGTAATGATCTGTAATTCTTCACTATATTATGTGCAATAATGATTGTACCTTAAATCAAAATAAAATGTTTCTTTTACACATCTTTTTCCATAGAGTGTCCTTATGTGATATATTGAACAGATCCTTTAGAACTTATTTGATAAATAGTCAACTGTTTACATAACCTGTGATATGATGGCTACAATTTAACCAACAAATCAATACATTCACACTAATGACACAACAAATTTTAGCAGTAGTGGAAAAATGAGGCAATAGTCACAATCGTTTTTCAGTATTGATTGCATTTAAACTAGTGTATATAGAGAAAGCATTAGCTGTTCTCACTACCCTCTGACTTTATTGGTACTTCATCCCTTCTTCACTGACAGAAAAAGGTTTTTATGGGTATAATTTTTTTTATCATACCATGAGAATATTAACCAACATTTTATAAAAGTTAGTGAAAATTAAGATATTCAGTTACTACATAAATTATGAAGTAATTAATCGCAAAGCCAACTCGGTGTTTTGTGAAGCTTGGATTTAAAAAATAATGTTCATCAAAGAAATCCATTTTGAGAAGACAAATGTATATTTACCATAGAGATAAAAATTGCTCTGTTTGTGGCTGTACACTTTAACACTATTCAACTTTTGAAATCGTCAGAACTCATGCAGTCAAGAAACCATATTCTTGTGCAGTTTACTTGATCAAATAACATGGACATATACTATGGTTCTAAAAAGCATTTTATTATATTTCACTAATAAAATCTGTTTGTGAAGCTACTTTTATGATGAATGTTAATTTCAAATTTGTGGATTTGCATTTCCATAAGACTCAGATATTCTTTTGAAGGTGATTTGGAATTCTCATAAAGAACTCTGTTTTGAAAAAAATCTTATCTTGAAATGATGTTGAAATTTATGAAAATTAGTTTAACATCAGTGATTTCATTTGATAAATACTAGCATTTCCAAAAAAGAATCTTCATTAGAAAACAGTCAAAATTTCTTAGCAAAAACTAACATTTTGTTTTTTTATATTGCTTAGATTCAAGAATTTGACTCCTATCAAATGTGATAATTTTTTCTGAATACTAATCAACAGTGGAACTCTTTGGTGGTAGGAATAAAATTTGTCCAAATCATTTTGACTGATAGAATCTTTTAAAATTCACCTAAAAGCAGACAGATTGGTAATTTTGAAGAAATACTTATTTAAAGTGATTTCATATTTATTTGGTAAGTCACTTGAGAAACATTTTCTCACAAAATTATTTTTTCACCATTCATGAGTTGTATGTGAGCGATCAGTTGAAATGAAAATCTTGAAAGATGGATGCAAAACACTTGACAAAGAATGTTAAGTATTTTGTCTACAGATTCACTTAGCTTATATGATATGAAAAGGATATCAAACCACTATTATCATTTAATTCTTTAATCAGAATATAATACTTAATTTCAAAACATGAACAAGGGACAACATTTTTCTTATTGTTACTCAGATATGTAAATTTTGAGACTCTTTTAAAACATATAGCAATGTGTAAATATCTCCTTTGAAGTTATAATTTTGATTATAATTGCAAGAAAATAGCATAAAGTTAGTTGTAAAAGAAGGAAAATAATTTTGCGTTCTTACAAAGGATTTTTAACCAATTTCATACTGTGATTATGTCTTTTACTAAATTTTCAATATTTTTGAGGTTTTGGCTGATGTGTAAACAAATGAAGAAGTCAATGTTTAAAAATTTTTCAAAAATAGAATTTCTATGATAAAAATTTGAATTGAAGAAAGTTACTCAATTTAATGATTAATTAACTGGATTAAATGAAAAAATTGCTTATTTATGTCTGAGTTATAAATTAATTCATCATATTTTAAACTCTGCTCTAACTTGAATTGATATTTAATGCTTGGAGCATTTATGAAATAAACTTATCACATTGTTATTTTATAGTTTGACTCTTTCAAGACTAACCTATTAAAAGTACTTAATTCCTGATAATTTGCTTGAGTGAAATAATGATAATATATTTGTAAAATTTGCTCATTTAGGGAAAATACATATTAGGCCTATAGCTCCCTTGGCTATATAGCACAATATGATCCCATTCAAAATGTGTCCTGGGACCAAGCAGTCCCAGATATTGAAATGAAACATATGATGAAATGAAAAGTTCTGTTTTTCTTACTTCACACACTCTCACATAACAATTAATCATGAATGTACAAAGATCAGAGACAATTTAATCACACTTAGAATGAAAAACACAGAATTATCACATCACTTCGCCCACAGGTTTTTCCTGTTCAGTAATATAATGCGAACTAATTTCAATATGGGTTTCATACTATGATGATACAATGGACTGCATTTTTAAGAGCTAGGAAAATTTCCTATACTTTATTTTTTGTGACAAGTATGTCCCAATAGATTTATTAAAGAAATCTACCATGTCTATTTATATCCTAGCTATCATAGAAACCTCAGAACATACATATCTCAGGAGTCTTGATAGCTTTTAGTAAGTTTTTGTAGTCTTCCCTCCGCCCCTGATTGTATATCTATTAAAAATAGGCCATTATATGGAGTTGACTTTTGCTGGATAGATCAGTTAGTATACAAGGTAGGACTGTGTCAACTTTGAAATTGTTTGGATCAGGGGTTCTCAAGAAATTTTATAGAATTAAACATTACAAATATTTCTCCATAGTTTCTATAATCATCTCTTTTGACTTTAGCTTTTTAGAATACACTTTGCATTGAATGCCAGAGATATCTTTTCAAAAATCAAATCTGGCAGGCTGATTTCCACACCTATAGGTCATGTCCTTTCCAAATATGCACCTTTGGAACAATCACTGCACTGTTATTAGTAATTACAAAAGTTGGGTGAAGATATGGTTTGTAAAAGATATCCAATAAAGCTGCTTATTGCAGAACAGTTGACAAATTTATCCCACAAAATGGATTATTCCATGTCAAATGGATCCATGGTCATCACTCAAATACTTCTGATTTTGATCCTACTGTGGGCACAAGTTCTTCTGGGTCAGAGATGAAATCCTGTGAAATCCTGCACAATATCTCAACTTGTTCAACTAGTTACCATTCAACAGACAGAAGTTCTTACAAACTGAAAATATATTTTCAGGGTCAAATATCTATTTAGATTATGAAAATGTTGTCTTCCAAGTTCTAAAAAAATCACTTTTTCAGAAAATGATGTAAAAGTGGGCTCCCAATTTCATTGATGTTTTCAGGAAGCCATAGTTGAGTTATCATAACTCAGGACCTGACCCACTTTGTGTAGAATAGAGTCAATCCACTACTAAATGTCATCCAAATTTTTCTAGCTTCAGTAAATCCTAAGACGAAAGGTCTCAAAAGTGCCCTGAATTGAAAAATAACAAAAATATACCATTTTCAAAGGTAAAAATGAACAAGTAGGAAAAGCTATGCCATTTCTTAATGAGAACCACTGAAAAGAGCAAATTTAGATACTTTTAGGACTAGTTTTACAGTTTGGTCCCTTGATTCCTTCATGTTCTAATCAGTGCACGGTCAATATTGACTTCTAAGCCACTACCAATTTGTCTTATTCATGTCTTTAAAAAAATTCATATTTAGTTTTGATTGCAGAGAAATTGGCATCTCCATTGGATAGGGGCCATATCTGTTAGCTGTTCAGCAACATTTTTGTATGGATGGCCAGTAATATTGTCTCTTTTACCGATGAGAGCATCGATGTAATATAAGCATCTTTTTGCTCTTTGCAAAAGTTTCTTATAAAACATCCTTAACCATGCAGGATTGAAAATGGATGAAACTACTGTTTTTTACTGTAATTAAACAGGATTTCAAAGCTTTATCAAAACCAGTGGAAATGAGTTTTGGAGACTTGGTATACTTGTTTGCGGGGTAGGTATACAGTAAAGCAGAGTTTTGAGGACTGTATATATTTTAATGCTAGGGACTAGACATTATTAGACATTGAACAAACAAAAAATCTAGAAATTGAAAAGTCTATGCCGTAAGCTAGAGAGCTTTCTATTTCCATCACTGATTGAAACATGAAGAAATCAAGAGACCGAATTGAAAAACTGGTCCCAAGTATTTTTGAACATTCTCTTTTCACTAATTTTTTTTAGGAAATGGTACAGCTTTTCACACATGTTTATTTTTAACTTTTAAAATGGTACATTTTTCATTCAATTTTGGCCATTTCAAAGACTTTATTTATTACAATCTAAATAAGCTCCAAAAATCTGGATTGTGACATTTTTTTGTTCATCAACTCTACTTTATTCTATACGTGGAAGAGCTTAGGAAGTTGGTCAGGTCCTGAGTTATGATTACCAGGAAATGACTTCCAGAAAATACCTTTGTAATTTGGAGCCCACTTTGACATCTAGAACTAGGCTGATAATATCTTTAAAATCTATATAAAAATTTGACCCTGAAAACAAATTTTCACTTCCATAAATCAACTCAAAAATTCCAATGGAGCTTTATTACAGAATCAGGATCATACTGGAAGATTTTTTATTTGCAAACACTACCTGATTTTTTTCAAAAGCAAAAGTTGATAATCTGACAAAAGTTTAGATGTAATTTATTTCACTCAAAGTATTCTTTGAATTTATTGAAAAGACTCAAATAATTTTCAAAACACTAGCATCCGAACATTTGCTTAGGTCAGTCAAAATCCCTCTGTATAGGTTATTTACCCTTGCTCTAAGGGGCCCTATTATGAATGTATTTTATAATGTCATGATGATAGAATATCTACAGTGTATATCTACTTAAATAAAAAGAGACAGTGAGTGATGATAATTAGATAGATTAGGACGTGTAGATTTATATCATGGCATCATTATTTCTATTCACAGTATGTAACATATGCATTGATTCAGGTAATGAATTACAATAATCAACAGAAAAAAACTTTCAATGTATGTTGATGTAAATACTTAGAAGCCTATGAAGAAAAATAAGCAAATATCAATGATTGTAGAATTAATTGATTACAAAAGGACAAAAAGTCCTTCTGAATGACTGAAATTATTTCATCACTTGTTAAAGAAAAGATCTGAGATTTTGTTGTACCTTTTAAATATTTGGAAATTATCAATTTTTAGAATATGCGTTTCTTGTATATATTGAAAAAAAACAAACACTTTTTCTTAAGCAGATCTGCTGCTATGGAATGAGCCAGGAATCGGCAGCAAGTGGGCTGCAGTCTACAAGTGGGCCATTGAGGTGTTCTCTGTGGGCCTTTGACCTTTTCTGAAAAAATCTATTTGTGGGTCATTAAGGAGTTGATGGATTTTAGATAGTCTTTTGAGTCACAATTTGTCTGATTTTTCTTTACATAAGAATTGTCTTTTGAATATTCATTTGAAAAGGCAGATGATTGCTGAAACAACAATTTACATTCCAAAATTTATCAAGATCAATGAGAGACCACAATCACTTATGCTTGTTTTTCTGAAAACTATTAATCAACTGCTATTAAACTGGATGTGTATAAATAAATATAAACATTTCATGCAGATTTTTATAATACTTTTTACGACCAGAGTAAATATTTGAAATTTATGGGCTTCAAGGGAAAATTTTTATATTTAGGATATGATATACATATGAGGGCCAAGGAAGTAAGCAATCAGGTATTACAGTTTTTCTCCAAGTATAAACATATCTGAATCAAATCTCATAAAAAATTGCAGGCACAAAATGTTCGGTTATGATTTTTAAACCTAAAAAATAGCATCTAGAATAATATCAGATAGCTAAAAAGTCATAATAAAAAAGCAGTCAACACAGAACAGAAATAGAAAATCACAGACGGATTCTATAAGTTGACTTTTTTAACCAAATTTTGTTCTCATTGAAATGCATTAATGAAGATTCCTTCCTTGCTTCTATGAATTATCTCCCTTGATTGTCACTCTTTAGAAGATATTTCCCCCTTTGAATCGCAAGCCAATGTTTTGTGGGATATTTTTCTCATAAAACCCCCAAAAGTGAAATTATTTTTCATAGCAAAATCAAATTCTCAAGATCATTTGAAATGTTAGAGATTTTACTTTTTTTCTAATGTTGATATTTTGTGAAGGAAAAGAAACCAGAGGAAATTAGTAAGTAATGTTTGCTTTTATTTCTTTGTTTTAAATACGAGTTGCAGAAAGATTTTCAGGAAAAGAAACGATGAATTTTTCTATTTTGGTAAACATTTATCTTTTATTGTCAATTTATTTTTCCTAATGTTTACCTTTCATGATAAATTTTCGGTGCTACTAAAATCTGTCTCCACCTGCCTGCGAGTTACGTAGTTCTGCCCGGGCGTCTGAGCACGTTTGAATCTAGTATTTGCATTGTCCGGACACGGTCAGCCTCAGACGAATCTATGACATTTCGGCTGCCGAGAGTTCAGCAGCATATTCTCCACCCCGGACGTTTTTTTTTTTTTTTTCTAAGGAGAAAATAACTAACTAAATGGGATGTAAAATGAAATAATATCCAAAATATATAAATCTAAGGCGATTTACAATAATGAGTTAATTCATGTTTGTTGTTCAGTGTTTTACAGATCTATTGTGTCCACTTTTTTTATCGGTAACTCTGGAAGGCGTCTGATCGTATCTGAATGTGTCCGATCACATCTGATCCTGCCCGGACTGGCAAGAAGAGTGTACGAACCTTCCTGGGTGGGGAGGGGGGTAACGTGATCCTGTCCGGACCCTAAAGACTCTCCGCGTAGATAACTGAAATGAGGGAGAATATTTGCTCTGATTACTAGGTGTGCGGGAGTGACCAATATTTGGTTTTTCCCACAAAATATGGGGTTTTCCCAGATCTTTGCTTTTTTTTGCTCACCTCCTAATGTGGGGTTTTCCAAAACCATGTGTTTCTAAGTTCATGTTTCAAAAATAGTTTTTAACTTGGGGTTTTTTATTATATCTTGAAGAAATCAATTCTTGAAAAAAACTCATACATATTTATATGAAAGACTAATTCTTCAATAACATAGACTGTTACTTGCAAGACATTCTATTACTAGAAATCATATGGAATGTACTGAGTAGGAGCCAAGGAAAGAATTAATCAAGGATTTGGAAGAAATGGGTGACTCCAAGAGATATCTATTCATGTTGTGTGGACAGAAGTGCCTAACCCCAGACAGGTTGGTGCACACTCCCTGTGTGTCCAGAGAGAATCATGTTTGATATGGCTTATTTGGTTAATTTTAGACACCTTTTAGTGATTATGTTTTTTGATATTCAGTCATCTTTTAGTAATATCTGCTATAGGATCGGTAATGTACAGTTATCCCTTGCCATTTGTGGGTTTTTCATTCATGGTTTCTATAATTCATCACGTTGCTCCAATTTATCTGATATTAAATTATTTGAGAAAATGAGCAAAAATCAATGACAAAATGTGGGTGATTCAAAAAGGTGTCTGATCGTATCTGAATGCGTTCAATCATATCTGATCGTACTGGATCAATATCCAATCACAGCCGATCCTGTCTGAATTGACAAAAAGTTTGCAGTGATTACTGAAAGGTGTTCAAATGTGACCAATTAGGCCAGACCACAGCTGATCTGCCCCGGATGGACAAGGAGTCTGTGTGCCTCCCTAAGGTGTACGCTGTTCTGTCCTGACCCTTTTATGTTTGGTCAACTTTTAGTAATCTTTGTGATAGGATTTTTAGGGCTTTGACTGGACTGAATATCTCCCAAGACTGTTCGCGAACAACCCTCGTCCAATTGGTGCTGATCAGGCGTGATATGTGATATGGTCCAAATGGTTATGTTTGGACACTTTCTAGTAATTAATGCAAATGTCCTTTCAGTAATCTACACTACATGGTTTTTAGGTCTAGATTGGACCGTGTAATTCCTGTTAAGGTGTGTCAATCAGGTGCTATTGGATATTGATACAGTTTGATCAGATGTGATTGAATGCATTCAGATACATTCAGACACTTTTTAGAGTTGCACACTTTTTATTGCTTATCTTTTGTTTCCTCAAGTTTTCGTCAGATCTATTCTGCTGTGAGACTGAAGTTTTCATGGAGAAATTGAATTGCTGCAATGTGGTGAAAATTTCCATAGAAAATGTTTTTAAGTCCTCTGGTTTTCTTTAGGGAATGGTTACACAAATTTTCACATGAGTTGGTACTTTGTAAGCATTCTAAGTACAAATATCTTTGGGTTTCTATTGTACATACAAATAATTTTTCCATGAAGATTTTTAAAAATCATTATTCTTACTGATAACAAGTTCCAAGCTTTCTTATTGACTTGTGGTTGTCTAAAAATCTGTGTTGCACCTTATTTAAAATTGTAAATCAATTTTTGATATTTTGTCTTTTATGATAACTTTCAAATATTCATCTTTTATCACCAATTTTTGATAATATCATCTCTTATAATCAATTCTGGATGCTACCAAAGGATGCTGGGGATGGGGGTCTCTCCAAGTATCAGAATATTCTAAATTCCAATGCTACGGCATTAGTGCTGAGTTCAAACATGTTCAGACGTTTGAATTTAATATTTCCAGTGCCTGGACAGCCTCAGATGGCTTTTAAAGTTGAAATAAAACATATTTTCATGGTCAAAACCCTACCTTTCCATGACTTTGAATAATAAAAGCCCACACATTAGAATTTACTATCTTACATAGCCCGAATGTTGGAGTCTCATATCTTTCAGTGCCCAGACACAGTTTCTGACAATTTTCAATATTGAGTTAAAAAGAAAGGTATTTTCATGATTGATAAATACCCATAAGTTCAGTAATTAGACAATTTTTACATGCATTCTCAAGCTTGTACATGGTTGAAACTGTTTTTAATGATATCAAATGCAGTTCTAACACTACAGAGGAACAGACAACCTTAAAGGGAACTATGTCTTATAAGTGGAATTTACCTTACTCCAAATGAATATCAATTCCTTTGCTGATGCTCATCAAACATTCTTCCCATTCATGATATCAACCAATTGAATAAAAATATATGTTGATTTACTTTTTGATATATTCAATATTATTTATATCATTTACACAGCCTTTCTTTTCTTCTTATTGATTTTAGGTTTGGTACCATAATTGGGGGTTATGGGAATGTAGTGCAAGTGTATAGTATAAGGATTTAGTAAGTTGAGTTTGGGACAAATTACTATCAGAATTGGAACGTGAATTATCATTTTCAAAATGAAAAGTTTAAATCGAGATGTCAAAAAAGATGCTGCTGGAAAGCGAGGGGCAGTTTTGATGGAACATGGAATTATTTTTGGTGGTTATGGAAAAAACCTATACTGCCCACAAATTAATGGGTCATTTTTTCATATTAAACCAGCAACAACATCTGATGTATTTCATTTATACGCTAGACTATCTCTGCAAAAATAGATATACTGTGTATGAATAGCAACTATCTGGACACCTGGGTGCATAGCAAGGTACTTGTCACTAGGTAGATTGACACTGCATATAGCCCTAGGTAGGTTCCTTGTATACTCAATATCTTGCCATCATCATTGTGTGAAAAAAAACTAAAGCTCCTCAAGGTGAACACTAGCAGAGAGAGCTAGATTAGATCATGCTGTTCACCAACCAAATTTACAATGATACATGTAGACAGGTGGAACTGTGAATCCCACTCTGAAAAATCCTGACTTCATATAATGAACATAGTAACACTCGCTAATTGCTTCAGTACATGCTTGATGGCTTCAAACAACCAATGAAATCTTTACAATACCAAATTTTTTTTCAGCTGAGGTCAGTAACTGTGATGTATCAGGAAGTGAATTTTCAGTATAATTACTAGCCCAGGAAATCAGTGCAAAAATTCCTCAGTTGGTGATAAAAGCATGGAATTTGCTACAAATATTTTAGATAGGAAACATTCTTACACTGTCTACCCATAGCAATTGTGTAAAAATGAGTTTTCAAACATTTTTACAGCAAAAAGTTTCTCGATATGTTTTTGTAGTATCAGCTGTCTTCAATAACATACCAAAAGTCTACCACAGTCAGACCACTGGAAAGGTAAAATTTTCAATATTGTGTACAAAATTTCTCATATATGAAAGTAAGTTTAGTAGTATGAGAAACAAAAGAAAGCAGTTAGAAAATAAACGATAAAAGGGTAAATGATCATTTAGTTCCGGTATCAAGTAAAAAAAGAGAGTATGTTAATTTAGTAAAAGAGATAACGGTGTGGAAAAAGGACCCTTGCCTATAAGAGTGAAGGAGTAGAGCAGAACAACAGAAGAAGAGTGGACAGGTGATTACAGTCAGTCTACTGTCCAACTGCCCCTGACAGTAGAAAGACTGATAATTCATCTCATCCACTCTCTCTCTCCAAATGTGTGAATCGGGATTTTGTTTGGTCCACAAATGAGAAGTATCGATGTATTTTCGGTCAACTGATGAAGAAAAAGGTTTAAAGAATCTCAACATGGGTCTTTCATTATTCACAATGAAATGCATCACAGAACATGGTAAGAAAAACCCCATACCATTACATTTCAGCCATATGGTATCTTCTAAAATTATCAATGGATTTCAATTGAATTTTGTCGAAGGGTGAGCAAATCTTGGGGTAGATCCAGAAATTTGTATTCCATTTGGAGATATTTTCTCATTATTTTGAAAATATATATCTGGATTTGCTCCTCTGTCTATGAAATATTTCCAAAAGATTAAAATCCATTTCTTTGAAATTCTCTGGAAGGGTGAGGCACATTGCAAGGAATATTTTAAACATTTCTGCATTTGCTCATGTCTTCATGTCTTTCCACAAGATATCTCCAAAAATTTTCAATGAATTTCAATAGAATTTTATGGAAAGGTGGGCAACAAGATGGAAAAGGAATGATAAAATTGTTGGGTCAATCCAGGAATAAGGCTTATTTTGAGGCTTATTAGTTCATTTGTAGCGTGGAAATATTGCCTAACATTTGTTGCTAACGTTAGTCCACATGGTATCTTGTTTAATATTGTTTATTATTGTGAAGATTATATGAGATAGGTATTTGCTTCAATGATATCTCTTCTTTATTTACAGATACTGCAATGGAAATTTGATGGCCATAAACTGTAATCAATTTATATTGAGGGAAATGAAGGAAGAATTTTTTTTCAAGAAGCATTAACACATTTTTGGCAGTTGTTGGACTGCATTTTCACATTTGAAAACATTTACATACTCATTGGATGAAAATGCTACTCTTGTGCGATGTGAAGATTATCATTTTCCTTAACTTCAATTTTGAGGATACAAATACCTAGAGATTCTGACAAGAAAAGTAACATGTATTAAGTATGAATGCAGAAAAACACTTGAGTGAAATTTTCTTAAAGCTAAGTGTGTAAATCTGACAGTTCAGATTGGGAAAAAATATGCAAACACACACTGAAGTGGAACACTACTCTTGTGAAGCTCTTTCAGAGAGATTGAATTTGAAGGAACAAATACAAACAAACACTCAAATGAAACCTTTCCCTTGTCAAGTGTGTGGATCAGCATTCTTGAGGAGTTCTGATTTGAAAAAGCATGTGCGAACACACACTGGGGAGAAACCCTTCTCTTGTCAAGTGTGTGGGTCATCATTTTCACAGAATTCTGATTTGAAGAAACACATGCGAACACACACTGGGGAGAAACCGTTCTCTTGTCAAGTGTGTGGATCAGCATTTTCATGCAGTTCTAGTTTGAAGACTCACTTACGAACACACTCTGGAGAGAAACCTTTCTCTTGTCAAGTGTGTGGATCAGCATTTTCAGAGAAATCCAGTTTGAAAAAACACATGCGAACACACACTGGAGAAAAACCATTCTCTTGTCAAGTGTGTGGGTCTGCATTTTCACGTAGTTCAGCCTTGAAGGCACACAGGCGTACACACACTGGAGAGAAACCCTTCTCTTGTCAAGTGTGTGGGTCAGCATTTTCACAGAGTTCAGCTTTGAAGACACACATGCGAACACACACTGGAGAGAAACCTTTTTCTTGTCAAGTGTGTGGATCAGCATTTTCATACAGTTCAAGTTTGAAGACCCACTTACGGACACATTCTGGAGAGAAACCATACTCTTGTCAAGTGTGTGGATCAGCATTTTCATGCAGTTCAAGTTTGAAGATCCACTTGCGAATACACTCTGGAGAGAAACCCTACTCTTGCCGAGTATGTGGATCAGCATTTTCATGTAGCTCATCTTTGAAGACACACATGCGAATACACAATAGAGGGAAAACTTTTTCATGTCTCAAGTGTAAGTCAGTATTTTCAAAAACTTCTGACTTAGAGAGCCATATGCAAACACATATTGGAGAGAAACCTTACTCTTGTCAAGTGTGTGGGTCAGCATTTTTAAGGAGTGCAGATTTGAAGAAACATGTGCGAACACATACAGGAGAGAAACCTTTTTCTTGTCAAGTGTGTGGATCAGCATTTTCAGAGAATTCCAATTTGAAAAAACACATGCGAACACACACCCGAGAGAAACCATTCCTTTGTCGCAAGTGCAGGTCAGCATTTTCAAACCGTTCAGATCTAGAGAGTCATCTGCAAACACATACTGGAGAAAAACCCTTCTCTTGTCAAGTATGTGGATCTGCATTTTTAAAGAGTTCAGGTTTGAAGAGACACATGCAAACACACACTGGAGAGAAACCCTTCTCTTGTCAAGTTTGTGGATCAGCATTTTTAAGGAGTTCGGATTTGAAGAGACACATGCAAACACACACTGGGGAGAAACCCTTTTCTTGCAAAGTGTGTGGATCAGCATTCTCACAGAAGTCAAATTTGAAGATCCATCTGCGAACGCACAATGGAGAGAAGCAAAATTTGAAATGTCAGATGCAACACACTGAGGATAGACTTTGTTCTTGATAAGTCTGTTGAATGTTCCATTCTATATTATAAAGAATATCCTTAATTGTGCAAAATATATTGATCAGCATTTTCAAATTTAAGAACACATAAGCACACCACAGCTAAATCTTTCTTTGTTAATGTGTATGGTATTAGATTTCTGAGGAGATTTCTTCTAACTACACAAACACACACTTAACAGAACTGTGTCTGAAATAGCATTTCAAAAGAATTAGTCTTTAAAAGATCACTTGTGAACACTGCAGAGAGAAACCATATTTCCATGCTCTATATTGCCATCTAGGAACAGTTTTGAAAAAAAAATTATTTACTAAGAAGGGAACTTTCATTTCTGTAAATGCAAAAATCAAATAGAGAAACATGTCACAAAAAATGATCACCATTGTTGAATTTGTGGCAGCAGGGATAATCGATGAAAAATAATGAAAATAGGTTCAGTTCTCACAAGCTGCCTAAAGCAAATTTCAAGGTCAGTGAAAACAGAGTTCCAAAGTGAGATGCTTAACCAAGTCCAGAGGAGTCAAAGTACTGACCGTTTGTAGTTGAAAGCTTGACACTGTTGTCCCTTGTCAATGTCATCTTGCTATCTGAGTGCTTTGTTCAGTGAATAGACAATCAGATCAATTGAAGTTCTCAACCTTAGAGCATCTAATAAAACACTTTCATTATTTTAACCTTCACTTGAGAATTCTTCATTTTTCTTTGAATCACCAAAATCTTTGGTAAATTCTCTTCTCACATGACCGATCCAAATTCAGAAATATTCATCTTAGTGATGACTCTTCTGTGGATTGTCAAGTGCAACCTAGGTGAGGTAAGAGTATACTAAGGGACTGGGGCGCCTGTATTGGAAATTGATTACAAACTATTTTTTTTTTTTTTTCAGAATATAACACTTAATTGAAAATCACAAAAATAAAACTCGCATTATTATTACTCAGATGTGTATTGGGTATTTTTCATGAATATAATGTTTTCTGTCCATGTGCTATTTTAATGTTTATGTCTGTTTGTTTCGAGATTTTTTACATATGTTCCACTTCAGAAATAGATAGAATGAATGAAAATATAAAACATCATTGCTTTGCATCCCCAACAGTGTAGCTATCTGTCCATACAATATTTCTAAAAGTTCTATATTAAATTTTGTTGAAAGGAGGACATAGGCTATAAAAGAAGTCTGGAAATCTTTTCGCTGATCCATGCATGATTAACTCCTGTAAGTTGTAGCTAACTGTTGGCAACCACACAATAACTACAATGGTTTTCTGTCAGTCCACATGATTCTGCCAAATGTTTACAGTTAAATTTTGTGAAAGATTGAGCAATCGGCCATGGAAGAAGTGATTGGATTCTCTGGCAAATCCATCAGCAATTACCTCCCCTATATCAATCTGTTCAAGATTTTATGACATTTAATTGTGATTAGCTGAAAATGTCTGGCTCAAAGGCTTATGGTTTCTAAAAACTTTATTCAGCATGATATTTCCTTCCTAATGATATAAAATATGCCTTGAATATCCACCCAAGATATTGTCACTTCCTGAATTTCCCTATAGCATGTCCTATTGGTTCCATTAGATAACTCAAAACTCCTACGGGGATCTATTACAGAACTATTTTTCGTTCTATTGAGCCAAGATAACATTAAGACATAAATTGTTCTCTTCTTTATCCACTTTTGTTGGAACATTTCACTTTTGTCCAATTATAAAACATGAGAATTTAAAACGGGATAAAACATGAGAATTTATAAAATGATGGTTGCATATCAGCTAAAAACATATTGCTGATATTGAGTACATTCCACAAGTCCTTCCATTTGCTGTCTCCTTAGTCGTGTTGATGGTCTTTTTCTAGTTGATTTTGGTTCTAATTACCTTTCTGATGGTTTATTCTGTGGTGCACACCATGTCAGCTGAATATTACATCATGAATTTCGATTGTACAGAAGCCATGGCTATTATATAGAAAAAACTTACTTTATCATTATCCTCCATTACTTCTCTCTCCACCAGTGTTGATATTTATTTCTCTTGTTGATTTATCAGTTTCAATTTCTCTCTTGATGCTCTATTCTTTGCTGCACACTCTGTCAACTGAATGACTAGAATTGTGATTTTTTTCCTGATACTTTGCATCTTTCGAAACTGGAATGAAGATTAGCAGATGCAGCAAATGTGAATAGTAAGCTAGGATTGATCTTTATTCTATTTAAGATATGGCAGACTATTCCCTGTATTTGAAACCTGGTCTTGTGTTGCTTTTGATAGAAATCCAAGATGAGCCCTGAATGGATTTGCAGTGGATAAGTGAGACATAATCTGTTCCATGAAGTTCTTCTCTCTTTATTAAAAGACAAAGGAATACACTTCAATTACAAGCAGGATTAGGAGAAGCAGCAAATGTGAATGGTAAGCAGGGATTGATCTTTATTCTGCCTTAAGAGTCACACAATGTGTCCAATGAAGTTGCTGTCTTCATGGATTTAATTACTACCCTGTGCTGCTCACATGATTTATACCAGGAGATAATTCAGAGCAGAATGTCATTTAAAGTTGAAAAATTGGTAGTAAGTCTTTTTTAGAAATTTTCACAAATGAAGAATTGTTTCAGAGTTCTCTGTCATTTATTTGGTGCATGCTTTTGCGATATATATACAGTGTAATTTGAAAGAATATATTTACGAGTGAATGGATGCTGAACAAACCTTTACAAGGAAATTAAATTTTTTTTACCTTTTTGCTTCTTATTCACTGTACAGACAAATATAAAACTCTATAGTATGAAATATTTTGTCTATTCCTGAACTTTTTTGACTGAACTATTTCCTACCTAGATTGCATTTTCGATTATCAATGCATTAATGTTTGCGCTTCAAGAAATGGTTCTTTGTTATCAACGGCTTCTTTGAATACCTGAAACTGTTTGCAATTGAGACAGCTGACCTACAAGTTAGTTTTCAGTGAGAAATGGGTTGATGGATACTTTCATTCTCATTTGCCACAGCTTAACCTGAATATTTCTGTACTGTGAAATTTCCTTCAGCTGCTTATCAATTACAGATTTTCAAAACAGTAGATTTTAATAATTGTCCCTTTTTGTGCTTCAAAAATGTTGTTAGGAACTTTCCATTCTGAATACCACTAGATGTCACCTGAACAGCCATGGAATTTTTCAATGTAGAGAATATAAAAAAATTTAACTTTTATGTAAATTCAATGAAAATACCAGGGTTTCCCAAACTTTACAAGACATTGAATGTCTATGGGATGTGTTTGTGATGTGAAACATTTGTTCATGATTATCTCAATAAAATTTATATTTATTTCTTTAAATCTCATTGAGTTGTTTTCTGAATTGTATTTGATTTTCATGTATGTGTGTGTGCCAAAGTTGATAATACTGATATTGTATGATTGCATTTTTACAAAGTTAACATCTAAAAATGTATTCAAGCACACTGGAGAGAAAGGTTAGTGTATGTAAATGTCTTCATGGGCCAAAGTTGATGATACTAATTATGAAATCTAAATGATTTCCTACCGCCTTTTGTTCAGACTATGTAATCTCGTCATCTTTCAAATTGATACAATGTTTCAACTGAGGCATATGGCTTTCTGCAGGTGTAATATCTGTAAGGAAAGAGAGTCTCTTTTATTGGTTTCTTTCTGATGATGCAAATCAAAGAAAAACAGTATGAAATTGAAAATTTAGAAGTTATCTGCAATGCTTGTATAAATACAATTGGATCTATATATATATTGTAATTCAGTAATTATAGGTGATTCTTGTAATGCTGTTGGTTTCTATAGTGATGAGATGACAAAAGATTTGGTCTCCACGTGGTTGGTTCTTTCCGCCATACACCAAAGTCACTGGTGGAAAGAGAGATGATAGTCACCATGACATAATTGGAATGTATATTTTCCATTCAGAGTGTTGACATGAAAAGTAAGAGTGATTGTAATGAAGACATTCACGAGTATTTAGACAAGCAAATAAAATGTACATTTAATGGAGAGACAACAATACCAGACTGAAAAGGAATACAATGAAGGAAACATTAATACAATCAAGAAGAGTAAAGTCCTGTTTAGTTTAGATTTGATCTGTGAGAGGGGCAGCTGAGTAGAAAAAAAAAGATAAGAAAGTTTCTGGGCAAAAGGTAGTACTACTGTGCCAAGGAGTAGTAGTGGTTGTGTGTTAATAGAGTAGAAGTGATTGAAATGCTTTGAACCCATAAGGCTTGAAGAAGATTAAGGAGTGATGATGGAGAACAGGTATCAGTTATGAGTGACGTTTTTCTGATCATATAAGAGCAACTTGAGGGCCATTCTTAGATGCTGAAGAACATACAATGTATGGACTATTCAGGTCACAGAAAATGTGGTTTAACCTATGTCTACTTCCTTAAGTAAGGGAAATTACAACAGATAATCAAGACTGTTGTGTAATAAAGTCATTGCCATTTCAGTCATGAGAGATGAAGGCAAATATGTGTTATGAGCTAGAGGATGTGATTGGATAGCTGAGGGTATGAGAGATACATCGGGAGGCTGGTGGAATGATATCAATCCTTGAGTGAAGGAATAGAGAGAAAGGGGAAAACCAACTAACAGAGCTAGGGCAAATGTGTGAGTGAGCACGTGCATTCAGGACTTTTATAGGGAATAGATGAAGTAACATTTTGTATATCCAGTTAAATGTAGGGTTTTGAATTTAAAGCTAATATTTATTTTTGTACCCAATTTTTAAAAAAATAAAGGGCCACTACACTTGTAAAAGATTTATTCTCAACATGATGTCAAAATGAGAGACTGGAAGTGGTATGTCAGTGACTCTTATAAACAATTAAATGACATTACTAAGTAAAATACAGTAAATTATTGTATTCTTTTTGTATCTGTAAGTAATCTTCTCTTATCGATAATCAACACAAATAATTTCCAATCATCTTGTTCTACAGATGAATGGATAAACGTTATTGTATTTGTATGCATGACATTTATGAATGTAGAATAACCAATATTTTGACCTTCTATAAATTCTTACAACATATACCGAGGCAGTATATGTTCCAAGAATTAACTTGTCCTTTTTAAAGTGAAAACCAAACTATAGTTTTCCTGAAAATAGATTTACTAGGAAAAAGTTATGGCCCAACACAAATTACAAAAGTAAATATAAATTAAAGGAATCGGTCTGAAAAAAAATAATAACAAGTCAAGATTTGGTGCAATGAAAAAGTAATCTTCATTGTAAAAGAATGAAATAGAAATACACCAAGAAGGAATGTAGGCACAAAAGTTTCAATTATAATAGAGAGTTCTTAGATATATTTAACAGCTGAGGGAGCAAAGTTCCAGGGTGCTGACAGTGTAAATAAATGTTCTTAAATCACTTTCGTTGGTAAAATATCAAGAAAGTAATTCTAAAGAGGGAATATCGGAGCAATTGTGTATAGCCACAGGGCTGTGTGGCTTTTTAGATAGAATTGGGCTTGTTAGGAAAGATTCTTTTAGAGGAAAGATGTCCTTGAATAGATAGAAAAATTGAAGGAGAGAGATAAAAGGGATCAGACTCTATCTCCAAGGAATGCCAGAACAAAGAGAGTTAATTTTTGCGCCTCTTTGATTTTGTACCAGATTTCTACCAGCACCAACAGTAGCAGTGTGGTACCCCCCCCTGAAGGGTCAAAATAGCATGGGGAGATTAGCCAATGGCAGATAACTCGTCTGCTCACTGAAATCTTAGATTTAATATAATTTCAACTGTTAGTGATCCCTACAGTAGCATAAAGGGTTAGTTCTGGTGGTTAAACACAACAGGCTTCATGCAAGATTAGTGTGGATTTGATGTGGTTTTGAAAAGGACAATGAACACTTGTTCAAGTACTTGCCCCCGGTTCTTCGCTGACAGCCATTTGGGATCAGTGGTAATAATCCAGAGGTGGTTGCTTTCCTTTATTTACATTTAATATGGACGTAGCATGGCCAACAAGTTTGGCCATGCAGTATAGACATTACATCCCTTTTTTTCTTTGGGTGTTTATGATATGGTTGTTTGTTATGTTTGAATAACAGATTTGTGAATGCAGAATTTTAAAAAATGTTATTCATAGCATTCAGTCATTAGAAATTTATATTAATAATTTATCCAAGTTGTCTCTTTTTTTTCAGCGTAAATATTGAATTTTTTTCAGAAAAATAATTATGAATAGATTGGATGCTCACACTGGGCTACGATTACAAAACATCTATTATAATGTGGAATGGAATGTAGTTTTACTGGGGTCCTTTGGGAACTTTTTGTTAGAAGCATAAAGTAATGTTTTCATGAATCCTCTAAGTAAGTAATTCCCCCCCAAATATATCACAATTTTTTTTTCAAGCCCAGTATGTATAATATTCAAAATGGTAACCAAGATGGCCACCAAGTACTTATGAAGCCCATCACTAATTCACTATTCATATTAGACGAGTTATTTCAATATTTTTCTACAGCAATTTTATCACAGTCTGACCCCCGGAATGTTGTAATTTTCAAGATGGCATTGAAATTGACAACCAAATTAACTGGCTTTATGAAAAAACCCACAAAAATTCCAACAAAGGTATTCAATGGTTCTTTATATAATCAGGTGGGATCAATGATGTACTAAAAGGTTGGAGCACCAACCACTAGAAAGGTATCATTTTCAAGATGGAGTAAAAAAGCCTTATTACAGACATACTTGATGAGTTACAGCTGTTTAATCCCTTATTTCTTACCCCACAGCCCACCATTCAACTTTTAAGGAGTATCTAAAGATTGAATCAAATTTTATTTATTTTTCTTGCAACCAAAAGTTGAGCAATGGTATCAGATCATTTTCTTGTAACTTGTTCTTTTTTCATGTTTTTGAAATTTTTTTTTTTTCACTTTTATAACATAGTTCATACTCAGGATCCATAATTCAGCATTTGAGTATTTTGTCCAAGTATATTGCATTCATCCAATCATTAGTTTTCAAGATAAAAAATATTTTGATGCTAACACTATTTCTTCATTACGTTAAGGAAATATTCACATGCAAAAATATCCCTGCCACTTCCTGATACCACTGGTTCTCAAACAATGGAATTTGTGGCAGGGAATGGCAGGGAGTTTCTTTTTGACAACTGGTAGTATTAAGAAGTGGCAATGATAGAAATTACTGCCCTTTCATTCCAAAAGGAATTCATATTCATTTGGAAATTCAAGTATGAACTCTCCGAAAGTAAAAATCCATACACTTTATTGAAAAAAAAAAAAAAATTCTATGAAACGATAATTGAAAAAAAACAAAAAAAATAAATTCTTTTCAGTGGTGAAGTCTATAGTTTTAAATGGTTAGAAAGACAAAAGTACAATTTCTCTAATTTTTTGTTTTAATGTGGACTTTAGAGCCAGAATTCCTCAAAAATGTTGATTCACACACTTGACAGGACGATTTCTTCCTGGTGTGAATTGGTAAGTGGTTTTTACAATCTGAGATCTATGAAAATGCTGATCCATACACTCATCAAGGGTATGGTTTCTCCAAAGTGTGTGTTCGGCGGTGTATTTTGAGAGCTGAACGCTGTGAAAATGATAATCCACACACTTCACATGAAAAGGGTTTCTCTCCAGTGTGTGTTCGCATGTGTCTCTTCAAATGTGAATTTTCTGAAAATGCAGAGCCACAAATATCACAAGAAAAAGGTTTTTCGCCAGTGTGTGTTCGGATGTGGTTCTTCAAAGTCGAACGTCGCGAAAAAGCTGATCCACATACTTGACAAGAGAAAGGTTTCTCTCCAGTGTGAGTTTGCATGTGTCTCTTCAAAGCTGAACTGTCTGAAAATGCTGACCCACACACTTGACAAGAATAAGGTTTCTCTCCAGTGTGTGTTCGCATGTGTGATTTTAAATTTGAATTTTTTGAAAATGTTGATCCACAAACTTCACAAGAGAAGGGTCTTTCTCCAGTGTGTGTTCGCATATGGTTTTTCAAATCTGAAATCTGTGAAAATGCAGATTGACACACTTGACAAGAGAAAGGTTTCTCTCCAGTGTGAGCTCGCATGTGTCCCTTCAAAGCTGAAATGTCTGAAAATGCAGATACACACACTTGACAAGAGTAAGGTTTCTCTCCAGTGTGTGTTCGCATATGTATCTTCAGAGCTGAAGCCTGTGAGAATGCTGATCCACACACTATACAAAAGTAAGGTTTCTCTCCGGTGTGTGTTCGCATATGTCTCTTCAAATGTGAATTTTCAGAAAAAACTGATCCACACACTTGACAAGAGAAGGGTTTCTCCCCAGTGTGTATTCGTATATGGTTTCTCAAAGTAGTACGCCGTGAAAATGCTGATCCACACACTTGACAAGTAAAGGTTTTTTCTCCATTGTGTGTTTGCATGTGTGTTTTCCAAGCTGAACCATCTGAAAATGCTAATCCGCACACTTGACAAGCTTTCTTTCCGGTGGTTGTTTGCATGTTTTTCTAATCTGAACTTTTAAAATAGTTTGATCCACACAATTTGTTCAATAGGGGTTCCTCTTCAATGTGTGTCAACACGCAAATTAAGTAAAAATGCTGATCTATGAGCAATGCGAGAACAAGGTTTTTTTTTGTTTGTTTGCAGCTGATAATTACGATTTGTACTATGAAAATGCAGACAACACACTTAATAGGAGTTGGGTTTTCTTTTCAGTGTCTCTTGGCAATTGTATTTTCAAAATTGAAGCCAATGAAAATGATAATCCACACACAGCACAAGAGTAGCATTTCTATGCAATGAGTATATTAATATGTTAAGAAATGTGAAAATGCACAGTCCCACATATAAATGATTTTTTGAAAAAACGGCTCCTTTTTTCATCTAATTGATGAATTCAACTTTTGGCCATCAATTTGTCATTGCAAAATCTGTAAATAAAGAAGAGGCACTATGAGAGAAATTACCAAAAGTCATGCATTATTCACAATATCAAAGCAATAACAGTTTATGTTTCTAGGAAATCAAAAAGTTTCACATAGCAGTTGACCACAAAAGTTTTGCACTGTATAGAAAAAACATGCAATTTCTAATGATTTGATTTCTGATGTGGAACAAAGTCACATTTGACATTTGAGGACCATTAAGATCAAATCCAAGATGTCAGCATCAAATGCAATTAATGAACTACTGGAGTATTTTTTGGTGGGGGGAATGTTCTCTAGGATTCTATACTGAGTGAAGTGCTGTTTCTTGAAATCATTCATTTCCATGTTCCATTTGTTTGGTCATACATCAGCACTAGAAATGCATGATAGGTGCAGCATCAGCAAGATTTGCGGGCTATGGAAGGAATCCTTGGCTATTGCACAACTTGGATTGTCGTTCATCTCTTATGAATAGTCCATGACGCGACTTCACCTTTTTTCACTTTAACCTTCATCTGAAGGTTTTGGGGTTCTGGCTATCTCAAAAATATCACAAAATCAATGAGCATGCCCAACTTGTTTGGAAATCTCCCCTTGGATTTAATTCCCTAATTATATGTGTTTGATCATTAGACCAAGGGGACTGGCGACCATCTTGGATTTGAACTATCACAGTTCAAAGAGGTCATATCTGACTTCCCTCTACATCTTTAATAAAACCTCATAGTATGTGCTATATGTGTAACAGATTGTGCATAAGCAAGATTTGGATGCTATGGAAGTGATTATATTTTTATTATCCTCAATTTTGATACCAAACCCAACATCAATGATAATAATAGTAATAACAAGAGGAAAACTTGATAAGTAAGTTAAACTGTAAATTTGGAATTATCATTTGATATTGACATTTGAATAATGGGAAAATTTAAGAGTTGATATATTGATTAAGTTGGACAGCATACTATACAGAAAATATTAAAAACATAGCAGTAACACTATTGAATACAACTGGTGCTTCAGAAATAGATTAAATATTATGGTAGGTGTTTTATTTACAATGCAACAAAAATGATGTCAAGGTTTTTATCTATTAAGTTTTAATGCGGATAATAGTGAGAAATCAAAAAAATGAAACCCATGAAAAAATTATTGAGAAAAACAGTGCCGAAATATGAACTCATACAAATAATTTGATATTTTTTGTAAACTGAATACATATATATATATATATATATATATATATATATATAAGTTGGTGTAACCCCATGTCAAATAGTTCTTCGTTTTAGTCAATTCCGGTCTTCCATAGTTACTTTTAAAGAGGGCTGACATCACTGGTGACCCCAACAGAAAGATACTCAACACAGAAGCATAGGAAGGCTAAAAACTATCATTTTCAATTGCTTCGTGCACAACGTGAGATGGTAGGGCTTGATCATGAATTGATGAGATATGCCAAAACGTTGTGCAGTTGCTCGAACCATAATATGATGTTGGAAGGAATAATAAACAATATCTGACCATTTGAAGAAGACCATATATGGACTACATCAATTCAAATCTGAGTTTTATGTTCAGTAATTATGCTTTTCAAAAGCAAATATTAGATGGACCAAATGGACATCAGTTTCAAAACCATTGGTCCAATGTATCAAAATCCCAAAACAAGTAATGACGAAGAAAAAAAAATACTCCTGTTCCCAGCTTATCAAAATCCTCATACAGCATCCTAAATTACTAAATGTTGAATTTTAGCCATAAATAATTTTGTGCAAGTAAACCGATGAAAGTAATACTAAAATTTTTGTATAATTTATCAATACTTGAATATTCCCGCCATCTTTTGTTCACACAAAAACACAAACGATAACTGTGTTCTTTTATAAATTGAATTTTTCGAAATTAATTTATTTTCTGAAAACTTCTTTGCACCCCACTTATTTTTTCCTTTATGAGATTTGGTCTTAAAACTTCGCCATCACCCTCTGAGAGTAATAACACTTGAAATTTGATAACTTGGATAAACAATTATTTGAATTAATTAATTAGCCCTGTGATCCTTCGTACCGATCCACACATAAAGGACGCCATCATTTTTTTTTATATTCTTATAAATCATATTCTAGCGCAAAATACCGAAAACTCGAACGTAACTAAAGCGTCATGACTGTCTTTTTTTTACTCAATGCAATGGAAACATTTGCTAGTGACGTCCGACCTTATCGGTCCATAGTATCAATTTTAACCCCCATAATAATTGAATAAGTCTCAATAGATAGGGCGATGTCCCAAGTGATGAGCCGAAATATCTTGTTACCGTTCAATTAACTTTTGAGGAGCATTCATATATTTTCTATATTCTTGTTTTTTTTTTCCTTACGTAATGATGAAATAAAATGAAATTCTCTCTTCAAGATAAATCATGTAATTATAATGCATTACATTATTTCTTCTTTGACTGAAGATAGAATTTTCTTCGTTACGCACCAATTGTTTATTCCATTGCTTTGTCTTGTTTTGACTTTGCATGAAAAAATTGCCTTGCTTTTATAAAAATATATATTTCGTAATCAAATAAACAACTTACAATCCTAACCACCAGTAATACTAAATAATACCATCAACCACAATCGTACAAATTGAGCAGAAGTAGCCATATTGCTCAATTTAAACGGAGGTAGCCATTTTTTTTGTAGCTAACTTTTTTTCAGACAAGCAATGCAACATTGAAGTTGATACCAAAAATTCAAATTTAATTAAAATACAACCGAAACAAAAACAAAATGACCAATAATTTGGAAAAAAGTCAAACCAAAAAGTTTATGACCAGATGCATTTCAAATGGCCAGATTTGACAAATTTGGCCATAAAATGGCAACACAGCTATGAGAGGTTCACACCGTTTTTGAAAAGAAGCAAAACCTCCGGCGTACACCGAAATTGACACAAGAGGAAATAATATTGAAAATGAAAATAGTCGATAAAATATAATTAAAAGTTTACAAAAAAATTATATATTACTGAAAATTGAAAAATTCACTAACAATTTTCTTGAAAAATCTTTCTGCAAATTCCTATTTAAAACAAAGATGCGAACGTTACTTACTTATTTCGTCTGGTTTGTTTTCCTTCACTCAATATCAACATTAGAAAAAAGTGAAGAACTCTAACATTTTCAATCGAATTTAACTTTATGGATCAATTTTTTCTGGAAAAAATTTCACCTTTGGATGTTATAATAAAGATATCAATATTAGAGAAAAGGGCAAAGCTGAATACTCACGAAATTTGTCATTCGCCAGACGGTGTTGGCCTGATAATTCCCCATCGAGAACATCTGTGAAATTGAATAACTTCCCTTTTTCTTTTCAATTCTAAACGATGTCATAATTGTATTTAGTGTTGAACATTTATCATCGTGTGAAGAGAAGTACACAATTTGTATATAAAAGCACACATCAAATAATTGCATCATTCAACATCACAGTGATAGACTTTTGTGTTTGGGTTGGTGTAATGAACATCTGATAGCACAACATAATCTATTCCATAATCCTATTACTCTATTTCCAGAGAAGAACTTCCTTAAATTCAATCAACACCAACCTACTTCCATCAGGTATGCATAGCCTCTCAGTATCTTCAACTCCCTTTTGGGAATGATCTGGGACGTTTCTTTCCAGTCTCCCCCATCCTTCCCTTTTTTTCTAACCTATCTTCATAATTCATACTTTTTAAATTTGGTACTTAGTTGCTTGTCTCTGGACATTTTCTAAAAGATGTTACCCATCTCCAAGATCAGTGACCAGGTTTGAAGATGGTATTCAAGGTGCAGGTAGACATAAGTCTTTTATGATTACGAGGAACGATTCCTTGCATAGATACTATTGAATCTATTTTCATTGAAAGGTCACCAGTTATAGATAGTTCCTATAGTGAGTGGTTAGAGCTGTAATGACAGCTGGATTCTATAATGAGATTGCGTAGTAGTTGAGGACAATAGATTTTGTCATCACTGGTTTTGTTTTTAGCACCACACACCAACATCACTGGAAATGTTGAAGGAGCAAGGTCGATGATAGTTGCCATAACAGAATGGAGAATATGCACGCCAAGTATGAGTGTCAATGCAGAGATTACTCAAAGTTTGTCATTGTAATGACGGATGAAGAGACATTTATAACGATACCAGACTGGAAAAAATACATGTAAAAAAAACAAAAAAAAAACATTAATACAATCCATTGTGGAGAGAGAAGGATGATAGAAGATAGCTTCTAAGACTTGATAGCATCAACACACCTTCTCTATTTCATGCGTCATAGGAAGTCTCCTAGCCAACAGATTAACTCACTAGCTATGCCATACCATTGTAATTTCTACATCAGTCTACCATGAGGAACTGGGTCAAAGGCTTCTTTTAAAATCTAGGTACAATGCATCAAACGACATCCTCTCATCGTACAATCTTGTCCACTCTCCAAGTGTTATGAGCACATTTGTTGGACAGGATCTACCTCCTCTAAAGCTGAGTTGTTCATCACACAATATACCTTTTGCCTCAATGAATTATTCAATTCCTTCCTCCTCAAGTTTTTCACATATTTGACTCACTTTTGAGATTAAGCTCACTGGTCTATAATTACTAATGAGGCTCAGTTACCCTTTTTTGAAAATAGGTGTGACATTTACCATGTTTCAGGAAATCTACCTTAGTCTGAGGAGTTCCTCAAAACTCAGCTCATTGGGAGATATAAAACATCTGCTGATTCTTAAAGGATACATGGATGAATGTCATAAGGTCCCATTACTTTATTTATGCTATAGTAATCAATGAGTTTTCACATCTGTAATAAGGGGAGTTATTGAGGAGATAATTCCAGTCTTGATGATTAATCAAACATTTATTCAATTTTGCAGAATCAACAAAACCGCCCTTTTGCACCCAGATGATTTGATCTGCTGGAAACCTCAGACCACCAATAAAAGGGTGTTTCCATTTCTTTACTTCACATAACCGAGCAATCAAAGGGGCTCATCGCATCCAGCTCCATATCATTATAATAACTGACCACCCTTTTACCCTTTAGGTGAGACTAAATATTGAACAAACAATCACGACATCAGAATTTGAATTTTTCCAATTTCAAGTACCTCTAGACATGAATGATTCCCTTTATGTTGCAATTCATTCAGACCAGATAACAAAAATGTATCCATTTCTAATTTTCCAAAGTGTTCTTGGTACCAACCAACAATCTAAATTGATATTTCACTTTGTGTGATTTTACTTACAATAAGAAAAGTTCCCTTTCAGGGCTAACGTAGCAGAACCAGATGTTAAAATATCTATTTCTGATTTTATAAATGCTTTGGGGCATCCTTCACGAGGTCCTTTTGCCAACAGACCTTTACCAGATGGTAGCATATCTTTAGGAATTCATTTATTCCTGATTTCCTAAGCCCTAGCTGACAATCTAGATTATCATCCCAGATTTCTTAATAATTTACCTGGCGGTGATCTATGGATTTTTCACATTCCAGACAGCCAAGGACTGATTGGAAGAGATACATTCTCTTTCTCGTTAGGCTAGATTGTCTATCTACCTAACCTGTCTATCTACCTGATCCACTTGAACTTTTGTTTTAGCTTTTAGAGAAAAAACAAATTATTCACTAGCAATAAGCTCTCATTTAGAATCTCAAGTAAAATATTTAAAACCGACTTGTAAGATCCTAAGTTTCCTTTTGCGTCTTTGTAGAATTAATTTACCTGACCAATTGTGGTATGGCATAAATTATTTAGTATTTTTTCTAATCATTCTTAATTATATTCAGATTAATTTCTGTAGTTTAGAAATATGATTTCAGGCAGACAGATGATCAGCAAAAAGTGAGTTTCCTGTTAAGCATTATAAGCATTATTATAATCAAGCATAATTAAATTGGGGATAGTACCCTAAACCAAAATTTTTGGTCTCAACAACTGACACTTATCCAATTGTAATAGGGGTGTTATTGATTGAAAGCACAAAAAACCTTTCGTGAAACTAATCTTTAATGTTCTCTGCTTCTGCTGGTGTGAAGAATCATAACCTGAAAACCAATTACAAAAAAAAGTGAAGGTAAAGAGTAGTCAAAAAAACAAAAGAAGTTTCCTGTAGGACTTCCAAAACTTTTTTCAATTGTAATAAATGAGACTAATGTTTTTGAACTCCACTCATTTTATAAAAGCAAAAAGCACAATTGGGAAACAATATAGAGATAGATTACCCGACTCCCTACAAAAAAATTGCAAATATTATTCAAGGTGTTATCTGTTTAAAATAAAAAAAATACTATTTTTTTTTTTTAAATTACTGAAATGTAACCGAAACAAATTTATTGAAAAGCACAAAGTCATTTCACCTTAAGCACCAATAGAGTAAATATCTGTTAAGAGATGAGAAAAATTCTAGTTACATAATTATTCTTAATCTTTATGCCAATCCAGATCATTTTTAGCACTGGTTTGCAATACTCTATGTAAAAAAATAAAAAGGCCAGTTCTTGCCAGTTAACAACAAAGTAACAATGGTTGTCTCAGCTTACCCAATTTCTAATCACTGCCTGGCATGCACACAGGCGATCACAAACAACCAAATTTATATATAGGGATATATTGGAAAGAGATAAAACCCAAAAACTTTACACAACATATATCATTAGAGAGAGAATTCCCTCAGCTTTCCAACAGGGTTTCTTGCCAATTTGTATCCATTGAACATAAGAAAAACATCCAAAAAATAGGACTACGTATTTGGCAAGATAGAAAGCTAAAAAATATACATAGATTTTTTCTCTTTCTTGTCCTTATTCGGCCCCTGTCTGATAAAAATTTGTAAAAATAAATTCAAAACTTGCAGCATATGCTCAGGGTTAACAGGGATTATTCCTAAAAGGATTGTTGTACAATTTGATTTTAAAAGGAACATTTTCATTTCCAACTTCTCAATATTTGAGACAATACCCCCTGATAACACCCATGAAATCACAACAAATTGAATAATTATCTCAACCAAGGGCTCCCAAACTTTTTTGACTGCCCACTCTTATCATGGAATCAATGACCCTCCATCAACCCCTCAATTCATTTAATTGATAAAATCTTCAAGTTGTAATTAAGGGAAGAATAACTAAAAGGAAGATATGCACAATAATAGTAAGATATTATTAGAAAGTTAAATGAACCAACTCTTGCTTCTTTATTGATTGTCTGCTATCTTTCATGGAAAAGATATGATTGATCTTGGAGAACGTTGAGTTATTGAGGAGATAATTCCAGTTTTGATGATTAATCAAACATTTATTCAATTTTGCAGAATCAACAAAAGCGCCCTCTTTTGCACCCAGATGATCTGATCTGCTGGAAACCTCAGACCACCACCAAAAGGGTGTTTCCATTTCTTTACTTCATATAACCGAGCAATCACCTGATGCACTTCAATGTTCAGGTTGTTCCTTTGCTTTGTTAGAACATGATTTCCATATAGGAACGTGGAAATGCAAGTAAAAAAGGGGTTCATCACCTCTGCACAAAGTTTGGGATACTTATTTACAATACTTACCTTACTCCAGAGGTTACTGTTATCGAAACAAAAATAATCAAAATTCTTAAAAATCTTTTTTAAAAAAATAGGCATTCCAGAATTTGTAAAACTTTATATTCATCAAAAAGTAGGAGACCGTTCTTTATGATAATAAAATTTTAGAATCTTTGCAGTAGGCAAAACTCTGATAGTTTGAAAACTAAATTTTCAAAAGACCATAATAAAGAAAAAAAAGAAAATTCCCATCAAATGTATTTTCTTACACAATAAGTGTACATTTAACTTGAAGAAAAGAAAGAAAAAAACACAGACAAAAAAATTTTAGACAGGATATATTTTTTTTTTGATGGGGGGAGCAATTGTTTTTTCCGATTCAGGCCACAAGATGAAATAAAATTCCAAGCGGGGGGACTTGGAAGGAAAAGAAGAGTTTCCATAAGATTTTCTCACTGAATACCATTCTCATAGAAAAATTAATTCACAAATGAATATATTCCTATATTCTCACTAGAATTGGCCCATTAGTGTATTTTTGGTGGAATTTTAAAATGTGCCTGAAAATTGGGCTATTATTTCCCAATGCAATTTCTACTAGTTTATCAAGTGGTGAATGTAAACAGGTTTTTAAACCCAGTTATCTCTGGTTTTATATTGTCCAGGGGAAAAAAAAAATTTGATAATTTTTCGCAATCTTTTCTCTATTGATAAACACAAAGATCACTATGATCTAATAGATGGATTCCAAGTTACAGACGTTTATCGGCACATGACTATTTTGCCCAAAAGTCCATTGAGAGAGGCTTAGGCTAACCCTGAAATTATATTATTCACAAATAAACTTAATACAGTCAAGTTTTCTCTCAATTGTTTCCTAATATGTTTTTTAGTAGCAGCTGCGTTTTTTGTTGAATCTCTTTGATATCTTAGTTAGTGAATGCGTAACAACTTTTACTATTCTTTGTTTTGAATAATTCAAGAAGAAAACAATTTTTTCTGGTGTATTCTTTTAGTTGAGAAATGAATAGTATGATGATGTTGGAGACAAAGAATTTTGTCTCCTTGTGGTTTGATAGTGGCGGCAATGTCACCGGAGATGTTGAAGGAGAAAGGGAGATGAATGAAGAGAATGCATGCCAAGTATGAATTTAGATGCGGAGATGAAACAAAGTAAAAAGAACACTTACATGTATTTGGATGAACAAAGACGTACATTTAATATGGAGAGGAAAATATCCTTGTCAGAGCAACAATCAAGGGAGATACTTCTCAAAAACAACAAAGGATCTGTACCTCAATGAGGACAATATTAGGTTAATAAAAATCAACTTATAGAGTACATCTGTAGCTTTCAGTTTCTGTTCTGTGTTGACAGCTTTTCATTAAGATTTTTCAGCTATCTGATATTATTTCTTAGTTTGAAAATCCATAATCAAACATTTGGTGTGAGGGATTTTTTCCAAGATTTGATTTAAATATGTTTATATTTGTATAGGAGACTTTTGCATTTGATTCCAGATATAAATGTTCCATTATTATACTAACCATAACAATAAATAAACAGATTATGATCAGCGAGAATTTACAAAAAAAGATATAGATTTTGGTAATTAAAAATTACCACATGAATTATTGGATAACTCATGCGTTGATAGTTATTAGATAATGATGCATAATTAATGTAAAGCACTTATCACATACTTATTATAGTTTAATGAATGAATCAATGTATTTATGCCATGCAGGAAGAGTCCATCCTTAAAAGATGCAAAGGATGAACTAAGATGAGGACTACCATTCAAAATTAGTTTTACATAATTCCTTATTCGTTTCAATACTGCAAACTCTCTAAAAACTTTACCTACAGGTAGGATTTTTCGGCTACTTTCTGTGGAAAGCCTAAATGGGGCCTTTTGCCTCAATAAAAGATCATGGATTTGACAAATTTGAATCATACCTCAGTTGAAAATCATCCCTATTATCAACTCATGGATGACATTTGATATAAATATCTGATAGGATTTCAGAAAAGATTTCGATTTTTTGGAAATTTTAATTTTTTTTATCTGAAGAAGGTAAATCTTGAAATCTTAATTTATTTAAATCTAGATATTTTTTTGATATAAGATAGGTGTAGAATCTATTTGGGGAATTCTCAAAAAGTATTACAGGTGTCCTCTGATATAATACCGGTCATTAAAGTGTAGTTAAGGACATAAGGCAGGTGATTGGTTGACCCCAACATTATTACATATACCACTAACCACTTGCCTAGAAAAACACAAACGAAGACAGATTGTCCCTGGTTTGTGCAACACAGTACGTAGAACCTCACTAACTGCTGGTAGTCAAACAGCTGTGAAAAGATTAACCATCTTTCATTCAAGGATCATAGAAAACTCACGTTTATAATTCTAAATTCCATTTCGTATGTAAAATGTACATTCAAATATACATGAAATTTTTCCTTATTTAATTACAATGAGTCCTGATACCATAACTTCCTCTAGCTTTGATATTAAAAATATTCCCTCAGTCTCGAGTTTAATCTGCCATCACAACCACTAACCAGACAAATCAGTGATAATCATATTTGAATCACAACTATTCTCAAGAGACATTCTTATAGACACAACATACTCTTTGTTTCCATTACAACAGCTAAACCTAGCCTGATAACCAAACATACATAAAGTAAGGGTCCAGTTCAGCATTACACTTTCATCGTAAATCAAGTCTCCGGTGAAAACATGAAAAGTCTAGGAATTTCAAAAAAATTGATATACTAAAATATTATTAGGGCTCCCATTAGTAACAACATACATTTTTGTGGCTATAGCTCTAGCTGTCCTTGTGTGATAAAATTACAGACAGATGGACAAAAAAAACTTTCAGTGAATAATAGTAAAGATGGCAGAAATATGTTTGAAGTAAACTGGTTCTTCCTACTCAGACAATAGGTGTCAGGTAACATGATTTTCCTACCTTGTCGGGTCTTTTACTCAATTACAGTTATTAAAACTAAGTAAAACTCAACAGTTCATCAGGGAAAAATGAGAAGATTTCTGATCTAACACAAAACTTTTTTCATTATTATTCAGGAATAAAAATGTTAAAAACTAAAACTCAAATGTTTTCACTGATCTTAACATGAAATTTGCATTTATAAAGAACATGTAAGGATTGCATTGATGGCACAATAACATTTGCTTGAACCACAATTTGATTCATCTTAAAGATTCACATTTTGTATACCATCCATTGTGATGTAAAGCATCACACGTTATTGCTATTATTCTTCCAAGGTTTTATCAACAGATTGAATTAATTATATGAATGAATAGTACAATCAAAACAATAACAATAGTCCCAATAGATTCTTTGTATAAATTTTTCTAAATCAATTTAATCAGAACAATAACCGTATATTTTAATCACCTTTACTTGAATGTGTAAAATAGTTTTTTTTTTTTTAAACAACACAAAATACACTCAAATCAGCAACATTATAATTCACTTAACATTACTTAAAGGTGTGCGTTCATTAAATCGCTTGAAGCTTTGTGATGAATCAAAATCTAATCCAAGAAAACTTTCATCTTTATTGATTCATTCATCAAATAATGCAGAGAAATTTCGATAGAAATCCTGGAATGAAAATCCTATTTATTGGCTGGAATCATTAATGAAAAAATAATTCTCATAAACTCATTTTGAGATTTCAACCAGATTTTTGAAAATATGGTGCTTCATAAAAATTCCAATCCACTTGAAAAAAAAAATCTAAATCTTATGGAAATGCAGACCCACACATTTAAAAATAACATTCATCACAAAAGTAGCTTCATGAGCAGATTTTATTAATGAAATACTATAAGATGCTTTCTAGGATTAGAGTATATGTACATATGTCATTTCAATTGGTAAACAAAGGTCTAGAATATAGTTTTGTGACTACGTGAGTCCTGATAATTTTAAAAGTTGGATTTTGTGAAAGTGTACAGCCACTAAAATGTTCAGAGTGTTTTTAATAACTGTGATGTATATGTATTTTCTTGAACTGTATTTCATGAATTGAAAATACTCTTCTGAACACTTCAGAGAAATAGATTCTCATAGTGAAATTTAGCAAGACTTCCTTGTATATAAAAAAAACACACACTTCAATCAAAAGGATTGTTTGTTTGCACGTGAACTTTTGAATTTGAAATTGGAGAAAAACCTAACACATATTTTGCATGATTAAGATCATTATTTTAAGGAAGACCTTTAATTTCATTATTTTATTCATCAAATATTTCTGCTGTCTCAAATCAAGCAAAGGTAAAATGAATTACCCTCCTTGTCTCATGAGAATATTTTCCCACCAGAAAAGTAGATTATATTTACCTTCTCATCGGCTAGAGCTTAGGTAACAATAGACCATATATTTTGCCTGAATTGGCCGATTTTACAAAAATATTATTTTCACTTATGTAAATATTCAGGAATAAAGTACCTTTATTGTCTTAGTCTTGAAATAGTTAAATCTACAGAATAATACATGCATAGATTTGGATTGTTTCTGCCATTTGCTTACTGTATGTCTGTTATTGTATTGTTGAATTTTTTTGTTTCACTATTATTTTCATGTTGAAATATTCAAAAAATAGAATTTTCTACTTATCAAACCTTGGGTAACCACAAGAATGTTTTTAGAAAGCACCTCCATCTTTTTAAGTATATATATATATATATATATATATAGCATATTTTTTTTTTTGATGACAGTACAAAAACTCCTTTTTTTTCATTTCATCCAGTATTTTTTGCCAGATCTCAATAAAGAGCGACTTCAACAATGCAAACGATGTGGATGAGTATTCTCACGGGATAAAAATTTCAAAACTCACATGCAAACACAAATTGGAGCAAAATCCTTTTTCATTCAAGTGTGAGGTTTTGTATTTCCAATGTAGTTCTCCTCAAATATATACTTGCAAGAATCCCTATCTCTGAATATGTTTGCTCTCTAGAAAGTGTTCACAAGTTAACCTTTGAATACAAACTCTTTGAAAATTCTATTCCAAACACTTCACAGACAAAATCAAGTATATGCTCCTCTCAGTATTTTAGCAGGAATTCCTCATATATAAGAATCCATACACAATAAAAAAGATTGTACTTGCATTAGAATATTTAAACTTGAAACCTGTGAAAATGTAAACCCACGATTAAGATTGTCTACATCATGTATTCGCATGTGTATTACTATGTAAACAAAAAAGAAAATACTTAACTACACACTCTACAAGAAAATGGTTTCCACGTGACAAATTCCATTTCTCCACTAAGTAAGTTTGCGTATGTTTTGTTCATCTTTAAGGAGTCAGAAAATGCTAATCAACACACTTTGTATGGATGAAGATTTCCTTCTGCATGTGTTGAACACTCATAGCCACAAAAGGTGTTAAAGGTTTATATCACTTTTTATATGTATGTATTTGTGTTCTAAAACTCGTAGCCATTAGTGCTACACTAAACCACTTCTAAAAACTTTTTTTAACAAGTTTGTGAAAAACATCTAGATTTTCCAGAATCCAGATATTTCTCAACATTTTTTCAACTCTATTTTAGTATGATTGATTTTATTTCTCATGACTCTAGATTTCGACTGTGATGAGGAGTCTCTAATTTTTGACGAATCAGAATATACTGATTTCAACAAGTTTGGATAAACATTTCCTCCAGTGTGTTTGCATCTGTCTCAAAACTCCTAATCCTCACACTTAGCAAGAATATCATTCCTCTTTGGTGTGTGTTTGTGTATATTTTCCAAAAATTTAACATGTGAAAATGTTGTTCGAAACACAACAAATTCAAATCACCTAAAAATGCTGACATGCATACTTGATAAGAGCACAACTTCTCAATTTCTGAACTTATCTATACTTGACAAGAGAATGTGTATGTGTGATCTGAGATGTGCATAATGTAAAAAAAAAGATCCAATAACTTAATGGGAGATTTTCTCTTCAGTGCATGTTTGCACGCATTTCGTCAATCTAGAACTACCTGAAAATAAAAAAGCAGACATGACATGAGACAAATTTCTCTTCAGTATGCATTTGCATAGTCCCTTCAAACAGAAATTCTCTGAAAACACTGATCCACACTCAACAAGAAAGAAATTTTTCCCTAGAGTGTGTTTGCATATGTCTCTTCAAATGGGAATTGTTTGAAAATGCTGATCCACACACATGGCAAGAGAAGGGTTTCTCTCCAGTGTGTGTTCGCATGTGTAATGTCAAATGTGAACTCTGAGAAAATGCTAAACCGCACACCTGGCAAGAAAACGGTTTCTCTCCAGTATGTATTCGCATATGTGATTTCAAATTTGATTTCTCTGAAAATGCCGATCCACACATTTGACAACAGAAAGGTTTGTTTCCAGAGTGTTTTTGCATGTGTGATTTCAAAAGTGAATTCTGTGAAAATGATGATCCGCACACATGGCAAAAGAAAGGTTTCTCCCCCGTATGTGTTCGCATGTGTGTTTTCAAATGTGAACTCTGTGAAAATGCTAATCCGCATACTTGGCAAGAGAAAGGTTTCTCTCCAGTGTGTATTCGCATGTGAGATTTCAAATTTGAACTATGTGAAAATGCTGATCCACAAAATCGGCAAAGGAAAGGTTTCTCTCCAGTGTGAGTTCGCATGTGTTTTTTCAAACTAGAATTATCTGAAAATGCAGATCCACACACATGGCAGTGGACAGGTCTCTCTCCTGTGTGTGTTCGCATGTGTGATTTCAAATTTGAATTCTGTGAAAACGCTGATCCACACACTCTACAAGAGAATGGTTTGTTTCCAGTGTGTTTTTGCATGTGTGATTTCAAAAGTGAATTCTGTGAAAATGCTGATCCACACACTTGGCAAAAGAAAGGTTTCTCTCCAGTGTGTGTTTGCAAATGCCTCTTCAAATTTGAACTATGCGAAAAGGCTGACTTGCACAATTGGCAAGGAAAGGGTTTCTCTCCAAGATGTGTTTGCATATGTTTCTTCAAATAGGAGTTCTCTGAAAATGCTGATCCACACACTTGACAAGAGAAGGGTTTTTCGCCGGTGTGTATTCGAATGTGTGATTTCAGGAGTGAATTCTGTGAAAATGCTGATCCACACACATGGCAAGAGAAAGGTTTCTCTCCAGTATGTGTTCGCAAGTGTCTTTTTAAACTTGAATTATCTGAAAATGCTGATCCACACACTTGACAAGAGAAGGGTTTTTCTCCAGTGTGTATTCGAATGTGTGATTTCAAATTTGAACTACGCGAAAATGCTGATCCACACACATGGCACGTGAAGGGTTTTTCTCCAGTATGTGTTTGCATGTGTGATTTCAAATTTGAATACTTTGAAAATGCTAATACACACACTTGACAAGAGAAGGGTTTGTTTCCAGTGTGTGTTTGCATGTGTGATTTAAAAAGTATATTTGAATGAGTCACTTCAAATTGTAATTCTCCGAAAATGATGAATCACATATTTGAAAAGAGAAAGGCCTCTCTTCAGTAGCTGTCTGCATGTATACTTTCCAATTTGAGTTTGGGAAAATTGTCAATCGACTGATCTCCAAGAATAAGTTTTCTTTTTGTGCTCTTCCATGAGATGATTATAATTTGCCTTCAGTGAAAATCCAATTCAAACACTTGACAATGACTGGGTTTTTCTTCTTGCATTTGTATTTTGAAATTGAGCTTAGTGAGAATGATGATTTGACAAGAGTAGCATTTCTCTCAAATGAGTAAAATATTTTTTAGGTGAGAAAATGCATAGTCAAAGAATGTATAAATTCTTTTCTAAAAAATGGTTTCTTTTTATATTTTCATCTGCAACATTGAATTGATCAGATTCTTTATGGCCAACAAATTTTCACCACCATATCTGAAGATAGAAATATGATCAAAGAAAATATTAAATTCATACATTATTCGAAATCTTAGTTTATAACAATTCAGTCTTATGTCTCTGTGAACTCAATATATCATTTCTTGTTCAGTTACTGGATATAAATCAACATCCCACTGTAAAAGAGCAATAATCAAATGGAATATAATTTAGAGACTTGGATTTGGACTTTTCTCAAAGTTTTATTCATCAAAAACAAGACGCTCAATTATTCATAAAAAATAAGTGTTCAACATTTCAACTTCTAAGCAACAAATCAAGGGTAATTATACAAGACTATGATCTTAAAACTAAAAGAATGAAATAGGAAAAGGTTTTCATCTTCAGAGATTTCAAACAGATTCATTGTAAATATATCTATTGAGTTGAATTTAGATGTTTTCAAAGAGTTGTTGACTACGCAGAGAATGGTTTGAAAATGATTCAGATAGAACGAACCGTAGAACACAAAAAAAATTCGAAATGTACGAAATATATTTCTGTTAAAATGGAACAGAAAGATGATCACTAAAAATTGGAAATTTCAGTCAATTTTCACAAATACAAAAAAATGATATAGATAACAGTTCTTTCAAACAACTGCTTGTTACTTTCTCTAAATTTAACATCCTGAATTATTGCACTTATTGCGAGGACATTATTAATACAAATGAAGATTTAAATTGCCACACAAATACAGATCTGACACAAAAATTCTGAAGATTAAATGAGCACAATATTTACAAATATGAATTAGAATGGCAATCATTGGTTTGAAGTAGATAGGAGAAGGGCTATTTAAAAAAGCTAAAAGTGGCTAATTTTATCTAAAAAAACAACTATTGTTATTGATTTTAATTCCCTTAGGGCTATAACAGATTTACACACTGCATAGAACTACCATATGAAATCTGGAAATTAAATCAAGATAATTTTGACCATTTTCAAAGCCAGTCATTGAACAAATCTAGCCACTTATGGCTATTCTGTGACTGTCATCAAACAAAAGATCCACGATTCATTTAATAAATTTATATAAACCAATGATAAATTTTAGGATCAGTCAAGTGGCATGAAAGGGCAATTGGGCAACTGTTTCATTTTGAAATTATGATTACTAAAAAAACTCAATGGGTTTCATCTTCCAAACAGCCTTAAATGGAAGGAGATTAATTTGTGATGAGGTACATGTTTTTTCAACTTGAGGTGTATTTCAGTACTTACTTTTTTTTTTTTAAGAAGGCTTTTGCAAATTGACATCCATTGAGCCCAAGACTTGCCAGGGTAGGTCTATTTAAGCTGAATTCATACAATTCTAGAGCACTACCTTCAAACATATCAACATCGAGAACTTGATTCAAACTTGATGTAAATCTACCATTTGTACATATGACATCTACACAAAATGTTAGAACAGATTTTATCCAATTTTCAAATTTTTCAAGCAGATAGACTATTCTTTTGTACAAATGGAAGCAATATCTGGATTCCTTGGCCCTTAATCACCCCAATATGAGCCAAATGTGTTCATGGCACTTCAGGGGTTTCGTATTAATTTGCATTTTGGGACCAGTTGCCAAATTCATTCTAAGAATTCCATCTGAGATGTAACCAAATATCATAGTACAACTAAAATACAGTCAGATACCATCTGAAGACAGTCAGTTTGGTTGTGTACGTTACAGTTTAGAGATAAAAGTACTGATAACAATATCTGAGGGAGGGTTTTGGATATTGGTAGCATTAAAAAAATATATGATAAAAGTGATGTCAAAGTTTTTCTCAAATAAGATATCATTTCAATCGAGTTGAATATTTTGAACATCAAAATTGGTAACACTGAACTACAAGAAGGGGGAGGGGAATTGCCTTGATATCCAAGTTCTTGAAAGTCGAAAGAAAATTTGAAAAATATAAAAAATAAAAAAATAAAAACAAAGAAAGTCACAAAAGCATTGAAAAAAATATCCAAACTGGCAACACTGGACAACAAATTTCAAAAAGAAAAAAATAGAAAAATCTAAACATTAGATAGAAATCAAACATGCATATGCTACTTCTAAAACAACAACCAGAAAGCATTTTTGGATTTAGTTTGGATGCAACATCCAAATGTCAGCATCTGGATGTAAGATCTTCATCTAAAATGGAGATATTTTCCACATAATTGGAGAAACTGATTTTTAACTAAATTTTGATATTTTGGATAAAGTTCTGTGACAAAGACAAACATTCATAGTTCAGTGGTAATTTCTGAAGTCTCAATGCTGCAATTCAATAATCTTTACAGACAGAAATACAAAATTCTACTATTAACCATTTTTATTCCTCTTATACAAACAGTAGTCACTAATATTCTAGATTTTACATCTATTTCTGATACTATGTTTTTGTACAGCTTTTGTCACCTTGGGGCTATTGGGAAAAAATAAAAAGCTCCTTAACCCAAGCTATAATAAGCTAAAATAAGAATTATTCTAAACAATGCATGAATAATGACAAATCTGTAAACAAGAAGGAAAAAACACGCACAAGAACAGATTTATTTTAAAATACAGATGAGTTACATTTTTCTAACATGAATTCTCTCATTTTTTTTCATTAATGAGCCTTTTTTAAGATTGGGTGTGCACAATCGAATCATTCTTTTTTAAATAAATTTCATTATTGCATTTTTTTAAACTTATTATTGAATAATTGAAATTCAAACTGGTATTGTTTTACTAGAAACTTTTCAGCTGACGTTAATACGTCAACAAAAATAATCTATTAACTAATATTATTGCAATAAAGTCAAAATGGTCTTCAAAATTGAACTGACAATTGGTCAAATTTAGCAATAAGATGGCGACCCTAAGAAATTTTTGAATAGAGCAGTTATCCTCAGGACACCCAATATTGACAATTTGGGTATGATATCATCGAAAATTGATGATGAAAAGATAAGATATTATCAATAATTAAAAAAATCATCGTCATTTTTTATAAAAACCATCTATAAATTCGTATTTACACAATCTGAAACAAAGAAATGAAGCGAACTTTACTTACTTATTTCGTCTGGTTTGTTTTCCTTCACACAAAACCAACATAAGAAACAAGATAAAAAACTAACGTTCTCAATAGACTTTGAATTAATAGATTAAATTGTCTTTATGAACAAATTTCACTTTTGGGAGTTTTAAAAGGAATATGTCCCACTAGAATATCGTCTAGGAATACAAAGGAGAAAATATCTTTTGAAGAGCAACAATTAAGGGAGATAATTGAGAGAAACGACAAAAACTTTTTCCCCTATTTTTTTTCCTTCAATAAATACAAGGAAAGCACAATATTTTAAAAACTGAAAATTTATAGGTACGAAAAAAGCAAAACCAATTCTCTAATCTTTTCTTTGAGAAGCATTAAAATAATTTTAGTCACCCAGAAGGACTTTTTATCCATATTTTATGTATCAAGATTTGTCTTTTTAATCATGCATTTTCCCGTAAAAGAATTTTTTCATGATAAATTTTCAGTGGTTTCAATCCAATAAAGAAACTCAACAACCATCCAGAAATTTATTAGTTTTAGGAAAAAATTCTGAGGGTTTTACGGTGGATAAGGGAGGGGGGTCTATCCACAATGTAAAAATAATAACCAAGTGAGTACCTACATCACATTATTTTCACAAATTATTTTCCATGAATTATAAAGGGTGGGTTTGAAGTAAACATTGGGTTAGGGTTAGGTCTAGGGTTGAGTTTAGTTTAAGATTGAGTTAGGAAAGGTACGCCAAGTAATGCCAACTAAATATATCAAAATGTTGTACACAAAATTGAAACGCTTTATTTTTAATTTGATTTCCATACATAAGGGAGACTAGGGTTAGTAGGTATTTTTCAACTTCGATGGCAGTGGCTACCAGTGAAATTAATTCAATGAAATGCAAATGTGACAAACAGAAAAGAGACTTTCTTTGGATTGCTTATTTGAATCGGAAATATTTGTCAAGTCTTCATTCAAACATTTGGCAAAAGTGAGCAAACCTACCTCACCAGAAGAAATGGTTGGTTCCATCTAATTGGGCAAATCAATTCTCTCGCTCGTAGGGATAGTTCTGATTGATATAGCATTATAATTGAGATATATGATTTTTTGAACTCAACAGAAAAATGTATTTCAGTAAAGAATAAGATTTCAGGAATATAATCACTACTTGGTAGCACAATTGTAATCATCTGCAAGTGGACTTCTATGATTAATTGTATCAAGTGGAAAGATGGAAAAAAACGACAATAAGAAAAGAATCTTACCGATGACTTGTTTGAAGTTGGTTTTATTTTGCAAACTTTTTGTTTTCCTCCACCCCAATTGGATACAGCATTCTAAGTAGCCCCATTTACAATATACAAACTAGCTGCAAACTGATGGTTTCCTTTACACTCCTTTGTCAAAGTGAAATATCTAGTTACCAGGGAAAGAGAACGTTTTTATATGAAACTTTTTGTGTTCACAACACATATCAGTCAAACATTTGTAAAAAAAAAAAAAAGATGTCCGAGATTTTCTGCTCAACAAAAATTAAAACAATCCAATCTGCCCCTGTATTCAAGTAGCCCCATTCTCTTGTTTCATGTATAATTTGTTCACTAAATTGTATTGAGTCTAAATTGCCAGACTATTCACTCCTGACATACTAGGTGAAAATCCTGACATCGCTTGGGAGAAACAACATTTTGCACATCCAGAGAGAATCTCCTGATAAAGTCCTGTTGCGTTAAAAGAGCCCTACAGGAATTTTTGAGTTCATTAATGAAACCGATTGGAAATGTAAAAATATCTCAGTTAGAAATTCCGAATCAGTTGTATGAAAATTTTAGCCTAAATTTCCACAATAGTGTACTTTTGCTGTGTTGCCCAGATAAGAGAAAAAAAGAATCCAGGCTGTGTGAAGTTTATAAAGGAAGAATTTGCCTGAGAGCAAGTCACTATGAGCTACCTAAATGTTGTAAACACTTGTTTTAAAAATAAATACCTACTGTGGACTGATGGCTATTATTCTATAGTAGCTTACTGCCCGTCTTCATCAATTTTCATTGAGACCTTTTGGAGATATTGTGTGTACAGACTGAGAAATTCTGAAGATATAAGTGGATAGAGGGCTATAATGTAGAGGAGGTGATTATGCATGAATCCACTCCAAATTTCATACACTCTTTTCCTTATCTATTGTCCACCCTTCCTCTCCCTAGAAATTCATTGAAAGCTTCGGAGATATGTGGATTGATAAAATTTTCAGAGATATTTTGTGGTAGACAGCTGTTAGCTGGGACATAAGGGAAACTCTTGAACAAGAATCTGCTCAAAAATTTTCTGCCTTCTTTGGTAGCCTATTCATCTGTCCAAAGAATATTATTGAAATTCAACCAACCCTTTTGGAGATATCATATGTACAGGTAGAAAAATTTTGAATGTATTTTCTCCAGTGGACAGTTAGCAAAGTCATGGCTAGTTGATTGCCGATAGATCTATGAAATTTCCTGCTGTTTTTTTAGCTTATTGTTCAACTGTCTACAAAATTTAATTGGAATTCATGGAGACCATTTAGAGATATAGTATGTAAAAAATGAGAAATTTTGAATATTTAACCATCTACAAAATTGAATTGAAATTCAATGAAAACATAGAGACAATGTAATTGTGTGGGCTAACATATGGCAAAAACAGTATCGAAGAATTCAGATTTGAGTGTTTTATTCAGTTCTTGCAGTTCTATATTTCAAAAAAAGTTCTGAATGAATTTCAATGGTATTTTGTTGGAGTTTGGGCAATAAGCTATAAAAATCAAATTTGGGTTGTCCTATGTCACATTGGCCTACAGGTAAAATTTTCATTGAAAAAGAAAAGTAATTTTTGTCCTTCAAACTGACTGGATAAAAAAGTAAAATATTTGTTGAAAAATAGAGAAAAAGGTTTTTTTTGAGTTTTGAAATGTGATTTCTTGAAAACCAACTCAATCCAATTACTTCAAATTGCAAACACACTCACAGATATAACCATACACATAAATACATGTACACATCCATTATTTTGAGTTATTTACATTCTCATTGAAATTGCATGTTGAACAATAGGCACTAAAAAACACTCCCAGTCACTCTGGCTAGAAAAACCATCAGTCAGTCAAAATTTTTGTACCTGAAGCACAAAATTTGTGCCTATCTTAATATAGATTTTTTACTGTGAATCGATCTATGCCTCCTAGAAAATATATGGAGAGTGATTTTCAAAATCTGACTTGATAAGAGCTTTTCAAAGGCTCACAGAAAATAAATTAAATTTTATATTTTCTCATTAGTGTGGGTCTGCTTATGTAAAATTAGATGTGACCTAAATGAAAATTTTTATTCACATACTTCAGAAGAATATAATTTCTTGTGAGCATTTGATCTCAAGTGTGTATTCAAATTTGAATCCTGTGAAAATGCAGAGCCACAAATATTACAAAATTATGGTTTTTCCCCAGTATGTGTTCTTATATGAACTTTCAAACTTGAATTCTCTGAAATAGCCAATCCATATACTTCAAAAGAATATGGTTTCTCTCTGGTGTGTTTTTGCATGTGTCTTTTTAAATGTTAACTGTTTGCAAATGCATATTGAAACACTTTATTAGAATAAGGTTTTTGTGTGTATCCGCATGTGGATTTTTAGATTTGAATTATTTGCAAATGATGCAGTGCAGATTTCACATGAACATAGTTTCTCACCAGAAAGCATTCAAACATGGATGTTTAAAGTTGACCTATGTAGAAAAGAACAGCTACATGCTTTACGAGAATATGGTTTCTCTCCAGTGTGAGTGATTATGTGAATTTTTAAAGTTGAAATGTAAGAAAATGCAGAGTCACATACTATACAAGAATATGAAAGGTAAATAAGGATTTGAAATAATTGTTTTACATATTGTTTTCATTTACAATTGGGAATGATAAAATGTTTTTCATTGTTTATACCTCAAGATTTATTGGTTTTGGGGACTAAAAAGATTTTGGTTGTGGTAAGCAAAAATTATCCACAGGTTTTTGTATTCACAACCCCAAGTGCCCATAACTCCCATGAATAATAATAGATCACTGTATATATTATGCTGAAAGTGAACTCTGTGAGAAAGCTGTGACACAATTTTTGAATGAATTCTTTCTAACCAACATCTATTTACATGTCTTAAATGACACTTTGCTCACGAATATAGTCTATCTTTAGTGTACTCTCGCCAATTTTTTTTAACGCTCAAGAATACAAAACAGCCCATTTTACATGAATATTGCTTTCCTGATTATCATACTCAATTCTGAAGATGATTATACACTTTCAAATCAGTTTTTGTTTTGCACCACAATTGATATCTGAGAAAGAAGAGGTAACTCTATGAAAAATAATAGACATCTATTATTTGCAGTTATAAAATTACAAAATTCTGGAATACCTCTTGGACAAAAAACTTCTATGTGCTATGCCTGGTCGCTCAGTATAAAGGAAGTTTTAGCCTTTTCTACCATGTTGAAGGAATCCAAAGAAATGTAGTGTCCAATAGATATAAAAATCAGCATGGCTGCCGGGAAAACCTCCCCAGGTGGTTATGGAATCTGGTATTCCTGAACAGTCACCCATCTAAGCACTGACCAGGTTCAATATAGCTTAACTTCAATGTTTGTACAACACATTTGACCATAATAAAAAATAACAATTAGGCAAAACTATCCATCACCTCTGCCTCATGTCTTTTTTAACATATATAGAATAGACTCAATTTAGTTACTTTCAATGAATAATAAAGACCCAGTATCTAAGACAATAGAAAAAAGATAGATATTATCTTTCTCCAAAATACAAACTAAGAGGGGATCAAGACAAAAGCCATAAGTTTTCTTTTGATGAAAAGATGAGCTAATGTTTAAGACAACAAAAAAAGATGAATACGTCTTTCTTCCAAATACAAACTCAGAGTTTTTTCTTAATGAAAAGATAATGGGTCAATGTTTATGGCAATAGAAGAAAGAAAATGCTGTCTTTCTTACAAAGGATTAGAAAAAAAATAACAGGTTTTATTTTAATGTGTCAAATTCAGATTGGTATAGTTACAAAGAAAAAAAAAGACAAGGAATGCTCAAGTAGAAGTTAACACAACCAAAATAGTTTTATTAAATGCTAAAGGCTTACAAACTTCAATGGTTGAGATCAAAGCAGTGATAGCAAAATAAGCAAAGTGGGTATGGACAGGAAATAATGGTGTTAAGCCTTAAGTCATAAACAATCAGCATTTTGTTGGATACCTCAATTAGGGGCTTCAACTGAACCACAATCAGCAACAGTACTTCATCTTATGGGGTCAGAGAAATCCCAGGTAACTATTCTGCAGCTTCTTTTGGTCTGCTGTATATTGCATTTTAGGGCTGATTTCCTGGTGTATTCATAGAAAACCGATTCAAAGGTTTGAAGCATGATATCCACTGGGGTCTGGGTAATGTTCCCACAGTTAAATACTATGAAATTGATACCTCTTTATATAGGTTCTTTCCTGTGAAATCTTTGTGATTGACCATTAATCTTAAATACTTCTAAAATCCACACATTATTTATAATGCTGCATTGTATTGTTCATTCAATTCATAAATATAATGCTGAAGTTGAAAAGAGAGAAACAAAAAGAAACATTAAAAATACCACCAAATTGTGGTGCAAACATTAAATGATCTAAAACACTTGATATATTGTCAGAATTCGATGTTCAAGAATGGCAGAAGGTCAGGATTTCCAATACAAACAGATTCTTTGATCTTCCTAGACTATCTGGTCTTTAAACTATACTTGCATTCAGTAAAACTTAACATTTCATGAATTGTGTTCATGAATTCAACATGTTTTCAAAATAAAAAAGTTCAAGTCTCAAATGCTTACAATGACTTTAAAAAGAATTTGCATGTTTAAGGAGCTTTATAAACTAAATGAACGTTTATTTATTCATTCATCAATTATTTTTGCTGCCCAAAATTGAGCAATATATAATATATAATTTTCTTGTAACATGTTTTTCCATGTGTGTGTTAAATGGGGATACAGGCTTTTACTGAAATAAGATTTCTCTTTTTAGAGAGTGATTTTATTTTGTTTTCAAAATGAAACCACTTCCAACAGGACAATTCATATACTGCATAAGAATATGGTTGCTCTCCAGAGAGTATTCACAAATGCTGTTCCAAACACTTCACAAAAGAGATGTCTGTTATGAATGATTAGGGAGCACTTATCATAATCTTTTCCAAATAAAAACATAACAATCAAATCAAGCCAGTTCTACACAAAAGATATCATTATTTTAATTACGTAAATTTACAGGCATTAAATATCTTAATAGATTAGTTTTGAAAGGGTTGAACTATAAAATAACACACGCAAAGAATTGATTGTAAATTTTTTTGCCTTTCTTTAATGCTCATTGTATATAGTTTCATGTAGTGTTGATTTTTTTCTTGTTTTGCAGAAAGAATTAATACCCTGAGCAGTTTATGGAATATTTGACATATTCCTCCGATGTAACATTTGATACAATTCCCTCGCTGATTGTATCAGATATTGGACTTTGGGGTCCATCCTTTGAAAAGTATCCCATGAATTAGTGAATAACTTGAATCATATTTATTTGAAACTAATCTTGAAAAGTGAGATTGAAAATGGAAAAAAATTATACTGCATGGAAATAATGGTTACCGCTTAATGAGACATTGAGGCTCACTTGTATTCAATACTTGAAAAAATAAATAATTTTCTTGTAGCATGTATTTCCATGTGTGTTTTCTAATATTCACACACAAAAGGTTCCTCTTTTTAGCGTGTTATTTCATGTTCTGTTTTTGAAGATGATCCACACTCAGCATAAGAATACGGTTGCTCTCTATAGTGTGTTTACAGGGAATATTTCAAAGACAAACATTTTCATAAAGCTCTTTCAAATATTTCACAAAAATATGGATTCCCACAGGAATGTGTTCCCCTATGTATAATTCTGGGACCAACTTAAAAATCAAAATCAGCACACTTCATTAAAAAGGACTGTTTTTAAATTCAAATACTGTGAAATAACTAATCTATATATTTTACATATTCAAAGTTGATATTTGTTGTGTATTTGCATGTATACTAGCAAGTGAACAAGAGTGTATATGCTAAAGAGGACACTGTCTAAGAACAAGGTTTCTAGAAATGTGTTTGCATGTGACTTTTCAAATTTTGTTGGTCAATAGTGAGTAATTTGAAGAATCAGAATATGTTAATTCCCACATTTTGCAGAGATAAGGATTTCCTCCCTTGTATATTTCACGCATCTCATGCTGTACAGTCAAAAAATGCTGATCTACACAGTTTGCATGAATAGGGTTTCTCACCAGTTTGTGTTTATTTGAATTTTTTTCAAAATTGAACCATTTGATAATGCTGCTCCACTCACACAACAAGCGTAAGGTTTTCCACCAGTGTGTGTTTGCATGTGTTTTCTTCCAATACAGAACCACCTGAAAATGCAAACACTCTTGAAAAGAACAGAAGTTCCCTCCAGGGTGAGTTCACATGTGTGAATTTAAGTGAGAATACAGTGAAAATGTGGATCAAAACACATGAGTAGAGAAAAGTTTCTCTCAAGTGTAGGTACGCATGGGTCTCTTCAAAAAATTTCCTTGAAAATGCTTATCCACACACAAGACAACTGAAAGCCTTCTCTTCAGTATGTGTCTTCTTGTGTTCGGTCAAACTTGAACTCTTTGAGAATGCTGATCAATACACTTGACAAGAGTAAGGTTTCTCACCAGCATGTCTTTGCAAGTGATCCATCAAAGTTGAATTCTGTGAAAATGCTGATCCACACACTTGACAGAAGGAGGGTTTCTCTCCAGTATGTTTACGCAAATGCTTCTTCAATTTTGGATTTGTTGAAAATGTTGATTCACACACTGGACAAGAGATGGGTTTCTCTCAACTGTGTCTTTACATGTGGCCCTTGAAAGTTTTAAGGTTTGAAAATGCTGTTTCACTTATTTGACAAGAGGAAGGTTTCTCATCAGTATGTTTTTGCATGTGTGTCTTCAAATGTGAATTCTGTGAAAATGCTGATCTACAAATGTTATAAGAGAAAGGTCCTTCACCAGTGTTTGTTCACATGTGGCTTGACAAGAAAATGATTTCTCTCCAACGTCTGTCCATGTATGAATAGTCAGATCCAAACTTGTTGAAAATGCTGATCCACACATCTAGCAGAAGAAAGGTCTCACTCCAGTGTGTGTTTGTATGTATTCCCTCAAACTTGAATGAATTGAAAATACTGATCCGCACACATCATAAGAAAATATGATTTCTTTCCACTGTGTGTTTGCATGTGTCTTTTTAAATGCAAATTCTCTGAAAATGCTAATGTATACACTTGACAAAGGATTGTTTTTTCTCTGCTGATTGTTTCCATATTTTTCCCCAGATTTGGTTAAAATAGGCTGATTTGCATTCCTATTTTCAGCATCAAACGTGTTGAAAAAGATGGTCCTCACACTGTACAAAAGTAACATTTCTCTCTAACGTATGTGATGTTAAGTTTCTTTATTCGTTTTTTCATTACCAGATCTTTGAAGATAAAAGTATTATTGAATAAAATACTAAACTCATGCAATTTTTGCATGCATGAAATTAGAAGTTATAACAATTCAGTTTATGTTGCTATGGACTTATAAGTCTTACATTTCCTGCTCAGTTACAATAAGATTGATATCCTGCTATTATTGGAACAACAATAATTAAACTGAATATAAGGGACTTGCACTTGGACCTCCCTCTAAGTCGCATCAAGATGCTTTATTACCATTGAAAAATACAACAAAAATTATTTATATTACAACACTTAACCAATAAAACGGATGCAATTAAATCAGGCTAGAACAAAATAAATGACTGTTTTGAACCCAAAACTTCTGAATGTCATCACTCAGCTTGAGCAAAAATCTATTAGTCAAAGTAAGCACTGTTATAATCTGCACAATGTCACCAATGATCCAGCGAAGAATTTATTCCATCACCATCACAAAAGCTGGAGTCACAGGAGTCAAAAGAATTTTGATGTTCACTTGCATGATAGGCTAAGAAAAATCAACAAAGGACAGGTCTAGTGAATATGACCACAATGTTTAACTACCTCAGTTTTTGCAGTGTGGTTTGCGAAGTATGAGGTCTTGTATTATCCTGCAGCAGGAAGGTCCCTTTTCTATTCACTACTGCCGGCCAAAATGTTTGCAACTTATGATGCTTCAGTTCCAAAACATGACGATAGGAATCTGTTGTGTTTGTCTGACCAGGTTGCAAGCAACTGTAATGACTCTACTGCAGCATCACTGAACAACTGGTCAAGATCTTTTGGGGGTCAAAATCTGGTTTTAGGAAGGTTGAAGGAGTCTAGATTGTGGACACAAAGGGAGCCACTTACTACACCATTGAGAAAAAAAGTAATTCCAAAAACAGACAAATGAAATTTCCCAACCACCGGATAGTGTTCATTTTTGGCATAAAACAAACTGATTCTGGTTCAGCTCAGTCAAATTATTTCTTTTAAATCCTACTTCATTCATCTCAACTGTTCAGTAGCTTTTTTTATTGCAACTTTGAGTGATGGCCTGTGTATCAAATTGTGATTATAAAAACCAATCGAAAGATTAAGATGAAGATAAATAGTTGTATGAGAGAAAATTGATAATATTGATTGTTCATATATAATCAAAATACTGTAGCACACACCAAAAAGAAGAATTCATTATAAATACTACTACAACAAAGAGAAAAGGGCCAAAGATTTAAATTCGGCCGAATCGAAAAAGTCATTTCTTTAAAAAAAGCCAGATTTGTCAAATCTAACCATGATATGGCATCCTTGTTTCTAAGAGCGGTAACAAAGAGAGATGATTAATAAGAACGACAGAAATATTTATTTGAAGCTGTCAAATAAAACTATCAACATGAGTTTCTTCGGGTTTTAAGTTGGTCTGACTGGCTATGTGGGTGTGTGTTGTACAGGCTGCTCCAATGGAGCTAGAGGGCTGAGAATTTGAACATTTACTCCTTATCATGTCCGGAAAAAAACTTTTTTTCCCTAATTTCCCACCAAAATAGGTTTTCAATGAGGGGCGGTCAGTTAGCAATGTGAATTTCTGCTAAATCGATCCCTTTCATTTTGTGTCTGGTAGCACTCACGCTTCTTTTACTCATTGCTTGATCAATTTCCCAATTTTTCAATTGAATAAATCACTCCCAACATTGTATGCTACCAAAAGACATTGTTCACATGACATTTTCTATTGAGTGGCTAATCAAACCTATTTTATAAATAAAGATTGATAGAAACAACAAAGGAATCTTTAATCTTTATTTCTCTTCTCCAAAAAATACAAAATATGCACATTTTGAAAACTGAAAATGATTCACAAATATTGCAGATTGATATCTCTGATCTAAAGAGTTCATTTTGATGTTTTTTCTCTGATAACTGTCATCTTGTAACAATTCAATATCTTCTTGGGTTTACTTCTTTTCTCGACTCCATAACTGCAGAGATCACAACATAATTTGAAAAAACATTTTTGATAAAATGAAAATGTAACAAAATCATATATCTTTGTTTAACATACTACAAATACATACATCGTTTCTTTCTCTCTCACTCTCCTTCATCTATTTACCTTAAAACACAGTGATAGTTTTGGAAAAAAGCACATACTTGTGGATTGATCATTAATGTATGTTTATAACAACTCAACTTCTCATTTCAGGAATACCTTAATCAATGACTTTTATTTCACACACTGAAATAACTTTACAGTCTCTACTCATGACAAAAAATAATTTCTTACATTTGTTTTAAATCCATGTTAATATAGATAAATTCAGTTGGAATTTTACAGGAGAAACTTTGTTGCTAATTCATATGTGATTTGTCTCTCATTAACAAGTCCCTTTTTTTCAACTATTAGGTTGACTGATAAAAGCATTCTCTGTGGTAACTTTCTAATAGATAAAATTTATCTCAATGGGTCAATTAAACTTACATATGACCACATCATTTCAATGGTGAGGATATTTATAACAGAAATATTTCTGCTAGATTTTTTTTAAAAACAGAGCCTATTGTCACAGTTATGATGATCATAAAAAATTTCCTATTTTCAAAAAATCATTTGAATTTCAAGAGATTCTTCAATTGAGGATTTATCAGGTGTTCAGATTCGAATTTTTTTTTTGCACACAAAAATTCTCGTTCATTTCACTGTGATTTGCTTCTGTAGATACAAGTATCTTCGTATCCCTCTCTAGCGGACACTTCCTCCTATCTCACCTTCTTTCTATCTAGTAGTAAGCATGCATTCAAACAGTCTCAATGGTAACTGTCTCTCTATATAGTAGTAAGCATGCACTTGAATAGTCTCTGTGGTAACTTTCTTTCTATCTAGTAGTAAGCATGCTTTCGAACAGTTTCTGTGGTAACCTTCTTTCTATCTAGTAGTGAGCATGCACTTAAACAGTCTCTATGGTAACCTTCTTTTTATCCAGTAGTAAGCATGCACTTAAACAGTCTCTGTGGTAACAGTCTTTTTATCCAGTAGTAAGCATGCACTTAAACAGTCTTTGTGGTAACTTTCTTTCTATCTACTGGTATGCATGCACTTAAACAGTCTCTGTGGTAACTTTCTTTCTATCTAGTAGTGAGCATGCTTTCGAACAGTTTCTGTGGTAACCTTCTTTCTATCTAGTAGTGAGCATGCACTTAAACAGTCTCTATGGTAACCTTCTTTTTATCCAGGAGTAAGCATGCACTTAAACAGTCTCTGTGGTAACAGTCATTCTATATAGTTGTAAGCATGCACTTTAACAGTCTCTGTGTTAACCTTCTCTCAATATAGTAGTAAGCATGCACTTAAACAGTCTCTGTGGTAACTGTCTTTCTATATAGTAGTAGGCATACACTTAATCAGTCTCTGTGTTAACCTTCTTTCTATCTAGTGGTAAGCATGCTTTCGAACAGTTTCAGTGGTAACCATCTTTCTATCTAGTAGTGAGCATGCACTTGAACAGTCTCTATGGTAACCTTCTTTTTATCCAGTAGTAAGCATGCACTTAAACAGTCTCTGTGGTAACAGTCATTTCATATAGTTGTAAGCATGCACTTAAACCGTCTCTGTGTTAACCTTCTCTGTATATAGTAATAAGCATGCACTTTAACAGTCTCTGTGGTAACCTTCTTTCTATTTAGTAGTGAGCATGCATTTTAACAGTCTCTGTGTTAACCTTTTTTCTATCAAGTAGTAAGCATGCACTTAAACAGTTTCTATGGTAACCTCCTTTCTATACTGTAATAAGCATGCATTCAAACAGTCTCTGTGGTAACTGTCTTTTTATATAGTAGTAAGCATGCACTCAAACAGTCTACGTGGTAACTGTCTTTCTATCTTGTAGTAAGCATGCACTTGAACAGTCTCTGTGGTGACCTTCTTTCTATCTAGTAGTAAGCATGCATTCAAACAGTTTCTGTGGTAACTGTCTTTCTATATTGTAGTAAGCATGCATTCAAACAGTCTCTGTGGTAACTGTCTTTTTATATAGTAGTAAGCATGCATTCAAACAGTCTTTGTGGTAACAGTCTTTCTATCTAGTAGTAAGCATGAATTTAAACAGTCTCAGTGGTAACAGTCTTTGTATCTAGTAGTTAGCATGCATTCGAACAGTCTCTGTGGTAACCTTCTTTGTATCTAGTAGGGGGCATGCACTCAAACCGTCTCTGTGTTAACCTTCTCTGTATATAGTAATAAGCATGCACTTTAACAGTCTCTGTGGTAACCTTCTTTCTATTTAGTAGTGAGCATGCATTTTAACAGTCTCTGTGTTAACCTTTTTCCTATCAAGTAGTAAGCATGCACTTGAACAGTCTCTATAGTAACCTTCTTTTTATCTAGTAGTAAGCATGCATTCAAACAGTCTGTGGTCACAGTCTTTCTATATAGTAGTAAGCATGCACTCAAACAGTCTCTGTGGTGACCTTCTTTCTATCTAGTAGTAAGCATGCATTCAAACAGTTTCTGTGGTAACTGTCTTTCTATATTGTAGTAAGCGTGCACTCAAACAGTCTCTGTGGTAACTTTATCTCTATTTAGTAGTAAGCATGCACCTAAACAGTCTCTGTGTTAACCTTCTTTCTATTTAGTAGTGAGCATGCACTCAAACAGTCTCTGTGGTAACCTTCTTTCCATCTAGTAGTAAGCATGCATTCAAACAGTCTCTGTGGTCACTGTCTTTCTATCTAGTAGTAAGCATGCATTCAAACAGTCTATGTGGTAACTGTCTTTCTATTTAGTAGTAACCATGCACTCAAACAGTCTCTGTGATAACTTTATTTCTATCTAGTAGTATGCATGTTTCTATCTAGTATTGAGCATGCACTTAAACCGTCTCTGTGTTAACCTTCTCTCTATATAGTAGTAAGCATGCACTGAAACAGTGTCTGTGGTAACTGTTTTTTATATAGTAGTAAGCATGCACTTAAGCAGTCTCTGTTGTGACCTTCTTTCTATCTAGTAGTAAGCATGCACTTAAACAGTCTCCGTGGTAACTGTCTTTCTATTTAGTAGTGAGCATGCACTTAAACAGTCTCTGTGGTGACCTTCTTTCTATCTAGTAGTGAGCATGCACTTAAACAGTCTCTGTGTTAACTTTTTTTCTATCTTGTAGTAAGCATGCACTTAAACAGTCTGTGTGGTAACTTTCTTTCTATCCAGTAGTAAGCATGCACTTAAACAGTCTGTGTGGTAACTTTCTTTCTATCCAGTAGTAAGCATGCACTTAAACAGTCTGTGTGGTAACTTTCTTTCTATCCAGTAGTAAGCATGCACTTAAACAGTCTCTATGTTAACCTTCTTTCTATCTAGTAGTAAACATGCATTCGAACAGTCTCTGTGTTAACCTTCTTTCTATCTAGTGGTGAGCATGCACTTAAACAGTCTCTGTGGTAACCTTCTTTCTATCTATCCTCCTTTCTATTCAGATAATTGATACTCAATTTGAAACGATCAGCATTTTCACTCCTCAGCCTTTTACTATCGGACAATGTTTTTAAGATGAACAATTTTATAATCACAAACGGTAATTGTTTCATTCCAGATAACAATGAAATTATTCAAAATTTCATCTCGCCATCAATGCACATACAAGTTTTTATTCATGTTCCATTTTTTCAGAGAAAGTTTGTTAAAAATATGTGTTTCCATTGAATTATTCATTTCATTAATAAATTGAAGGATAAAATCATTGATAAATGTTGGCTAAATTACTTTTGAATAAGAGATGACACTTATAGACTTATAAAATGTTGGAATACCTAATTCCCTTAGTTATAACTTTTTATGCATAACAGATATAAATAAGTCAGCGGTTCTCAATATGTGAGGGTGATTAATTTACAATAAAATAGACTATACTAAAATGAACACATATTTTGTGACCAATTGAAGTGACAAGTGACATGATCTGCGACTGATCATTTCTATGTTATTTAGTCTCAGAATAAAATGTGAAGAGAAGAGAGAGAGATTATCTTTTTATGGAAACTGAAAGAAAGAGAAGGTTTATAGTTTTATGAGAGAGTGAAAAAAATGGTTTTTTTTTATGAGAGAATAAAATAAAAAGGAGATGAGAAAGGATATTTCTCTCATAATAGAGGGCGAATAGAAAGAGGACGTTCTCCTCTATACCCCCTTATTTTTTCTTCCAGTCCATCTTGCTTTCTTACAATTTTCTAAAGAAAGATTAATTTTGAAACAAGTCATAAACACTAGCTGAAAAATTAATTTGAACTTGAATTTCAGTTTTAAGATGAAATTTTACAAAACCTTGAAATGTGGGAACAGATGTTGAACAAATACACAATTGTAATGTTTATGCACCAATTAAACTTGAGCCAACTCCAACTTTTCAAAATTAGCTCCTTGTTTTCAGATTTCAGAATTAAATCATTTTTTTAAAAAATTATATCAAACACTGTCTGATTTCCATTATATTATATGTATATCAATTTAATTTTTTTACATGACTATAATGGCAGGCAGCTCCACACACCATAAAGTCCGCCTCTTTCCAAACATGCACCTTTTGGAGATGCACACTGTAACGGCTTGAAAAAGAATTGTAAAATGACACTCTATACATGAATCTCATTTATATTTAGAGTGTTCCTGCCGATGTGTTTTTTTTTGGGGGGGGGAACACTCAAAAATACGAATGAACTCATTTCACCAGAATACTTTTCCTGAATCTCATATTCAGCACTGAATGTCTAGCACTGAATCAATTTTTATCAATTCATTGCTTATTAATTATTTCTGCAGCCTAAAGTCAAGCACAGGCAAAATGAATTACCTCCCTTGTCAGGTGGGAGTATCATCGCTATTGTAGAACTCATTTATCTCCTCACAACAGAAAAATACGACACCATGTCATTTTTAAAGTTGGCACCCACATATTTCTGTATTCAACAATCAAGTAAACATAATAAAAAAGTTAAGTTGTAGACCCAAACACAATTCACTGTATTTTTCTACCTCCATTTTTTTCAAGCTTAAGAACTGTAATGAAAAAAAAAAGAAGTAAAGAAAAAAGTCAAAACACTTATTTTTTTCCTGAAAAGTTATTTAACTTAAGAGAATCTTCAAAAAATATGTTGCAACAGGTATCACCTCTTGCTTGGTCCTGTCTCACCCCACTGATGCCTTTGATGTCAATGTTGAACTCAAAGATCCACAGAAAGGTTGTACACAAAGTTGGTTTAAACATTCTCAAGTTTGGATTGGTCTTGTTGCAAAAAAATTTACCGAAAACATTGGTAGCTCAAGGAAGAACAACATATGCTCATGTGAAAGCTGAGACTAAAGAAAACATTTCATCAGATGCTCTCAGGAAACTTCAATTTCACCCTTCCCTAGATGCTTAGTCAGAAAACAAAGATTGATCCTTGATTGGTCAGCTCTAGGCTTAATCGATTGAGCTGAAAGCACTCAGATGGCCAGATAAGTGAAGATGGTATTGATAGGGAACATAACATCAACAATAAGAAAAAAACTTCATAAATAGTATAATATTGAATACATCAAAAAAATAAACATATCTTTTTGTTAAATTGGTTGACATCGATAATGAGAAGGATGTATTCAATGAAGATCAGCAAAGTAAAGATGGCTCAATTACTGCTCTATACTTGGGGTATTCAACAGTAATACTGCTGAGCCATACTTGGGGTATTCAACAGCAGTAAATTGCATAACTCCAATAATCACATAGGCTTTTCTTTATCAACACTAATTAATCTCAAAATGGCAGCAATATTTTTCCCGAGGGAAACATGCAATAATATATATAATATAATAATATCTACAATACTTCATTAGTCACTGAGGCTTTTACTTTTAAACAATGATTTAGCTTTGAGATCCAAACACATATAAAAGAGTTCATCTTCTAAATGAGTTTCAATATCTGTAATATTCTTCAAATGGTGTTGCATCCCATCAGGTTCATGCCCCCCCCCCCCCCCGGGTTCTCTTCAAATAATTTGCCCATCATCAAAAAATCCACCCTTTACCTCACCTTCAATGTACTTGGCAAACAAAAACTCGTCAACAGTGCACTTCAGTGTTGGACTATAATACCTCAAATAGGCCACAAGAATATTTGAACTGCCAAAAGTTGCTTCATCTTGTTGAATGGAAAACTTGCAATGTTAGGGTTAGACCCCAAAATTTTTCCCACATTATTATCTATCACATCAATGTGCACTGTATTTGCACTGTACTGCATGCATTTTTGAATAAGTTCATAACATTCCCAATCGCTTCTTTAATAGCTGCTATTACAATCTAATGGCACATGATTTTCCTTCCTTCAATGCCTTAAAGGAAATACGGTATCATGCCTTCAGTCCATCTTTGTGAACAGGACTGGCCAGGCACTGGACAATGCTGCATTCCAATGACTGGGCACTGGACAATGCCGAATTCCTATCTCTTGGTACTGGAAATTGCTAAATTTCCACATCAAAAGAACTTTGAATTCAAGTAAAAATGATGATGGAAAATTCTCTCTCCAAACATCTGGAGACTAAAAGATGCCTAACCACATAAAAGTCCAGGCACTGAAGGAGAGACTAATTTACAATATCAAGCCATTCTTAGATATATTTGAGTGGTGAAATATCAGAATTCAAAATATTGATTTGTCAAGCAACTAAGAGGATAAATCCCAATGTTACCCGGCATGGGACTTCAAAGCATTTAAGAACGAAGACAGGAAGATTTATAAAAAATATAGACATATATTTTTACTGGCACAGTTCCAAGTGGCATCTGGAGAACGGAAAGAGAGAGTAGTGCTCAGGATGACGGATGGGCACACAGGAGCTGTCTTGGTATCTTGTGATCTGTACTTGCTGGGAATTGGTCTCTCCAAGACAATGATCATTACCTTCTTATAAGGGATCTATGCCCATGTTTGGTGGCTCTTACTATGCTTTTTGGTGTCTCTGCCTACATCCACTCATGCTTTTTGATGTATCAGCCCACCCTGACGCGGCTTCTTCTATTAAAAAACCTGTTGTTTTTCTGGCTTTCCACTCAGGAAAATGGAAGTAGGAAGTCTTCTTGTCAACACACTCATCAGGATGTTTTTTGTCAACACCTGTCATCAAAGTGTCCCAAGGATGCCCTTCTACACTTACATATCCTGTTTATCTTCATCAGTGGGCACTGGATATAAGATCAATCCTTTGACCTTCCCTTTCGCAATTCAAAATTAACATTTATTCCAAACCAACTTTACAAATAAAGACAATGAAAAAGAGGCTTCAAATATTGAAATTCAGAATATTCATCTATCCAGGGACAAGAAGAAAAAAAGATTAATTCTAACTTTCAAAACATAGGTGAAAATGAAGCTGTCAAGGCACGGGTAAATACCAACATCTTGGCACTGGCAGATGCTAAATTTAAGCTTTTAACCACAAATATATTTCAAATTTGACTGTAAAATATGTTTTATTCTAATATTAAAAACCATCAGAGATCATTCATGTCCTAACCCTTGAGGATTTAATTGAGATACTAAATTCAAACGTTCAGGCACCAAAGAATACTAATTTTCTAATAATCAACCACACACACACACACATATATATATATATATATATATATATATATATATATATATAAATTTGACATTCAGCCAAGGAAGTATGTTTTATTTCAACATTAAAGCTGTCAGGAGATTGTCTGGGCACTGGAAATACTAAGTTCAAACGTATGACTTGGTTTGCCTCTTGAGTGGAGAAAAAATATTGACTGAAATTTTTTTATTGTAATTTCAAAAACTTTGTCGTCAAATCATTAATGTTTTGACTACTGTGAAGATGAAACTATTTTATCATCAGAACGAATGATTCTATTTATTGATAAATATAGAGTTTCACCAACTTTGAGATACATATTTTTTTGAACAATTTTGATTATTCTTGTTTTAATAACATACGTTATCATTATTCTTGTATGATAGCCGGTAACTGATAATCTTCCACCATTTGCTACATTGTACAACAGGCTACATCTGCCCATTCAAGTCATCCATATTAATCACAAGTCAGCCAATGCCCAACATGCTTTGTGGTAGCTGGAGGTTTACATTACAGTAAATTACATAAACCTTTGAACTCCTATTACCTGACCTCTTAAATAAATGTATTTTCCACTATATTTCCAAAAATGAATAAGCTATATCTTCCATAATCTTGTCAATTAAATATATAATCAATTTTCTTCATTTCAAATTTCTCAGAGATAAATTCTGTTGACTAATCAAAACCTCTCATCAAGCATTAATGATTTATCTATTTTTGATGGATAATTCTCATATTTCAAGCTTTTAATGGCATTATATGGCCCACAACCCACTCATTCATCTAATCAAGCCCACATAGGTAAAAGATCTCCCAATGTCTTGCCTTTGAGCTGGGTGGATCTGACGTCTGTGCCTTGAGTGCATTACGGTCAATATGGTACTAAAGTAGAAATGGTCAAGATATTTATGACATCACTAGCGTTTTCTACAGGAAAACATTTAAAATAGACTAATGCTCAATACATATGTACACATTTTATTTCAAGGTAATTTTGTAGCAGTTGATCTAATAAAATATTTTGTATAAATTAATTCATACGATGAATTGAGTCAAATCCTTAAATCTAAGTAACACAATAAAGCATTGTGAAATTTTGGGGGGACGCCAGTAATTATTAAACGGAATCAGTGATAAAAAACTAATTTTTATAAAGTTCAAGTTTATTTTAAACCCAGATTCTATCCAAATTTCCCAAAACATGTAACTCAATAAAGAGTCCCTTCTACCTTAATAGTTCCTTGACGTGAGTCTCTGTGATTTTGAAGGTTGATTGTGTAAAAATGTTCAGCCACAAACATGTTCAGATAATTTTTAATCTCTATGGTGTCATCTTTTCAAACTGGATTTCTGCGATGAACATTATTTTTCAAATATAAGCTTCACAAAACACTGAGTTGGCTTTGTGATTAATGACTTCATGATTCATATAATAACTGGATTGAAAGATAATCCTATTTCCACAAATTTATAAAGAACTTTTGTGTGTATTCTCATGGTATGATGAAAAATTATGCGTACAATATCCCTTTTCTGTCTGTAGGGAGAGGATGGAGTTGCAGTAAAGTCAGAGAGTAGTGATAAGAAAAGCTGATACTTTGCCTTCATATACCATTTTAATTGCAGTCAGTGCAAAAATACAATTGTGATTATTGTTCCGTTTTTCACAACTACAACAATTTGTTGATATAGTTTAGTCATGATATCACAGGTTATAAAAATAGTTAGCTAATGTGAACTTTGGAATAAAATAGTTATGGTATAAGATTGAACTTGTAACCCATATCTCCTTATTTTTAATACCTAGAATTTGCTGTGTCATTACTGTGAATATATTGATTTGTTTGATAAATCTTAGTCATAATATCACAGGTCACATAAACATCTACTGAATACAGACTTTGGGATAAAGAAGTGGTTGTGGCTCAGGATTGAACCTGCAACTCATATCTCTTTTTTTTTAATACCTATGGTTTTATTTATCAGAGAACAGATTGGCTTTTAAGAAAAAACTGGACACAAGAAAATCAATCAGAGTAATTTGAATGGAAAATATATATAATTTAGAATAGAGACTTCCCTTGATTTTGTTTTTATTGAAGAAAGATGAAGAAATTGATACTCCAAAAAAAATTTTTTTCTTGTAACACTTCTCCAAAGTTGATCCATACAATAACAGAACAAGGTTTTCTCTTTCGAGTATATGATTTTATGTTTTATCTTTGATATGAAAACTCTTTCTAGAAGACAACCCACACATTGCATCCAAATATACTTGCTCTTGGAACTGTGTTCACAAGAGATCTTTTTGAAAAAATGTCTTTAAAAACACTGTTCTAAACACTTCACAGAAATATGGATCCTGTCTAGTGCCTGTTCATCTGTGCATATAATAGGAACTTCTTTAAAATACGAGACTACACATACTATTGAAAAAAAATCTTGTTTTACTGTGTTGCAACTGAGATTTTACATTTTGATCATGTAAAAATGCTAATCCACAAACTTTGTATAATTAGGGTTTCTTTCATTATATACTATTTTGTGAAATGAGACAAAAATACTTGACAACATACTTTATAAGAACAAGGTTTCTCATCAGAGAGTCACTTGTTACTTTTTAGATTTTGCTCTCTTCTGTGTGAGTTTGAATGTGTTTCTTGAAATGTGAACTATTTGAAAATGCTGATCCACACACTTGGCAAGAGTAAGGTTTCTCACCAGTATGTGTTCGCATGTGTTTCATTAAATTGGAACTCTGTAAAAATGCTGATCCACACACTTGGCAAGGGTACGGTTTCTCCCCAGTATGTGTTCGCATATGTATCTTCAAAGCTGAATTCTTTGAAAATGCTGATCCACACACTTGACAAGAGTAAGGTTTTTCTCCTGTATGTGTTCGAATGTGTGTTTTTAAATTTGAATTTTCTGAAAATGCTGATCCACACACTTGACAAGAGTAAGGTTTTTCTCCAGTATGTGTTCGCATGTGTGTCTTCAAATTTGAATTTTCTGAAAATGCTGATCCACACACTTGACATGAGTAAGGTTTTTCTCCAGTGTGTGTTCGCTTATGGCGCTCTAAATCTGAAGTCTGTGAAAATGCTGATCCACAAACTTGACAAGTGTAGGATTTTTCTCCAGTGTGTGTTCGCATGTGTCTCTTTAAATCTGAACTCTGTGAAAATGCTGATCCACAGACTTGACAAGAAAATGGTTTTTCTCCTGTATGTGTTCGCATGTGTTGTGTCAAATTTGAACTCCGTGAAAATGCTGATCCACACACTCGACAAGGGTAGGGTTTCTCTCCGGTATGTGCTCTCATGTGTATGTTCAAAAGTGAGTTTTTTGAAAATGTTGATCCACACATTTGACAAGAGTAGGGTTTTTTTCCAATGTGTGCCAGCATATGTCTCTTTAAATCTGAACTATTTAAAAATGCTGATCTACACACTTGACAAGAGATTGTTTTCTTTCCAGGGTATGTCTCCATGCTTTTTTCTGATTTGAACTTTTTGAATGGACTGATCCACACACTTTGCTCAAAAAGGGTTTATCAACTGTATGTACTTGCATGAGTACTTCAAAAAGTGAATTCAGTGAAAATGCTGATCTGTGAAATATGCAAGAGAAATGTTTTGTTTTTTTCTTGTTTTCATGCGATGATTTCAATTTATACCTTGAAAAAAATGATATGCACGTATCACATCAGTTAATTTGCTCTTCAGTGTCTCTCAGAAATTATATTCACAAAAATGCATCAGAAAAAATGATGATCTACACATTACACAAGAGTAGCATTTCTATCCAATGTGTGTTTATGCAAATATATTTTGAAATGTGAAAATGCTTAATCCTGCAACTGCTAAAAATATGAGAGAAGGTTTTTTAAAAAACTTTTCTTTTTATCATTGTCACCGTCAACTTAACATTGATGATTATAGTTTATGGCCATCAATTTCCCATTGGAATATCTGTGAATAAAAAAGAATTATTAATACAGAAAATACTAAAAACATCTATTATTTGCAATAATAAAATTACAACTCAGTTTGTGTTTCTATAAACACAAAAGATCACACTTCATGTTCAGTTACTAAATAAAATTGATATTCAACTGTTTTCAAAACTATAATGATTAAATTAAAAAGTATATAGACACAAGCAATTTCACTTGGCCATAAATTTTTATTTTTCAAAAACATGACACTTGATTAGTCATTGAAAAATAAAGAGAAAATTGTTTACATTTTGACCAAAAAGTGCAATTATATAAAACCATTCTTTGATGATGGTAACAGATAAAATGTTATGAAAAATTGATGATAGAACATGAAATATCATAAAAAATCAATAATGACTCATTATGTGAGTCCACTCAGGCATTATGCACTCTTGTATAAGCCCTAAAAAAAAAATTTCGATTCAGGCACCCAAGTACTGAAGGATGTTGAATTCCAATATTCAGCTACTCCTGCACCTGGGTACTAGAATTGGATCCTGGTTTTGAATGTACAGATACTGGATATTGGAAGCGGTTATATTTTGATGCCTAACCACAGGTGTATGCTTTATTCCAACACTTAAGCACTGAATAATGATAAATTCTAATGCTTCAGCATTGAAAGATCCTGATATCTAATGTCCAGGCACATGATACTAAATTCCAATGTCCAGGTATTGGAGATTTCTATATTCTAAAAATCCATATATTGAAGAATGCTAAATACAAACGTCCAGGCACAGAAGTATGTTATATTCCATCATCTCAGCAATAGTCTAGGCAAAATAACCCTATTCAGGGCCAAAAATGGAAAGAATTGAAACATTTTTTTTCACCATAATGCATTTCTTTGAAGTCTCCAGAACACCATACTAAAGATACTGAAAAATTCTTGTGGAAAATCCGATGGTAGCCAATTTGACTTCTCGAAGTAGTTTTAGGCCAGAGAACCCTATGCTGGTATAAAATTTGACCATTTCGCGCTATTTTCAGCCATTTTGAACTATTTCCCGTCAATTGTAGGCTAATCTAACAATTCCTAACTATTAGAAATGGCCATTAATTGGCTAAAAAAATTTCAGTGTTTTTGAATTGGCAACACTCTTGCCTAGGTAAAGGAACTACAATATGCCACTAGAATATGCTAAATTCAAACGTCTGAACACTAAACGTAGCTAAAGATCAATGTCCAATCATTTTAAAACATTTCAGTGGTCAAACATTGAAATTCAACGTATTCATTCACCCTGGTACTAAAAGATGATAGAATTCAACATGAAAGAAACTTTAAAAACGGGCATAAAATTGAAGCAATTCAGGCACTGAAAGATGCTCATCTTAACATTCAAACGCATGAATGTGTTAAACTTTGACACTCAACCATGTAAGTATTCTTCACTTCAACATTGAAAGTCTGGGCATTGACAAAAAGAAATAAGTGAATATAAATATCTGGTCTTTAGAGAATATATTCTAGCGGTCAAATATTGAAATTTAGGATATCCATTTGACCAGGTATAAAAAAATGATAAATTTCGACATTAAACCACATAAGCATGTTAAATTACGACACTCGACTACGAAGAACTTTTTTTTTTTGTTTCCTAATATTGAAAACTTATACTTTTTTAGCAATTGTTTGGGATCTCAGAGAGTATATAGTTGCTTGACACCGGTATATTCCCATTTTTGGAAAATCTGGCCACTTTCAGATCTTAAAAATTGCATATTGTATACATAATGATAGCATGAAACAAATAATTGATTAGACAAATGTTACTTACTTATTTTGTCTGGTTTATTGTCTTCATGAATTATCAACACAAGAAAAAAGATACAAACTCTAACAATTCAAGTATACTAGAGGTTTATGAATTAAATTTTCTCTTAAAACAAATTTCACTTTGGGGAGTTCTAAAGTAAAATATCTCACATAAACATCGGCTAGCAATTCAAAGAGGATAATATCTTCTGAAGAGCAGCAAATCAAGGGAGATAATTCAAACAAAATGGGAAAAACGGGAGTCTTCATGTATGTATTTGATTGGGGCGCCGGACTGAAAGAGCACAAAAATTTTCCCAGTCTAAATTTCACTCGTTACAGTGCCGAATGGGATGTAAAATCCTCAGATTAAAACACGAAAGTCTCAGGAATTGCTGATATCTCGTAATCTTTGTGCATATTATTGATGTTTTCTTTTGCATTCATTCCAAAAATTGTCAAATAAACCACATGATGATATCGAACTTAGTTTTTATCGGACCTCCTAATTATGATCAAACATTTTCAGAGCTTATCTTCATTTTTTAGGTGTTCCAAAACAGTATTTTAAACGATGTTGAAAAAAAAAATCATGCCAAGTTCAAGTATGTTTTTGTGATGTCCCCATTATGTGATGAGAATATTAAGTCCGATGAAAACAAAATTCGATATTTTTTATTTTTGAGATGAGTGCAAACAAAAAACTGTAATAATGTACATTTACGTTATGCCATCTATTGAAAATCAATTATAATGTCACCAATTACCAAAAGTTTTGTAATGTATTAATCTATCCAAGGACTTTTTGTCCTGCTTGGCACCTTAGGAGTGATGTTATATCCCGGGATTTTTTGCCGGCAAACTATCTAAATATATCTCAAATATAAGAATATTAGGTTTGTAAAGTCAACCAATGTAGTCAGTCAGTAGTTTTTAGTTTCATTCCTGTGTTGACTAGTTTTTATAATGACTCTTCTGCTGTCTGATATTATTTTTCAATTGAAAGGCCATAATTAAACAATAGGTGCCTGAGATCATTTTGAAGGTTTGATTTGAATATGTGTATCTTTGGAGAAGAGACTATGGCATCTAAAGGCTGATTCCCAGAAGAAGCAGATCTACTTGATGGTGAATATTTTTTTCTTCATTTCTTTTTTCTGATAAATGCAAGAATCGTGCGTTTCAAAAACTGAAAATTTATAAATACTGAAAAGGCCCAACCAATTCTGCAATCTTTTCTTTGACAAGTGGTTGAATGATTTCAGTCATCCTGAAAGACTTTTTGACCTGTGATCAATTAATTCTATAATAATCAATCTTTATTTGTTTTCATGTGCTTATTAGTATCTGAATGTATATTAAACTTGTAGAATTGCTGTTAAGATCAGATATTCATAAGGAATTTGACCTGTGAGGGATATTTTGTAAAACTGGAACTGATGTAAGTTGATTTTTTTCAGTGAAATTGGAGAATTATTATTTATTTGATTTGTAGATATATCTGTATCTATATATATATCTGTCAATCTATCTACATTGTATATCATATACATATATATATATACATATATATATATATATATATATATATATATATATATATATATATATATATCTATATATATGTGTGTGTGTGTATTAATATGTGTGTGTGTGTGTATTAATATGTATGTGTGTGTGTATTAATATGTACGTGTGTGTGTATTGATATGTACATGTGTGTGTATTAATATGTATGTGTGTGTGTATTGATATATGTATGTGTATGTATATATGTGCATGTATGTATATACTTGTGTGTTTATACATATATATTTGTGTGTATGTATGTATATATATACATATATGTGTGTGTTAATATATGTATGTATATATATACATATATATATGTGTGTGTGTATGTGTAGATGCATTGTGTGTGTATATATATATACATATATATATATATAGAGAGAGAGAGAGATGAATTTAATTGTGATTTTTTATCTGTGAATATAATTCCAAATTATAGATCTTCATCATAGACCAATACTTTCTGGGTTTCTTCAGTTTTTAAATCAGTCTGGCTGGCTTTCTCTCTATGTATCATGTGTACTGGCTGCATCTATCAAGCTATAATTTAGAGTAATGTCAAAAAGAAGGGAATAATTGTCAAAAAAGGGGGGGCATTGTTCAATAATTGAGCAAATTGTAAAAAAGGGCATTGAGAGTTGATATTGAAAGGATGGGTTAATGTTAAAAAGGGTTTTGAAAATTTCCACTTGATTTTGACTTATTGGAAAATGTTCCCTTTTGATTGTTACAATCAAAATGGAATGTTAATTTCCTATAAAAGAGAAAAAAGATGACCATCCTCGATTTAAAAACCAAGAAAAAAAAATTTCTCCCCTAAATTTTGACCCCCAAGTGTAAAGAAATTATCTCCCTCAATTTTATGCCCTAACATAGGAAAAATACCCCAGGATTATGTCTGTAAGAGTGAAAAAAGTCCTCGATTTTGATGCTCAAGTTGGAAAATCCATTGCATTTCAACCTCTAAAAGTAAAACAAAAATCACCCTTTGATTTTGAACCCTGAAAATGAAAAAAAAACTCTCCTTTGGAGAAATTCCCTTGGATTTTGACTCCTAAAACTAGGGGAAAAAAATGTTCCCCTCAAATTTGAGCCCTAGAAATGATAAAAATCTCCCCCCCCCTCAATTTTGACCCCTAAAAGTAACCATCCATACATTTTGACTCCTAGAAGTAAAAGAAAAAATTCGCTCGGATTTTGATTCATAGGAGTGGAAGAGAAAGAAATGATTTCCTTTGATTTTGATCCCTAAATGTGAAAAAAAGTTTCCATCCATTCTAACCCCCTGAAAGTAAAAAAGAATTCCTTCAATTCTGACCCTTGAAAGTAAAGAAAATATTCCCCCCTTTAACTAAAAGTAATAGTGAAAATTGCCCTGGATTTTGACCACAAAAAGTTGAAAAAAAATCTCTCCATTGATTTTGACTCCTAAATATGAAAAAATCTGCGCCCTCAATTTTCACCCTTAAAAGTAAGAGAAAAATTCTCCTTGATTTCGACCTTCTAAAAGTGGAAGAAAATTATCTCTCAATTTTGACCCCTAGAAGGGAAAAAAAGTTCCCTTGCATTTTGACCTCTTAGAAGTTGGAAAAAATTACCTCGCAATCTGGACCCCCTAAAAGAGGGAAAAAAAGGAATTCCCCCTCCATTTTTACTCCCAAAAGTGGAAAGAAGGAGTTTCCCTTCGATTTTGAACTTGAAAAGTGGGAAAACAATATTCCTTCTATGATTTTGAGTGATATAAGTGGAAAATAGTGATAGTAAAAATGATTAAGTAACACAGATTATGAATCAAATAATCCTCTCTTGATATTGATCAACTGAACTCAAGATAAATGAAATAATTTTCTCTTAATTGATTAATTGAACTCACTATTGAAAAAACCAATTGAATCAAATTTATTATTTGTGACACCAGTTGAATTATCAATTTTATGAGAAAAATAATTTCTCGTCTCCTTTTCTCTTTCTAATCTCTCTTCTTTCTTTCCTTTTCTCCAATCCTCTTTCTTTCTCTTTCTCCTTGATTTTGACCCCTAAAAGTAATTTATGATACTTCAGAAAAAACAGACATTTTGATTATATTTTTCTTTATTTCAGTTGATTTTTTTAAACAGGTTTTGGGACTCAATTTGGCGGCTGGGATGGTGTTTCAAATTGGCAGAAGTTGATCTGAGATGTCCATGTTTCTCTCATAGCCAGCTCTATGTCGCATGCACACATGTTGGGTAAAGCAGACGGCTTTTCATCAGAGCACCAAATCACAGAACAAGAAATGTTGTCTAACCAAGAGCTCTTACTAATTAGAAAAATCTGTCTCTGAGATTTGCTTTTTGTTTTGCATAAAAATCTAGAATTTAGAAAAAAAATACAAAAAGTAAAAAAATAAGGTATTATTGTTTTATTCAATAGATTGCAACTAGCAGAAGAACAACGTTAATAATTGAAAAGTCATCGGTAACATGACTTAGGTGAATGATCTTCCAGTCCATGGAAATGCAGCAAGAAAGCCAGCAGTCAAAAGAGATTTTTGAAAATTAATGCTAAAGGTGTATAAATGTATTCATGAGTGTTATGTGTGTGGGTATATACATATTATATATAACTCATGAAGGAAGCTCAGCAACATGTCTCAATTTTTGTCAGATCATCTTCTGATAGATTCAATTTAAGCTATATAATCACTGTTTTATCTTAAACATTTATTCTCAAAATTTTTCCTCCAATTTACCAGCATAAAACAAAAGATCGCACTTCTATATTTCTACTCTTGATGATGATCTCAGAAAAGGAGGAAAAATGAAAAATAGTTTTTCATCAGAAGACAAAATCAAACAACTTATCCATCAGGTAATGATGCAAAAATGAAATTAACTTTTCCATCCATTTAAATTCACAAAAAGAATTCTACAATTTCATGGCACAAGAATCAGATAGAAACAATTATGCCTTTTAATAATTAATCTACTAATTTTACTTTTAGAAACTTTGTGGCAACTTCAAAGCAAAAATCAACAGATCTGACTTATTTTAGTTTTTAAAAAAATTGTCTTGAAATATTTCTCACTTCATTCATAAGTATTACTTATTTTATTATTCAAATTTTAGAAAAATAAATGAATACTTTTTCTTTCTGTTACAAATGGAACAAAGTGAAAAATAAAATAGCAATAACATTTTTCGCACAAGTTTACAAAAGATACTTAATTAGTACAAATTCAGTTATAATATTTGTACTATTGTGTTGACATTCTGTTGATGCCTTTTGACCAGATGTGATTGTTACTTGCACTAATCCATACAATACTGCTTGTTTCGTGATTGTTGTCATTTTGACTGATGCGACTGAAAAAAGATGGGCCTTCACAGATTTTATTATTGAAAAAAATAAAAAAAATTCTTTCAAAATTATCAAGGTGGTACATTTTTTCCATTCCTTCATATACTCAAATAATAATAACATTTCAAGTCCCGGTGCATTTCATAAATGATTAAAAAGAATTTGAACCTTTTTTCCAAAATTTATCGAATTTTTTCAAAGAAAAAACAAACTTCAAAGAGAAATATTTCCCATTCTATACAGTTTGATCAGAAAAAGTTTACCCAAGATTTTCTCCAATCTTTCTTATCTTCGATGATACAATCATTACTTCATGAGTTTGGTGTTTCAGACATGTTATTTTGTTGTCAATAGTGGAGGGGAGAGTCTGCTGATTGAATAATTTATCCCATTGGCTGTATTTTTGAAAATAAAATAAATTGATAATATTTAGTCAGGAACTGATCTTTTCACTATGTGAAAAAATTTTTTTCCAGTGGATGTGATTTCATAAAAATCTAATCACTGGGGGTTTGACCTAGAAATAGTTTTATTTCCTCATTAAAAGCTGTTTGACGCTTTTTGTGGGATGCCAACTATCAACATATGGGCACTAGAAGATACCAATGTCTAAACATGACTAAATACTAATGTTTGCTCATTTTTAAACATATTTCAGCAGTCAGTCAAATATTGAAATTCAAAATGTTCATTCAGATGGATACTAAAAGAGGTTATAATTTCAAGATCAAATGAACTTTAAAAACATATAAGAAGAGCTCTGGAATATTCTTCATTCCAATGTCTTGGCATGACAAGTGCTAAATTTAAACATTTAACCAGGACTTTCCAAACTTTGGAAAATGCTGTTCCAAACACTTCACAGAAATAAGGATTCTGTCTGGTGTGTATCCATCTGTGAACATAAACAGGACCTCCTTGAAAATACAAACAAAACCATACACTCTATTAAAAAATGATCTTGCTCAGTATGTATTTGAATGAGAGTTCTTCTATATTTGAATGAATGAAATGCTAAACACACAATAAGCGAACAAAGTTTCCCTTCTGTGTGTTGCATGAGACTTTTAAAATTTTGTTTCTATCCAGTGTTAGCTTATGTTCCTTCAAATTTCAACTCTACAAAAATGCTGCTCCACAGAATTCACAAGAATAGGGTTTCTTTCCAGTGTGTTCACTTGTGGCTGAAATAAGTGTGTGGTAATGTTAGTTCTCTTAGCTAAAAGCATATTAATGTCTTTGTCTTTGGATATTTTTTTTCTTAGTGGGTATATTGTCAGTTTCAGTTGTATTTTCTGCTAATGGGTCAATGTTTTTTTGCTGACTTTATTTTTGGTTTGGACTCTTGATAGGACACAATATCATTTTCACTGTAGACTTTTTCTTTGTCTTCCTTTGCTCCAACTTGGTCTGTGTTTGAGAATGTCTCAGTCAGTCAGCTACATTTCTTGATTAGGGATTCTACCACTGAATTTTGGAGCAGATCCATACACAATTGCCTTCCCTGCATTGTAGCCATCTGTCCACATCACACGAAATCTCAAATTTTTTTGTCTGTACACACAATATCCCCAGAAGTTGTCAATTAAATTTTCTGAAAGTGGGCAATAGGCTACCTTTTGAAAGCTTTGTCTTATGGAAATTCATTTGATTGTTGATACAACAACTTGAATTCCAAAATTTATCGAAATCAATGAGAGACCACAATCTTTATACTTATGCTCGTTTTTTTAAAGAACTATCAAGTGCTATTAAACTGGATGTATATAAATTGATATAAACATTTCATGTAGATTTTTGTATTACTTTTTACTTGCAGAGTAAATATTTGAAATTTATGGGCCTCGAGGGCAAATCTTTATATCTAGGATATGATATATGCATGAGGGCCAAAGAAATAATCTATCAGATATGACAATCTCTTCTCCAAAAACAAACATATCTTATTGAAATCTTATAAAAGATATTGGACACCAAATGTATTATTATGTATTTTCAAACTGAAAAATATTATCAAAAACAACAGATAGCTAAAAAGTCATAATAAAAAGCAGTCAACACAACAGAAACTCAAAACCACAGAAGGACTCGATAGGTTGATTTCCCTTCTCTAATACTGTCCTCCTCGAGATACCTACATAATGAGTCTTTTAATTAGATAATAATTATCTCCCTTGATTCTTGTTCTCAGCAAGACATTTTCTCATTGAATTTAAAGCCTGTATTTTTTGTGGGACATTTTTCTTTTAAAACCCCAAAAAGTGAATAATTCTTTAAAGAAAATTTAGTCCATAGAGTTGATGTTCATTCAAAATTTTAGAGGTTCTTTCTTATTTCCTATGTCGATATTTTGCGAAAGAAAACAAACCAGACGAAATAAGTGAGTAAAGTTCGCTCATAATTTCTTTGTTTTAAATGCGAATTCGCTGAGAGATTTTCATGGAAAAAGTCGTTGGATTTTTCAATATTGATAATAATTTATGTTTTATCATAAATTTTCATAATGCCTTCATCTTTTACAATCAATTTGTTCCTAATTGAAAAGTTTACTGTCTTGAGGAAATTGTTGGGGGTGCTTTTTCTTTCAAGGGAGACGTGCCGTTTAGATGACCAATGGGCGATAACTCGGAAAAGAATGATAAATAAATATAGATATTTATAAACCTTTCATAAATCTGAAATACTTATCGGACGAATGAAAAGAAAGAAAAGCCTGCATCCAACGTGTAACAAAAAAAAATTAAAAAAACTTACTGAGAATGTATGATATTTATCTAGCGAACAGCAAAAAAATGATTAAGAAAAAGTCATTTATGAGTCAAAAATAGTTTATTCCGACGATTAGATAAAAAAAAAACATTATTTCGCTTGTTAAAAGATTCAATAAAAGAAAGAAAAGCCTACACCCACGTGTTTTCTTCAAGTCGTGATTGTATGTTCTCTTTGTGTGTTTTAGTGATATTTTTTGTTCAATGTGTAAACTCCTTTTCAGAATTTTTTTTATCCCTTTCTTTGATCGTCGGTATGAATTATTCGGAAATTTATAATATGCTTTTCTTATTTTTTGTTGTTGTTTATTTGTTGTGTAATTTTTCAGTGTATATTTCCTTAATTCCTTCTTTTTTGCATTTGTATTGATTTTTGTGATTACTTGTAAAATATGTGACCTTTCTTTTTTCGTTGTTCGTTTGATGCGTAATTTTTCTTTTTATAATCGTCTGAATGAAGTGGATTTCATCTTCTTTTCATGTTTTGATTTTCTTAAAGTTACCTGAGAGTTGAAAAAAGGTTGGTTTCCGGAAGACGCTGTCACAATTACCAATTTATTTTTTATTAATATTTTATCTTTCATGATGTATTTTAGGTGCTTCTAAAATCTGCCTTGGGTCCTGCAGGCCTTTAGATTTTCTAAATTCTAATGCCAGGGCACTCAGACGTTTGAATTTAGTATTTGCCCTGCCCGGACACTGACAACCTCTGACGAATCCATCACATTTCTGCCACAGACGCGGAGAGTTCGGCTGCAAATTTTCTACCCCGGCATTTTGTTTTTAAAGGCAAAATCTACTAACTAGATGGGATTTACAATGAAATAAAATCAAAATAAATCAATTTAATGCAGTTTACAATAACGATAAATTAATTCAAATTTGATATTGAACGTTTCAGCAATCTTTCGTTTTTACTTTTTATGGGTGACTCTCAAAGGTGTCTGATCGTATCTGAATGTGTTCAATCACATCTAATCGCCATGGATCGATATCCCTTCACATCTGATCCTGTCCTGTCCTGATCGAACTTTTGGGGGAAGCGGGTTATGCGGTCTTGTTTAGACCCTGAAAACTCTGTAGTGTAGATTAATAAGAGGAATCCAAAAGTAAACAATATTTGGTTTATCCCACAAAATTAGTGGTTTTCCCCTCCAAATGGGGGATTTTCCCAAATAATGAGTTTCTCGTTTATATTTTGAAAATTGTTTACAACTTATTTTTTTCATACTTCATAAAAATAGATTCTTGAAACTAACTCCTATTTATATTTACAAGAAACACTGATTCTTCAAAAGTACAGACTGTTACTTGCAGAGAATTGTATTACTAAAAATGATATGGAATGCTCTGAGTTGGAGCCCAGGAAAGAATTGGGTGACTCAAAATAATGTCCTGGTTATGTTCAAACATCTTTTAGTATTCAGCACAAACATTCATATTATAGTAATTTGAGTAAATATTCTAATACTTCAAAAGTTTTTATTCATAGTAATCTATGGCTAGTAATGAAATTTATGTATAGGCTACTACTGCTGCTACAAAATGCTGCAAATATATGGGTTTCCTCCTCCAAATGAAACAGATTTCCCCTCCAAATATGAAGTTTCCCAAATTATATTAGTTTCTGGTTTTATATTTGAAAAATTATCTATAAATTCTTGAAAAACCATTCAATTATTTATATATACAAGAAACATTAATTCTTCCAAAGAACTGTTACTTGCAGAGCTTTGTATAAGAAGACATATTCTTATGGTTGAGTGTCAAAATTTGAAGTATTTATGTGGTTAAGTATCAAACTTAATCACCCATCTCACAATGGGCCCAGCATACAAAGTTTTGGGAATTGGCCTATTTTGATAGATCGGTGAGTCATATAATATAGGTTGATGCATAAAATGAATAAGGAAACAATGGTTTTTTTGGGTTTTTTTTTCAAATTTTAGCGTTATGCAATATATTACCTCTTGATTTAATCTGAAAAAATTTTTTTCCAACAAATGTATCATATTTCTGGGATGATTAAATAAGTAACTTTGTGAACGAATAGTGTGATCATTAGCTCTATTTTCCACAAAATATTGAGGTTTGTGTTTATGTGATTTGATTCTGAATACTGAGGTTTGAATGCTCCCGCAGTCTAGGTGTAACATCAGTTTATTGTTCAGTTGGAGAAGATTTTTGGCATAGAAATTGAAAATAGTTTTCAATGTCTTTATTGTTGGCCTCTGAACACTCTTCTGATGAATTTTTTTCTGTTAAAAGGTTAGTTAGTTGACTTACGTTATCAAATTTTGTAGGAATTGATAAACTTTTCATGAAATCTAGGTTAATCTTATAGCAGGAGTTAATTAAGTTGGATTGATTACCCATTCACAGCATCAAATATATCATTTCTACATTTTTGATAAAATTGAGCTCTTGTTAATGATCTGAAAAAGTATTTGTATGATTTTGAGGTTTGAGTTTACATCAAAATGATATTACTGTAGTTCTAGACCAGCTTATAACTAATTTTTCTGGAAAGTTTTCTGAAATTGAATATAGACCAATCACATAATGCATGAGAAAATATTTTTTTCTAATCTCCACCTCTTGGCTCACTGTGCATCAGTGCACAGACATTGGAATTTTGCCTCTTATAGTGTCTTGGTTCAGGCAGCCTCTGAAAGCTTTGAACATTGAAATAAGATGTTAAAATTTATCTTTTTTTAGTACCCAGAAAATTGATATTCTAAATTTCAATGACCTTTGAACCATGTTTAGAAATGAGCTGACTTTGGAATTTATCCTCTTTATTGTTCAAATTTTGCCCCTTCTCATGCCCAGAAATTGATAATTAGTATTTCCAGTATCCAGAGAACCTCTGACAGCTTCAAATGTTGGAATTAAATGTATTTTTGTGGTCAAATGATAAATTCAACCTGTATGGATGAATTCAGCATATTCTGGTGCTGAGTATCCGAGCACTTGAAAATATTAGATTCTATCAATTTTCAGTGCCTGGGGGTGGGAATTTAGTATCCACCTGTGCCTGGGAGTTCATGTATAGCATCCTTCAGAGCCTGGTTATTAGAATATAGCATTTTCCAGTATCCCATGCTAAAATATAAAATCCTCCCTTTCAGTGCCCAGACATCAGGATACAGCATCTATAAGTGTCCAAGCATTGAAAATAAGCATTTTCTAGTACTTTTACATTAGAATTCTGCAACTTTCAGTGCGGGGTGTTTGAATTTAGCACTGACCCACAGACCATAATCTGACCTGATGATATTGATCAGATGTATTGATACTGTGTATATGTATATATATAAGTATAATGTAATTGCATTTGTAGTTTCTATTTCTAAATGCATAGTTGTAATACCTTGAGTGTTGGTTGCCTGGGTATCATTGTGAAGGATTCATACATGTAAGGGATCAGTGTTTAATGGGCTGAAGACATTTTTCAAAGCATCTCTAGGTTCCAATTATGAAGTATTATTGAAGGCATGATACAGTTCTTCTTTGTTATAGCAAAGAATGAAAAATCATATACCATTAATGAGGCAATCATAATACAGCAATTGAAGATGTGATTGAATATGTCATAGACCTAATTTTGAGATGCATACTATTAAGTGTAAACAAAGGGCAACTATATATTGATGAGATGGCTAATGAAATGGGAAAACCTTTGGTATCTGGGCTTTAACATTGCAATTTGTCCCATTCAACTCCTACAACTTTCAGCAGCTCAGATATCTTTTTGGCCTATGTTACGTATTATAGTTCAAACTCAATGAATATAGGAACTATATGTCTATCTTTTTATTATTCATGCTTAGGGTTGATGAGACATCAGAGAATCCATGAAAGGCTAATAGTCTAAAAAGTTTAGGGCAGGAAGAAAACAGGAGTCGGAGACATCATAGAATCTATTAAAAAACTTGAATGTCAATGGGCTGGCTATGTTGCAAGAATGGCAGACAACTGATGAACATCATGACTCACAACATGGATCTCCAGAGATTACATGTGAAACCAAGGCTGGAAGAATAGAAGGAGAGATGAACTAAATAAATTCAGAAAATACTGGCTGCACGACTCCAGTGATAGATTTTTGTGGCGGATACTGGGGAAGGTCTATGTCCAACAACAGATGATAAAAGACTGATGATGATGATGAGAACCAAATTATTTCATATAGTTCATTTATTACGTTTGTCCCTTTTGCAACAACAGATTTGTAAATATTTTTAGAATAGGAATGAATGGCTATTTGTAAAATCTTCTTTCAGCACTTTATTTTTCCAGGCTTCCCTGGATGTAATATATCTTAATTTTCTTGAAAATGAAAAAAAATTCTTTGAATTGATGAAATCCCTATTGATATTGATTTCCCTTCAGTTTTATCTTTGAAAAATTGTTTAATGGCAATGCAGAATAATGGAAGAACATTACAGAAATGAACAGCTATCGATCTCTTTTATACAACAAAATAAACATGACTCTGTGGTCAGGAATTAAACAAATGTAGCCATCAAAGATGGGAGAGGGTCCTATCATTTATAATATCTGCAAGTATTTGTGTGTGTTCCAGCACTCTTTTTCTACAAACTTGAACATTAGCATCAGTACTCCACTAGACCACTTCAAAAAATGTTTTATTTGATTTGGAATGAAAACTGTCTTGATGTTTTTGGGGCCCTATTTTGAAGGGTATGATTATAACATCTAAATTTTCCCAGCCGTTTTTTTTTCTGTTTACTCTGTTTTAGATGTTTTCCCATGGAAATGCCAGTGATGTCATAGATGGAATTTATTCTGACCATATTTATTCTTTGATGGAATTTTTTTTTACATTTCTTCAAATTTTGATGCCACGGTTGTTCAATTATTGATTAGGATGGCAAGTTTTTTTTTTATCATTCTCGAAATGAAAAGTAATTTGATTGGTATCTTGTTTGTTTTTTTATTATTGTGAATAATACATGAGATTAGTATTTTCTTTGATACCTTTTGTTTATCCACAGATATGGTAGTTTAAATTTGATGGCCATAAACTGTAATCATCCATTTGATGTTGAAGATGAGAATGAAGGAAGAAATTATCATTTGAAAGAAGCATCTTCACATATTCTTTGATAAAAATCCTACTCTTGTGTAGTGTGCAGATCACCATTTTTATTGTCTCCAATTTTGAGAATATGAATGCAAAGAGATGAAGTGTAATCTGCATTTCAGGGTACAAATTTTATCACTCACATGCATACAAGAAAAAAGCTACATTCTTGCAAAGCCTGAATAAACATTTGCACCGAGTACAAATGCAGAAAATCACCAGTGTTAAATCTCTTTTGAGCAAAGTGTGTGAATCAGCCTATTTAAACTGTTTAGACTTGGAAAAAACATGCTAAAACACACACTGGAGAGAAACACTTCTACTTGTCTTGTGGGGCATTTTCAAAGTGTTCACATTTGAAGGAATGCGTACTCAGGAGAAAACCTTTGCTTATCAAAAGTGTTGATCAGCATTTTTACAGCTTCCGAGTTTGAGAAATCACCTGCTAACACACACTTTAGAGAAACTGTTCTGTCAAAAGTGTGGATCCGTATTTCCATATAAAAACATGCGAACACACACTGGAGAAAAATCCTTCTCCTGTCAAGTGTGTGGATCAGCATTTTCACAGAGTTCATATTTGAAGAAACACATGCGAACACACACTGGCGAAAAACCGTTCTCTTGTCAAGTCTGTGGATCAGCATTTTCAGAGAACTCCAGTCTGAAAACTCACATGCGAACACACACTGGAGAGAAACCCTTCTCTTGCCAAGTGTGTGGATCAGCATTTTCACAGAGTTCATACATGAAGAAACATATGCGAACACACACTGGGGAGAAACCATTCTCTTGTCAGGTGTGTGGATCAGCATTTTCAGAGAACTCCAGTCTGAAAACACACATGCGAACGCACACTGGAGAGAAACCCTACTCTTGTCAGGTGTGTACATCAGCATTTTCATCCAGTTCGAGTTTGAAGACCCACCTGCGAACACACTCTGGAGAGAAACCCTTCTCTTGTCAAGTGTGTGGATCAACATTTTCACAACTTTCAAGCTTGAGAAATCACCTGCGAACACACTCTGGAGAGAGACCTTTTTCGTGTCAAGTGTGTGGATCAGCATTCTTAAGGAGTTCTGATCTGAAAAAACATGTGCGAACACATACAGGAGAGAAACCTTACTCTTGTCAAGTGTGTGGATCTGCATTTCCACAGAGTTCATATTTGAAGAAACACATGCGGACACACACTGGAGAAAAACCTTTCTCTTGTCAAGTGTGTGCATCAGCATTCTCAGAAAATTCCAGTCTTAAAACACACATGCGAACACACACAGGAGAGAAACCTTTCTCTTGCCAGGTGTGTGGATCGGCATTTTCTTGCAGTTCAAGCTTGAAAACCCATATGCGAACACACACAGGAGAGAAACCTTTTTCTTGCAAAGTGTGTGGATCAGCATTTTCACAGCTTCCTAGTTTGAAGAATCACATGCGAACACACACTGGAGAGAAACCTTTCCCTTGTAAAGTTTGTGGATCAGCATTTTCAGAGAATTCTAATTTGAAAAAACACATGCAGACGCACACAGGAGAGAAATCCTTCTCGTGTCAAGTGTGTGGATCAGCATTTTTAAGGAGTTTTGGTTTGAAGAGACATATGCAAACTCACACTGGGGAGAAACCCTTCCTCTGTAAAGTGTGTGGATTGGCATTTCCAGAGAATTCCAATCTGAAAAAACACATGCAAACACACACTGGATAGAAACCCTTCCCTTGTCAAGAGTGAACATACACTGAACAAAATCATGTTCTGAACTGCATTTTCAAAGAATTTATCTTTGAAAGCTCACCTGCAAACACACTCTAGAGAGCAACCATATCCATATACAGCATTCAGATTGTCACATGGGGAGAATTCTCATTCTTAAAAAGACAAAATCATTCACTCAGAAGGGATTTTACTCCTGGGAATGTATGGATCATCTGGAAAACATGTTATAAGGAAACTATGTGGTTCAATTTGGAATAGTAGAAATAATCAAATGAATGAATAAAAATTGATTCTGTTTTCATGAGCAGCTCATAGCAAATTTTTCCAAATGCTGATCATTTGTAACTGAGAGCTTGAATCCATTGTTCCCTGTCAATGTTAGCTTTGCTCATCTTGTCATTTTGTGTTTTGATCTCAACTAACTAGTCCATCAATTTATGTTCTTGCGAAGGGTTGAATTGGAATTTCCAACCATAGAGTACCTACTAAATCACTATTGTTATCATTAACCTTTACATGAGTGTTCCTCATCTTTCATCGAGTTATCAAAGTCTTCGGTAAATTCTCGTTTTAACTAGACCAAACTGAATTAAAAAATGTTCCAACCAACAACTTTTCTGTGGATTTTCAAGCATAGAAGGTGTTGTATGAAGGGAGAAGGGTGCCTGTCATGGGAATGGATATCAAACCATCTTCTCCCTACATTTGTAAAGACTCTTTGATTTTTTTCAAAATATAATTGTTTATTCAAAATAAAACTCTTTCTTCTAACTGATGTCTTTTAGGTTGTTTTCTGTCTACGTATTTTGATGTTTCCGCCTATTTGTGTAGAGATTATCTTATTTACGTTTTACTATAGAGATGGAGGGATTGAATACAAATATATATTATTATTGCTATACCTCCCCAATATTGTAGCCATCTGTCCACGCCACACAATATCCCCAACATTTCTCAGTCCACTCTATTCTTATAAATAATCAATGCAAATGATTTCCATACATTTTCTTCTACAGATGATGGGAATAAACATACCAAAAAATTGATGAACTTCTCCAAAATTCCTCTTAATATTGAATATTGATCACTTCTCTTTTCAAAGAGTCTGGTTAACAAGATTTTTAAAAAATGGTATTTTTCATGCATTGAATTATAAATCTCTTTCCTTTTATTTCCCTGGAGAAATGGCATCAACTTTTGGTTGATAAAACACCAGGCCTGAACAAAATCCACACTTACAATATGTCCCAAAAGTCCCAAGCTTGACCAAAACCTTTTCAGAATAAAGTATGATGAAAATTTCAGTGATTAATGACAGCAAAAATATATTTTTCACAAGGTCTCTAATTCTGAATATTAAAGACTATCAACCAAAAGTGTCACAATCAGTTCTATCAGTTTTTAAAGCTGGGCTAGCTGGATATCTTTGTATGTATCACATTTACAGGCTGCACCAAAGGAGCTAGATGGCTGGAAATTCCCAAATTTATTGCTTATTGTGGGCTGTCAAATTTTCAAAAAAACGGGTTTTTAGTGGATTAAGGTCTATTTACAATGTAAGTCTATGCTGGATTGGTTTGTAGTTTGTGTTCAGCAATATTCTCACTTATTTCCTTGAAATTTCAGACATTTTAATGTCTGACAAAAGTAGAGAGAAGTAACTTAATTTTTAGTCATTCCCAACATGCCAAAAGATCTTGCTCGCATGATGGTCTCTATTTGGTGACTAACTGAACCTGCATGTTTTAAACTGAGACTTGAATGTTAGAGGAAAATTTTACTGCATATTCAAAATTGTACTAATTTCAGTCAGTTTTGGTTATTCAATCAATAAAAAAAAATTCATAAAAGATTATTGAAATATTACCACTGAAGTGCTACAACTTTGCCATTATGTAATATAAGTGGACTACAATGATTTCATGTCCAAAAATGACAATCCTAAGGTCATGTAAAGCTTAATTGACAAATTCAAAAATCTATGACATTATATTCTGGCGGAAGTTGACATTTTTTGTGTTAATTTCATTTCGAATCAAATCTAAAAACCATCCAGATTAGGAAAAAAATTGTTGCCAGTTTTTCCATGAATTTTGAAGTTCAAAATGGACGATTGTGAATGTATATAATTTCCAGTTATGACCAAGACATTGTGAATGGATCAATCCTAAGATTCAACCATTTCTCCAATGTTCTATTGCTGACGCTCCCATTGAAATTCATTGAAAAATTTTGAAGATTTCGTATGGACAGACAGAAGCAAATTCAGAAATGTATAAAAAGAAAACAAGCCAAAATATCTTTTACTTAGGAACAAATTCCTGGACTCACTCCTTTCATACAATGAAGCTTACTTTTTCTTGAAATTTCATTAGAATTTGTTGAGATCTTTTAAAGATTTTGCGTAGACAGACAGGAGCGAATACAAAATGGTATGGAAGAAAAAAAAGAAAAAATATCTTCCAATTAGAAACAAATACCTTGATCTGTCCACAAATCTGATCACTTCTTTGCTGTGGTACACCTTTCCATAGAATTTTAATAATGTTCATTGAGAACTTTTGGAGATATCGTACAGACAGACAGAGGTGAATGTAGAAATGTAGGGGGGGATAGAAAATATCACTCAATTAAAAACTGGATTCTTGGATCCGTCCCCAAATATAATCATATCCTATGTGGTACATGGCTTACTATTCCACAAATTCTAATTGAAATGCATCAAGAACTATTGGAGATATGTGTAGACAGACAGGAGCAAATACAGAGATGTATAAAATATTAAAAAGGAAAAAATATTTCTCAATTAAATGGAATATTTAGATCCTTTCGAAAATTCAGTTTCTCCCTCCTTACCCAGTGCTTTACACTATTCCATTGAAATTTATTGAACTTTTGAATACTGATTGGCAAATACCAAAAATATGAAAAGAACACAAAAATATTGGGTTCTTTTTCGAAAAATTTCTGTATTCACCCCTGCCTGTCCAAGCAATATCACAATGAAATTTTGTGAAAAGGTAAGCCACATCTTCAGAAAAAGGTGATTGAATTTGGGGGTTGATCTGGAAATTGAATTTTGATTGAAAGATATCTTTGCGTTTTTCATTCTGTATATTTCTGTATTCTCTCCTGTTTGAGAACATTCGGAAATATCAAGCAGACTATCAAATGTTGTGGAAGGGTGGGCTACGAGAGAAACAATTAATCTTTTTAGTCATAATTAGAAGAAATGAGCATTCACAGTCATCCACTTTGAATTTCAGAATGGCCACCCTTAATGTTCGTTAGAAAACCGGCAACAATTTTTCTCTTAATGTGGAAGTTTCCTCCCGAAAATGATAACTCAGAAAATTATTCTGACATATTATTAGTGCTTTTGAGAGCTTCAATTCTAGATTGATCTGTTTGTCTACATCACAAATTAGCTATACACACTCTGTGTATCTTTATGATTAATTTGCTCAGTCGATATAAAAAAAAAAACACATTGTGGTATAAAAACGATACTATTTTTTGTAAATGCAGTTTACTCAGAAAAATTTCCATCATTTTGGGCACTGTCTTCAATTTGGTCCCATTCAGTTACTTCTGTATTACAGCAACTGAATTCGTGGCATTCAGCACAAGCCACAATGCATTTCAGCCTTTTCATGTTGCATGTGCATACATTGTAATTTTCATAAAAAGGTTTTGCAGTTTCATTGTTTGGTGAAGGAACCTCATCCGCTGCGATTGTTTCCAATTTGTTTTCCACCATTTTTCATCCCCAGAGTAATGGATCTGAATTCTTACTGTAATGTCTATATTGCAAAGCCAACAAGATTGCCCATTAAGTCTTTTTCCGACTCCATCAACGTCCTCAACAGAATAATCTGAATTCTCAGTGTAATGTGTATAGCACATAACCAACAAGGTTGCCCATACTACATCAATATTAGATGTAAATAAAGGGAAGCAACTGTTCCTAGGTTATTGCCCTTGACCTCTAACGACCATAGGCTAAGAACCATGGTCTTACACTTGATGACCAGTAGCTTACAACCATCATGTGTCGTTGTTCGCCCCCCCCTTACAACCATTTATGATCTGCTCTAATCCTTGAAGTCTGCTCACAATCATCTTCAATTTGGCTGAAATTATCTTCATTGCCGTGGAATAGGCTAATTTTACTTGAATTCCTCTTTAAATGAGAACAGAGAAGATGCAAGAGTTGTCAAATGGATTAAGATCAATCTAAGAAACATTATGATCGGTAATTTAGGAGGTTGCTTGAACATACTGCATGGATCCACGTCCAACTTCTCTAAAGAATGCTGCTGGCTGGCGAGTACTCTGACTCTTCAGGAAAAAAGAGCTAAAAATGATTGATTTCAATCCTTCCCTATTTGGAAAATCGTAACACTTTATTGTAACTTTTTTCCCACAACTATTTCCTTCACTTCCACGACTTCCTTGTTCTCTCAATTAGTTAATCTTAGATTACAAAAATTTCCTCCAATTCAGTAGATACAGCCATCATTCCCACATTAGATTGTACTCTGTCCATCAAATGTACAAATGTTATGGTCTATGTTTTGCAAACTTTTGTGTAAAACAACCACTGAATGCAGTGGAGAATATTTTCAACACATATCATCCCCACAATTATTTCATTTCGTTTTGTCACTTCTGTATACAAAATTGCAACTTTTGTGCTTCGTTTCCAACATTGAGTGAGCGAGTGTAGAAAATTTATGAAGAAAAACCCTGAAATAAATACATAATTTTTATTGGTTAATCCACAGACTCTCTCACTCGATACCAAAAACAGTGCACAACTTGTGTGCGTTCAACATCAAATGACTTAGTGTGTGAAAGCTTGCTATTTACTGTCAGCATAACCATTTGATAGCCATTTACAATGGTGATTGCCATCTCATAGCCATTTACTGTCGATTTTAGCCATTATATGGCCAACCAAATATTTGAATTAACCACTACAAAAATCAAACCTTTTTTTTTCTCTCACACTTAGCATTGTGGCTGAACTGAAATTGGAATGGAGACAAAGCTGATTTCGAATCCTCTATTCTTACTCAAATACCACACTCTACATTTGTGCTTATAAAATCCTTTGTCTGAAGATTTATGTCTTGTTATTCATCTTCTATTATTCTATATGATCGCGCATCAATGGGTATCAAATTTGTCGATGGTGTATTTACTAACGGGTTCAACCATTTTGGGGTGAAATTAGACTGGACTATAATACTTGATTAGCTTTTCAGCATTGTCTCATATCCATAAATATTTTTTAAAGCATGGAACATTCTTTAGAAAATCTAAATGTGCATAGTATGAAGTGGTATTGAAATTGACTTAAAATGTGTCTTAATATTCACTGAACTTTTCAATATTGTTTGTTTATTATCACATTCAAAATAAATGTTGTTTAATTTGGTGCAGAATATCTGCAGTCAGAAAGATTATAGCAAAGTGAATTTTGTATCCACTAAAGAGATACAATTTTATTCTCGTATAGTTTTCATATTCAAATTTTGTATAATACATGTAAAAACTTGCTTGGATTTTTCTTTCAAGTTGACCTCATTATATATGGTAAATCAAAAATCTACTCAGAAAAAATATCAAAAATATTCGAATCTCATTCTGGGGGGATTTGGGGAAAATTTTGTTCGAAAAGCATTTGCAAATGTTGAATTTTTTCTTTCATCAAGGGGAAATATAATGATTTAGAGAATAAAAAAATCTGATCGGCTTTCACTTGTTTTTGGACTTTTCAAAAAATTCCTTGTGGTGGTGTTATTCTTGGTCTAGAGTGGGTATCATCCTTTATCAAATAAGACCTGACCTCTATTACGACCAATGCTGGTGGAAGAGTTTCTTGTACAATCAGTAGACTTTAAATGCGCACAAGTGTCTTGATCTTCTTTTGAATCTTTCTCCCGTAAGTTCAGCAGTGCCCCCCTCCCAGCTCTGACGTTTGCACCCAAGTTTTTCAAGGTAGGTCATCCTGAAAGTTGGGATTTTTTTCACAGCAGTAATACAGTTCAATGTAGAATAAAAATTAGAGAAACATTCAAAAAGTCTGCTCTTCTACACAACCGTTCTTCTAAAGACCGCAATGCAAAGAGCCAGGCAAATGCTATTTGGCTTATCTATCAACACTGAAACAATAAGCAGTCCACAGTAACACAGGAATGAAAATTCTTCCCCTTCCAGATGTTTGAATGTGAGCACTATTTACAGGAAATCTTCAGACCAGGGTGGACTTCCAGACATATGAAAAATGGTTAATATCATACACAGCCACTTTCTTGCTATCATCAATGTTGTTTACTTCAAGATCTTTGTATAATAATAACTGATAAATTATCATTTTCCAAGTACATTGCCAGTGCTGCTGCTAAGGTGAACAGGATACTATGACTGATTAAGCATACCTTCCAAGTATAGACAAAGACTTATTACTTATGCTGTATAAGAATTATGTCAATCCTCTCCTACCGTGTTCAGGTCTGGTAACTGTGACTGGATACAGATATAGATACTATTGGATCTTTTCTATGTTGTTGGGTCATCAGTTATGGATGCTGTTGTATGTGTCAAAGAGTCACCAGTTATATGTTGTTCCTTTATTGAGTGAGGGAGAGTAGTGATGGCTGTTTGTGTAGTTGTGGAGAATGAAGGATCTTGTCTTCATGTTTTTGGTTTATCCCACCGTATGCCGGGGTCATTGAAAATGTTGAAGGATGAAAGGAGATGATTGTCACCATGATTATGGAGAATATGTGCCCCAAGTGTGAGTATGGACGTGGAAATTGAACAAAGTCTGTAATTGTAATAACGACACGCAAATGTTTAGACAAACAAAAGAACTTACATTTAATATAGAGTCATTTATAACAATTGAAGACTGAAAGGAAATACATGTAAGAAAACATCAATATGATCAATCGTGAAGAGAAGAGACGTGTTAACCTTAAATTGATTAATCAGTTTGGGAAACATGTAAGATAATGGGTCTAATGTCGTTTGGTTCATCTATTGAGTGGAGCCTGACTAGTAGTGCTTATTATAATGATAGGTATCTTTGACCAAGGTAAATTATCAAAAGGCAGCTAGTCAAGGTTCAGGCATAAGATAGAGATAAAGGGGCGAAGTAATAAGTGCAATGTTTGCATTGTGTTGCCAAAAAAGAGATGTGGAATGATTGTAGTGTTTGCATAGAGTAACTATACAGCTTTTGTGGATTCCCACATCAAGGAAGATCAAATGGTCAAAAAATGGTAACTATGCCGATGATGAAATTAGAAAGAAGGGAAGGGAGAAAAATGAAGGCCGAGAAAGGAAGGAAGTAACCAACTGAGAAAGCCAGGGCAAATTAGCGAGTGAACACGTACAATCAGATCTTTTATATGAAGTAGATGGAAGAAGTGATGTTTTGTATATGTGCATAACTTCAGGGTTTTGTATTTGAAGCTAATATTTTTTTTTTTCCTGTTTGATTTCATCTAAAAATAAAGGAGCCGTAACAAAAATCTTTTCAAAAAAGTTCAGAGATGAGCAACTAAATTGATACCAAGAATGAAAAAGTATGAGTTACAGGGATAGATTAAAAAGTTTGGGTTATCATTGCCAGAGAATGGGAGAGATCGGGGAAACTTAATAGAATGTTTGAGGTTATGTGTGGTTTAGAATTAGTACATCTTTATGTATCTTTTTTACTAGAAGGGAGTACAAAGGGACTGTGAGTTCACATTTATATGATAGAAGTAGATAGAAGCAGACTGAATATACAGAAAATTCTTTTTTTGGCAATAGAGTGTTTGGACTATGAAAAGATTACAGGAATATGTAGTGCTATCCACAGATGTAAAGGATTTCAAGAGGAGTCATGATGTTTATAACACCATTGCAAATGTTTGCGGCCCTAGATAGTGTGTAAAAATATGTGTTATGATGTGTGCTTATATATACAATTTTTATACTTTTTCACTCTATTCTATACACACCATTCTATAAATGCTAGTGTATTGCTATCCCAACTATCATCATCATCATCATCACCATCATCAGTCTTTTAACATCAGTTGTTGGACATAGACTTTCCCCAGGTTTTGCCACACTTCTCTATTGTGGGCGTCAAGGTCGAGGAGCCAATACTTTCTGAATTTGTAAGGTTTGTCTCTCCATCTTGTATTCTGCGAGCCTTGATTATGTATGTGATCTTTGGGAGTATATTTTGTGAATCAAGATGTCCATCGGTTATCTGCCATTCTTGCAACATGACTAATCCATTGCTGTTTGAGTTTCTTAATAGATTCTTCGATGTAATGGACAATTTTGATAGTTGTGTTCTTATATTTGACGTGATTGTTGCACATGATCATTATTTTGCTGAAGTTCATTTGTAGATTGACTTTCTTACTTTCTTTATTTAGTTCATTTACCATTATGTAGAGATCATGTAGGTTTTCTGAGAAAAGGACATTGTCGACTGCAAATCTGAAGTTGCTCAGATATTTGCCATCTATTTGATTCCTTTATAAAAATATGATTTTCTTTTTCATGATCAACTCGAATTTTCCTTTTTATACTATGAATGGAGTTAGTCCAAGCTGCTCTCCCAAATTAATGTTTGTTCTGACATGATTTTCTAATCAGATAACAACACATTTCCATATAAATTGCAACAGACAGAAAATTTTGATGTACAAATAAGAAGTTGGGAAATCAGTCAATATTTGTATAATTAATAATACTTCAATCAGTTTGAATTTTAGAAAATATCACTTGAGTTGAAATAATACCAACAAAATATTACTCTTATATTGAAACTATTCAAACAGTTTCATACTTTATAAAAAGTCTGTGATGATTAGTTCAGCCTCAAGATGAGAAACACATAATTATTTGATCACTTTGCCTACTGTTTTTTTGTGTTTAGTTATGTAATGTGAACTAATTGCTACATGGGTTTCATACAATGATGACGGCATTATCTGTGGTTGGAAGATCTGGAAAATTCCCATTTATTTCATTTTTTGTGGCATATACATTCAAATAGAATCATAAAATAGAACAGCAATCAGCACTCTTTCAATCCTGGTGTCCAAAAAATTGCTGTACTATGTACAATACTGATTGTGTATTAAATTAGATTAGAATTGTTTTGTCCCCAGGGAAAAATAAAGTTGGTGACTATTATTTGATATGGGTATCCACTGTTATTGTCATCATGAATCCTTTTTCTCAATTGGATAATTTTGTTATTCCTCAATATATTCCAATGAAATTTTGTACGTAGACTTGTGGTGAGATTCTTCTTTACGGGTGGTGACTTATGGCTGATCTGATTGATTAAATTTTATAAGCAGAATCGTTTTTGCTTACATACAATTGGCAAAATTTCTTAAATTTGGACCGATTTTGTGGAAAGTTTGGTTATAATGTTGACGAAAAACCCAGGCATTGGAAAAACACTGAGTTACACTTGAACTGGTTGTTTGTTTACACTTTATATATAAATAATCATGTGTCAATGTGTAAAAGTATTTAATTTTGGAACTGCTGAACCAGTTAAGATGAATATCATTATACAGATTCTTGGGCACCGAATCATTGAAGATATGAAATGTTTTTAAGAATTGTATGGTTTAATTAAAAAAAACATGGATATTTTGGAGTTGAGAATCCTAATAAACAACCTATTGGTCCTCTTGTAGCTCAGCATAACATATCATATCAGTTGTGAGACCCCCCTCTCTCTCTCACTCTCTCTCTCTCTCTCGGCTGGGTCCTATATACACTTAAGATTTTTTAAACATCTTTTTCTTGACAATGCCCATATGAGACAATATACTGAACAGATTCTATAAAACTCAATTTGTGCAAAAATTAAAGACAATGAAATAATCAACTGGCTGTGAATGTAACCTGTGATATCATGGATGAAATTTATTATATCAATACATTCATACTAATGACGTAACAAATTCTTGCAGTAGTTTAAAAATCAAATAATTAAAATTGTATTCTAGACTGCCTTTAAACTTGTATTTGCAGGCAAAGTTTTAGCTTTTCTTATCACAGCCCACTGACTTTACTGCTACTTTACCACTTCGTCATAAGTGTTGCTGACAGAATAGGGATTTTATGCGTGTAAATTTTTGTATAACCATTGGAATATTAACAAAAGATATTTTAAAAGATTTTTAGAAATCAAAATATCTTTCAATCCAGTTATTATATGAATTATGAAGTCATTAATCACAAAACCAGCTCAGTATTTTGTGAAGCTTAGATTTAAAAAAAAAATGTTTATTAAAGAAATCCAGTTTGAGGAGATAAATGCATATGCTCATGTTGTCAAGAAACCATATTCTCGTCTTGTGTATCAGAAATAATGCATGGACATCTACTCTGATTCCAGAAAGCATTTTATCGTTATTTAGCAAATAAAATCTGCTTATGAAGCTAATTTTATGATGGATGTTATTTTCAAATGTGTGGATCTGCATTTCCACTAGATTTAGATTTTCTTTTAAAGGTGGATTGGAATTCCTATGAAGCACTGTTTCCAAAAATCTGGTTGAAATCTCAGCTTAGAATGACTATGAAAATTAGTTTTTCACTATTGATTCCTTTTAATAACACCTCCAAAGGAAGTTGTTGATTCTATGATGAGAGAAGAGTCACCATTTCTCAGCAATATTTCCTTTTTTTTTTTTTTTTTTTTTGATGTTGCTTAGATCCAAAGATTTGACTCAATTTATTCTACAAATCGATTTAGACAATATCTTCAAAATACTTTAAAATCTACTTCTACATTAGATGAGTATTGAGCATTTCATTGAACTCTGCCTAATTTTCATCTGGTTCTAAGAATGGAAATGCTACACAATATTGAACTATAATTCCAGGTTCAAACCTGACAATTATTTTTTTGAAAGCCTCAATTCTTTTGTCTCCTTCTAGAAAGACAAAAATACTCGTAATAAAATGGAGGTAATTCAAGTGCACATGGCTCCTCTTTTTAGCCAGAAACAAGTCAATAAATTGTTTCCATTCTAACATCTTCCTCAAAGTATAAATTTTAATTTGAAATCTATAAAATTCTTTGAGTTGTCATTTTGAATTTTGGTTACTCAACAAAATAACTTCTGTTGAATAAGATCAAATTAATCCAGTTGAGAGAAGCAAATATGTGTTGCCATGGAGCAATGGTTAGCAAGCTAGTTTCATACAACCTATCTAATGAAGTAAATTTAAACTTTATTGAATGTTTTACATTTGTGGCCTTGAGCCATACTATTGTAAGTTCAGTGAGGAATGATTCCTTGGATATATCCTATCCAATAAATTGTGTTTATGTCTGTAGCTTCATTTCCTTATTAGATTGTTAAATACAAAAGTGTTTAGGCCCCCCTCATTAATAATGACTTTGTGTCATATTTTTCTCTGGTGAGGAAGTGAATGGATTCTACTTTTCTAGTTGGAAAATATGGCTATCAAAGGAGTTTGTTCATTTTACCTTTTCTTGACTTTTGACAACTGAAATAATTGATAAACAATAAATCGATACAAATTGATTCAATCTTAATATGAGAACCAGGAAAAATAATCCTGTGAAATGTGTCAAATTGTATTTTTTGGTACTGGTATAGATGAAAATGACAATTGGAAAGGAAAGTGAAAAACTCAAGGGATAGGTGTTATGTCTTTTTTTTATTATTATTCTCTGGGCGCAGTCTAATGCATTTCAGCAGGGGACTACTATCTTTTTCAGAGAAAAATATTTGTAGCAGTTTCACTGAGAAAAATATGCTTTTCACATTTTGATGTTTAAGAGGAGAAATATGAAAATTTCTGTATTTGGTTGTTTGGTAAGAGTGGGAGGGAAGGTGTTCGTATTGTGGATGACATTTGGTTTGGCATGAAATATATCTATGAGATGCGGGGGCAGGGGATGTATGTATCTTGTCTCTGTGGGTGTTTAGCTTGTCTTAGATAAGAGAAGTAGTGATGGGCTAGAAAGATCATTTCTCAGGGGAAGTGGATTTTGTTATTTCTATTCTATGATGGAGAAGTGATATCTCATAATTAATGGATGATATTCTTCTCTGAAAAAGATTGCTGGGTCCCTTTCAAAATGCATTGGACTGCATCCACAGAATAATAATGGAAATTTTGAGATAAGAGAGTAAATGGACATTGTTGAGAAAAAATTTCTTTTAAATTGTGGGACGCCTTTCAAATATATGCAGATATGAATATGTATTTACGTTGAATTCATATCTACTATGTTCTTTTTACAAAGTAAGCATAATACTGAACTGAACCCTTTCCAGAAGGTGTTTGTTATTTGTTGAAATCAGGTACAATTACTCAGAGAAAAATTTCTTTCAAGTACCTAGTACTTTTCCACTTCACTTAAATACTAATATCATGAACATGGTTTTTGTTTATTACAATACAAATAAAATTGATCAATATTTTTATATCGTGAGTTAATTTACATCAGTTTTAATTTTTACAAAATATCATATTTTTGTTAAATTCCGAACCAATATTTTGTGTTGAAAGAAATTTTTCATCTCAACGGATATTTAAATACTGATTTGTAAAAACAAGAATCAATTGAGAAAGAAAATTCCTTTTTTGAACAAGGTAGTTCTCAGAGAATTTTTTTTCCATTCAGTTTTAGGTAATTTCAACGTTCTAGATACTAAGATATCCTGGATATTTTTTGTAGAAATTTTTCATAAATTTGCTGTGGGTTGTGGGGCTGTCTGTTCACAATGTAAGTACAATTTTGAAGTGGCACCTATTTTCTGCTTGTTTCACATGAATCCCAGTTACTTCCCTTCATGGCAGCAACCTTAACCCTAATCTCAATTCAATCCTAACCTAACCTTAATCCCAAACCCAACCATAACCCCAAACCAAACTCCACCTTATCTTCAAATCCACCATTTATAATTCATGTAAAATAATTAGTGAAAATGACGGTAAGTACATACCCACTTCGTTTAATCATGGATATATCCCCCTCCTTAAAATCTATAAAATTGTTTTTTCTATAACTAACAAATTTCGAATGGTTGTAGAGTTCTTTTATTGGATTGAAACCACCGAAAATTGATCAATAAAAGAATTTCATTATCGGAAAAAGCGTGATTAAATAAGCCAATCTTGACCGATAAAATGAGGATAAAAGTCCTTTTTAGTGACAGAAATTATTTTATCACTTGTCAAAAAAAGATTAGAGAACTGGTCGTGCATTTTTTTGTATTCATAAATCTTCAGTTTTTAGATTGTTGTGCATTTACATTTATTTATTGAAGAAAACAATAATAAAAAAATTCCCGTTGTTTCTATCAATTATCTCCCTTGACTGTCGCTCTTTTTAAGATATCTTCCCCTTTGAGATGCGAGCCATTGTTTTTGTGGGACATTTGTCTTATAAAAACCCTGAAAGGTGAACTTTTTTTTAAAAGAAAATTTGATCCATGAAGTTTATTTAGAATGTTAGTGTTTCTATCTTTTTTCTAATGTTGATATCCCGTGTAGGAAAACCAACCAGACGTAATAAGTAAGTAACGTTTGCTTAATTTCTTTGTTTTAAATACAGATTTGCAGAAAGATTTTCATGAAAAATGATGAATATTTCAATTTTTGATAAAATTCATTTTTTATCATCAATTCTCACTATCATAACACTGTTTGTCATCAATTTTTAATTGCCAATTTTAGTATACCTTGTTCTTTTCAAAAATTGCGTATGTAGGCACCTACACGGGCGTTTGGGAAAACGCGACAAGTGTTGATTAAAACGTCTGTAACTTGGAATCTATCCATTGTATCGTTGTGACCTTTGTGGTTATCTATAGAAGAGAGATTGTAAAAATTATCAGCTATTTTTTTTTCTTTCTGTTGACAGAATGAAACGGGAGAAAAACGAGTGTGAAAACCTGTTTACATTCGTGTCTCAATTTACCATAGAAATAGCACGTTTAAATTCCAGCCCGATTCACACATATTTTAAAATTCTATCAAAATAAGATAATGGGCAGATCTCAATAAAATTTTGAGGGATACATTCATTTTTTAAAATTTTCCCATGAAAGCGTTATTTTGTAAGAAAATCCCATGGATTTCAAATCTCCCTCCCCCATTTTCATGTTATTATAACTCAATCAATAACTGTATGACCCTTACCATATTTCATCCATATGAAGATAGAATTGCAGAGAAATCTAATCCGTTTTACATTGTATCATCTGCTTTGCCTCTGATATTGTTAAATGGAGGCAATATTTCAAAGCTGCCTCTCCCATTTTATAATGTAGATTGTTCTCAACTTTGAAGTTAATTCAGATGTTTTTGTCTTTCTTTTCATGACTAATTTTATGCTGAATTCTTGCAATTATTACCAAAATTACGATACCTTTTTAAAAAAGGTATAATCTTTGTTATAGTCTCTGCAATAAGGAAATTAAAAAAACAATAGCCATTATTTTAGAAAATTTAGCTGCTTTTAGCTATTCAAAATGACTGTTCTATCTACTTGAAGCCAATGATTGCTGTTCGAGTTCATATTTGTAAATACTGAGCTAATTTTGGTATTAAATTTTTTCTTTGTGTTATATTATCTGTGTTCTTGTTGCAATGATATGATTGTAATTTTTCATTTGTGTTTGAAATGTCTTCACAACAAGTGCAATGATTTGTGATGTTTAACCAAGAGAGATTGACAAGCAGTTGTCAAAAAGAATTGTTTATGTTATTTGTCTGAAGACTACCTTTATCCCATAGTATTTATCACATTTAGATGGATATCACCATATACGAATGTAACAATGCTTATGGGACAGAGGGAGTAATTTTCAAAAACATCTATGAAGGAAAAATTGGATTAGTTCATCTATCACAAAGAGCAACAATTGCCTGATTCACTTTTCCTTCATTGATAAGGAATATTTAGTTACCCAACTAATGTGCACCATTTTTAATACTGAGTGAGCAAGTGTGTGGATTACCGGTTATAATTTATGTATTAACTTCTATTTTTCTATTGTGAATTTTTAACACACTCACTTGATACACAAAAGTTGTATGCCATCTTAAACATTGAGTGTGTAAGTTTTTTCTGGAGTTACAATTGAGGTAGCCATTTTCAATCAGGGTCAGCCATTTAAAAGCCAACCAAAATCTTGCCATGTGTAAGTCTGTATTTCCAATCTTGGCATTCGATAAAATGGAATTGAATAATTTCCAAATCATTTTCATACATTTTTCTCTTTGCATAAAATTTTTAAGGCTCACTAATGCAATTAGTATCACAAAATTATTTACTGTAGCTCTTATACCAGTGTTATCTCAGAGTCTCCAATATAAAAACACTCTTTTTGTAGCTGAATGCTATGGATAACATTTGATTTATGATAGATTCTCATCTCATCCTCATAAGATACATTTCAGTATTTCAAAAGGAAATGAGTGATTAAAAAGAAATCTTGTATAATAATCATTTGTATTCAATATATTGTCATGGGGTAATTTTATCTATACCATTTGATATATTCTTCTACAGATTTTTGTCAACCAGGCAACATGTGTCTTTACCCAAAATTGTTATATGTTGATTTTATTGTAGTGATCTTTGTGTTTTTAGTAAGAAGGAAGATTTCAGAAAATTCTGATGTAAAAACTATTTTTGTATACTATATGAACCCAGAAATATTTGTATATATATTGAACTAATAGTATAACATCATAATTTGCATTAGAAGATTTTCTGGCGAAAACTCACCTGGATTTCAAAACTAGTTATGCTTTGGCTTTACCTTGTGAATGCATACAGCTTAATACCTGACAATCTAATTGAGAAGAGCCTTGTTTGACACCATGTAACCAGCTAGACAGGTTGAGAATCACTTCTGGGCACACAGCATTAGATGGGCACTGACTCATAAGGGATTATAACTGGGTTCACCATTTCAATTCTTTTTGCTCCAATGCATATTCTGGATTTTACATATTCAGATGAACACAGAGTGCATGTGCCCTATATCCAGGTCTGGCATTTAGCAGCCCCCCGCCCATCACAGCCTATTTTTGTTTATGCTGTTTCAACTTCTTAAAACATACTACAATGATTATAAACATTTTAATGCTTGATACTCTCATATTTTGAAATTATCTAGGAATTTAAATATCAATCTAGAATATAATTTACAGAAACATACAACTCCTATATTCATAGACTACTTGTAACCATTGAGGAACTTTTCAATGCATAAGATAAAAAAAACTTGAACTTTTTGAAGTAGGGAAAAAAAACCATCACCAAAAACTTCAAGGGGAGTAACTTCAATCAGAAGTTACTCCCACTGAATTGCTTCTATAATTTGCTAGAATGAATCCAATCATCAGTCACCAAAAAAGCATTCAAGTTTTGTTCCATTTATAAAATATAACTTTGTTGGGAAGAAAAGAAAAAAAACCTTTTGTTCAAAAGAACAACACTTCTAAATAAAATTTGAACTTCTGTTGGAGAAAAATTTGTGTCTTGATCACAAAGCAGAAAGAATGTGACTACTATGGAATGCTTGGCATAATTTTATCAGTGCAAAGGATTGGTTGGAGGTTTCAAATAGAAACAAATGTAAAATATTTATTTAGCACTTTATTTTTCCATGTTTTTCTTGATGTAATAATTCTTGATTATCCTGAAAATATGAACTTCATTACATTGATGTAATTACCAACAATATGAATTATTTATTTTCCTTCAATATTCCACCATCATGAATTTCAATGTGTTGCCAATGACATTCATTTAAAGATGACAGCCAGCAACAACAATTTGGGACAAATTTCATTATTGGCAGTGGATATAGTATATTGAGGATATAACTGCATTTATATACCATACATAGATTTGGGGCATTTCCATTAGGATGATACTTGCAAATCATTGAAAATTCAAGATGGCCACTATTTTTTCAAAACAGTAAATGATAATGAAGTGCATTCAGCTCTCCCTTTCACAGTAATAGAGTGCTGTGCTGTTTAAGGCAGCTTTTTTGCGCTTGCACTGCCTAACACAACTTACATTTTTGTGGCATAACTGGACTGACTGGCATGTCCAGAAGGGTCATTAGTCCCATGGGATGTCTTTGACCAGCCTCATTCACACAGTGAAGATAGTTTTTGGTGGTCAACTTGGATTATGAGATAGAAGGGAGCTACTGGGCAATTCTGAATTTTTCTAATCCAGCATAATAATAGATATATGGTCTGACAACTAGATCACACATGTCAGACAAGTTCACACAACTTTATTGCAATAACAATTTTCATACCATTCCTGGCAGCCATCTTGAATTTTCAATAACTTAAATGCATTATCTAAATGGCAATTCCCATGAACCATTTGTGGAAGCAATATTTCTTGTTGAAAACAGATGTTTCATTCTATGATTTTTATCAATGTCAACAATACCCCGATAATTCTTTACGAAATTGATTGTCAAAGTAACGTTAGGATGCATCTAGAGAACCATGATTAGCCTTTCAAGCTTATCTCACAGACCATTTATATTTATATTTGTAGTCTGAGATTCCATAGGATGAAAAGTGTCTCAAATTATATTCTAATTGATTTTTTAACAACAGCTGGATATCAATTTCATTCAGTAACTGAATAGGAAATGTTGATATCTAGATTCCACAAGCACAAAACTGAGATGTAATTTTATAATTTTGAATTTCTTTAATGATATTTCTTCTATCTTCACAGATATGGTGATGGAAAATTGTTGGCCATAAAGGAACCTATCAATTTGATGTTGAAAATGGAAAAAGAGGACATTTTTTTAAAAGCATTTACATATATTCTTTGACTATGTATTTTCTTATCTAAAAAGTTATATGCTCATCAGAGAGAAATGCTACTCTTATCAAATCATTTTCAGTGGTTTCAACTTGAACAATACGTATGCTAGCAGAGAAACCCAACTTTTGTCAAGTGTTTGGATTTGATTCTTTACACAAGGCAAATTTGAGTCATCACATGGAAAAACACAAAAAACTTATTCTTGCAAGTCTCTAGAATTGCATTTTTCTCGATTCAACATTGGGAAGTGAACATGCAGAGACATACTGGAGAGAGACCCTTTTCTTGTGAAGTGTGTGGATCAGCATTTTCACAAAATTCCAATTTGAAAAAACACATTCGAACACACACTGGAGAGAAACCCTACTCTTGTCTGATGTGTGGATCAGCATTTTCACGAAATTCACATTTAGAATCACATATGCGGACACACACCGGAAACAAACCGTACTCTTGTCAAGTGTGTGGATCAGCATTTTCACAGAATTCTAATTTGAAAAAGCACATTCGAACACACACGGGAGAGAAACCTTTCTCTTGCCATGTGTGCAGATCGGCATTTTCACAGAATTCACTTCTGAAATCCCACATGCGAACACACACTGGAAACAAACCCTTTTCCTGTCAAGTCTGTGGATCAGCATTTTCAGAGAATTCTAACTTGAAGAAACATATCCGAACTCACACTGGAGAGAAACCTTTCTCGTGTCAAGTTTGTGAGTCGGCATTTTCACAGAATTCACATTTAAAATCACACATGCGAACGCACACTGGAGAAAAACCCTACTCTTGTCAAGTGTGTGGATCAGCATTTTCAGAGAATTCTAGTTTGAAGAAACACATCCGAACTCACACTGGAGAGAAACCTTTTTCTTGTCAAGTCTGTGGGTCAGCATTTTCCGATAATTCCTATTTGAAGAAACACATGCAAACACATACTGAAGAGAAGCCTTTCTCATGTAAAGTGTGTGGATCAACATTTTCAGATAATTCTAGTTTGAAAACACACATGCGAACACACACTGGAGAGAAACCCTTCTCTTGCCATGTGTGTGGATCAGCATTTTCACAGAATTCAAATTTGAAATCACACATGCGAACGCACACTGGTAACAAACCTTTCTTTTGTCAGGTGTGTGGATCAGCATTTTCAGAGAATTCTAGTTTGAAAAAACACATGCGCACACATACGGGAGAGAAACCTTTCTCTTGCCAAGTGTGTCAATTAGCATTTTCACAGAATTCGCATTTGAAATCACACATCCGAACTCACACTGGAGAAAAACCTTACTCTTGTGAAGTGTGTGGATCAGCATTTTCAGAGAATTCCTCTTTGAAGAAACATATGCAAACACATACAGGAGAGAAACCTTTCTTTTGTCAAGTGTGTGGATCAACATTTTCTGATAATTCTAATTTGAAAAAACACATGCAAACACACACTGGAGAGAAACCTTTCTGTTGTCAAGTGTGTGGAGCAACATTTTCCGAAGATTCTAATTTGAAGAGCCATATGCGAATACACACCGGTGAGAAACCTTTTTCTTGCGAAGTATGTGGATCAGCATTTTCACAAAGTTCAAATTTGAGATCACATATGCGAACACACACTGGAGAAAAACCTTTCTCTTGTCAAGTGTGTGGATCTGCATTTTCACATAATTCAAATTTGATATCACACATGCGAACACACACTGGAGAGAAGCTCTTCTCTTGTGAAGTGTGTGGATCAGCATTTTCTCAGATTTCGCATTGGAAAAGACATTTGCAAACCCACACTGGGTAGAAAACATTTCCTTGTCAAGTGTGCGGATCAGTATTTTCAAATAATACAAACACATGCTGAAGGTAATTGTACTCTGGTTGATTATACGTGTTAGCATTTTTAGACTCTTCAGTTTGAGAAAATCTGCGAATTCACCCTGGAGAGAAACCTAAAACTTGTGTGTCTGGAACTGAATTTTCACTCACTTGAACTTCTTTAAAATATACATGAACACACATCAAAGAGTTACAGTATTCTTGCCAAGTTTGAGGATCATCATTTTTGCAGGGCACTGCTTTGTAGACACTCATGCAAATAAACTCTGAAGGAAATCATTCGTACAAAATCTGGGGAATGTATTCTTATCCTTCAAATTCAGAAGTGGCTTATAGAAGAAATCATTATCCAGAAAGTCGTGTGAATTAGCATGTTTTAATTTTTCAAGAATGAAGAAGACTTGCAAACACAGTTGATGGAATTTTTATCCTAGTGAAATATGTGAATTAGCATATTTGGTCATGTCAGTGCAACTTGTAGAGAGATGCAGTCTGAAGAGTCACATGGAAACATATTGATGGAAACCTTGGTCTTGAAAATTGTGATATTTTGCAATTTCATAATATGCAAATACACAATAAATGAGAACCTCAATGCAAAATTTGTGTTTCATCTTTTTTACAGGTTTCAAGCTCAAAAACACACATGTGAACAATCATTTTTATTAGAGAGTTTGTTTTCTTCCATCCTAGGAAGTTTTGCTAAAGTAGATGGGGATACACATCTTGGAGAATCCCTATTTTTATGATATATTTCAAAAAAGATTTTCAAAGTATGAAATAAATTTCAAGGAAACAAATGCATGCTCACTGTAGTAATTAAAAATGCTGATTTTTTTTTTTTCAGTGGCTGCACACTTTCACAAAATTCAACTTTTAAAATCATCAGGACTCACATTTGTCACAAAACCATATTTTTGACCAATGAAATAACATATGTACATATACTCTGATTCTAAAAAGCATCTTACTGTATTTCGCTAATAAAATCTGCTTGTGAAGCTACTTTTGTGATGAATGTTATTCTTAAATATGTGGATTTGCATTTCCTCAAGATTTGAATTTTTCTTAAAGTAGATTGGAATTCTTATACAGCACTATATTATCAAAAATCTGGTAAAAATCTTAGCTTAAAATGACTTTATGAAAATTAGTTTTCCATTATTGATTCAATTCAATAAATTGTAATTTTTATAAATAGAATTTTTATTTCAGAATGAGTGAGTAGAGAAAATTGATAAAGCGATGTGATAATCACTCAATTATAAGTAAAGTCAAATGAATTATACTGTTACTAATTTGTTTGAATATATTTTGTGTTTACAAAGAAAAAAATTAATTGTACACGTTCAAGTAAAGGTGAGTGAATTACATTTTCGTCTTTATTTTTTTTTAAATCCGAATTTTCTTGAGTTTATAAACTGGGGTTTGACTTACAATGGAAATATAATGCTGAACTGGACCCTTATTTTTCGTCTATCAGGTTAGATTGACCCGTGTGTCATGTCTGTAAAGGTGTCAGTTCAGAATTGTTGTCATTCAAATATCATGGATATCTCTGATTAGCAGTTGTGAATGCTGGTCAAACTCTAGACTGTGGAACTATTTTTGATATAATATTATTAAGACTCATATTGTGATTGTATAAACATTTAAATATCCATGTTGAGTGAAGAAAGGTTGATTTCAAATTAGGAGGAAATGTATCAGAACTCTCACTTATCCAATAGAAATTTTATATAAATATGAAATGGAATTTGATTTCATAAGCAAGGGTTTTCCATGATCCTTGAATGAAAGATAGTTAATCTTTTTATAGCCATTAGACTACCAGCTGTTATGTTCTACATACTGTGGTTTTTTGGCTGAGGATAGAGGTAAAAACCTTTGGGTCAACCTATCATCTGCCTCATATTGCAAACTGTAATGTATTGGGGAACATCTGGTATTAGTTGTTTAAAATTACCAAAATAAGTTAGTTTTTGTTTGTTTTTACTTGGAGGTTTGTTTTGTCCATAAAAATATCTAGATTTTAAAAAATCAGCTTTTTGAATTTTCCTTTATCAAATAGAAAATTTGGATTCTGAAAAAAATTGAAAATTCTCACCATCATGAACTCATGGATCACATTTAATTTGAATATGTGGGGGGATTCCACCAAAGATTTCAACTAAACTATGATTCTATAAATACATAGTTCAAATCCAGGATCTCTCATAAGGACGAAACATCCCATCAAGGCCTTCTCTTGAAAGTAGCTGAAAATTCTACCCATAGAGCGAGTTTGCAGTATTGAAATAAATGAGAAATTATGTAAAAGTATTTTCGGACTGTCATCCTCATCTTAGTTCATCTTTTACATCATCTATGGATGGGCTCTTCCTTCATGGCATAAATACATTGATTCAGTTATTAAACTATAATAAATATGTGACAGCTGCTTTACATAGATTATGCATTGTTATTTGATTATTCATCTGATAATTTGATTAACAAAACTTTTTTTTATTAATTTTGATCAATATAAGGCAAACTTAGCAGCATTCAAAATGACTAGTTAAAAATTTATCTAGAAATGAAGAATGATAAATACCTGAAAGCTGAGGCTATAAAATATCTAGAATGTGCCATCAGACACCAATGTCTCTTCTTCAAATATAAACATATATTTAAATTAAATCTTTTTTTCTATTTTCTTGAACATTGGTTTAATATCTTTTCATTAAACAGAACATGAAGTTTTTATTTTGATCCACTGTGAGTTTCTGTTTAGAAGGAAAACGGTCTTTATATTCTGTCTAATGTCTTAAACACAGACTGAGTATCTTTACATTGAGACAAAACCTGTTACTTCATTCTAATCCTTTTGACTGTGTTTAGAATAGAGAGAGTATCTTTTTGCCATCGTCTCTAACATTGACCCATTATTTTTTTTTTCAAAACAAAGCCTATATTTTTTATTCTAATCATCTGTGAATTTGTGTTTGCAAGCAAGATAGTATTTGTCTTGTTTCTATTGTCTTAAACATGAGCCAATATTATTATTATCATCATCATTAAGACCAGGCTGGTAGTTTTTATCATATTTTCTGGAATTGTTTTTGGATGAGAGACAATATTTATCATTTTTCTTTTGACATTGGCCAATTATCTTTTCATTAAAACAAAACCTGCCATTTTTATCCTAATCCTCTGTGAGTTTCTCTTCAGAATAAAGATAATATTCAACTTTTTTCTCTTGCCTTAAACATTGGTCCATTATCTTTTAGTTGAAAATATATCTTTAGTTTCCATCGTAATCTTTTGTGAGTTTGTATTTGGATGAAAGACAATATTTATCTTTATTTTCCAAAACATTGGCCCATTATCTTTTCATTAAGACTAAACCTGATATTATTACCTAAAAAAGAAGTGTAAATTTGCATTTGGAAAAAAGACAGTAATCATCTTTTTTTCCACTGTCTTGGTTCCAATATTGTATAAGGGAGAGTAGTAATGGTAGTTGGTACTGTGTAGTGACGAGATGGTGTTAGTTGCTAAGGACAATAGAATTTGTCTCCACATGGTGATGTCACCATGTGTTGATGGAGGAATATTGTTCATAATTGTGATGAAGGGAGAATATGCACACCAGGTATGTATGTGAATGTGGGGATTAAATTGAGTTTGCAATCGCCATAAAGACACATGCAAATGTTCAGACCACCAAATAGAACATACATATAATGATATATGATGATACATATTAAGCAAAAAGGAAAATACACATATGCATTAGTAAGAGCCCTGTTTAGGGTAGATTACTAGGTAATTAAGAGAGGCGGTTGGATCTTTAATGAAGTGAGTATATAATGTAAGCATGTAGCTACATAGAAGATAGCTTTTGAGCGATGGGTAAGAGCTCTATGCAAAGTAGTTATGGTAATCATGAGTTTATGAAGTGGAGGTATATGAAATGCTTTGAATTCATAAGACTTGGTATTTTGAAGGAATTATTATGGAGACTGGATATCAGCCTGATATGCTAAGTAGCAACTTGGGGGCCATCCTCAAATGCTAAAAAAACACGATTGAAAAATTATTTCAAATCATAAAGAAAACCAGTTTAAGCCACATGCACTTTCTGAAGTGAGGAGAATTTGTGGATGTGGAATTTGCATTTTTGAGCTAGAAAAGAGAACATAATTAGTAGCTGAGCATATGAGCCATATCTCAACATCTGTGAAATGAAATCGGCAATGATTAGAACAGTGATTGGTCACAGGAAAAAACTAAAGTTCAAGTTGGCCTGGAGGCTGGCAAAATAATACCGGGGAGAAAGGAAGGAAGAGAGAAAGAAGGGAGTAACCGACTAAGAAAGTTGGGGCAATGAGCAAGTGAACACATGCATTGATGGCTCTTGATGTGTTTGTATATGTAAGAAAGACAGTATTCATATTTTTCCTATTGTCTTGAACATTGGCAAATAATCTTCCCATAAGAACGAAACCTGTAGTTTTTATACCAATTCTTTATGTGTTTGTGTTCGGGAGAAAGTATTTTTCTTTTTTCTATTGTCCTAAACATTAGCCCATTATCTTTTCATCAAGACAAAACCTATATTTTTCATCATCTCTTTTGTGAGTTTGTATTTGGAAAGAAAACCATATTCATACTTAAGTGTCTTGATCATTATCTCTTCATTAAAACAAAACCAGTATTTTTTCTCTTAATCCTCTGTGAGTATGTGCTTGAAATAAAGACAGTATTCACCTTTCTTCTATTGTCATAAACACTGGTCCATCATCTTTTCATTAACACAAAATTTGTTGTTTTTATCCTAATCTTTACTGTGTGTTTCGAATTATCTTTTTCCTTTACCAGTCTAGTCTTACAACTTCACTTGAGTTAAATAAAATGATTTTTCATCAATTGTCTCTATTAATTCAGCATAGAATAGTGGTAAAATGTTTCAATGTGTTTGGAAGTTATAGTCTATTCAAAATGGAGGAATTGGCTTTTTAGGGGTAGGTCTGCTTATTTTTTTGACAGCATTTGAACTTTGGGAATAAAAAAGGATGGATGGAATTTTCAGCAAAATTTGAACCATTTTTTCAATTTTCTATGTTACATTCCATGCTTTCAGAAACACATAAATTTGGGCTTTTTACTATAGAAAAGTATCTTATTCATTTAAACAAGGCAATATATCAAAGGAATATACTCCAGTGGAATATCTACTTTAACACTATTACACTAGTTTGCATGACTGGCCAAATATTTAGCATCTCTCCTGAAAAAGCTGATTTTTCCTGATTTTGAAGGACCCATGACTTCAATAAGGCATAAGATTATGTTAGAATAAAGCCAGAAATGGACCATTTGGGACAACAAATTTCAGCTGTATACCTTCTTAAATTTCATAGTTGTGAAGTTCCAAATTTGTTAACATCATGCTTGTGGACACAGCTGTAATTATTTGGAACAATCATTCAATCAAGCTGGAATTCTCAGAGATTCATTATCTCTTCTTAAGGTGTCACCTAAATTCATCAAAATCCAAAATGATGCCCATGAGGACTTATAAAAATACTAATCCACATACTTTGTATGATCAGGGTTACACTTTGTTTTCTCTATGAAATGTGTGAAATATTCAAGACCATATGTTACACGAACATGTAACCTCTTACAATTTTATTTCTCTCCAGTATGTATTCGTATGTCTCATCAAATTCGTATGTCTCATCAAATTCTAACTTTGTAAAAAGTCTGTTTCACAGACATGACAAGAGAACAGCTTTTCTCCAGTGTGGGTTTAACTTGGAACTCTCTGAAAATTCTGATGCAAACACTTGACAAGAGAAGGGTTTCTCTCAAGTGTGTGTTTGTATGTGTGTCTTCAACTTGGAACTCCCTGAAAAATCTTATCCACACACCTAACAAAAGAATGGTTTCTCTCCAGTGTGTGTTTGCATGTGTATCTTCAATTTGGAATCTCCGAAAAATGCTGATTCACACACTTGACAGGAGTGTGTGTTTGTATGTATGAATTGAAATTCAAATTCCATGTAAATGCTGATCCACACACCTGACAAGAAAAGGGTTTCTCTCTCCAGTGTGTGTTTGCATGTGTCTCCTTGAACTCTAACTCTGTGAAAATGTTGATCCATAGACTTGACAAGAGTAAGATTTCTCTTCAGTGTGTGTTTGCATGTGTCATCAAAGCTGAACTGACTGAAAATGCTGATCCACACATTTGACATGAGAATAGCTTTTCTCCAGTGTGGGTTCCAAAGTGTCTCTTCAATTTTGAGCTCTCTAAAAATGCTGATGTAACATGAAAAAAGTTTCTTTCCGGTGTGTCTTTGAAAGTCGTTCTCCAAGTGTGAACTCTATGAAAATGCTGATCCACACTTTTTAAAAGAGTCAAGGTTCTTTCCAGTGTGTGTTCGCATGTGTCTCTTCAAATTTGAACTTTGTGAATCCACATACTTCGGAAGAGTGGGGTTTCTCTCCAGTATGTCTTTGCATGTTCTTTTTTAAAATCTGGATTGTTTAAATAGGCAGATTCATACATTTTGCTCAAAAAAGGTTTTACTCTAATGTTTTTCTGCATGTGTACTTCGAAAAATGACTTCTGTAAAAATGTTGATCAGAATACTTAACAAGAATGAGACTTTTTTGTTGTTTGCATGTGATCATTCAAATTTGTGCTGTTAGATGTTGATTACACTTGAGATGAGTTATCTCTTCAGTGTCTCTTGACTTGTATATCCTCAAAATCAAAGCCAACAAAAATAGTAATCAATACCATGCACAAAAGTAGCATTTATATCCAATGTGTGAGTATGCAAATATTTTTAAATGTGAGAATACAGAGTTCCGTAACTGCTAAGAGTATATGAAAATGATTTTGCAAAAAAGTCGTCTCATCCTCAACATCAAACCAATGATTACACTTTATAGCCATCAAATTTTCATTGTATTATCTGTGAATAAAAAAGGAAATAGTAAACTCATGCATTATTTACAATAAAAAACAATAACATGACACTTCAATATCCATTAAAAATTGATTACATTTATACAAACCAGTGTAATTGAACCTAACCATTCATGATTTTGAAAAACTAAATGATTGAAACGAGAATAACTTTTCATCTTTACACATTCAACAAAGGTCTAACAGATTCATTAGAAATGTATTTATTCACTCGAATTTAAATGAAATATTGATTTTTTTCATGAGTTGCTTTGAACATAAGTAGAGAGAGATTCGATAATTATTTTGCCGAAAGAAAAAACGTACATTAATACCTAAGAAAAGCAAGAAAAACAGAATGCTTTGTCTTATTTCCTAGAAAAGCAACCTTCACTGTACGAGGAGACGAGTCTACCATACACCTTCCTGGTACCTTCAACTATACAGTTTTTCTTCTGATAGGTACATGTGTGTAGATTCTAGTTTCAATAGTTCATAAAAAATATTTTCGAGTAACTATGATTGTAGGAGGTAATTTTTAGGTGTTTCGTTGTTTCAATAATTGAGGAATTGTACCACAATCAAGGGGCAGAGCTCAAAATATTGGGAGCTTGGGTAATTGTAAGCCCCTTGCACATCTATTGAACCTGAGACTGCAGACCATGGAGAGCCCATAAATAATATGATGTAAATAAGATTTGAATATGATGTAAAACAACCATCAGTGAATGAGAAGATTTACGAGATAATTGCAATGGAGACAAAGGAGTCTACTGTGCACTTTCCCTGGTATCCACTGTTATATAGTTTGTTTTTTTTGAATGGTCTGTCCAGTCAACAAGTTTACTGACTCAAGGCACTTGAGGGGACTGTTTATGGCATCTCAGTAAAAACTAATGTGGACTCTCAGGGGTCTGCGGCCCCCACATTGAAAAATACAGCAACAAAATGTTGGAAATATTAGACTAATAAGGACTCAAACTTCCTAAGACCCAAAATCTCTAGCTCTGATTGTGGTATAATTTTGTGTCAAACATCTCAGAATAATCAGTATTTTCAATTCCTCAATTTTTGAGATAACAGTACCCCTTAAAAGCATAGTTCATCACAAAATATTTTTCAGTAACTTTCCAAACCATAAACTACAAAAAGACTATACAGAGGAGAATATCAGGTACACAGTGGGCCTGTCTGGCTCTCTACATACAAGTGTTGAGAAAAGGATCGATTGAAAAGAAAGATAATTAGAAAATAGTTGGTACTACATAACATACATTCAAGTGAAGGAAAGGAAGAAAGAAAAAAAGAAAAATATCATTTCTGTTTTGTAGTCGATAACTTTTCTTGCAATTTTTCAGTTTGGAAGGGGGAAGATTTCTTTTGTTTGAACAATAAACAAGTCTGTCACTCAAACAAAATAAGTCCAATATTTGACACGTTTTCAGATTCCTCGATAAAAATGATGAACATAAAATGTACTGATATTTAAAAATAGAAACAAGGAAAATGCCTAAAATTGTTAAAATGCAAATTTTATTTATCTTTAACCCAGATTTATGAATTGCAATAGACTCAGATGCCAAGATAGTTGGAGATTATCTACTATATTCGTGCTGCAATGATTAATCAACAAAAATCAATTATCAAAATTGATTGACAATGAATTTCATTGTCAACTATTTGTTGGTCATGTCATCATTAATGTTTCATTCTGTCTTGTATTTTCTATTTATTTCAAGAATTGATCGAAAACCTTGAACATTTCAATGTTTTTCAGGGGGGGGGGGCTTAATCAGCAACAAAGTGCATTGAATCTTTTTCAATAAAACATCTTTTTGATTAAGTATCAATCTTTGCCTTTACTAACACGCCTGAAAAAATCTTGAAGGTAAACTTAATAGCTGATAGGTTGATAAAGGCTATTGTGTAATTGTGTAATTCATAATCATTCAAAATATTTGAAATCTTATTTAAATTAATTGATGACTAATTGATTATCAGAATAGTTGTTAGTTATAGCCTTACACAATATATTCGTTTGTGCTGAGGACATAGCTGCGTCTATAAATGAAATGCGTCATATCTTGTTATTGGTTTTGACAACGCATTAATTTATGGGCAGAATAGATTTTCCATGACTGCCAAAAATAATTTCATGTTCCATTTACGCTGCTTTCCTAGCTACATTTCTGAACTTCTCAATTTTCATGCACATTTCTAAATCCCCAGAATGGGATTCCACTTCATTTGAGGAAAAGAAAAATTCCCAACCACGTATTGATTGTTAATGTGTGTAATGTAATCTGGATGATTCCTATGAGTCCCAGCAGGTGGCAATGCTAGTGGCATCCATGTTGGGACATCTATAAAATGGCTGCAGCCATATTAACGGCTACCTTTTAGTTTAATCAGAGCAGTCATAGGGATTCTTCTGGATTTACAGTAATGTTTATCTTTTTCTATAAAAGAGATCAATTCATGTTCAATACTGTCAAGTTTTTCCATTGTATCAAACTATTTTTCATTGATAAAATTGAAGGGAAATAACTCATATCAATAGTTATTTCATCAATTTTAGGATTTTAGATTCTGCCATTAATTTCGATTCAAACTACAGCAAATGCAGGGGTAAACAAACTTTTTAGACCATAGATCCTTTCATGGAATCCCATCAACATCTAGACATGTACATTAAATGAACAAATGAAAAAGAAGTAGAAAAACTTGCAGTTTCCCTTTGCATTTAGGGGGCTACATAATACTAAACCTGGCAATACTGTTGTTTAGTATCCTCTCCCTCCACGGAATATTACCCTTGAAATATAGGGACACAAAGAAATTCTGAAATTTGACATTATAATATTGAAACCTACTAAAATACACAGGATTATATCATGATTAAAAGACTATGTTGCATATAATATAAGGAAGTAAATAGAGAGGAGGATCTGTTTTCTGCCATTTGGCTTAGATATAATAAACAATTTAAATTCCAATTGGTCTAATAAAGTTGGAGAAGTTTAGTAATACACAAACACAATTTTCCAGATCTCTATACGATACACACACTCCATATTTTCATTATCCCTAATCATGATACCAAGGGTATTAACAATAATAATGATGATAAACAGAAAGTCTTAGTAAATAATACAGATAATATTGAATATATCAAAAATAAATCAACAAATTTTTTGTTAGATCAACATCAATAATGAGAAGGATATATTTGATGAGCTTCAGCAAAGGATTAAATATTGGGTTGGAGTTCAGTAAGTTTTAGTTGTAAGTCTCTACATTTTTCAAGTCTAGCACTATACTTTGGGGTATTTAATAGCAGTATTTACATTAATCCAATGGCCATGGAGGCTTTTCCTTTAAAACAATAATTTACTATTGAAATCCACAAAATGAATTCACTTCAGCTCATCAATATGTTTTACATTTTTGCTCTGAAAGCCTAAAAAAATCATTATTTTTCTTAGAGTGAATCCTTTTGATCTGTTCTTCCATCTCCACATGTTTCATGGCATCATCACAGAAAATCTTTTTCACATAAGCGGCACATAGACATTCATTCATCAGTAGATGAATGTACGAATCCTAATTTCAAATATTCTTGTGAATATTGTGGGCATTTTTCCCCGAATATTAGCCATTCTGTTTACTAGACATATGGTAGGTACCTCCATGCTCTTTTGAGCAAAAAGCGATTAAAAGAGATAAAACTTCAAGAACAGGTAAAAAACTAAATTTCTTTTCAGTAAACATTCCAGCTGACCTCCAAAAGAATGATTGGAGAAAATCCTGTAATAAAAATAAAATCATTGACGATTAAAAAAAAAATCTAATTTCTGATCATTTTTAGATAATGATAAGAGAAACATTATCAAAATTTTTCAATAGATAAAATATTGTTTAGAATCAATAAAAAATAGAATATAATAAAAAATTGACGGTTAAATCATAAGTTACCTGAACATTAAACAGTAAATTCAAATTAGGAGCATTCTGAAATGCAATGCCTGTGCACTGGAAGATGCTATATTTTGACGTCTGGATACTGAAAGATGCTATATTCTAACGCCCAGGCACTGAAGTTTCTATATCCCAATGCTTGAGAACTGAAGGATGTTATATTCTGAAACCTGGGCACAGAAACATTCTGGATTTTAAAGGAATAGCTTCTTAAGAATGATAAAATCAAACATGAAGGCATAGTAAGAGACAATATTCTGAAATCAGGAAATGAACAGTAACAGAATTCTGATGTTCAGACAATTTCTAGCATCTGGCCTCTAAAAGATGATGAAAATCAAAGTTTAGGCACCTAAAAATGCTATATTCTGACGCCCATACACTGAGAGTTATTAAATTCCAGCGCTTGAGCACTGAAAGCTGTTAGTTCTGATGTCCAAGTGCTTTAATATGCAAAACTTATCATTCAATCACATAAATAAGTTAAATTTCAATATCTGACTACAAAAATGTTTTATTTCAAGATTGAGAGCTGTCAGAGGCTGACCGGGCACGAGAAGGTTCTAATTTTAATGTCTGGAGAGTAAAAGGGACTAAATATCAATGCTTGTTCCATTTTTAAACATATTTCAGTTGTAGAAATATTGAAATTTGATTCATTGATCAAGGCACTTGAAAATTCTTCCAGCTTTATGTAGTGCCCAAATTTGATTCTGACATATTATTAGAAGTTGTTTATAAAAAATTAAAATATTACTAATAAAAATTGAAGATTTTGGATAAATGTGGTGGTAAGAAAAAAAAAAAAAATGAATAAATAAAAAAAATCTTTAAAAATTGCTGCTTATAATATCAGGCTGGTGCAAAATTAATTGCAGTTTTGACCATCAACTTCAAAGCAGTATAATTCCTCTGAGAATAAAAGTTAATAGTCGAAATAAGAACCTTCAGAATCTACACATTTTTGCCAACTACAAATAAGTCAATCAATTTTAGGGTCATAGAGTTCTGGGGTCCTCAAACTGATGAATTCTTCAAAGGCTTGGTTGTTGCAGGAAGTGGTAGTCGGTCAGAGAGAGTTTTGGTGAGTGAGCTCGCAGGGGATAGAGTTTTGTAGCCTAGTTCAATTTCTGCAGAGTCATTTGGATGTTGTCATGGAGAAGAATAAGTCCTTTTCGATTGATAATATTGGACTTCAACTTGGCAGTTCTTGGTGCACTTTGTCGATTTACAGGCAATACTTCTTTTCTGTGATGGTTTCAGCAGGATTCAGGAAGTTGTAGCGATAGATTCCACTTGCAGACCATCAAACTAATGACCATAATCTTCTTTGGATGCAGGTTTGGTTTGGCAAATTGTTTTGGTGTTTCACTTTTGTCCAGCCACTGCATAGAACGTCGACTGTTGTACAGGATCCATTTTTCATCATGTCACAATGTGATCTAGAAATGGATTGGGGGGGGGGAGTGAGCACACACAAAAAAAGCACATCGCAGACTTCGTAACAGCAATTTTTCTTCTCATTCAACTCGTACAGCACACATCTAGCTTTTTTGCTTTTCAAATTTGGTGTAAATGTCAAGCAACTGTTGAATGGTCAACATATATAGTCCCTATGCAACCTATCGATTTGTTTTGATTTGGCCCACCTCAGTCACTGAAGAATGTCCATGACCACCATCTTCAAGGTTCTAATCTCCATTTTAAACTTCTGGGAACCAAGGTTGAACAGGATTACTTGAATTAGTTTTCTCTTTCATCTTTAATTTGACATCCTCAAATGAACCAGAATAATGAAAGGAAAACACTCAGCTTGAATACAAAGAGCGAAATTCATGCTTAAAAATGGTTTATTCCATGAACATAGTTGAATAATCTATGTTCTCTTACACTTAAGTATAATCTTACTCACCAATTCTAATGCTGATATTCAATAAATTTATCGCATTGTATACAAAATACGATCATTCTTGAATTCAAATAAGATTAATGGCTACTACTAATAAGTGATATTTTATATTCCCCTTCTTGATGGTTGAATTAATTTTATTCCACAGAACTTATTTTCTCAGACAAAAAAAATTTAACTTGGCAACTCAGAAGAATTTTTAAGACTTCGAAATGAAATTTAATACTTTATGGAGCGGGTTAGAATGTAACAAATCTAAAGACTTTTCTTGGCTGAAAAATAAATTACCTCCCTTCCACCATAGCATTTTTTTTGTTTTGAAGAGACAAAAAAAAAAAAGAAAAAAATCGTGGCTTTTGAGAAAGAGTTGTCAGGCTTAAGTAAGAAATTATTATTTACTGTCAAATAAATTTTCCATTCTTCAAATCAAATGAAAAGTAAGCAGAGATTTAATAGAATTATTTGAAGATGCTGTCTAAATCTATTCGAAACGGCTTGAATCAAATACTTTAATCCAAAGAACAAAAAAAAAAAAGTATTAGTTTTTGCCAAGAAAATTTTGACTGATCTCATATCCTGGAATGAAGATCTTATTTTAGAGATGCCCATATTTACTAAGTGGAATCAATTTCTCATGAAGTTCGAAGTCACTTTGAGCTGAGATTTTTTGAAAACGTAGTACTTTGAGAATTCTCATTTATCTTAAAGAGAAAACATGAGTTTTGTGGAAGTGCAGATCTACACATTTGAAAAAACATGTATCATGAACAGGACTATGCAGATCCAAAAGTAGGCTTGGGCCAGGCGGGAAAAGTACCCCTCCCATTTCAAACGGCTCATTGAATAATCAGTGCTACATACAAATAACTTATGTATTGGTTGGGTATGTACAAGTGGTGTATATGATGTTCTGTACTTAAAAGAGTATTATGATGACGGATACATGGTTCTTCAAACATTGGGTCAGCAAATGTTGAGAATGCAACCTTATGGTTAGTTTAATAGATAAAGTTCTCCAAGAAATATTTCTTTGTAGGGATTGAATCAGCTAAGATCATTGTAATGAAGATATTTTTGTTAGGAAAGAAATCAAATAATCTATTGTCTGCTGAACTAATCTAATGTACACGTCTTTTGAATAGTAAACATATATATCTAGATACTGTTATCATAATGCTTCAATTAAAAGTAACCATAGAATAATTGAAAGTGAAATACAAGACAAGGATAAAAAATATACAAATTTATTTATGTACAAAAGAAATATCAATAAAAAGATACATGCATGTTAATTGCACAACGAAAATGATGTACCATATTTTAAGGCAATCTTAAAAGTGAAGAAACTAGAGTAGAAGAAGCATACTGAAAGTAGAGATGAATATTAGAGTGTTAAAGTATGCATATTAAGAAATAAGCTTTGAAGCAAAGATATTCAACATCTACGTTAAGTGTAGATTGACAGACACAAAATAGTGCACCAAGAGATCGACTATATCCTTAAATTTACACAGAATGCACAGACATTGTACCATACAGTTCCTCTATGTGTGATAGTAGAAGTAGTAAACAGAAAGCTGAGCAAAACATTGTTGCAGGCTAGAATTTAGTTGTAAGTTCACATCAACGGGAATTGGCCACTTGATACGATAGTGTTGATGTTTAGGAAATTGAAAATTTTGGAAATGTTTGTTTCCAAGGGTGTAATTTTTTTTGCACTAAAAAATTTTGCATATGGATAAGTAAATCAGTTTATTTTACTCTTCAATATTTATCTGAATGAAAGTCATCTCGATTTGGAGCAAAAATTGCAGAAGATTTTACATCATTGGGCTGGATGAAACTGAAATCAATGTTTTCAGGGTATATACCTTTCTTGATACTATGATACACTGACATAGTGACTTTGAAAAATCTTGTATATTAACTCTTTATCATAAATGATTTTTTGAAAAAATTTTATAAAAAACTTTCTCAATTTAGCTATTGTATTTAAAGGACATTCCTCTTTTCCACTATAAAACAATTTCAGTCTGTAAAACTTCTTTCCATTCACAATTTGAAATTCAACTATTCTTCTACCAATGTTAAGTTGCTATATTAATATCCAAAGGCAAGAGGATGATATCTTGGCATTAACTGTATTCAAACTGGTTACATCTTACATAGATAATCCAGTGCTCTCAATTAAATACAAAACAAAATGGCAGTCTCTTGCCATCAACACAATGTTCTCCAGTTTAGAATGATAGAAAAGTAAAACAAACTTTTTGGTCAAAGGGACTCGACTATTTTATAGTATCATATGAAGGATGAAACGTCCAGAAATAAAATTAGTTCACATTTTAATCCCAACTGGTTAATATATCTTGCAATAAAAAAATTCATATAATTTCTTGCAATACAGTAATATTGTTATATATAAAAAAAAATCCTGGACATCAACTCCTTTTTATGAATGATCTACTGCTAAAAAATTTCATTACCTTATTCAAGGGACATAGATCTTTTTCATTATAAGACTTTTTATTTCAAGCCTAAACTACCTTCTCAGTTAAGAGACATAGAAATATACTGTTTTCTGTGAAAATATGATTATGCAAGAACATTTCCAACCCTGAATCGTATTGATAATTTCAGTCCAGATTCAAAAGAGAAATATTCAAATCTTCAGGTCAGGTAATAAATAAAATTAATCTTGCCTTGACACATGTGACCTGTGGGAAAAGAAGCTTGAAAAAGATGCTACTTCCAACAAATGTGAATCATGTGAAAATGCTGAAACACTCGTCATAAAATAATGTTCATCTTAAGCAAAACACATTAAAAAAAGTTTTGGGACTCTAACATATATATATATATATATACATATACATACCATTTCATAGATAAAAGTGATTTTTCTTGTCAACAGTAGTCCTTGTGATTTTCTAAATTGAATCACTGTATACAAACACAAAAATCTTGAGAGTATTAATAAAAAAATTTACTGCCATTTTCACTATTGGACACCACTTTGGATTGACATACATTCTGTATGCAAGAGCAAACAGTTTGAAGTTTCTGAAAAATAAGATCCAGACTTCTGGGAATATAGTTTATTCCTACTATCTATTTGTATGTCACATCAACTGTGACTTTTGTGAGATTGTAGTGAAAAAATATGGTTCCTCAGTGTGTACATATGCTATACCAGAGTTCCACAATATTTATCAGTAGCATCTTCCTGGTCATACTTTATTGCCAGAAATATCCAACCCTGCACCCCATCCCCGTCAAGAAGGTGATCTACCACATATTTCTCAAGTGACTATATTCAACAAAAATCTGAACCAAATGTGCATTTATTAGTGCACATGAATGTACAATCAGGAGTATAAGGACATGTGTGCATCAGTGTGTATGGGTGGTAAAGTACAACCAGGATATATCTAACAAGGAAACATTCAGTGAGTAACCTTTGGCCAGAAAAATGCAAAGTGGGATATTACAGGTAGGAAAGTGCGACCAGATACCATTGTGTCACAGTGTTGATTTCTATGAAATGGAAGAATATTTTGTATGTTTGTTCTAAGAATGTTTTATCTGCTCTAGAGGAAAAGGACATCCCATTAGTCAAGATGACAGCAAAATAAAATGATGCATTTTGACTGCTAAAAAATGTTGAATTAGTAGCTAAAACAATCCATATCAATTTTCAGTACTCATACAGTATGAAACAGGAAGTTTAGAACAGACATGCTAGTTCACCTGATATCTACTGCAAATCCTGAGGTAGGATGAGGTCAAGCTTGCGTGGGGTAAATAATAGTTTATGTTCTCCTTGTACATAATATAATGAATGCAGAATCCAAAATGCATAATAACATGTACTACATCTTTGTAGTTCAAATGGGGTGTTCAAAAATGAAATAAGACAATTTCGAAAAAAGTGCAAAATAATTTTGACAGCAATGTATTCTTGCTTAATTGCCAAAGAATGCTATCTTTTACAAAAAAAAAGGGATATAAAAAACGATCAAAATAATTGAAATCAAAAATATACATAATTTAAGATGCAGTCATTTCTTTGATATTTAGATAGTAGATTTTGTCCTGATTTGAAGAAAGATGAAAATGCTTATCAGTGCAATTTGCATGATTAAGGTTGTTCTTTGAGTATTAAGTGATATCATTCAAGATACTCAACACGCTTTATCCATATATTTAACAAGAGTGAGGTTTCTCTCTTGTATGTGTCTGCATGTGTCTCTGCAAATGCAAATTCTCAAGAAATGCTGATCCGCATACATGACAAAAAAAGGGTTTCTCTCCAGAGTGTGTTTGCAGGTGGTTTTTCAAATCTGAATTTCTTGAAAATGCTGATCCACACTCTTGACAAGAGTAGGGTTTCTCTCGAGTATGTATTCGCATGTGTGTCTTCAAATGTGAATTATTTGAAAAAGCTGATCCACACACTAGACAAGAGTAAGGTTTCTCTCCAGTGTGTGTTTGCATGTGTCTCTTCAAATGTGAATTGTCTGAAAATGCTGATCCACATACTTCACACGCGAAAGGTTTCTCTCCAGTGTGTGCTCGCAGGTGTCTCTTCAAAGCTGAAAGCTGAGAGAATGCTGATCCACACACCTGACAAGAGAATGGCTTCTCTCCGGTGTGTGTTCGTATGTGTTCTGTCAAAGTTGATTTCCTTGAAAATGCTGATTCACAAACTTGACAAGAATAGGGTTTTTCCCCAGTGTGTGTTTGCATATGTATCTTCAAACTCGAATTCCTTGAAAATGCTGATCCACACATTTGGCAAGAGTAAGGTTTTTCTCCAGTGTGTGTTCGCATGTGTCTCTTCAAAGTTGAACTCATTGAAAATGCGGATTCACACACTTCACAAAAGTGAAGTTTCTCTTCAGTGTGTGTTTCCATGCTTTTTTCAAAACTTGACTTTTCAAATAGGCTGATCCACACACTTTTCTCAAAAAAATTTCCCAACAGTGCCCGTGGGTGTACCTTAAAATGTGAATTCAGTGAAATGCTGATCTATATACTATGTAAGAAAATGTGATAATTTCTGATTTGTGCCATGAAAATACATTGTTTTTTTTTCAATGTCTCTAGACCTTTGTATTCTCAAAACGGAGACCAAAAGAAATGATGATCCACATACAAGAGTAGCATTTTTATCCAATATGAATATTCAAAGATGTTTTGAAATGCAGAAATGCATAATTCTGCTAATTCCAATTATGTGTGTTAGATGCTATTTCTAAAGATGATCCCATTCTTTGGTTTGATCTTCAACTTGAAATTGATGATAACAGTTTATGGCAGTCGGCTTTCCATTGCAATATCTGTGAATAGAGAAGTATTATTACAGAAATTATTCACATTGATAAAATTCTAACAACAGTTTTTATTTATATGTACTCAAAATGTTACATATTCAGGACTGGATTTAGACGTTCGGGTCCCAGGTCAATCCAGGCTACACCCCCCCCCCTACACATAATCACACATACCTGTATATTCATATATTGAATAGTGTGTTCCTCAAGAAGGTAGAGCTAGCTGTATTGCTTCTTTTTGGCATAATCCAAATACTGTAGACCAGAATCACAAGCAGTAATTTTATTAGTTATTTTCAAACAATTGAAAGCTTTTTAGAGAAATTAATTCCCAAATAAATGCCCTACAGAAATTATTGAAACTAATTTTTTGCTTATTTTGTTTTTGTATAGAGGTAAAAGAGGTGAATGAAAGCCTTTCTATATCAGGCACTGCACTAATCATTTACTAAATAGAATTTATATGCTGCTGTCTTTGAAAGAACAATAATCAAATGGAATATATTTTAGGGACTCACATTTTTCATTTTCTATAAATTTCATTTATCAGAAACCAGGCACTTCATTATACACGTCTTTTTTCTAATAAAGTAAATTTGATGAAGATTTTGATTCAAACAAATATGTAGAATAAAAAAAAACTAGAAAAGTGCCAAACATATTCCAGTTAAAATAGGATATTTCGTTTTTCTCATCATAAAGCAACTATCACTGAATAAGAAGATTTGAGATACAAATGCTGGGAAAAGAATTTTTTTTAAAAGTGATAAGTAGAAAACAGTCCGTATTATGCTACATACATGCAAATGGAGGAAGAGAAAAAGGAAAAAACATCATTTCTGTTTTGTAGAAGATAACTTTGCTTCGAGTTCTCAAAATGGAAGGGGGGAAAATTCTTTTTGTTTGAAAAAAAAACTGAACTATATGAAATCTAACATTTTCCCAAGCTTTTAAATTTCTTCATAAAAAGAACAAATATAAAACATACAGTTATTCAAAAGTAGAAACAAGGAAAATACCTGAAATTGTTTAAAATGTTTATCTTATCTACTTTTGACACTAGTTTACAAACTGAAGGTAAAAGAACGTAAATTTCATTTTTTCCTTCTTTGTTGTTTTATATCTTTATTCAATGGTAAATAAATGACAACAAATAATATTTTTCATCTGCCATTAATATATTTCCATTAATTTTTTGACACCCATTATCTCCAAGAGGTTATCTCCAAGGTTCTTTCGACCTCAAATAGTGTTGGTTGTGGCACCAGCAGCAGGTAATTGGAATTGTTAAGATTCCATTGTTTGAAACCATTAGTATGTGTTGGTACATTCAGCATGTACAGATAGAATTTCCAGAGAGTCACAGTTCCATAGTTTCTTAGCACTGCTAAAAGTCAGTCCATTTTCAGTGTTAAGCTACTTAGAGAAGAGTCCCTGGCTAGGCATTCAGTTGCCATGGTAGTTCATAATTATCAACAACATACAGTGCAGACAAGGCATCTGTGCATAAACAAAATATGTTGATACTGGTATAATATAATAGGACAAACCATTAATTTAAGGGCAACATAAATTTTTCAATTACAGCCCAAAATAGGTTCATGTCCCATCAAAGCTGCTTAAAGTGTCCCTTGCTCTCTAAGCTGTGTATTTTTTCTAATCTTCAATTTGTCTGCATTTATTTCTAAATTCCAAGTATGGAACACTTTTACATTTCAAACATAATAAAAAAAAAAACCTTTTGACCAAAGTCTTTTGGCAGCACGCTGTGTTGGTGGTGAGCAATTTACAATTGGAATACAGGCTGATGTATGAACAAGTAAATTATCTCACTACACTAAAAAAAACAAAAAATGTGAAAACAGGTGGACACAAACTAAGGGATTAATTCAGCATAAACTTACATTGTGAATTGAACTCCTCACTAGAAACCTGGTGCCAACCCTTCTTCAAAATTTCATAGAAATCCATTTTGTTCTCTTGTTGACAGATGAACAGAAGAGACCAAATATATATACCTCTTTCCAACTTTGTTGACTGCAGTAAAATATCTTTCAAAGGAAAATAATCTTTGTAGATTGAGCTTTTAAAATCTTCTCCTGGGAGTTTCATCAAATCAAAGTCTTACAATCGGATCTATTATTCAAGGACAGGCTTTCATGATAAAAAGAGATAAATAGATAAAAGCAAATCAGATAGAGCTAAATTTGTTCTTTTAAAAAAGAAAAAAAAAGGGGGCTAATGTTAAAAAGGTAGGGGCTTCATGTGGCATAGACATTGCAGGCATGTCTTTGTTTTAAATCTGTTCACACATTCCAAAATTTTGTTGAATCTGAAATTAATCTAGTGTATAAAATTGCTGTGAAAAAAATGAAATTGATCTCTCTTAACTGTATTAAGACATTCTCCGAGGTGTGTGTGAAAGGGAGAAATGGGGACAGCCAGAAATAAAGAGGAATGAACAGTCATTCTATCTATTGCCAATGATGAACATCAATTCTCTCTATAACTCTCTCCCTATTGTAAACGATAAACATTCTTTCTCTCGGTTTTGTTAGAAAACAACATCACTATGATTAGGAACAAAGACAGCATCATAAACATATCACTTGATGCTGGTACAAAATAAATGCCTATTTCCAGATGAACTGGCAATATAATTTGACCACCACTTGAAAACATTAGGGTGGGAAGGACTTTGGAAAATTAATCTGCTGAAAACCTGCTCCTGGTTCCTAGTAATACCCACACAGAATTTTATGGGATTATGTTGAGTGGTTTTTGCACACAGATTAGGTTAGTACACACAGATTGATAGACATTTGGTGAATTATTTTACCATATTTCTGAGCCCTGATGTCAGAATTTCACATTATTAAATTGCCATGCTACTTTGACTTGATTGGGGGCTACACATTCCTGTCATGGGCTTCAAAAATTCTCAATCCCAATGTCTGCACACTGAAAGTTTGTAAATTTGAACACCTGGTCACTGAGACTTTCTAAATCTAAATACCCGGGAACTGGAGGAGGCAAAATTCCACTACCCAGCAGCGAAGAATACTACACCAACCACAAAATGATGTTGAAATCTGACATTTAGGTACTGAGATACTCCAAGTTTTATCATTCAACCAGATGTGGAAATTTGACATTTACTAATGAGAACACATTTCATTTCAGCATTAAAAGCTCTCACAGGTTGACTGGGTACCAATGGAGGCTAAATGTCTAGTCCTTTTTAAACATATTTTTGTGATCTAATATTGAATTTAATGAATTCTTTCATATAAGCACTAAAAGATGATCTAATTCAACAAACTTTTTAAAAAAACAGAATTTTTTTAATTTGTCCAATGTATTTTTCATCTGATGAAGCTAGATTGAACATATTTCTAATACTTGTAACTAATTTATTTGTCTCTCCACACATCACAGCCAAATGGAAAGCCCGGAGCTATGATTTTTCTTTTGATAAACACATCTCTAATACTATGTCAAAGTCTCTAATTAATCTATCGGTCCATCACAGTCAAACGAAAAGATTTTCTTTGCGTAAATATTGATTTTATATCAGCATTAGCGATCTGCATGGCAATATAGCCAATTCCAGTGCCCTGCTGGTCGATTTCAAAATATTCTGGGGTCCAGGCTGAACTGCATAACCCCAGACAGCTTTGCATGCACTCTTTGTCAGTCCAAATTGGATTGGGTACATTCTGGAAGGATGCTATGTTTGAGTGTTCAAACACAAAGAGATGCCAAATTCTATTATCTGGGCTGGGAATGATACTACATTTGAATGTCCACGCACAGAATGGGACTAAATTCCGATATCCGGACACAGAAGTGAGCTAAATTCCAAAGTGCAGTCTCTAAGAGATGCTATAATCAAGTGTCTTGGCACTTGAAAATAATATAATTCGAAATCCGTATACTATAAGTAACTTAAAACTGACAGCCAGACACTGGAAGTTACTAATCCCTGACATCCAGGCATTGTAATATGCTAAATTTATCCTTCAATCACACAAATACCATCCAATACAGACCTGCATCTGATATTGTACAGTTAAATTTTGCAAATAAACAAATAGCTTTTACAAAAGAACAATATGTACATCACAATGTAGATGTGGGGAAGGGTTAGTGCATGGAATTGGAAGGATGGCTCACAGTAGCATAATCAATTGAAGTTTTCATGAACCCACTGTAAGCAGTTAATCATATAAAATATTGCACGCAGTCAAAACCGTACACACATTACATATAAGTTAGAAAAGTAGGAACTTGCAGGTTAAAAACTAAGTTTGTGTATCAACAAAAAGTGATTAAAATTTTGAGGCCAACAGATTTTCTTACTCGGAAAAAATGTTTTCATCAATTTCTCAAAGCCCTATATTATGTACTGCTCAATAGCACATAATATGGACCAGTCTTAGTCCTATATTACCATTAAAAGATCAGGAACCATGTCCAAAAGAATAGAAAGAACTTCTAGGTTCAAAACGAGAGAGGAAGAGAATGCTGAGTAACTTGTTCTTTTATTTCAGCATGGCGAAAGGGAAGAGATCAACTTGGACAACCACTCAGCTGATAGATGCTATGGACACTATCAGGAATAATACAGCATCTTAGAGAAAAGCAACAAAATCCACCATGTGCGAAAGATTACAAGAAACCATTTAGGAGAGGATATTCCAACTAAACGACTTGGAACTACCATAGTATTCACTAGAGAAGATGAAAAAATTGGTTCAAAGGATATTCAAGTATGCAGACCTAGGACTACCTATAATCAGAAAGATTTCTAACTCATAGCTTTAGAAGTTTGTTCTCTTCAGAGGAAAAGGAATAAATTCAACCACATTAAAAAGAACAGAAAAAAACTGAATTACTACTTTCCTAAAAAAGAAAAATCCAACAGTAACACACAGAAAGGCACAGAAAGTGAATAGCCACATTGTAGGGTACCAATACAACAAGCTGGAGGCAGTTTTAGCTGAATTGCAACTGCATAAGCCAGATAGAATTGACAATATGGATGAAAAAAGAATTTGTCAAACCCTTCACCTCAAATTACACAGTATCAGTTGAACATATTCAGATAGCCACAAATGAACATGGTGAAACTGTGACTGTGATCAGCTGTGCAAATGCCTTTGGAAATACAACTCAAATGGAAATTATCAAAGGAAAGAAGAAGCTAAAGCATTACTATGATGGAATACCAGCTGGATCTGCAGTTGAAATAACTGCAAAAAGCTTCATGACATCAGAACTCTTCAATAAAAGGCTACAACACATTAGCAAATACAAAATTAATGGCAAAGTCCTATCGATCATTGATGATGCAAAGAGTTATATTATACCACATACCATAGATGAAGCACAAAATTAGACATTCTAATATATCTTTTATCAAGCAATACAACACATGAATTACATCGGTGTGTCATCTTTCTTAATTTTTGAGCGAGCTTGGGATGAAGCTCTCCCGATATACTGGAAAAGCAACCCTACAAAAAGTGTGGAATAATCATCAACAGGAAATTATCTTACATGAGTATAGACTGAAACAATGACAGCAACATTGTATCTGGTTTCCGTGCTACTGGTATATATACATTCAACAGAGATATTCTATTTCATGCTGCATATGCTTTAAGCAAAGTAACTAAAATGGACCTAGAAGCCCAACCCAGCACAAATAATGACAGTAAAATAATTCAAATGCCATCTGCATAAGGGGCTGCACCCGAGGGTACGAATCGGAAAAATTTAGAAAGCTGGGGGGTTAACTTCAGATCTGTTGAAGATAGCTTCTGGAAAAAGACTTGTCACGATAAAGTTGGGTAGTGTGATTGTTATAGACAAAGGAGTCGGATATTGAGTAATGTGATGGATGGTCAGTTCAATGGTTCAAGTTATAGGTTAAAGTATTGTTTGAATATTTCATTTAAAATTATTTTATAGCAATTTTGTTGCAAGGCATGTTACCTAATAGTGCACCTTATTAAGAACCCTGAAGTGAAAAATCTAGGAGGTCCATAATGTAGGTAAGGGGTCTCGTATTAAAGTAACCCATATTGTTTAATGAATGCTGGACAACAGTAGATTCTGAAATATTAAATTAAGCAGGCAGAACTAATTTCCAAGCATGAATTCTTTGACAAAATATTCCACATCAATATAGTATCATGTTTGATACATTCAGTTCAGATCTTCATTTGGAGAAAAATAACCGAAAATAACAATTTAAATGAACTGCCACATTTTTTCCAAACCGTTTCGAGGGGGGGGGGGGCTGGAATGACTGGCCCAAACTGAAGAGAGTCTCTTCTCAGTTCATATGATCATCTAATGAAATCGGCTGTTGCATTGAAACTTTGAATTACATTCGAATCTCAAAAAGTAATTGTTCTTGGGTGGTCCATATTTGAGTCCAAGAAGGTAAGGCTGAATTTCGACAGCTGACCACGAAAATACGATTTATCTCTACATTAAAAGTGTCAGATGATTTTAAAACATATTTCAGTGGTCAAATATCGACTTTTGAAATATTCATTTGCCAATGAAGTAAACGATAATAAATTCAAACATCGAACGATCTTCAAAAACATAAATAAAAAGGAGCCCCTTCAGACACTGGAAAATCCTTCATTCCTACTACAAGCAAAGGGAGGTGTTACATTTCATCATTCAACTCCATGTGTCAATTTTCCATTAGCAACCACGAAAATATGTTTTATTTCAACATTGAAAGCTATCAGAGGCTGTCCGGGCACTGGAAAAGTTTGAATGATATGTAGAAGATTTTAGTACCCGGGCAGGCGAGCATAACGCCCGGGCGTCTTTACGTAGCATACAAAAATGATGATAAAAGATAAAATATCATAAATAATAGACTATGAAAGATAAAAAATAATCAAAAATAGCAACGTCATTTTCTATGATAATCTTTCAGCAAATTCGTATTTAAAACAAAGAAATTGAGCGAACGTTACTTACTTATTTCGTCTGGTTTGTTTTCCTTCACACAATATCAACGTTAGAAAAAAAAAAATCGGAAACTCTAACATTTTAAATAAACATCAATTTTATAGATACGATTTTCTTTGAAAATAAATGTCACTTTGAGGGGTTTATAAGAAAAATGTCGCACGAAAACATCGGCTGACTATTCAAAGAGGAAAATATATTCTGAAGAGCGACTATCAAGGGAGATCAATGATAAAAAACAACAAGGGAATCTCGATGTATGCACGTTTATGTTTAAATAAACACACATATATATATATATATATATATATATATATATATATATATATATATATATATATACACACACACACATATATATATACACACACACATATATGCACACACACACACATATATATACACACACACACATATATATATACACACACACACTTATATATATATACACACACACACATACATATATACACACACACACACATACATATATACACATACACACACACATATACACACACACACATATATATACACACACACACACACATATATATACACACACACACATATATATACATATATATATATATATATATTTATATATATATATATATATATACACATATGTTTATATATATATATATATATATAAACATATGTGTATATATACATCCATAGGAATAGAGCACTCTGGTGGATGAGGATTTTCTGCGTGAATGAATATATCGCTTAAATTCAGCCTTATTGACCACCCAGTTCTGTAGTTCAGAGGTGAGATATCAGCCTCTTGGTCTGATGTGAGGGTTTCGATTCTACCTCTCGGTACTGGATGGGTTAAAGTCTATTGCCACACTGAAGAGATGTAATGTCTGTGGATGACATAATAATATATATATATATATATATATATATATATAATGGACAATATTGATTAAGTGAAGTCATCTCTACAATCCATCAAAAGTTTCTGTCCTGTTCTGTGTTGCTTACTTTCTATTATGAGTCTTAAGCTGTCGGAGATTATTTTTTAGTTCGCAAATTCATAATCAAACATTTGGTGTCTGAGATCTTCCAGCTAAAAATCTAAACATTTTAAGGAAATGGAACATTATTATTTGCTTGAATTGTTTATATATGTGTGAATATATATATACGTATATATGTTGCCGGTCCAAATCTTGTCTTGTTCTTTCATTGTCCTTTAAAACTCTATTTGAACTGACGACCCGTTATTACACAGTGAATGAGTGAGTTAGCTTAGACGATGCAAACAGAGTAAAAAAATTAAGAAATGGGTTGTCACAGGAATCCAACCTGTGACTGATAGGAAGCCATCTTAATGTGACACTGCTCTTACCATTGAGCTAAGCAGCCTGCTGGTATGTCAGAGACCCTAATAACTGCTCTTGGTTCAGATCTTATTCATCCACAATTCATATCTGCACTATAGTTTCTCAATGCAGACAATTATATTATTAAGAAATTGATATATAATCCAACAGAATAATTATAGATGTGTTATTTTTGGGGGAGCTCTATTTAAACTGTCCTTCCGTTATTACATGAATCGGTCTCAGGTTTGATTCTTGCAGCAGCCCATTTCTCCAATTGTTTATTCTATTTACACTATCTAGGCCAACATACACATTCACCATGTAATAATGAAGGATCAGTTCAAATGGAGTTTCAAATAAAACAACCCATTTATAATTTTTCTGTTGGATTATGTATCCATTTCTTATTAATAGAATTGTCCGTGTTGAGAAACAATAGAGCATATACGGACAGTGAATGAACAAGACAAGAGAGAGAGATTAGAGACCAGTTATATAAACTGTTACTAAAACTGTCAACATAGATTTCCTCAGTTTTCATGCTGGTCTAGCTGGCTGGCTATAGATGCATTGTGTGTAAACACCACGCCAATGGACCTAAAGAGCAGTAAAATTGACAATTTTTTATCAAATCCTCCTAAAATAGGTCTATAATTAATTTGCAAGGTAAGTTGAAGCTAGATTTGTCCCTTAGTTTGTGTCCAGTACTATTGATATTAGTTTTCTGAAAATTCATACATATTTTGCGATCACTGCCCAACTAAAGATAAGAGAAGTAACTTATTCACTGATCCCCCATCTCCAATTTCTTAATTGATCACCCCAACATGACATACTGCCAAAAGACATTATATGACAGTTTCTATTGAGTGACTATCAGACCTGTATATAAATTAAATTTCTAATTAGTGCTTATAGATGCTACCGATTGAAATAATATATAAGCAGATTTTGATCAACAAGAATTCATAAAAGAAAGATTTTGAAAAGATAATCAAGATTTGTTGTATAAAATTTAACAGGTGAGTTATCAAATAACCATGAATAACTAATCCAAAGCACCTATCCAATGCTCTTTGTAATTGACTAACTGAATCTATGTATTTATTACATTCACGACCAGCCCTTCAAGCCTAGGGCACATAGATTTGGAGGGCGAACTCAAAATAGCCACTAAATACAACCAGGGGTTGAAATTTTTCATTTTTGCCTAGGGCATATGAAACTATTGCACAAATTTCAAGTCTTGCCTCGGGCAAATGAAATACTTGCACTAGCCCTGATTACATGAGATATATAAGAATAAATGATATCTTACACTATCTATATATCTGTACCTATCAAAATCTATTCCAATATCCCTCACTGTTCCTCTATGTATAATAAATGGATGTAAACTCCAAACTGTTTATTGTTAGGAAGTCTTGTCATTTGATGTATTTCTCATTTATTTCATTATTGAAATGATTTTGATAATTCGGTCTACAAGGGAGGTTTTCAGATGGTTCTTATGGGAAGCATAAATGGGGCCATGCCCTCACCAGTGAGAAATTATAGATTTGAACTAAGAATTTATTAGATAACTTATCATCAGAAAGCATTGGATTTTTATATTGTACAGGATTTCACAAAGAATTTCAAGTTTGCACATTTTTTTTTTTTTTAGAAATCTCCATTTTTTATATTTAAAATGTGAGAATCTTGAAATCCAATTTTTTAAAACAATCTAGATCATTTTTGGACATAGGGTAGGTAGACACAGCGTCAAGGGGAGTCTCCACTTTTGGGTGACGTACTGTGGGTAGAGGTAAAGTCAAGGGGGATCTCCACCGAAAAAATTTATTTTGTAAGTTTTCAAAAACTAATACAAGCATGCCCTGACATAAAACAATCTTTTATAGAACAATTCTCAACATAAGACGGGTGTTTGGTGGGCCTCAACATTCTTACTTACTCACTTACCAAGTCAAGCGGAGGTAAAAAGAATTACCTCCGTTATCTGATGGGGATATTTTCAGATCAGAAAAGTACAATGTATTCACCTCCTCACCAGAGAAAGATATGACACAAGGTCTCTTGTATTTGATGATCAAATAAACACAATAAGAAAATAAAGCTACAGGAACAAACACAATTTACTGGATATTAAATATATCTTTCCCCATTTAGGTACAAGGCCACTAATTTAGAGTGTTCAGTGCAGATTGTATTCACTTCACTAATAAGGTTGTATGAAACTAGCTTGCTAACCATTGCTCTCGACTGGATTTGATTTTGTTCTGCAGAAATTATTTTGTTGATAAAACAAAATCAAAATAACATTTATACTTTGAGGAGGATGTTAGACAGGAAATTTATTGACTTGTTTCTGGCTAAAAAAACTGAGCTATGTGTAAATGAATTGCCTTCATTGTATCATGGCTATTTTTGTCTTTTTGGAAGGAGACAAAAGTATAGTGGCTTTTGGAAAAAGTATTGTCAGGCTTGAGTCAGAAATTATAGTTCAATGTTGTGTAGTATTTCCATTCTTTGAACCAGATGGAAAGTAAGCAGAGTTTAATGAAATGCTTAATACTCATCAAATGTAGAAGTTAATTTATAAAGATTTTTTTGAAGATATTGTCTAAATTAATTCATAGAATGAACTGAGATTTCCACCAGATTTTTTAAAACATGGCATTTCATAAGAATTCCAATCCACCTTTAGAGGTAGATCTTAATCTTAGAAATAACATTTATCACAAAAGTAGCTTCAATTTGCTAAATACAATAAAATATCTTTTGGAATCAGAAAATATGTCCATGTTATTTCATTCGGTAAACTGCAAGAGAAAATGTTTTTTTGACTGCATGAGTCCTGATGATTTTAAAAGTCGGATTTTGTAAAAGTGTACCGCCCAAAATATATTTGGTGCATTTTTAATCTCTATAATGTGTGTGCATTTGTCTTCTTGAACTATATTTCATTAACATTTTTCTTGAAGATCTAAGCTCGATAAAACACTGAGTTGGCTTTGTGATTAATGACTTAATGAATTATATAGTAACTGAACAGAAAAATATTTAAATTTCTGCAAATTTACACAGAACTTTTGTTTATATTCTAATGGTATGATATGAGATCACACACTTAATATATCTATCCTGTCAGTAACGCTTGTGTAGGGTAGCAGTAAATCTTATTCATATACTAATGAAGACAAATCCAAGCTTGTTATCCAAGAATTTTGGTGAAATGAAAAATTAAGATTTATTGAAATTATTGATATACATATATGTATATATACACAATACATTATGATATAATACAATATACAGAATCGCAAAACAAAATGTTCATTTTGTCAAAAGCAAAATGTCTCTATTTCAGGTAAATGCTGTGAAGGAAATTTTTGCGTTTGCAATATAGTTCGAAAAAGATTGTGTATAAGTTTACATGAGCAAAACTATTGCAAATCAATACAAAAAAATATTAGTGTAGACGTTACCATGTGGATGTAGACAGCAAATGGAGCAGTTTTGTAAATATGAATGAAAATGTGATCAAGCAAACCTGTTTGTGCTTGTCCTTTCCATTATATATTTATATGAGAGAGAGAGAAAAATGAAATAATTATTATGCCTCAAATGTCTGCTTCATCAAAATGATTAAAAAAATATATATACAGATTTTGATCCGCCCAAAATTTATTGAAAAAATATTCAAAAAAAGTTAACAGATGAACTATGAAATCATGATTTAATTACTGAACATCCTGATACATATATATAAATTAGGTCATCAGTAAAAATGTTATGCACAAAAGGCCTGCCTGACAGTCATGAAGAAATGGGGAAAAAATATCCCTTAATAAGATGGGGGCCTAAAAAGAAAGAAAAGGCCTGGCTGACGAAAAAAGTGGCTTTGAAATGTCTGTCAGACAGTCATGAGGGAGTGGACAAAAAAGTCCTTTGATGAGGCCGGGGGCAAAATAATAAGAAAGAAAGAATGGACTGATGGTCCTAAACTGGCTAGATTAGCCATTCTTTGACTAGATCTGGCTGATTTTTTCCCAATTTAAACAAAAAGATCTATGATAGCCATTCATATGAATTGGTTTTGCTCAATATCCAGTTAGATTTACATCACTTTTGCATGAACTTCTCAATTTTGAATGTTAAAGTTAATATTAATTGTCATAAAACTTTTTCTTTTTAATAATTTATCAAAATTAAGTTTTAGTCAACAAGATATCAAAAAACATTTTAATGACAAATACACAAAAAGCTGCATTAAATACTTTGACTCTGGGTTGATATTTCAGCTTGGTATACCATATTTGATCTGAGGCATTTGTTTTGCAGAGGGCAACTATTATTGTTAGTACAAATGCAGTCTTGTTTATTCATGTTTTCTTCATTAGTATTCCTTCTAATTACTCAATTGTTATGATTCATAATGAATATATTTTTCAAAATAATTCTTCAACATTACAACTGTAAAGTGATTAAGAATTTATTTTGCAAGAAATATACAATCTGAAAACCAAAATTATGCAAAGGAATGATTTATACAATAAATGCCAAATTTATATTTACAAACACAAATACATTCAGAGCATTTTTATCTCTAAAAAGAGTGTGTGTGAATTTGTCTTCTCAAACTAGATTTCTTTGATAAACATTTTTTTTTCAATCCAAGCTTAAAAAACACTGAGTTATGAATCTATTTAAAGTGTTTATTTATATTCTGGAAGTGTCAGAGAAGCAATAATGTCAGTGGGCAGTGATAAAAAGAGCTAGGACATTGGCTACAAATACAAGTTCAAATGCAATTAGTGCTAAAATATAATTTTGATTATTCAATTATTTCAACTATTGCTAGAATTTGTTGTGTCATTAGGGTGAATGTATTAATTCACTTAATAAACCTCATTTACAATAGTCGCCATGACAGAATGGAGAATAGGTGCACTGAGTACAAGTGTGGACGTGGAGACTAAACAGAGTATGTATGTTTGTAATGAAAACATGTACTAATATTTAGACTAACAAACAAAATGCATCTTTAATGTAAGGACATTTATATCAATACAAGACTGAAAAGGAATACATGTATGGGAACATTATTATGATCAATGGTGAAAAGAAGAGGCCTGTTCAGTTTTGGACTTTGATCTTTGATAGAAGGGTCTGTAAACTTGTAGCTGAGTAGAAGAAGATGGGGGATAGCTTTCAAATGGAAGGAAGGAGCTCTATTCAGAGTAGTAGTCATATGTTAATGAAGTAGAGGAGACTGAAATGCTTTGAATCCATAAGGCTTGAAGAAGATCAAGGAATTGTTATGCCTAATTGTCATGTTGTGGCCGATGTATTTGTGATCACATATGAGTAACTTGGGGGCAATTCTCAGATGCTGAAAAACATATGATGGACAGACTCTACAAGTTAAAGACAACAAACGAACTTTGTGACTGTCGTGTAGTAGAAGCGTCACCATTTCATTTACGAGAGATGGGGGTGAATAAGCATTTTGAGCTAGAGAAGAGGACACGATTGAGTAGCTAAGCATTTGAGAGGTATCTCAAAAATGGGCTACATTCAGGACAGTAATTAGTCACGGGAAAAAACAATAAAGTTCAGCTGGGAGGCCGGCAAAATATGACTGATCCTAGGGAGAAGGAAGAGAGAGAAAGAGAGAAGTAATTGACTTACAGACCTGGGGCAAACAAGTGAGTGGACAAGTGCGTTCAGAGCTCTTATAGGGAGATGATGGAGGAAGTGATATTTTTTGTATGGGGGCTAGATTTAGGGTTTTGTAGCTAAAGCTAATACTTATTTATTGTAGTGTTTAATTTTAATTAAAAATGAAGGAGCCACAACACTAGTAAAAATGCAATTAGTGCTAAGATATTATTGTGATTTTTTTTCACAAACAGTAGAATTTGCTGTGTTATTAGAGTGAATGTATTGATTCGTTCAATATATCAAAGTTATGGTATAAAAGTTTACAGAAACAATTAATTTCGTTGTCTTTAACTTTCTTAAAATAAGTCTTATAGAATTGGTACATTATATTGTCACATATGGGTACTCTCAGAAAAGAGATGCGTGAAAAACATTCTACTTGATATATAATCAATATTGCCTATAGTATAGCAATAAAATAAAGATTATCAACTTTCCAAAACGAGACACAAAACAATCAAATCAAGTCAGTTTTACAGAATAGATTATCATTATTTCACTTATGTAAATTTTCTGGAATTGAGTACCTTGATAGGTTAGTCTTGAAAGGGTGAAATTATAAGAAAAAATAAGCCTAGATTCGTTCGCAAATGTTTCCTTCTTTGCAAAACTATGATGCTTACATTATGTAGGGTCTTATATTGTTGATTTTCTGTTTTGTGGGAAAAATAGAGGATTCAAAACTTTAATATAATTTTTAAAAATTTTGACATGTATTTCCATGAGTGTTTTTAATATTAACTGACACTGTCAGGGAAATAAAGTTTCACATTTAAATGTGTGATTTTATGTTTTGTTTTCAAAAAGATAATCTACACACAACATGAGAATAAGGTTGCTCTCTATAATGTGATCACAAGTGATACATCAAAAGACAATGATTTTGAAAATGCTCTTCCAAACAATCCACAAAAATAGGGATTCTCTCAGGAATGTGTTTCCCTATGTATTATAGCAGGACCTTCTTGAAACCAAGAATCGACACACTCCATTAAAAATGATTGTGTTTTTTATTCAAAATCCCGTGAAATAGCTATTTTGCAAGTTTTAGGTTGTTCTTTAAGAAGATAATTTACAAGAACATAATTCCCATCAGTGCGTTTGCATGGGTACCAAGATGTAAACAAAAGTGAGAATGCTAGACAAGTCACTGTACAACAACTTGGTTTCTCTCAGTTTGCATGTGACTTTTCAAATTTTTGTTGTCTACAATGTGTGTTTACATATGCTCTTTTAAATCTAAAGAATCAGAATATGCCAATTCACACTCTCTGCATGGATAAGGATTTCCTCCATTGTCTGTTTGCATGTGTATTTTCAAAGCTGCACCGTGTGAAAATGCCACTTGGAGTCTGTATATTTCTCTAAAAATACAAGTTTTCTGAAAACGCAGATCTATATATTTGACAAGAGGGTGGATTCTATTCAGTATGCGTTTGCAGGTGTGATTTCAAGTTGAAATTCTATGAAAATGCAGTTCTACACATTTCACAAGAGAAGGATTCCCTCCTGTCTGTCCAACCGACAAATTGACATGACTACAATGTTCCTTTGCACAATTCACAGTATTGCAGAAATGTTTCCTTGTAAAATACTCGCAATGTTGTTGCAACATTACAGACATTTTTTCAGAAGAACATGCATTATCTAAATTAGTGCTTTTCAATTCAAGAAATATTTTATAAATTTTTTTCATTTTTTATACATATAGTTGGAAGAAAAAAGTATTTTGATGTTTTTCCAGAATGAGTTGGATTTTCAGCTACTGAACCATACAATGTTGTGGTAATGTCTGGTATGTGGGGCCAGTTTTGGTTGAGAAAAATATTCAATTGCCATATTACAGTAAATTACCCACAATGTCACATATCTCCAAACCAAAATGCAATCTGTCAGCAATATAGCAGAAGTGTTCTGTGTAGACTTGGGTTATTGCATATCTATTTCCAAACTTGAACTGCATAAAAATGGTGGTTCACACACATCACAAGATTACATTTACTTCCCAGTGAGTATTTCAATGTGTCATTTCGATGCAGAAATGTTTGAAAATGCTAATCCATACAATTAGATATTAGTTGGATTTCTTCCTAAATGCAATTGCATATGTATACCAAGACTTGAACTCTGTAAAAATGCCAATTCACACATTGGCAAGATTTCTTTTGAATGTCTGTTTTCATGCATATCCTCAATTCTCAGGAAATGCTGATCGAAAAAGTTTACAAGAGAAAGGTTTTTCTCGAGAGTATGTTCGCAAATGTATCTATAAATTTGAATGGCATGAAAATGCTTATCCACGCACTTGACAGAAGGGTTTCTCTCCAGTGTGTGTTAACATGTGTCACATCAAAGATGAAATGTCTGAAAATGCTGAGCCACACACTTGACTTGTCCTCAAATCCAAATTCTTGAAAATGGTGATTCACAAACTTCATAAAAATAGGTTTCTCTCTTGTGTTTGCAGGTGTCTCTCCAAACCTGAACTCAGTGAAGATGCTGACCCACTAATCTGACAAAAGCAGGATTCCTCTCCAATGTGTATGTGTATGTTTTTTTTTAAATAGGAACCATCAGAAAATTTGATCTTCACATCTGATCAGAGAAAGATTTCCCTCAAGTGTCCGCATGTATCTTCAAATTTGAAAAATCTTTTTGTTGCCATTTCTTGAGTGCCAAACATTCATTTTATTTGCTTTTCAATATTTCATGTGATGATCTCCATGTTATTTGGTTTCATATGATTTTTGCTATATATTACAGTTGAATGCCTGTAATATCCACTGGGTATTTGGGGAAATGTCATCGTATGCAGGTCAATCACTGGAGATCATGGGTGTACCTGGTACAATATTTCCTATGACTGCAGCACATTTTGTTTCTCCAAGTAATCATATAATAATATCTACATTACTCCAATAGTCACTGAGGTTTTTACTTTTGAAGAATGATTTACTTTCAACATCCACACATATATAAATAAGTTTATCTTTAAAATGAAAATTCAATGTCTGCACTTTCTATTTCCGAATCAAATAGTAAAGCGATCACGTCAGGTTCATGCCTTTTCCCCAAGTTCTCTCCAAATAATCTTTGAACCATCAAAAATTCACCTTTTGCATCACCTTTAATGTACTTGGCGAACAAAGACTTGTCAACAATACACTTTAGAGTTGGACTATGATACCTCACATAGGCCACGAGAATATTTGAACTGCTAGAAGTTGCTCTATCTTGTTGAATGGGTAACTTGCAATCTAGAAGTTCAGATGCCAAAATTTGCACCAAATTATCATCCATTACATCTGTAGTTCATTTTCCTTAATAGTAAGCATTTTAGAATAAGTTCATGACATTTTCAATGCTTTTCTTTATGACATCATTACTGAAAGCTTTTCCATGTAATCATAGCATAGGTATTCCTTCATAAAGTATCCCTTGTGAATATTGTAGGCACTTTTTCTTAATATTAGTATCCATCTTCCTAGAAATACAGTAGGTACCTCCTCATACTATTGATAAAAAAAGCAACTTGTGACATAAAACTCCCTAAATATATACAAGAATCAATTTCAATTAATGGGGTATTCTTGAAAAGAATGATTGGAGAAAATTCTGACAATTTTTTTAAAAGATGCCCAGATATCATGCTGACCTAAACTTCAATGCTCAAGCACTTAAAGATGCTATATTCCGATGCTCAGGCACTGAGGGGTGACTTTAAGAGATGCCCATGATATCCTTTCTCACTTGAGTATGTGTGAACCTGCCCTGGCTTTAAGCAGGCATGTTTGGACTCTAAAAACCCTATTGAGGTGATCACTCAAAGATGCCCTAATATAACTGCCAATCAATGCCTGATCCTTTCAGAAATGACAAGGTGTTTGTGCAAACAATAAAGCAATTTGTGACATAAAACTCTTTCAAGGTGTAAAAAATGTAATTTCATTAAAAGTTCTTAGAATTATTGGGGGAAATTCTGATATGAAAATGAAATCAGCAATTTCTATGAAGAAAAAAAAGATCACCAAATTTCAGATCATTTTCTGATGGAAAAAGAATTTTATTAAAAACTGATGATAATAGAATATTGTTGAAAATCGATAAAAGATAATTAAAATGCCTGTGTGTATGGGGGGGGTCATCCAGGAATTTATTTCTGATTCAGAGATGATATTCAGTTTTAATGTTTTATACATTTTTGCATTTTCTCACGTCCGTCCACCCAGTATCTCATACAGTTCTTCACAATTTTTTTAAATCAGTGCGTCACATTGTAAAGATGAACGGATTTGATTTTCAGGTGAATCAATAACTTTGTCTTTGATTGGAGGATATTTTTGTATTTAAAAGAAAATACATTGCTATATTCACCCATCTGCCCATATCTCCATAAGATCTAAATAAGTTTGAATGGAGTAGTATAGATTGGTAAGAGACAGAGTAAAGAAGTAACTGAATTTCGGAGCAGATCTAGGAATTACTTTTTGATTTTATTGAGAGATATTTTCCTGTTTTATTGTTTTATACATTTCTGAATTCATTCCTATTTACACAATATCTCCAACAAATCTAAAAAAATTCAATGTAATTTTGTGGATGGGTAAGCACAAAATGTGTTGAATTTGGGAACAGATCCAGGAATTCATTTTTGAGGGATATTTTTCCAGTTTTTTTCTCCCAATATTTCAGTATTTAGACTACAATGTCAGAGTTTTTGAAATTTGTTAATTTGGCCTTACATGATCCTTGGATTGCCAGTATTGGCCATGAAATATTGAATATACATAATAGTAAACATATATTATATATTGGTGGAAGTAATACCACTTCAGCAGCGATATATCCATTATTATTGACTAAATAGCCAAAATTGGCTGAAGATGATAATTTAGACTACAATTTTAAATGTGTTGTAAAAAATTACCCTAAACATTCAAGTCTTGGCTCTTTTTGTTATTTTACATGAAATGGTACAACTTTTTATGCAAAAATTGCTGTAGGTGTATCTACTTCCAGGACCAAGTCTAATTTGATGGTATTATCAAGATTCATTTTAATATTACTGCACACAAATGGGTATTAGTTTTATCACCTCATACTATAGCGGGGGGTTCTTTTTTGAATTCAAGCTTTAAAACATAAAGGCCAGATAAGTTACTCAATAGAAGCCTTCATCTGACATATCTTTAGGCAGCATGCCATGTTAAGGATGATCAATGATTAAGTTACTTCACTCAAATTTTGTTGGATGCTGAAAAGTCTGAATTCTCAAAAACAAACAAGAATACTGGCAAACACATTCTGACCAATCTAGCATAGACTTACATTCTAAATCCACCCAACTAAAAATCTAGTCTGGGAAAGAAATTTTTCCAGACATATTGAGGAGTAAATGTGCAAATTTTCAGCCATCTAGCTACTTTGGAGTGACCAGTACATGTGATTACATAGATAGCCAGCCCAGCTTAAAAACTGAAGAAACATGTGTTGACAGTTTTGATTGATGGTTTCTATTACTTAGAATATTAGAGCCAGTAAAAAAAATCACCTTTCCGCTGGGGGCCATGTCCAGCATCAGACTTTTAGTGTGGAGATTTAGTCTATGTGGTTTCTGTCCACAGACGTTTTGTCCAATGTTATTTTTGTCAGAACCCTGATCTTATCAACCAGAGGTTAATATTCTTTTTCAAGCAAAAAAAAGAAATAGAAAGTTACACATCAGCATAACAAATACAATTTTCGAAAATGCAATCAAGATTGTTTTCTAAAATCTTGTCAATCGAACCCTTTCAAAAAAAAAAATAATCAATATTCACAGACAAGATATTTTTGAAAAGTTGGCTGATTTTTGGTTTATGTTTATTCCTATCATCCATAGAATAAGACAATTGAGAATTATTAGTGTCAATTATTTATAAGAGTAGATTACATACAATATCTCCTCTAAAGTGAAACATATACGAAAAAAATCTTCTACACAAATAGGCATAAACATTACAATGATGTGTAAACAGAAAACATTATGTTTATGAAAAAAACACCAATACACTTGTCTAAGAAATGAGGAAAAGTTTTATTCTCATGATTTAAAATGAACTATTATCAGAAAAGAATCAAATTTACAAATAAAAGAAAATTCTGAAGGTTGATGGCAAAGTGGGTGAAAATGATTTTGAGTTTGGATTGGTCAGGTTTCAAAAACAGAATTATTCACAAAGATCTTGGTAACCCTTACACAGATAAGGAATGCTCATGTAGAGGTTAACAATAACTAAAACATCTTATTAGATACTCTAAGGTCATAGGATTCAATTTGACCCTTTCCTTATTGCACAGTCTAAACAGAGATTGAGGGTTGATCAGTCAGGTCAACAACTAATCAATTGAGAGCAAAGAACACAGATGGCAAGGTAAGCAAAGCTGGTATTGACAGATAACAATGGTGTCAAACCATTTGTAATGAATGGTCAGCACTCATTGTAACTTTGAATTAAGTTAGATGATTGGAACTTTAGCTGAGTCGTACATTTTGCCAGTGAAAGGGATAACCCGGTGTCTATCCTACTGTCTACAGTTTTATTAGAGCCAATTTCCAAGTGTATTTATGGAAAACCTCTTGTAAAAGTTGAAGCATGGCATCCATATGGTTTTGGCATAAGACCGTAAAATCAAATCCCCTGCATTTCCAAATTTGGCATGATAGCACTTCCAGCTCACTTTTTTTACTATGTTTGCAATAGGCTAATGAGTAATTACATTTCGACCCCCTCATCAGAAAACCCCATTAATTTACTCATTGATTATTTCTGTTAGTCAAAGTTGAGCAATGGTAAGATATTGGTTTCTCATAACATGTTTTTTAATGTGTGTTTTTAAAGTCGACCAATGCATTCACAGGAATGGGATTCCTCTTTTTAGTGTGCAATTTTATGATTTGTTTTGAAAATGAGAACTCTTCCTAGAAGACTATGGTTACTCTCTAGATTGTGTTCACAACTGATCTTTTGAAGACTCTTTTCAAAAGTAGGGAATCTCTCTGGTTTGCTTCAAGGAGGACCACATTGAAAATATAAAAAACATACTCTTTATTAAAAAAATGATCTGAATCCAGTGTATGTTTTTAAGTCTGTTTTTACATTCGAATCCTGTGAAAAGGTTGATGAAGAACAACGTTTATCAATGTCTTGCAAGTGACTTTCTACAGTGTTTCTCTCCAGTATGCGTTCGCATATGTACCTTCAGAGATGAACTCTGTGAAAATGCTGATCCACAAACTTGGCAAGAGTATGGTTTCTCTCCAGTGTGTGTGCGCATATGTACCTTCAGGGATGAACTCTGAGAAAATGCTGATCGACACAACTGACAACAGAAGGGTTTCTCACCAGTGTGTGTTCGCATGTGGTTCTTCAAATGTGAGCTCTGTGAAAATACCGATCCACACACTTGACAAGAGTAAGGTTTCTCTCCAGTGTGCGTTTGTATGTGGCTCTTCAATTGTGAACTCCGTGAATATGTTGATCCACACACTTGACAAGAATAGGGTTTCTCTCCAGTGTGTGTTCTCATGTGTCTACTCATATATGAACTCTGTGAAAATGCTGCACCACACACTTGACAAGAGAAGGGTTTCTCCCCTGTGTGTGTTCGCATATGTTCCTTTAAATGTGATTTCTCTGAAAAAGCTGATCCACACACTTGGCAAGAGTAAGGTTTCTCTCCAGTGTGTGTTCGCATGTGTCTTTTCAAAAATGAATTCTGTGAAAATGCAGTTCCACATACCTCACAAGAGTGAGGCTTCTCTTCTGTATGCCGTTGCATGTTTGTTTTAAAAGGCAGATACACACTCTTTGCTCAAAACAGCTTGCACTTGAGCATGTGTTCACATCCGTCTCCTCATTTGTGAATTCAGTGGAAATGCTGATTTACAGACTTTGCAAAAATAGAGCCTTTTTATTTTTTGGATGTGGTTATTTGAATCCATATAGTGAAATGAATCAGTTTCCTCTTCAGAGTCTCTTTACATTTGTATCCCCCAAATTGAATCCAATGAAAACGGTGATGTGCATGCTGCCCAAGGATAGCACTTGGCACCAATGTGTGCATGTGTTTGGAATCAGAAAACACATAGTCCTGCAACTGCTAAAAACGAGTAATGCTTTTCTCAAAAAACTGTTCCTTTCTCCAGTCTAATCATCAAGATTGGATCGATGATTAAAGTTTATGGCCATCAATTCTCCATTGTAATATCTGTGAAGAAAGAAAATATATTAAAAAGATACTAAATTTATTCATGCTGATAAATAATAATGAACCAGGAACCAGACACTTCATCAACCATCAAACAAATGAGAAAAATTGTTTACATCTTCACAAAACTAGTGTCATTGTACCAAACCATTTATAATGTTGAAAACAAAGAATGAAACATGAATATAACTTTTCATCAGTTCACATTCAACAAAGATCCATAAGAAATGTATATGCTTCAATTTGAATAAGATGTTGATTTTTTTCATGAATTGCTTTATACATAAGTTGAGACAGATTTGATAATTATTGCTGAATGAAAACCTTTAAGAAAAAATAGAGAATAAATTTCAGTTAGAAGAGAAAATTTTATCTTTTTCATAATAAACTGTATGAGAGAATTTAATAGGACCAAAGAAGTCTATAGTGCATTTCCCCTTACGAGTGCAATTCTACACTTTCCCATGATGTGATACATATCATGATATCTAATGGATGATATATGTATCATGATACAAGATGAGAGCTCAGGTAAACGAAAAAAAACAACTCCCCCCCAAAAAGTGTTCAGAAAATTCAACTTAAAAAAGATGTATTTTAATATATACCAGAGAAATATTTTTCTAAAGTTTAAAAGTATATCCTCAGGAGATATCAAATAAAATAAGCATCTTACTGTTTAATTGATGATGATAAGAATGAATAGTTACTACCAACCATCAGCATTTTCTTGGAGCAAAAATTACTAAAATTTATGTAGATAGCATAATTCAGATCAGAAAAAATAATGTCCAGATATCAAATAGATGTAAATAATCTCAGTCTGATTTGAACTGATAAGAAATATATCCATTGGCTCTATGCATCATTCTCTAGAATTTATGAAACAAAATAAACAGTATTAAAAAAAGTTTTGTCAGAGTTTATAAAATTAGAATAATTCAAATGTACTGCTTCACTTCATGTCTTTTAAGATGGTATGATATATGCATTTCTAAGAGGACTTAATCAATTTATGAATTATATTTTTCAATTAGTAACAAAATTAATTGATATGGCAAAATAAATGACAATCATTGCTTTATAGCAGGTCTTATTTGAACATTATTTTGAATAATTGATGGTTATATCAACTTTTTGGAGAAGGGGGTAATGCGTGAAACCTCATTTTCAGTTTCTCATCAATGGAATTTCAGATCATTTTTATAATTTTTTTCTTTTTTTGCCATCAACCCAGCAAGACCAGATTCGTTTCAAAATCTATTTTTAAGCCAGAGAGCACTCAAAGAATGTATAACTCAGCCAATGACGTTGTTGGAAGGGAGGGGGATATTTGTGCATGGATCTGCCTCAAAATTCAATCAAACCTTCAATAGACTATTGTCTTCCCCTTGCACAAAAAGAACTTTAGGAGATATTATATGAACAAAAACTGGAATTTCAGCAATATTATGAGGTTTGGACATTCAAGTACAACATAGAGAATGTAATTGTGCATGAATGAGCTCTAAAATTTAATCAGTTCCCTCATAGTGTGTCGACCCTCCACTGGCATTCATTCCAAAATTTAGGAGAAATCATGTGGACTATTATAACATAAACATCAATGTACTGAAAACAAAAAAGGAAACAGAAAAATATCTCTAAGTCAATAAAAAGATTTCTGGATCTGCCCCAAAACTTTGTCACCTCTTTCTTATCCTGTTGTCCGGCCTTTCATAAAATTTCAAAATCCATTCAGTACTTTACGAGATATCTTGTGGACAGGTGAACAGATGTGACAAAATACAAATATCTTTTTTTCAACTTATTTGATAAAAGTAAGGGATAATCACTTTTTTGATAGAATAAGCTTTTAAAGACTTGTTGGAGTTCTATTACATTGATGTTTTCTGATCAGGTGTTATTTTAGAACAGGACCACAAAACCCCAAGTCAGGCCCAGTCAGACTTGTGCAAGACATCTGAATGAAGCATTTCCTAAGTGCAGACAGCCTCTGAGAGCCTGGAATGTTGAAATAAATCTATTTTCATTGTCAGCTGTTGAAATTTTACATACTCCTGTTGCTGAATGATAATATTTAGCTTATTTCAATGCCCAGACGTAGCAAGTTCGTATTGTAGACCAAATACCTGCTTTAATGAGAGTAGTGAAATAAAAGAATAAAATAGATAGATGAAAGGAAATCAGTGTTTATCTAAAGAGATTTATTCCTAACATCAAAAAAAAAAAAGAGGGGGCTGAGGCTTAGAAAGTTTTGAGTTGGTACATAGACATTGTAGCAGTGTATTTATTTTACATTCCAATTGTTACATCATTAATTTTGACTAGCTTTTTACTTTTGTTCTAACTTTCAATTGCTAAAAAACAACTTTGAATTAAATGATAATACAGCATCAATCAAACAAAGCAATTAGAAAGTAATGAGCAAACTCACGTGCTAATTGCTATTGAAACAACCAAAAGGTCAAAGTATAAACACCTTTATTATTAGATTAAGTGACCCTGCACAAAAGGTAATTCTAGGTAAGAAGCATTTCATCAAGGAACACCTTTCTATAAAGTTTCAAGTGAATCTGAAAAGGGCTGCATTGATTGATTGACAAAGATTGATGACAAATATAGTTCACAACAAGTTTACTTGTTGATTATTTATTTGTGACATCATCGCATAAAAGTAGAGATGAAAAGGTACGAAAATTCAATATAACGATTATTGAGAAGTTTTTATTCATTATAAGGCATTGTCTTTTCTAAATCATTTTTATAAACAAATGAAATAAACTGAACATTTTTTTTACTCAATTCTCCATAGAACCTTTTAATAGTATACGTACAAGGACCAAAATTATCATGGTTAATGGTATTATCATCAAGTTTAATTTGGGAAACCATAAATCAAATTAGCAACACAATTTGTATGCATACATATCAAAAAGAAATGTATATTGCATCTTTCTTAAGTGGAAGTACTATTACCAATAGTTTTTGTCATGATATATGATTATAACTGGAATAATCAAGCAAATTTTGATATATTTCATTCTAAGTATATGGTATAACTAATTTATCATGAAAATTATCAACTATTCCTCATATCTATTTCTGGTTGTTGGCAATTCTGGGAGTGTAAATTAAATATATATTCCAGTTATTACATTCCATTTGCCATAGGAATTATCATTTTGAAAATATTTGTATCTATCTTAAAACAAATTATTTTGTATAAAAATTTGTATAAAATTATTCAATATTGTTTTAAATTAATTGTTACCAAAAATTATCAGGTTTTTTTGAGAAAGACATTTTTGTGAATGAAGCATCTTAGTTGTCTTCATTGTTAGTTAGCACATACTTGAAAGAAAGCCTGGAGCTAAATTTACGAGCTGAAGGGCCATTAAGTAATCAAGCTATTCGTAATCATTTTGATGAATAATTGATTGAATGTCAATCAAAATAGTCATTAGTTGCAGCCCTAAATCTGACTTGAAACAGCTGAAAAAAAAAAAAAAGGATCTGAAAACAAAGTTCAAAACCATCATTGACAGATCACCAAACTCTGAGACGAAAATTTCTTTTAGGTGAGAAGCATCTTATCAAGAAACACCTTTTCATCAAGTTTCAAGTAAATTTGCCTTGAAATAGCAGAGAAAATCAGTTCAGTTGATTTCAAAACAAAGTTTGAACACCATTATTGCCAGATCACAAGATCCTGAGTGGAGGATTTTTCTAGGTAAGAAGCATATTATGACAGGATATCTTTCTACCAACTTTCAATTAAATCCGACTAAAAGCTGCTGAGATACCATATAGATATAGACCTACCAACCAACCAAGGAACAGATCTCTCCTTACAGTATTGAAAATTGGGGTTGAGGAAATTCTGGAAAAGTCAAGAAAAAATGGGGGAGGAAAGAGGTAAAGATTAATTCTCTAAACCCCCTTTCTTTATTATCAGAAATCAACATTCATTCTCTCTATCCCCCTCTCCCTATCGTGAAAGATAAACATTCTCTACCCCTTTAGAAACCACATCAAAATGATTAGAAACACTGACTGCATCAAAAACACATCGCTTCATGGAGGCATGAAATGAACTTGTCTGTCAGTCCAAACGTCATAGCTAAACAGAAAGTCGGGTGTAACAATGTAACCTCTACCAGAGCCCTGGTGTTTGAACTCAAAATATTCTAGGGTCCAAACACTCCCATGTAAACCACTGGTACGTTTGCACACATTCCTTGTCAGATAAGACTAAATTGGGTATTGATCAAGGCCGATCAGACTTAATCGGTCACGTTGAGGCAACTTTTAGTAGTCACTGTAGTAGATTTTTCAGGGTCCAGACAGACCTTCATAAACCTCATGCAGGCTTGCACACACTCCTTATGACTGGACCCGGGTATTGATCAGGTGTAAGAAGGTCCGATTTGTTACATTTGGGCGTCACCACGATAGGGTTTTTAGGGGCCGGGTAGACAGGGTAAAAATGATGAATTCCGACGACCAGGCGCAGAAACATGTTGAATTCTAATGCAAGGCCTCTAAAGATCCTGAACTCAAACATTCGTGTACCTAAAGATGCTTTATTCTGACGGTTGGACAATGTAAATTGCTAAATACCAACGCCCAGCAACTGGAAGTTACTGAATTCATTCGTCCGGGCAAAGATAGTTGCTATTTCTAACGTCCAGACACTTTGATATATTGTATTGATTGTTATTTAATGACATAGGTGAATTGAATTTCGACATCTGACAACTAAAATACGTTTTATTTAAATATATCAAGCTGTCAGAGGCTGTCTGGACTATTGATATACTAAATTCAACGCGTAAACACTTCTGAATTTAATGTCTTTCAGTAACCAGACGCTGGGATTTACAATATTGGATTTTTTAAAAATTATTTTTCAAAAATGACACATCATTTAGAATTTAGAGGTAGCTCCAAAAATCTATTATAAAAAGTAAAATATGATGAGGAAACATTCATGAAAAAATTGATGATAGAAAACAAAATATCATTAAAAATTGAAAAAATTAATCGGCAATTTTAATGAAAATCGTTTTGCAAATTCGCATTTGGAACAAAAAGAAATTGAGCGATCGTTACTCACTCATTTCGTCGGGTAGGTTTTCCTTCACGCAATATCAACAATAGAAAAAAGATAAAAAATCCAACATTTCAAATCACATTTAGCTCAATGGACTAAATTTTCTTTAAAAACAAATTTCTCTTTTTGGGGTTCCATAAGAAAAATTTTCAATAACAAAAATTGCCGGCTTGCAATAGAAAGAGGAAAATATCTTCTAAAGAGCGACGGTAAAGGGGGATAATCGATAGAAACAACCCGGGGAATCTTCATGTATTCATCTCAACGAGGACAATATTAGGTTAGTTAAGTCAAATCTGTCTGTGGTTTTCAGTTTCTATTCTGTGTTGACTGTTTTTCTATGACTCTTTAACTGTCTGATATGATTTTGGTTGTATTTTTCAGTTCGAAAATTCATAATCAAACATTTCGTGTCTGAGATCTTTTATAAGATTTGGTTTGAATATGTTTATATATGGAGAAGAGAGTGTGGCATCTGAAAGCATATTCCATATAGGAGCAGATCTGCTTGAGAGGTGGTTTTTCTCTTTCTTTTTTTCAATAAATACAAGAAGTGCACAACATTTTAAAAACTGAAAATCTATAAATACGAAAAAGGCACAACCAATGCAGTAATCTTTTCTTGGGGAAGTGGTGAAATAATTTCAGTCATCCAGAAGGACCTTTTGTCTTTTTGTAATCAATTAATTCTATAATAATTATTTTTTGTTTTCTTCATATGCTTATCAGAATTTTAATATCTGTTGAGATGAAACTGAAAGAAGTGCTTCCATCACAAAATATTGATAAGGAATTAAATCCCAAAAGTGATATTTTGTATAACTCAGACTGAAGTAAACTAATTCTAATTATGAAAATTTTATCTATATACTGATAGACAAAAATCACAATTTATTATCCAAGTATTTTAGCCAAATTGAAAATTATTATTTATTCATATTATAAATATGTTTGTGCGTGTATTTATATATGTATATATATATAGTGAGAGACAAGAAAAATTAAAATTGATTCGGCCTGAATCTTGGACCTAATCGGCCAGTACATACTACACATCCTAGAAAGAATGAAAGGACTGAAGTGGGACTACAAAGTGGTGATGGTTTGTTAGTTGTAAACAGAAGTAATGGTCCCCAAACCAGTAGACTACAAGAGTAAATCATCAATGCATTTGATGATACAGACTTTAAAATTGAAATTATGTCCAACCTAAGAATTGCGAATTTCTTAAATGTTACCCATAACCTGGACAGTAAAAGATGACTTAGACCCAACATCCATTAAATCAAATCACCCAATAACAGTACTTAAACAGACCCCTTACTCCATCAATACTAGAATTAATAATAATTCCTCCAACAAAAAAAAAACTTTGATGAAAATAGAGAATTATGTAATAACACCTTGAAAAAAAAGTGGTCTTAATGACAAATTGAAATTCATACGAAACAAAGATAACAGCAATAACAAGAGTAAGGAAAGAAATAGAAACAAAAAAAATCATGTGGTACAACCACTCTAACTGCAACTTGATAAATATAAATACTGGAAAAATTTTCTTTCAACTCATAGACAAACATTTCTCCAAAGTAAATCCAGGGCCAATGATTTTCTATAGAAACACTTTGAAAATCATGTAAAGATGTATGAATAATATAAATAGTATTATGAATTCACATAATAAAAAGTAATAAAATCTAACAAAAATAACAACAACAATATCAATAGGAGCAGAAATAATGTGACCAAAAGTAATTGTGAACTGTAGGAATGGAAACACATGCACTGTAAACAACAAATGCACTACCTAGAAATGCATATACTTAGCAACAATCACAACAACTGTACAACCAAGCAACAAAAAATATTATATTGGATTCTCTGAGGACCAATGGAAATTTAGATACTACAATCACAATAATTCTTCTCTATTTTAGAATTAAAATTTTGATCTGCGCTCTCAAAATATTTCTGGCAACTCAAAAGAAAAAATGTTTGTACAATCGGTGAAATGTGCTATCATTAGTAACTCAAGACCTCGAAATAATTTGAAATACAAATGCTACTCATGCCTAGAAAAGAAACTAAGAATCTTAGAATTTAAAAAGAGAACAAAACCTTCTGAAGCAAAGAAACAAAATGATGTAAAAATGCAAACACAAAAGAAAATTTGAACTGTAACCTGACTAATCATATGTTAGAACTACATTAAATGAAAGAATGATACAATACAAACAATCAACACTCACTACAACTCATGATAATAAGATTATGATAAACAACGACACCTATCGCAACCAAGTCACACCATAAATCTAATTCATTCAATACTAAATACTTGGTACGAATATTACCTACTAATATACTATACACAATAAGAGAGTCAAAATAGACTACACAAGTATGAACCCTCCAAGGCCTCAACAAACTAAGATAATTCTAAATTAAACTAGTAAATACAACTCCTGATATATATATAATCACAATCCAAAGGTTTAATATTATCACTTAGGCATCTAACCATCAACTTAACACAAATCTACACTCTACCCCAAGTAACTATAATTAATTCAATACAAATATAGTTTTGATACTCAAATTTACAATGAGACGATACAATATCGATTATAACGTATTCTCCGGAACTGAAATTATAAGTTTAAACTATAACAATCACAGTCGGGGGACATACACCATTATTACGGATAAAAATAAAAATAATTAATTATAATAAAAGATTAATTTAAATCAAACAAAAGATACATAAATAATTATAATCAAAACCAGATGACAATCAAACAAAATACCCATGTACTGTAAATCTTAGACCACAATAATTTACCCGACCCCTTAAGACACACACAACAATCTTACAAACCATTCTGCCTCATATGATCTTTGCTACCTCAACATTAGCACAATCCCCCCCCCCAAAAAAACATAATACCAATTCCATCTTGGCTGTTTTTCAATGAAGTAAAACTAAGGATAGATCAATCCGATGTGTTTAACACACATTGAAACACTATATCTTTTTTTTTCTCCAACATTTCTTCATCTTTAACCGTATTTGCTCCAACAAAATCTTCATAAAGTTATCAAGCACTCTTACTGGAGAATTTAGGAAAAATTATAACCACCACAATACTATGCAACTGTTAACCCATCAAAAGAAACACTTCTCAGATTTGAAGGTTAATCATATATATATATATATATATATATATATATATATATAGAGAGAGAGAGAGAGAGAGAGAGAGAGAGAGTGAGAGAGAGAGTGAGAGAGAGAGAGAGAGAGAGAGAGAGTGAGAGAGAGAGTGAGAGAGAGAGAGAGAGAGAGAGAGAGAGAGAGAGAGAGAGAGAGAGAGAGAGAGAGAGAGAGAAAGGAATGGTAAAAGTAATTTTTGATCGTTGAATATAAATGCTGCAAAATTTGGCTTCATCATAACAATTTGAATGATATTTAAACAGTCTCCTCATCAGCCCAAATTTATAAGAAATATATTCAAAGATAATCAGGCTTTGTTGATTAAAAATGATGCTCTATTTAATGTCTCAAAATGATTAATCCAAAACAGTTTTTCTGGTGATTATCATAATTTAATAACTGAATCAAAGCGTATATTACACAATTTTTGTTCCTGGGTAGTGGGTGTTATTTTCTAATTACTTATGAGTAAAAAGTGCAGTAAAGCGTTATTATCCCTTTCAAACTTTGCTTTTGTTTCCAGGACCATGGTTTTAAAATTTACCTCTTTCCAATCGTACAATGAATGAAATTACTAATTTTTTTTTTTTTGTGAAGAAAAAGACAACATATGAATTCTAACTGACATATATGTACACTTATCTTGAACAAAAATGATTTCAATTAATTAAGAAGAGAGTAGTTTTTCCAAGATTTACTATTGTACTGCAACCAAATTTCCAAAAGCAAAACCAAAAATAGGATCTTCGATCATGTTCTCATTATATGTTCCTTGTTTAGCAGTGTTCAAAGTCCTTTGCTCTAAAGTTCTGGTCGAATTTATTAAAATCAGTGTCAAGGATGATGGACTTTGAGGAGGGACTGTCTGCAACCCTTTAAACTATTGTTTTTCACTATAGTCTAAACCAACTCCACATAGGTTTTGGTCCAATTGATTGCTCTGGAAGCCTTGTACCCCTGTTACAAAGCTGTAGCAAGTTCCCATCTCCTTCAGTTGGCTTCTTTGGGAATTCTTGCACTCTAGGATCTCCTTTGCAAGGGGTCCAACAAAGATACCAGATTTGATGTTTGCCTCAGAGAGAACCCTGTGGCATCATCTGCCAAGATGTGTGTTCAGGTGTGTCTACCGAGGGAGATGTTTTTTCTGAATTTCTATGTTATCTTTGCCTTTGTGTACAGGGACCCCTTAACTGGATCTCAGCTGCCCTAATTCTATGTGGAAATGAATGACATCATGTGGTAGCTACTAATTGACCCCCAAAACATACTGATACCAAAAGAGCACATGAAATTAGGTTTTCTGAAACAGATTGTCACAGCTCTACATGGGAAGTTTGCAACCTTCAAATATTTTCCCTTAGCCGTCTGAGGCAAGATATGTAAATTACAAATATCAGTGTTCTGATCACAAAAGTAAAGTTTAAAAGGGGTAGTAGCCGTTTTCTATATTTTGTTCAAAATAATCTATTGGTAAATAACACTCATTACCCAAGTATAGAGGAAAGCTTTCAAAAAATTGCATTGTTGCATTTAGGATCTTGACATCCTCTTAGCCACATAGCATAAATGGAAAGCATTTGAATTAGTCAAGTTCCTGCAAACATACCAGTTAACTTTTTTTCAGTAAAACATTCAAGATATATATATATATATATATATATATATATATATATAGGTAAAAGACACATTTTCAAATCAATGATAACTAAGAAGTGATGAAATATATGGTTTCACAGTATTTTTAAAAATTTCATTTCAAATCTAGTTTAAAATATAAAAAATTCAAGCTATTTAATAAACCTTTTTTTCCTGAACCGAATATTTCAGATGTTGAACCTTTATTAAACGAAGAATTCAATTAAAATCATCATTAAGTGATGGAAACTTGTCTACTAATTCTCCTTGTACAAAAATATTGTCTTGAATTAACTTACAAAATTTGTTGATGTATAAAGAATTAAAAAAAACAAGCTGCAATTGAAATATATACATTTTGCAACTAAATTCTTTACAACAAGTATTTACAACATCAAGTGTCTAACCATATAAAGGTTTACTTTCAGAGTCCAATTACCAAGTTTGTAGATTATTCACTAAATCAGAACAATAGCTTGCAAACCTTTGGCACAGGGCCCTTGAAATTGCACAGCTTGTAGCATATGCTATTTTTTCTACATTCTTAATCTGGCACTGCTCATACTAAGTCTCATTTCAGGAAGGTTAAAGATCAATCCGTTCTTACTATTCATATTTGCTGCTTCTGTTAATACTGCTCGTTGTTGAGGGTTATTCTTCTGTCTCATGATAAAGAGAGAGGAACTTCTTGGAACAGGTTGTTTTCAACTTTTCTATCAAAAACAACACTAGATCAGGCTTCAAATACAGGGAAATAAAGATCAATTCCTGCTAACCATTCACATTTGCTGCTTCTGCCAATCCTGTCTGTATCCAGGAAATTTTTATAGACCTTTTCATTTAGTTTTCCACCTTCCATTGTGACAAAGCTCTTTTATTAGGTAATTTCTTCAATAAAATATGAAAAGTGTCACAGAAATTAAGGCATTGATGTATTCTTTTTTATTTGATACCAACAACTGATGGAGGAGAAATTGGCTGCTTCGAGCTCATGGAGAATATATATTAGTGGGGTACTTATATAAACTTATTCAATATCTTCAAAATGTTTTAGCTGATATGCCACATTCATTAACGTAAGTTTTCATGTTTTATCAGAGGTCATTACACAAAAGTCAAATGTTTTTACCAAAGTGGATAAAGAAAAGAAGCTTTCAAGACTTGATATTATTTTGGCTCAGTAGAACATACAAGATTCTGCATCTGTTGCTTCAAATCTCATGAGTTCTTTAGCAGCAATGGCACCTAACAAAAATATAAAAAGTATAACTTAACTCTCCTTTTCCTGTGGAGGAGAAGCAATAATATTTAAAGATTTTTTCTCTCCCTCTCTATGTTAAAAACTATAATTAACATACGTAAGAAAATCTTTTCTGAAATTGGCCTAAATTAAAAATACAAATATTTGAAAAAAAACATTATGCTTATAAAAAAAAGATTCCATGCATATATCTGAGTAATAATAAATAAAACGTTTCAGTCCATTCATGATCTTAAATTAACTATTATATTCTGAAAAAAATTAAATTGTCTTCACAAATTAAGGAAAATGGAGGTTTGTAATCCTTTTCCATATTATATAAGTTAAACAAGTAAAGCTGCAGACAAATGCAGGCAATGAGAATTTGTTTTTGTCTCAAAAAACAGTCAGTCTTTGCCACACATCTGTATAAATGTGAGAGATTTTCCCACTATCTGTCAGTCACAATATAAAAAACCAATAGAATGGTCATGGCCAAACCAAAATTTAGCATGAACACTTAATGGACCTAAGGGAAGGTTTTACAATAAAAGTTTTGATAAAAAAAAATTGTTCTATTTACATAACTATATTGCTGAATAGGACACTTTCTTTCCATTCTATAAACATATGTACATATGCATACATATCTCCTTATTTTGTATGTTTATATATAATTCTCAAAGGGTTCAAAGTGAAGGGAAACTTTTCTCCACTTCAAGAGGTCAGAAGTGATGGGGAAATTCTTCTACAAGTTTGAAAGTCTTAATCTCTTTTTACCCCTTAAATATTTAACCAGGCACAGACAGATATTTCAGGTAGTATTTTTCTTAATGACTTTAATTTTGTGTATAGGAAGAGTTATTCAACTGCAAAATATCAAGACAAGTCCATACATCATGGTAGAATAGTTGCTAAGGGCACATTTTAAAGATTTCTTAAATGAAAAAAATCAATGCTAAGGATATTTACATACTCTAATCTTTCTCTCCAGTCAGTCTGATAAGTTTTTAAATATAAACTCTGTGAAAATACAGTCAAACAATTAAAAAAGAAAATTCTTTTTCAACAATGTATATTTACAAGTCTTCAATAAAAACTTTTGCAAAATGACACATGAATATTGTCTCTATTTAGTGTGTTATTGCCCATGTGGTTTTATTTTATATAAAATAATTGTATATGACCGGCTGGTATGACAAATCATCTCTGAGTGGACGTAAATGATTGCTTTAAGGTGGAAGATGGAATGAAGAACATAAAAAGAAAATGACAACACTAATGACTCTTTTGAAGTTTGTTTGATTTTGAAAGCTTTTGGTTTTCCTCTGCCTCAACGGCATTTCATTACAGCATACTAAATAGCTCAGCTTAGAATGCGCATCGTATTGAGGGCTAGTAATTCCATTTTTTAACATTCTAGCTGGGAATACCGGCATTTCTCAGGATAAAATAATTTTTTACACACCCAGGGAGTAATCTTCTGGGATGGTCTTGGTGCTTTAATAGAGCCCCATAGGAATTTTCACGAAATCTTTTAAGCAACATTCTTCATAATAGCATATTTTCACTACCTTGCCTCAGTGAGGAAAAAATTTAATTGAATGAAGGCACATCGTGTACAGTTGGAAAGGAAATGTCATGCAGAGTAAAGTTTGCAGAAGAACCATATGAGAACAAGTCATTTTGAGCTTTCCACAATCAAATGCCATGAACCCTTGTTTTAGAATAAAGCATCTGGGTGGACTGATATCTAAAACATAAGGGAGGTAATTAGTGATGGATTCACTAGAAATTCAATCAATTCTTCTTTAACATATGTCGACTTTCACAAATTTCACTGAAAACTTTTGGAGATATTGTGTGCACAGATTGAGAAATTTTCAAAGATATTATGAATAGTGGATAGATGACTACAATCTAGGGGAGGTAATTGTGGATGGATCTGCTCCAAAATTTAGTCATTCTTTCCCTTACCTATTGTCCACCCTTCCACAAAATTTTACTGAAATTCATTAAGAACTTGGAGATATGCCGTGGATAGATTACCTTTAGAGATATTTTTGTGGTTGGCAACAGTTAGGTATGATGTAGGTGAAATAATTGTAAATGGATTAGCTACAAATTTCCTGACTTCTTTTAGAGCCTATTGAGTACCTTTTCCGCAACTTTTCATTGAAATTCATGGAAAACTTTTGGAGATATTGTGTATATAGACTGAGAAATTTTGAAGATAGCTACAATTTAGAGTAGATAATTGTGTATGAATCCTTTCTGAAATTTATTACTCCTTTCTTAATCTATTTTCCACTCATCCATAAGATTTCATCTAAATTCAAAGGGAAGTTGTGTGTATATATGTATAAATTTGCCCTTTAAATATGATTCTTAAAAGTGACAACAAAAAAGTGGCCAGTTAGCGAAAAAAGTCATTCAAAAAACAAAATTAATGATAGAGGTTAAAAAGCTAATCAAACGACACAAGAGAAGCAGTTTTAGTGAATCCGTTGAAATAGTCAGACGCAGATGTAAATTAAACAAAAATGTTATTTTGCTTGTCTGTTAACATTGAAACAATAAGCAGTGTATAGGAACACAAGAATAAACTAGCATTTCAAGAGAAATTATGAATCATGGCCACCCATATTTGCTTATTTTTATTGTGTAAATTTAGCATAAACTTTTATTGCAAAGTGAACCCTCGACAGAACACTTAGGGCTTGGATTTAGAAAACAAAACAAAAACAATAATTTTTCTATTTATTGAGGTGAGTGTGTATGCACAAAATTCTTCTTCTGAATGCTCAGAGCTTGGCAAGGTCTTGATACAGAGATGAATGCATATATATGATTGTCACAAATCCAAATTGAGCCTTGAATGGATTTGCAGTGGATAAGTAAGACACAACCTGTTCCATAAAGTTCATTTCTCTTTTTTAAAAGACAAAAGAATAAACTTCAATTACAAGCAGGATTAGCAGAAGCAGCAAATGTGAATGGTAAGAAGGGATTGATCTTTATTCTACCTCAAATATGGCACAATCTGTTTCATGAGGTTCCTCTTTCTTTATGAATTCAATGACTACCCTGTGTTCACTACATGATTCATAACGGGAGATTAATGGGTGCAAAATATCATGAAAAGCTAAAGTACCATTAGTTTTATAGTTTTGTGTCAGTTATTTGCTACATGCTTTTGCCAAATTGTAATTTGAATCAATAAGTTTATAAACAACTGCACATTGAACATTGCCCTCCACAAATGAACAAAGAAATTAATTGGTTTTTAGTATTGCATTGCCAATTATTGAGTGGATGATTTACATTACAGACGGACACAAATCTCTTTAGTTTAAAATATTTGTATATTTTCTCACCGAAATATTTAATTCCTCATTTCTATTTTTGATCATCAATGCATAAATATAATTGTTCCACAAAATTTAAATGAGAATTTTTTATGTATTGAATAAAATCTAATCTTTTGTGCTGAAATTTCAAAAAAGTCATCAATGAAATATAACTGATTTTATTGTTTATCAGCATTGAAATTTTATTACTTAAACTAACATCTTTATGACATGGAACATTCCAATATCAATTGTTCAAAATAACTATCACATAATAAACGGTTAATACAAAGTCAAGCCAAGAAAAAAAACCTTCTAAATAATCAAAACTGTTTTTTGTCAAATAAATATAAATTTGGGATTTACTGCATGAATTCTTTATTCGTGAAAATTTCATTTTTTGATTGCAAAATAAATTCTTAATCTAATTGGAATGTTAATGTTAAAGGATTATTTCAATTTAATGATAATCTGAAATGTTCTTTAATAATCGATTTAATGTGCTTAAGAAACAGAAGTAATGTATGATTGTTCTTAAATTTTGGGGATTGAAATGTTGTTTAGTGCCTATATCGATGCATGGATGATTTGATATTTTTGATGAAATATACTTTTTGAATCCTAAAATTGACAGCTTCATAAATGTACACATTTTGCCTTGACACTGCATGATGTCATTTAAATGTCAACCATTTTACAAAGGTAAAGAAATCACATGTTCTCGAAAATTTCGGGCCCTTAGAAAGAGATTATTTTTTATTAAAAAAAAGTAATATTTCCTGCTTTCAGTCCCCAAAAAGTCGAGTAAGAAAAGAACATAGGTTTTTTTTTATTGAAAAAACTATGTTCAATAAGAAATAAAACATTTTTTGTTTCTTTGGCAGTAAGTAACTTTCAAAACTATGAAAAAAAAACTATGTTTTATTCTTATTATTTGATATTTTTTGGATTGAAAGCACAAACTATCACTTTCTTGAATGAAAAAAATATTTGTTTTTCTGGAGGTAAAGTAACTTTCGAAAATACCTTTTATTCTGTTCACATTTGTATATGACATCATATGGTGTCAAAGTAAAATGTTGGGGGTGCAAAAATTATCATTGGTGTAATATTTTTGTTCCTCAATGAAGTATGCATTTATTTTTATAAATTGCATTTTATCTTTTATTTAAATTGTATTTGGTTATTATGAATATGTTTCCAAATCAGTTAGTAAAATTTAAATATCGTTATTTAGAAATACCATAACTTATTCTTTTTATTGTATTTATATGTAATCTGCTCAGTTTAGCGTCAATTATCAAACTGAAAAAGTTGAACATCACTTTTAAAAAAGGAATTTCGAAGTGAAACTCAGCTCTTTATAATCAGGTTGCCAAGACCCTACCTCAAAAATGATAATTCAGAAGATGTACCAGGAGCTGGTATATTATCAGCTCTTTTGAGAGCTTCACTTCCAGATTGACCTGTCCGTCTACAACACAATATCGATGTACACATGTTATATCTCTATGATTATTTGCTCATTTACTATACAAGAACAAAAACACACAGCAAAACTATTTTAGAGCTACTTACTGTCAGTTTTAGCCATTTTATAGCCAACCAAAAGGCCGTTTGAATAAACCATCATAAAATTGGACACTGGAATTCAGAATGAAGACAAGGCAGTTTTTAAATCCTCTATTTAAAAAATACCACCCTTTTTGTTTATGCTTTTAAAAGATTTCCCTCAAAAGTTCATGTCTTGTTTTTTCTTTTTCTAATACTTTACTCAAATTGTGCAAAGTTTAGTACCAAATTTGTTAAAAGTGTATTTACTTCTTGGTTTGATCATGTTTTTGTTGAATATCGACTTGACTATACGTCTTTGTTAAAAGTGTATTTACTGCTTGGTTTGATCATGTTTTTGTTGAATATCGACTTGACTATACGTCTTTGTTAAAAGTGTATTTACTGCTTGGTTTGATCATGTTTTTGTTGAATATCGACTTGACTATACGTCTTTGTTAAAAGTGTATTTACTGCTTGGTTTGATCATGTTTTTGTTGAATATCGACTTGACTATACGTCTTTGTTAAAAGTGTATTTACTGCTTGGTTTGATCATGTTTTTGTTGAATATCGACTTGACTATACGTCTTTGTTAAAAGTGTATTTACTGCTTGGTTTGATCATGTTTTTGTTGAATATCGACTTGACTATACGTCTTTGTCAGAAAAGAAGAAAACGGTGTCTTTGACAGAGACGTTCCCTTCGATAAAGTAGGACGGTAAGCCCCCCCCCTGTTCTCCTTCTTACTTTTTTTCTTTTTCCTTCTCACATACGAATAATCGTTGAAGTTAATAGATTTGGTTGTGTGTTTAGTATGTAAAATGTTGTTTGTTTAAATTCAAAATGACAACACACTTGTCTGATGACAATGAATATACCGGAATAATTATTTTGTGTTAAAATGGATTTTTCTAAAAATAAATTTTATGTGCGAACGGCAATCAATATAACGGATCATCATTTGATTGTTTTGAATTTTTAATTTCTTTTCAAAGTTTCATCTACAACACGAATATGATTCATCAATACAACGACAGAATTGTTTTGATTGTTTGTTTATGTATGTTTCAGGCAATGAATTTGATGGAATTCTTCTTGCTACGGGTACTTTTTTTACTCTGGCACCGGTGTGATTACGAAAGAGAATTATTTGGTGTAAGTCCGGACCCGGCCTTTTCGATTGCCTGTCATTATCTTGGGGGAATATTTTTCTCATAAAATCCCAAAGAGTCAAATTTGTCTTGAAAGAAAATTTAATCCATAAAGTTAAAGTTTATCTATGATGTTATAGTCAGGATATCTCTTTTTCTAATATTGATTTTGCGTGAAAGAAAACAAACAAGACGAAATTAGTAAGTAACGTTCGCTTAATTTCTTTGCTTCAAATACGAATTTGCTGAAAGATTTGCATGAAAAATGACGGCGAATTTTTAATGATATCTTTAATCATAATATTTTCTTTTTTATCCATCTAAAATTCCGAAAATCTGTTCGTACTCCGTGAATTCGTTGAAAGGTGCGACGGAGACTAGGCATCTTACGTGGCAAAATGACATTTTAATTTCTCTTAAGCTATCTAAGCGAAAATGCACCATGTAGACAATTTGATATGGGCCATTTTGGTATTGGCAATTTCAAATGACTAAAAGTGGCTAGATTTTGACCGTATCAAAATTCACTTGACCGTATCATCATAAATGTGACCTTTGGATAATTTTATTTGTTACATTCCAGATTTACGTATATACAGAGTAAATGGAATCAACACAGTAACCTGGCAATTAAACCAACCCAATAACCATTTTCTTACAAACTTAGCCACTTTTAGCCATGGAAATGACCCATATCCAAATTGCTACATGATGTGTCCTTTCAAAAATGGCCTGAAGATAAAGGAACAAAAGAAAGGCTTTTGATTTCATTTTTGCATAAATTTCGGAGGAATATGTTGTTTAACTATACTTTTTGGTGATTATTTGGAATCGGTAACTTTGAACAGTTGGCTAATTTTTTTTTTTTGTTATCAAGATAAACGCTGCACATGATAAGGTACTACTAATGTTGAACTTTTACAAAGCAAATTTTTGAATTTGTATTTAGTGTTGGAATGAGGGTTAGAATCAGTGTTGTAGTTAACCAACGTAAGATTATTTTTTAATCATTCATCCCAAACCCTAACTCCAATCGTACCTACTGACCCTATCAAAAATAATGTGATTTGAATATTGGTAAAGATTTAGCCACTTTTTAGACCTTCAAGATGGCCAATTTGAGAAAATTGCTCCATATTAGTTAAATTGTAGTAGTAGTTATGGTGTCTGTCTTGATTACCTCTCCTGCAAAATATTTAGATATTTTTATCTTACATTGTCTGAATATTATACTTTTTGGAGCCTTTGTATGACTTCGAGTATAAATTTTTTGTGGTATGATACTCAAGTTAGCCAAGCCATCTATATAATGTGGTCCCAGTGGTTCAATTGACTCAGGTAAAGTATTTTGAAATATATGAATAACACATTTGATTTTACAAAATATCACTTCTGGATTAAAATTCTCATAAGATATATTGAAAGCAATTCCATCAATTTCATTTCAACAGATATTTAAGCAAGTCTGGTTTGTCACTTAATAGTAACCATTATGTAACCAATGTCTTTCGGCAGCTTGACATGTTAGGGTAATCAATTGAAAAAATTGGAAACAGATAATCAATGAATAAGTTTCTTCTCTCGACTTTTGTTGAGCAGTGATCACTAAAAAGGTCTGAATTCTCAGAGACAAATGTGAATGCTACTAAACAAGAACGAATGTATACTTAGATTGTAAATTGATCTTATTTTGGAGGATTCTCAAAAAAACAAGAAGCATCTTTTCTAGACATAATAAGGAGTGAATGCTTGAAATTTCAGCACTCTAGCCCCTTTGATATAGTTTATGCACGTGATACATACATAACCAGCCAGGCAGACCAGCTTAAAAAATGAAGAGACATATGTTAACAGTTAAGGTTAATGCATCTTTTCATATGTTAGCATGGGCTGGCATTCCTGGTAATTGTTTGGAATAGATTCTTGGAAACATGTTGATACTTTGCAAGGGAGATAACTTCTTAGCAGGCATGATTTGCTGTTGAACTATTACAGAATAAATGAAAGCAGAAAACTCTGAACATATGAAAATGTATTTCATCAATTTTAACTACAAAGGATATGATTTAGTGGTAGGGTCATGGTTAGGTTTTGTTTTGTGTATTAGATTAGAATACCCAGCTACAATTAATCACTTGGAGGTGAAAAGAAAGATCAGATTAAATCAGATGTTTTCTTCCAATTAAAATCAAATGATAAAATAATGATGTTTATCTCCCTTTTATCATATACAGCGTCTATCCTGATTATCTCCCTTGCAAAATATTGACAATGTTTTGGTGAACCTATTCCAAACAATTACTGCACTCCCTATATTAGAATTGCACTGGTAAATGGCTATGGATATTGATGAATTCTACATATTCATTTTAATATGTAAAAGCTCATTTTACTTTTTTGTTTGTTTATTATGCTAAAGCAAAAAAATTGAAAATTAATGATTTTTGTTGCGAATTGAACCTTGACTCAAATGATAGATCCATTACGGCATGACACTTTTGATACTGAGAATGTTATAAAATTTATTCATCCACGTCACCCATTTTAATAATGATGACACGCAAAGTTCTGAGCATCCAACCCCCATAGAGGCCCATGTTGGCCCTCTCAGTTTTTAGTGTCAACATTATCAAAACATTTCAAAGTAGGTTTAGATCAAGATTCGGGTCATACCCACAGAATTCCATAACAATCGGTGGTTGTAAGATGAACTGAAGATTGGGGGCATGTTTAGCATTATAATTATCTTGTAAATAGAACTCAGCCGTTGAAAATTTTTTTCTCACCCTTCCAAAGGTAATGGTTGTGTTATTGATTGAAAACACGAACATTTTCTTCTGGAAAAATTGTTTCAATATGATTTTTAGCTTTTACTGATTATCCAAACCTTAGCAAAATGTTAAAATCTGTCGGATTTAAAAATAAGTCTTTTTAAAGACAATAAAACATGAACTAAAGTTGTATGCATCAACAATAAAATATAAGAAAAACAAACATTTTTGCCTTATTCCCCACTTGGTGGTGCACACACTCCTGGTAAAAACCACTGACTAAGGGTTATCTGAATTTCAACCGAATGCAAAAGCGCAAGGAGGAATTTTCCCTTTCACCATACAACATGTAAGAAAAAAGATAATCATTTGTTTTATGTCACTTGAGGGGAAGATAAATAAACTTGATGTTGAAAATAGCAGATAAAAGTTAAATGCTATTTTTAACATCAAGTAAGCAGGTACAATGGAAATTTATAAGGAAAAACACATTGATACTTGTCATTACATTGAATAGATTGCATTGTTTGTATAACCATTCTTATCAAGTGAGTGAGTGTGTGGACCTTCAGAATTAAGGCCATCTTCTCTACATTGTGCCAGAAAAAGAGAAAAATATCTGTGAAAAGCATTATCACAAAAGAATGTAGTTCCCTTTTCCATCAGCTGTCCCTGCACAGGTTTCACATATCATGAGTTTCTCTATCTTATTTAGTTCTTTGAGTTTTGTGATATGTGATGTGGATATAGCGATGACAAGCACCTGCAGAGAAGTCTCTCACTTCATCCTATTCTATTTTACCCATAGCCAAGGGGGAACAGACAGATTCATGCCCTTCCTAAGTGCATTAGTGCCTATCTCAGTCAGTGTTTGAAATAGGCCAGCTTATTATAGACCTGTTTATTTTCTGTGCTGCTAACAGTCACTTCCAGAAAGAATCAATTAGTAATAAATATTCTATAATTGATGTCACTTGGGTCCAATATATTACAGAAGTACCAAATCATCAACAAAAAAGGTCCAAAAAACCAACTGTTATATTGTGTCTTGCAAATATTTGGGATCTTCACCAGACAATCATTAAAATAAGAATTTTTTCCAGTTCAAAAATATTGCATTTTTTTATTATGTACAAATACTTACTAGATGAGAAATATGTATCAACCTTAGTTGAAAAATACAAGAAAGTACAATGTGTACAATTTATCCATATACATCAGAAATACCATAATTCCCCATGTATAATTTACATTTTTTCCCCCGAGAACTTTGAGCTAAAAATCATGTGTCTTTTATCTACAGAAATATTATTGCAGAACACTTTTTCAACTCTGTTTATTGGGTGTAGAAGATCCGTTCAACTGCCACCATTCCTGTGATGGTGACTGATCATATAGAAAACTGAAAACATACTTGCCAGATAGCTGTAGTGAAAGTAATCTACTCTTTTAATCATGTCTTTTTCAGGTAATTAAAATCATAAAATCATAAAAATATAGGTTTTTGCTAAAATTACCTTTTTTATCATTCTTTATTTTTTAAGAAATTGTTGCAGCTCTACAGTTACAGATAATTTTTCAGTTTTGTTAAAAACCAATTTATCTGAATGGAACAAAATAAATATAATCAGAAGCAGCCCAAGGGAGGCCCCGCAACTGTGAGGAGTATTGTAGCTCTTGGGACCCAATATAGTTGAGTAACCCTGAAAATTGTTTCAAAAAATGATCTAAAAAAAAATATGATTCGATTATAACAAAGTGAGGAAACAACATTTTGATTTGGGGATAATTTACATTTCCCTCTTGGTGGTGAAAATTGTTTTTCAGGATTGTTCCTGAAGGGTTGGAGGAAAAGTTAATCTGAAGCTCTGGTTGTAGTCATTAGAAGTTATTGGTTATGAATGGATTTAACGGAATTGGAAAACTTCTTTTGAATTTCACATTCTCTTCAAATAGTCTTACTGTCCTCTCAGAATGTTAGCGCCTTAAACACTTACCTTGAAAAATTCATATTGTCTGGATTATTGATTAGAGTTTGGGAATAAAAGTTGTTGTGGGCAATTTTTTTAAAAACTGTTGATAATTCAAAGTCCTTTTGATCATCTTTTATCATACAGTCTTGATGCGATAAGGATAATTCTATTTGCTAAAAAGTGAATTAATTTTATTTATTGTCTTTGTCAAGTAGGAAGGGAAAAGCACTAAAAAAAGAACATTGCTAAAAAATCTGAATTTCCCTTGTCCTGATCGCATAGCAGAGGTGTAATTGAAATTTTAAAGTGAAAGGCTGTACAACATTTGATCGGTGGACTCGTCTAATGGTGTGGCGTAAGTCAGTTTTCAAAGTGTTATTTTGTATTAGTAAGTTGCCTGTTTAACTTGTGTCACTGCCGTATATGACTGTGGATATTTTTAGATCACGAGAACCTCTCATGGAAGTTTTGGATATGAAAACTAGTGTCCGACATAACAGATAGGAAATTGCTGTAAAGTGTTCAGCATAATTTCATCATTTGGAGAACAATTTCTTTTGAGAATCAATGTCACAACTTTTGAATCGCAATAAATGGTTAGATATACAATTATTTTTCCACGCTTCTCTTGTTGAAGTAATTCTTGATTATCTTTGTAACAAACTTCTTCAAATTAATAGAATCACCATTGATATGAATTATCTTTGAAAAATAGTTTTATGACAATGTAGATTAATGGAAAAACTCACCTGAGCTAAACATGAATCCATTGCTTTTATACCAAAAAGGGCATGACTAGGTGGTTGGGAAATTTTTTTTGTTTTCAATGAATGGGAATTTAATTCTTTTAATTCAGAGATATATGCACTCAAATTGTGATGGCAGAAAATGTACTTCTAGAGAAGCGAGGGACGGTTGGAACTGTGTAATTTCCTATCTAGATATTCTTTGGTATGTGTTTAAATGGTACAGACTTATTTTTGTCTGTCATGGAAAACTTATGCTTGCCATAGATGAATGGGTTGTCCTTTCATATTAAATTGGTGTCATCATTTAATGCATTTCATCTATACACTATCTCCTCTGCAGGAATGGATGCATTGACGATGATTACCAATTGTTTTCTACTTACTGTTCTTTTGGTAACATCTTTTCTCAACACGTGTCTTTTGAATATTCTCATAGATTCCTAAATGCTTGGCTATAAAAGCAAAAATATTGTTTTTAACTGAAATATATTTTGTACATTTTGTGTTTTTCATGTTCTACATGATTCTTTTTTGCAAAATAATTTCTAAACCTTCCCTTATGTACACAGCAACTCATAAAAAAAACATCAACTAAAGAATACATTTTTCATAAATCTTTTAAACTTTTCTTAAATATGAAGAGATGTGAAGAGGAAAAGTTATTCTTATGTTTTATTCATTTAATAATTGTTGTTTCAAGATACTTATTTTATTTATAAACTGAACATGAAATGTGTGATGTTGAGTTAATTGAAATACAAACTGAGTTGTTATAATTTTTCAGTTGCAAAAAATGCATAAGTTTAGTATTTTTTCTGATAATTCCTTTTTTTGTTCACAGATATTGCAATGAAAAATTGATTGCCATAATCATTGATTTGGTGTTGAAGATGAGAAGGAAGAAAGGAAGGATTTTTTTTAAAAAGTATTTACACTTATTTCTGTAAGTTTTGTGACTATGAATTTCCACATCAAAAACATATTCATTGACACATATTGGAGAGATGCTACTTTTTGTGATGTGCAGATCATAGTTTTTATCAACCTAAATTTATGAAGTACAAATGACAAGAGACACTTATCGACTCTTATCTAATGTGTTGATCAGCATTTTCACAAAGTACAAATTCAAGTCATGAAAACATTCCAAAAGAAATCTTATTCTTGCATAGTCTGTAGGTAACATTTTCACATTTAACAGTAAACATGCAAACACATCCCAAAGAGAAACCCTACTCTTGTCAAGTGTGTGGATCAGAATTTTCAAAAAATTCACATTTAATATCACACATGCGAACACACACTGGAGAGAAACCATTCTGTTGTCAAGTATGTGGATCAACATTTTCTCAGAGTTCAACTTTGAAGATGCATATGCGAACACACACTGGAGAGAAACCCTTTTCTTGTCATGTATGTGAATCCGCATTTATAACTAGTTCAGCTTTGAAAAGACACATGCGAACACACACCGGAGAGAAACCCTTCTGTTGTCAAGTGTGTGGATCAACATTTCCAAGGAGTTCAAATTTGAAGTTGCATATGCGAACGCACACTGGAGAGAAACCCTTCTCTTGTCAAGTGTGTGAGTCAGTATTTTCACAGAGTTCAGCTTTGAAGACACACGTTCGAACACACACTGGAGAGAAACCCTTCTCTTGTCAAATGTGTATGTCAGCATTTCCACACAGTACAGCTTTGAAGAGACACATGAAAACACACACTGTGAAGAAACCTTCTTGCAAATATTCCGATTCTCCAATTTAAATAAACTCTTTCGAATACACACTGGAGTGAAAACATATTTGAAAAGTCTCATTAACACACTGAGTCATAACCTTGTACTAATAAAATTTTGTACAGCATTTCACTAAAATCACATTATAATACACATGCAGAATAATAGATGAACCTGACACCACCAATTTCGCTGGTCTCAAAGTCAATGTGCATTATTCTAATCAATTACCTGTTTTTATTATTTTAATGAGTTTCGGACTGGCATTTTTCTTTGTACAGCCACTCTTAAGTGTCTCAAAGTTTACGAGGCTTGATCAAGAAATATCTGGACTACAATGGTGAAAATAGATACATGAAATCACGTAGGTATCATTTGTTAACTGAATGTGGTTTATTTCATTCAAATATTTCAATCAGTTCAATTAGAATTTGAGGTGATTTTTGTACTATTTTACTGATAAACCTGATTAAATAGTAGAGAGCCATGTGAAGTTTTATTTCAAACTTGGAAAAACAGCAAAAGAAGCTTATGAACCTTTGGAAATGGCCTTTAAAGAAGATGCTCTGAGTTGGACGATCTATTCTGAGTAACTTTAGTCAAATAAGACAGAAGTCCAGACAGGCATTCATCTTTCAAAATCAATGAAAATATTAGCAAAGTTGGCCAAATTATTCATGATGATCAGCGTCTGACTGTTAGAGACATTGGAGAGGATGTAGGAATATCTTACAGTTCTTGTCAAGACATTTTAACCACGTGTTTGAATGCGAGACATGTTGCTACAAAGACCAGAAAAACAAAACATTAATGAAGAGTTGCTTTTTAGGTTCAACAATTTTTAGTTAAAAGCAAAGTCACACTGATTCCCCCATCACCAAACTCTCCTGACTTGGTCCCATGTAACTTCTTAATTCCAAATGAAAAAGATATAATTTTGAAAAGCATGGAAGGAGTTTTCATGTAAATCTAGATGCAATGCTTCATAAGAAAAACTGTTGTGTCAGTCAAATGTAATTCAGCAATGCCTTGCATAATATGGTATCGATATTGTATTGTTATCGTATTGCTGTACTAATTGTTGAAATTGAATAGATGCTGAAAGCAAAAACACATTCAATTATAAAGGACCTTGAACACTGCAGTTTTGCAGTTTTGGAATTGAGTGACTACACTAGTTGAGTTGTACACATTCCTGATTCCGAAACTTTTAAAGCCAATATGATGTCACTAGTGGGAAATTCCACACCTTACACCACTATAGTATGATTCAAGATAAAAGACAAGGCTGATTTCTAAGGCTTTAGTCGGTGGATTCTGACTACATTAGAAGCTTAGTTATCTTTGTTTAACTCTTTTGAAAATTTGAACCATGATTGCAAAACAAATGAAGTCCCAATTTAAACAAATTATCATCATTTAAACATTTTTATTTATCTTTCTTACTTTTACCTTGATCTATTTCACTACTGCCACTCTTTTACTCCAATTCAGTTCAATAATGCTTTCCCCTGTGTCTAAACATAGAAAAATTCCAGTAAAACTAAAAAATGAAATAAAGCTGCTTTTAAAATATCTTGAAAACTCTCTTTTTCATGAATTATAAGAGTAACACGATCATTTTTCTGTACCCAATCTAATTGAAATGGAGGTATATATGTAAAGAGATATCCCCAAGATATCTCATTAACTATTTACAAATTCTGAAATCCAAACTTACAAATATTGCCGATCCCAGGCATTTCAGATGAGGTATACTTCACACTGTATTACACAAAATCATCTGTTATTGTCCAAGATTTTTAGTAAGTTACAATGCTTTTTGTATCATAGTGTCTAGAAAGGTATTTACTGTGAAAACAATGGTTCCAGTTTTCTCCACCCAATGATGAAATCTGACATTTTACAGGGAGAAAAATATGCTTTATATATATATACATATATATATATATATATATATATATATATATATATATATATGCTATGTTCCTAAAAAGATGAATGCATTTTCCAAAACCATTCTTGTGGTTACTGAAGTTTTGATAAATAGAAAGTAGGTTTATTTTGCAAATATTTCAATATTCAGAACATGGAAGTAAAAGTAAAACAAAAAATCAACAATACAATAACAGACATATAGGAAGCATTGAGTTTTGCAAATGGTAAAGATATTAGCAATCATCTCTAGGCTTCTGTTAATTTATAGTTTAACCCTTTCTAGATCAACCTATTATGGATACTTAATTTCTGATGTTTCACATAAGCAAAATGATAATTTATTGTGTATAATTGGCTAATTCAGCCAAAATATATATAAGGTTTATAGTTCCCCAGGCTATATAGCACAAAAGACTATACGGACAATATCATTCCATTCGAAATGTCTTGTAGGAGGAACGTTCACTTCCACGTAACAATCGATCTTAAATGTATCATAAATTTAAAAAATCAATGACAATTTGTTTTTTATTTACTTCTAGGATAAAGAACACAGTATTATCACATCACTTTTTTTACATGTTTTTCCTATTCAGTCATGTTGTGTGGATCGATTTTTACATAGGTTTCATACTATGATGATGTCATTATGTATAGTTTGAATAGCAGGAAAAATATCATTTACTTTATTTCTCATGACACATATGTTGCAATAGACTTTCAAAAGAGGCATATCCCAGCAGTTGGTACTTTTGAGATACAATGGTCAAAAAAATTGCTGTACTATATATGGTACTGATTGTGTATCAAGTAAATGTTGAATAGAATTATTTTTATCCCCAAGGAAAAAAACAAACAGTGACTATCACTCTTTATAGGTGTTTGTCACTGTTGTTGTCATCATCATATCCTTTCTCACAATTGGATGACTGCTATACCTCAGTTAAAAACATTTTCTAATAGTGTCCATGCATGATAATATACTGAACAGATTTTATAAAACTCATTTAATACGAAAGATGAAAGATGATGTAATTATCAAGTATATCTTTATGGAACCTGGAATATCATGGATGAGATTCATCAAATAAGTTAATACATCCATTCTGACAGCAAATTCCTGCAGCAATGGAATAAATCAACCAATCAACACCATTGTATTTTAGCATTGACTGGATTTAAACTGGTAAATATTGGTCTAGTTTTAGCACTTCTAATCCCTACTTTCTGACTTTACTGCTTCTCTACCACTTCTTCACAAGTCTGACTGATAGAATAGGGAACTACGTGTAGAATTTTTCATCATACCATTGGAATATAAACAAAAGTTTTGTATAAATGTGTAGAAACTAAAATTTCTTTCTATTCAGTTAGAATATGATTTAGTCTGTTCAGATAGTATAATGGTTAGCATTGAATTCTTTTTGAAAATTTGATGGAAATTTAGCTTAAAATGACTTTAAACATTATGAACATTAGATTTTCATGAATGATTCTGTTTAATAAATTGTAACATCTCAAAAAAAGATTTTCATTTCAGGATGAGAACAGGCAATACTTGGATTTGACAATTTGACTCTATTCAATCTATGAATGAATCTTCAAAATACTTTATTAAATCCACTTCTACCACAGATATATATTGAGCATTCCATTGGACCTTGTCTACTTTTCATCTGGTTCAAAAACTGGAAATACTACACAATAATGAACTATGATTCTAGGCTCAAACCTGACTATTTTCAAAAAGCCATATTTAATTCCTTTGTTTCCTTCTAAAGAGATGAAAATATCCATGATACAACAGAGGTAATTCTTGTTCACATAGCTCTTCTTTTTAGCCAGAAATAAGTCAATAAATTTTCTTTCATTCTTACACCATCCCCAAGGTATAAATTTTATGTTGAAGTCTGCAAAATTCTTTCAGTTTCCATTTTGAATTTTGTTTACTCAACAAAATAACTTCTGTTTAATAAAATCAAATCAATCCTGTTGAGAAAAGCAAATTACTGTCGCCATGAGCAATTTGTTGTCAAAGAAATAAAGTGAGTGTTGTGTCTATAATGTCTGTTGAGAATAGCTGTAATTCAAATATGATTATCACTGATTTCTCTTGTCAGTGGTTGTGATGACAGATCAAACTAGACTGAGGAAATGTTTTTGATATCAAAGCAAGAGGAATTAATTATATCAGAACTCAAGTTGTGATTAAATAAGAAGAGATTTTGTACACTTATTCAAATATACATTTCACATACGAAATGGAATTAGGAATTATAACTGAGATTTTTCCATGATCCTTTAATGGAAGATGGTTAATCTTTTTATAGCCAGCTATTAGTGAGGTTCTAAGTATCATTTTCCACAAACAAGGGACATTCTATTTTCATTTGTGGTTTTCTTGGCAAGTAGTTGGTGGTATAGGTAATGATGTTGGGATCCACCAATCACCTGCCTTATATCGTGAACAACATATTAATAACCTGTATTATATCGGGGGACACCTATATTATTTTTTGAAAAAAACCCAAATAGATTCTAGATCTTACCTCAAAAAAATATCTAGATTTTAAAATTTACTTTTTCAAATAAATTTGAATTTCAAACAAAAAAGAATCTTTTGCGAAATCCTCTCAGATATTTATAGCAAATATGATCCATGGGTTGATGATTTTCCTCTAAAGTATGATTCAAAACTGGTCAAATTTATGATCTCTTATTGGGGCAAAAGATCCAAATTAGGCTTTCCGCAGAAAGTACTGGAAAAATCTCATCTGTAGGTAAGAAGGTATTCAGTGAGTTTGCAGTATTGAAATGAATAAGGAATTATGTAAAACTAATTCTGGACGGTGGTCTTCATCTTGATTCAGCTTGTACATCATCTATGGATGGGCTGTTCGTGCATGGCATAAATACATTGATTCAGTTATTAAACTATAATAAACATGGGATAAGTGCTTTACATCAATTCTGCATCACTATTTTATCTTGGTTCTTCTTTTGCATCATCTCTTGATGGGCTGTCATGCACTGCATAGACACATTCATCCAATTATTAAACTATAAAAAGTACAAGGTAGGTGGAATTTTTTTTGTCGCATGGTTGATGTGACTGTTTATTATAATGTCCTTATATTGACCCATTGCTGCTGATTTCCTTCCATGTAGTCAAGAAGATGGTGCGTTTTTTTCTACAGGCATTTTGAGCCTCTTTTGATTCTATGAAGGCCCAATCAAAACCACTGCTGCAAATCAATGAACAATGTGAAAGACACAAATTTCATCAACAATAAAGATCTCAATCAATAATCCAGTGATGATTATCAGATTACTTTTAAAATTACATGATTAATTTTTAAAATTGGGTACTTTTTCAATCATATATCTATGGTTATCTGAATGAGTGGGTGATGGAGGCAAAAATGTTGGTATCCACGATCTAACCACCTCATTTGGCGAACAGCACGATAAAGAACTGTGGTATATGGAGGGATGCTACACTAATACTTATCCTTTTTTTTTTTGTTCCTTTTTGCTGATTTAAAATCATTTATGATTGAAGAAATGAAAAGTGAAAATTCCTGTTCTTTCTTTAAATTACCTCCCTTGAGTGTAGCTCTTTGGAAGATATTTTCCTACTTGAATTGCCAAGCGATGTTTTTACTTGTAAACCACAAACTGTGAAATTTGTTTTAAAAGAAAATTCGATCCATAAAGTTAAGATTTATTTGAAATGTCAGAGTTTCTTTCTTGGTCCCAATGTTGATATTGCGTCAAGGAAAACAAACCTGACGAAATAAGTAAGTAACGTTCGCTCAATTTCTTTGTTTTAAATACGAATTTACTGAAAGGTTTTCATGAAAAATAACGATTTTTTAATTTTTATGAATGTCTTATCATCCCTTTTCAATAATATTTTATCTTTCAAATTAAATGCATTTTAATGGGAAAATTTCGATGTGTAACACATTTGTGGTATGACATGTTGAAATTAAGCATCTTTCGGATTTTCGGATTACATCAGGATTTTGCATCTTCTAATCGGGACGTGGACAGCTTCGATGGTTGAATGTCAAAACTTACCATATTCATGTTTTTTAATGTTAAAATTTGATATTTTAAAGTTCCCGGACAGCCTCATTTTTACTCATGTTTTCAAAGTTCGTTTGAAATAAATGATAGAATTTATCACCTTTCGAATGAATGTTTCAAATTTCAATATTTGAGTACTAAAATATATCTAAAATCAACCAGATAATGATATTTTGCCCCTTTCCCTGCGTCCAGACTCAAGAATTTAGCATTTTTCATTGACCACGCATTGGAGTTTTGCATCTTCGATTGCCCTGACAAAGACTCTCCTCTGGAAGCTTTCAATGATAAAATAAAAACTTTATATGGTTGGATGTCAAAAATGAGCATTTACGTGATTGAATGTTAAAATTTAGTAACTTTCAGTGCCTAGATGTTGGGAAAAAATATTTGCCAGTGCTCAGCCAGTCTGTTTTGACTATTCTAAATATCAATAATTCATCACTAATATTTGTTTAAAAATGCGCATTTAGTCTCACTTAGTGTCAAGACGTTTGAATTTAGCACCTTTGACTGAGCAGATGTTGGTATTTAGTATTCCCATTGTAGACAACCTCTGACAGCTTTTGATGGTGGAATAAAATAAATTTCCGAGGTCAGTTGACAGATATCCGGGCGGCTCATAACAACTTTTAGCGTCACAATCAATTTTAAGTAATATTCTATCTTTCATCCGCGATTTTTATTATTTTATTCTTATTTTCTATTTTTCAACCTTTTTTTATCTTTCATCACCCCCCCCCCCATTATCTGAAATCAGACGATTTTTTTCATTACTGTCGACAATTTTTTTTCTTATATTTGAATTATCTCCAATCATCACTTCTTTCTAGGTACTGCCTGGACATTTCTTAAAATGGAATCCTAGTAATTATTATTTTATATCAAGATGTATCAGCTGTATTAATTTGAAGCACTGGACATTCATCAAAATGAAATCTTAGTAATTATCATTCTATATCAAGATTTATCAGCTGTGTTAATCTGAAGCATATGTAAGTATAGGAAGTATATCAAATGAATATTTATGCTTATTTTCATTTTGCAAGTATCCAAAAACTTATGTGTCTCCCATTTTAAATACTTCTACTAAATTTCCCAAGTATAGTACAACTAAATTGTTGTTGACCAGGAAAAGACAATTGGAGTAATATAAATACTGCCAGTAAATAGCCCTAGTACAGTGCTAGTAAATCATTGTTGACAAGGAAAAGCCTCAGTGACTATTTGAGTAATGTAAATATCTGGGCTCAAGGATTCTATTGAGTGGTGAATGGTCTAAAAAGTTAGGGTTAGTCAAAGGTTTCAAATAGAAAGGGTTAAATGCATTTAGCATTCTATTTTTCCAGGATTCTCTAGATGTAATTATATGTGATTGTCTTGGAAACAAAAACTTCTCTAAATGAACTCATTACCATTGATATGAGTTTTTTCTCATTCCCTTTCAATGTTATCTTTCACAAATAGTTTAATGACAATGTAAAATAATGGAAAAACTCAACAAAGCTGAAGAGAAATCGGTCTCTTTCATATAAAAAGAGAAAATATTTCTGTGGTTGGTAATAAGTTTTTGAAATGAAGAAAATTCTATTCTTTAAATTCTGAAATATATGCAGGCACATTGAGAAGTCCAAGATGTTGAGCAGGAGGTACATTTTCAGTTGTGTGATTTTAAATTCAACATCAACTTTTTTTGACTGTTATTGGAAAGCCCATATGGCCAATAAATTGATCAGTTGTCCTTTCATATATAATCAATAACAACTTTTAATGCATTTCCTTTATACACTTGACTATATCATCTGCACAAATGGAAATATTGAGGATCGCCAAATGTTTTCTACTTATCTTTTTTCATGAATCCTTCTCTCAACATTTGTCTCTGGAATCTCATACATTCCTGGTTGATTGATTATAGAAAGCAAAATTATTGTCTATTTCAACAGAAATATATTTTGTAAATTTTCAATTTTTTTTTTTTATCTGATGAATCCATCTGACAAAAATGTAAAGAGTTGTAAAGATGAAAATTCCAACGTTTCGATCACTTTATTTCCGAAATCTTAAATCTACAATTATGCTTGTTTTGTTTGTTATATTTTAAAATGTTAACAATTTTTTCATTGTTTTTTGATGAATAACGAAATGTCTTTGTGATGAATGAAATTTATAGAAAAGTCAAAATATGAATCTTTGGATTGTATTTCATTTAATTATTGTTGTTTTCAACAAAAACAAATCAATTTTATTTAGTAACTGAACATAAAATGTGAGATATGTTGACTTCTTTGTTGTATTATTGCAAATAATACATGCGTTGAGTATTTTCTTTAATGAAACCTCTTCTTTATTCATAGGTATCGCAAAGAAAATTCAATGGCCGTACACTGTAATCATTGATTTGATGATGAAAATCAAGAAAAACAGATTCAATCATATTCTTGGCAGATCTATTGATAATCACATTTTGAAACATATTTGAATACACACAAATTAGATAGATATGCTACTAGTGTGTGCATTTACACCAACTTCAATTTTGAGAATTAAAGGCCGAGAGACTGAGGAGAAAACCAACTCAAGTGTGTAGATGAGTATTTCCACACAGTATAAATCTATACATATGGAAACAGCCCTACAAAAAACTTTATACTTGCATTGTTTACATATCAGAATGTTCACTGACTTCACATTTGAAAGTATACATGCATACACTGAAGAGAAAACTTTTGGGTAAAGCATGTTGATCAGGCTATTTTAAAAGTTCAGATTAATAAAACATGCATAAACACTCAAGAGAAACCATACTCTTATTGTGGATCATCATTTCCAGCTTTGAACAGACATGGAAAGACATACTACAGAAGAATCCTTCCCTTGTTTAGTGTGTGGATCAGCATTTTCAGAGAATTTGCTTTTGAATAGACACATGCAGACACACGCTGGAGGGAAACCCTTCTCTTGTCAAGTGTGTGGTTCCAGCTTTTCAAAGAACTGGCATTTGAAGAGGCACATGCATACACACACTGGAGAGAAACCCTTCTCCTGCCAAGTATGTGGATCAGCATTCTCCCGGAGGGAAGTTTTAAAGAGACACATGCGTACACACACTGGAGAGAAACCTCATACATGTCGGATATGTGCATTAGCATTTTCTTGGAGTTCAACTCTGAGAAATCACATGGAAAGCCATGCTACAGAGAAAAACTTCATTTGTACAGTGTGTGGATCAACCTTTTCAAGAAATTCGAATTTGAAATCACATATGCGTACACACACTGGAGAGAAACCCCACTCTTGTCAGGTATGTGGATCAGGATTTTTAGACCGTTTAGCTCTGAAAATACACATGCGAACACACACTGGAGAAAAACCCTTTTCTTGTCTAGTGTGTGGTTCAGCATTTTCAAACAGTTCTGATTTGAAGAGACACATGAGAACACACACAGGAGAAAAACCTTACTCCTGCCAACAATGTGGATCAGCATTTACTACAAACTCAGGTTTGAAGGTACACTTGCAAAAACACACCGGAAAGAAACCCTTCTTTTGCATTGTATGTGGATCCACATTTTCAAAAAACTCAAATTTGAAAGTGCACATGCGAACCCACACTGGAGAAAAACCTTACTCTTGTCAACTATGTGGATCAGCATTTTCTACTAACTCAGGTTTAAAAGTACACATGCAAACACACACTGGAGAGAAACCTTTCTCTTGTCAAGTGTGTGGATCAACATTTCCAAGAAATTCAAATTTGAAATCACATATGCGTACACACACTGGAGAGAAGCCCCACTCTTGTCAGGTATGTGGATCAGCATTTTTGAACAGTTCAGCTTTGAGAGTGCACATGAGAACACACACTGGAGAGAAACCCTTTTCTTGTCAAGTATGTGGATCAACATTCTCAATGAAATCATCTCTGAAGATACATATGCGAACCCACACTGGAGAGAAACCCTACTCTTGCCAAGTATGTAAATCAGCATTTTTGGACAGTTCAGGCTTAAAGAGACACATGCGAACACACACTGGAGAGAAACCTCACTCTTGTCAGGTATGTGGATCAGCATTTTCAAACAGTTGTGATTTAAAGAGACACATGCGAACACACACAGGAGAAAAACCTTTCTCTTGTCGAGTGTGTGGATCAACGTTTCCAAGAAATTCAAATTTGAAATTACACATGCAAACACACACTGGAGAGAAATTTCACTCTTGTGAAGTGTGTGGATCTGCATTTTCAATGAATTCATCTTTGGAGAGCCACATGCAAAGGCACACTTGAGAGAAGCCTTCCTGTTGTCAACTGTGCTCTTGCTAAGTGAGTGGATCAGTATTTGGAGAAACACATGCAACCACGCAGTGGTGAGAAACAAAATTCAAAAAGTCATATGCTACACACTAAGAGGAAACATTGTTGTCAAGATAATTATCAAGTATTTCACTTTTTTGAGATAATATCCAATAAATTTGATTTAGTAGTTCACAATGAAGGGCAATCTTAGTCATGCATATTACATGTATTAGATTTTCCATGAGATTTTGATGTAAGATCTCACAAAAACAGACAGGAGGGAGATCATTATGTGTATTTTCATGTATTGTTTTGTTCACTACATTTTGTCATTCCTAGTAAGAGTGGCTATAAACTGTAACCATTGAGTTAAAACAGTAATATATTGTTAATGTGTGATCGTATGTAAATATGGGTGTCAATCAACTTTGCAGAGAATACTAAAGACAACAAAAAAAACAAGTCACAATATGTCTGTATAAAGATTTTTTTTTTAATATAATTCAGACAAGAAATTGAACTGTTTTCAAGGAAAAAATTATATGTATCAAGTTCTTCTCTTTTCATATAAAGATGGATACATTTTTCCCAGAATAAAAGAATCATTGAACTTTTATTTCTTTTCACATACTTTATCAAAAAATTCTTCTGTCAGTTGAGTAGAGTTTCCAAAAATAATTTTTTTCATCTTTTTCAACACAGCATGGAGAGGAGAATATACCAGCAGCCAGTTCTTTCAATTCTGTCCCATTTTTCAACCATTTCTTGTCTGCTTTTAGTCAAATTTTCCAGTGGCAAGCAATAGTTTCTTTGTATTGGTTAAATTCAAAGCCTACTTATTTTCAGATTTATAACCTCTAAACAAAATTAAATTTCCTAGGACAGCTATTAGGTAAAATAATTCTTATTCATTTTTATGATGAATTAATTTTATGCACTGCAAATATTTATATTTGGCAAGTAAAAATCCTCTGTGCTAACATTAGCAGGGTGATATTTTAGCAGCTATAAAGTGCTACTAGGGTAATGCAATTGAGAAAAATTGTGGAACCATATGACACCACATGTATTTGAAAATATTGCTGAGAAACCATATTCTTGTGACATGATGCACCAAAAAAGAATATTTACATATAAACAAGGAAGAAAACTATATTCTCATTAAAAGTGTAGATCTTATTTTCCAAAAACTTGAAACTATTTAATCTCACTGTTGAATTGTACAACAACCCAAAGTGTTGTTATTTTGGTGAAAATGCCACTGAAAATCTTTTCTAATCATTGTCAACATTTTCTATTTGTATACTTAGATGTAATTCAAGTTTGGTGACAAAAAGACCACTTTACCCAATAAAATGGCATATAGATATATCATTAACATATGGTGGTCATAGTCCCAGGGTGTGCTACCATACTGAGCCTACCATTGCTCTCTCAATGATCAAGTCAAACCCCTCCCCCCCGCCCGAAAATCTCCCAACTCCAGCCAGACATCAGTTGCAATTTGCAATCCATATCAAGTTTGATTAGCTTTAAGTTTATTTTAGTAATGCAAAGCGATACTAAAAACTCAATGAAGACTTAATTCATCATTATACAGATTACAAATTAAGATTCCTATTTTTCATCGAATTCTCAACCTGCATCTACTTATTGCCAACTTGTCGGTGCAAGGATGACTTGGCACCAAATAACTGAATGCATCTCGGTACGATCCAGCAGAAACAATCCTTGGAATTAAAACAATTTAATAAGATACAAGAATTGAAATTTTCTTTTACTTCTGTAGTTAATTTAAACAATTTATAGTTCGCAGGAACACAAAATTACAGTATTTTCTTTGTAGGATTAAAACAAAAGTTTGAATAATAATTGGTCTTTTCAAAGTTATAGACAAAATATTTGATCATATTGTTCTTTCTTGCTTTTGTTTATTTGTTTGATTCTTTGGTAGGGGTTAACACCCAGAATATTCCCCACCTTATATCAGGGGTATATATTCTGGGTGTGCTCCCTGCTAAAGAGTTCTACATAGACATTGATTTGATATTATATACGTATATATTTTAAATCTCTTCTTGGCAGTAAATGATTCTATATCTGTTGGAGAAAAATTGGAAAAAGTCCATAAATTCTTCCTATTCTAATATCTTCCTCGAAGTGTAAATTTTATTTTGCAGTCAGAAAAATTCTTTGAGCTGCCATTTTGTATTTTATTTAATCAACAAAATAATTTTTTTTTTTGATGAAATTAAATTAATCCAGTTGAGTGAAGCAAATAACTGTTATTATGCAGCAATGGTTAGAAAGCTAGTTCCATACAATGTATTTAATGAAGTGAATTCAGTCTTTATTGATTACTCTGCATTTGCTAAGCTCAGTGAAGAATGATGCATTGAATATATCCTATTGTGTTAGTGTTTGTAGCTTTATTTTCTTATTATTTTGCTGATTTGATAGTTGAATACTAGAGCATTTGGATCCCTTCATTAAAAATGACCTTGTGTTGTATTTTCCATTGTACTTTTCTGATCAGAAAATATACCCATCAGAAAAGGGGGGTATTTTTTTTAACTTTTGCTTGACTTGGGGCTGCAAAAATATTTGATGAATAAATCAATAAGAATAAAAGGTTTCTCAGACTAAAATTTGATTATTCACAAACCTCCGAACGATGTAACAATTACACACCTTCAAGTATGATTAAGCAAATCTATTAAGACTATTTTTATTGCTTTGATTAATTATATGAATTAATAGAACAATATGTTGGCAAAGCACTCAGAAAATTATAACAATAACATGGGATACATACCAACGGATGGTATACGAAGTGTGAACCTGAGATGAATCAAATTGTGGTCCAAGGGAAAGTTATTATGTCATTGCTGCAATCCTTACATGCTCTTTAAAAGTGCAAATTTCATTTTGAGATCAGTAAAAACATTTGAGTTTTAGTTTTCAACTTTTTTAGTCCCTCCATGATAATGAAAAAAAGTCTTTTGTTGAATAGAAAAATGAGAAGGTTTTTGATTTATGATAAACTGTTTTGTTATACTTATTGTGATTGTAGTTGAGTAAAAGACCAAACAAAGTTACACAACACTTACCCTTTGAAAATGAATTCTACACTAATATCGGGGATTGAGTCCAGGCCCTGAAATATCTGGAATAAGTTATCAGTTGCCAGTCTCTTCTCTTAATAGAAACATATTGAAATCAAATCTGAAAAAAGGTTGCTGACATCAAGTGTGATTATGAATTCTTGAACTAAAAATAATATCAGACAGCTGAAGAGTTAAAATAAAAAGCAGTCAACACAGAACAGAAATTGAAAATAACAAAAGGACTCCATAGGTTGACTTTTTTAACTCAATATTGTCTTCATTGAAGTACATACAGAAAGATTCCTTCATTGTTTTCATAAATTATCAACTTTTATTGTTGTTCTTTGCAAGATAATCTTTCAGTTGCAAGCTTATGTTTTTGTTGGATATTTTTCTTAAAAACTCAAAAAGTGAAATTTGTGTGAAAAAAAAGCACAACATTGGTGTATAACATGTAGGCAAGATTAGATTAAAATGAGTGAGAAGAGTGTCTGTCACTGCATAGGTTTTGAAGATTGACCAAATTTAGAAAACTCCATGGAAATAAAAAGTGTGTTGACTTTTTTTCAATACTTTTGTTTTGTTTTTTCCATTACTTGTCCTAATCTAATCTATTTTATTTCTATTGTCCCAAACATTGGCCCATTATCTTTTCATTGAAACAAACCCTGTAGTTTTTATCGTAATCCTTTGTGAGTTTGGAAGAAACACAATATCTATTTTTAATTGTCAACATCGGATAATACCAGGTGCCGTAACCAGCTGGGAAAGCATAGCCTGTAGCCATGCTGATTTACAAATTTATTGGATACTTTGTTCTGTTGGAAACATTCAAGATGATCGAGAAGGTGGGGTTATGGACTTTGAGCATAACTATTCCTCCATACTAAGCGTCCAGGCATAGCAACTAGGAGCTGTTCACTCTTAATCAACCTTTGCCAAGTGGTACCATAGAGATATCAATATGAAAGCAACTCAGAGAATTTGTAATTTTATAACTGCAAATAATGCATATTTCTACTATTTCCTTCACTGATAAATCTTCTCACACAGACATAAATTTGCCTGTGTTTGTTCCATGTTAGGAGCAGTTGAGAGATGAGAATGCCTAAATGAATTTTTTATGTGCCTTTATTTTGGGTTATTACAACTTATTAGCATAACACAGTCTTGTGATTTGAATGAGAATGTCTGTCATGACTATAGCATCTTTGTGGGTGCATGATGTTTTGCATTGTGACACTTATAGCACTTGTGGAGGTCTGAGGTGTTCTGTTTGTATGCTGTGTTTGCAAAGTGGTTTGTGAACTTCCTCTCGAGTAGTTGGATTGAATAGGATGGGTCCCGACTGAGTCACTCTCAGTATTAATTAAGTCTTCTCAATTGTGACAGTGTTGTTGTGACTGTTTGTTTGGCTGTAGTGGATCCCATGTATGACAATATTGTTCCTGCTAATAGTGAATTGATGGATACTACTAGCCACGTCTTGGTGGTTGGTCTTACATTGAACGAGGAACATTGTAAGTTCTGATGTTCATGCATGTTGTAGTAGGTTTTATAGGAACAGATTAGGGCTGCAGTTATTACCTGGGACTTGATTTCTGTGTACTTGTTGGTGAAAATACATGTTTTAGCTAATTGTTTCAGTTCATGCAGTACTCCTCAATATTGTCTGTTGTTTGTTTGAGTTGCCCCAAAACAAACTCTTGGTACTCCACATTTGTCATGGATAAAAGTGTTTTTGACTGCTTCGACAAGCTTGTTGAAGTGTGTCTTGTCATCTCTAGTTGTAGTTTTCTTCGTGGGTAGAGAATCCACAATGTCAAAAAGATTGCTCACCTCCAGATATCAGCAGAAGGGCTTTTTGTCTATAATTATGAGAGTTATGTTTTCAAGTGGTCAATTTGACCCTATGATTGACAATTGAAAGCTATGTGAAGGAAATGCCAGTTTTCTCTGCAGCACATAGGTTGTGACAAAGGAGACTGGAAAAAAGAATTAATTTTCCACTAAACTCATGGGCTGGAATGTAGGGAGAATGTACTTTTGTTTTTGAAAATTTCCCCCTAAATAGGTTTTTAGTTTGTGTGTGTGGGGGGGGCGATTTGCAATGTAAGTTTATCCTCAATTGATCTTTATTTTTTGTCCAGTAGCATTCTTACTTGGTTTTTGAAAATTCAGACTTTTTCAGTGATCACTGCCCAACAAAATGTGATAGAGGTTACTCATCCCTAATTTATGAGGTTAAGTACATACAGGTTGCTCTGATTCATAATTTCCCTTGGAATGCTAGTTTTAATTAATGCTTGATTTTTATCTTTTATATCAATATATATTGTAAGCTAAATTAATATATTTTTTGTACTACAATCAGAATGATTGACATAATTCTTAAATATTAAATTTTTCAAAAAATACTTGTAGATCTTTATTACATGGAATATTTCAATATTATCATTTGTATTGAAATAATCATCATCAAATGTATCTTTTATAAAAGAAAAATTGTGATCAATTGTCAAACAAACATAAATTTGGAGTTTATTATATAAATTATGTATTTGTATAATTTATGCTTTTAAATTGTCTTTTCATCAAAAAGAATTGTTAATTGAATTACGATGGTAAACTTTGAGGATTACTTTAATTCAATGATAATTTCCAAATTTATCTTTGATAAAAAATTTGATGTTTCTTTTTCAAATCTTTTGGCTTGATGTGTTTTTAATTGCATATTGTTAAACACACTATTCTAATGGGAATATAAACAACCCAAGATAATATATGTTTACATGAAATGTGATATTTTTTTTTGTCTTAATAAAATAAATATTAATTCTCATAAATCTCATTCTGTCTTTTGTTTTCAATCGTATTTGACTTCAAGATTCTGTTGAGCCAAAACAGCCATTTCTTTATGAAAATGTTTTCTCTGAAATAACTCTAATTCTATGAATGAAACTATTGGCAAAAAAAGAGAAAAAGCTCTTTTTTTTAATCTTCATTTGATGAAGGATTCTCTTCCCGTGTAAGTAATCAATGAGGAGCAAAAATGTTTTGAGAATTTTAAACAAGGACATATTTTCCTGTTTTTGCGAGATTTTATGGGTCTCAAATATCAGTTGTAACATATTATTTACTTTCATTGCTTGGACTTTTGAATTTAGTATCTTTTAGTGCCTGTAAGTCAGAATTTTTTCTTACAGTGCCCAGACACTGATAGCTTTTTCAATGTTGAAATAAAATAGATTTTCATGATAGAATGCTGCAACTCAACGTATTCATGTGATTGAATGTTTAAATTTAGCATCTTTGAAAGCTTGGATATTAGAATAAAGTGCCTTTCAGAGCCTGACGGACTCATTGTCACTCATGTTTCAAAAGTTCATTAAAAATTAGTAAAATTTATCATCTTTTAATGCATGATCAAATGTGTACTTCAAATTTAAATATCTGATCACTAAAATATATTTAAAAATGAGCAAATATTGAAATTTAGCATCTCTTCCAGAGCCTTAATGTAGGAATTGAGATTATTCCTCTGCCCGTTTTCACTTACACCTTCTTAAAGTGTGTTTGATGTCAAAATTTATTATCATTTAGTGCCAGGTTAAATAAATATTTCAAATTTCAATACTTGACCAATGAAATATGTTTGAAAATGAGCAGACATTGATATTTAACCTCTTATAATGTCCAGACATTTCAATTTAGCACCTTGTAGTGGCCAAATGTCAATATTTAGCATTTCCAGTGGCCGGACAGCCCTTGGCAGATTTCAATGTTGAAATAAAACCTATTTTCATGATCAGATATCAAAATTATCCTATTTATATGGTTGAATGATGAAATTTAGTATATTCCAGTGGCCTGTGTGAGATTATAGCATGTTTTGGTGCTTAGTAGTCTGTTTTCAGCATCTTTCAAAGGCCATGCATTGGAATTTAGCATCTTTCCATGTCCAGGTGTTGGAATTTAGCATCATCCAGAGTGTTGACATTAGAATTATAAATTAAACTGTACTATGTCTTTGGAATTAAGCATCCTTTAGTATCCGGTCATTTGAATTTTGCATCTTTTGAAGTGCAGGCATTGAAATTTTGAAAATTTGGGGGCCAGAAAATTGTCAAGATCTTGATTTTTTTCTCTTTTCTTTTTAGAAATTTAGAACTTTAGATTGAGAAATTCACCAAATGTAAAGACATTTTCAAAGCATCAGCTAGTCTTATTTATAAAGTAGGACTGAAAACATGATACAGTATCGTCATTAATGTAGCAAAGGAAGATAAATGATTTACCATTAGTGAGAAGATATACCAAGAATTAAAGATGTGATTGAAAATGTTATGAACCTTTTTCAAAATGCATGCCATTAAATGCAAATACAGTAGAACTACCCACTGATGAGTTGGCCAAGGATGTGGATAAAACTTTGGCATCCGAGCTTCAAGATTGCAAGTTTTCCATTTAACAGGATGAAGTAACTTTTGGCAATTCAAATATTCTAATAGCCTACGTAAAGTATCATAGTCAAACACTAAATTGCATTGTCAACAAGTTTGGGTTTTTGCTAGGTACTCTGAAGTTGATGCAAAAGGTGAGAAAATTGCACCTGTCTGGATTGCCAAATTATTTGATTTGGGAATAGAAAATGCAGACATATTTTCAAATCAAATAAAACACTTTCATATAAATTGAAATTTACATGAAATTTTGACTTGCAAATTTGAAGTTGTGATTTTCATTCATCACGATATAAATAAAATTGGTTTATATTTGTATAAATAATACTGAATTAAATCAGTTTCAATTTTACATGATGTCTTTTAGGTTGTATTTCTCATGAATATTTTGTATTGTTATTTGAATACTGATTAGCATATGAAAGAAAAAAAAATTATTATAGAATAATTGATTACGAAAGGACAAAGATTCCTTCTGGATGACTGAAATTATTTCAACTCTTCTCAAAGAAAAAAATCAAAGAATTGGTTTTGCATTTTTCTTATTCATAAATTTTCAGTTTTTGAGATATTGTGTATTTCTTGTATCTATTGAAGAAAAGAATAACAGGTCTGATGATCACTCAATAGAAATCGACAAGTGATCAACATCTTTTGGTAGCAGGTCATGTTAGGGGTGACCAACTGAAAAATCTGGCCCATCTTTTGACACATCAGAGACATCAAGCTCTGTAAAGTAAATCCCGTCCGCTTAACACATAACACCGCTGAAAACCCAGGCAAAATAAAAATACTGCTCTCTTGATGAAACCACTGAAATGTAGATTGTCTTGGTAGATCCAACTCCTACAGCACTGAATCAACTTCCAAGACAGTTGATGTCACAGAGCTCACACCTTACTAATAGCTAAACCCCTGCCAACCACATCTGACCCCCAAAACAATACTGCAGATCCATGTGCTGCCTCTAATGAGTATGGCAGAAATTTCTTCAATAATGTTGCTGCCATCCCCATGCCATCTAGTATGAGTCGTGACTCAAGGGAAGAATATCAGTAACATCAGTAAGAGGCGAAAATCCAAATTACCCTTAAGGTCTGAAGACTTCTTTGTGAATCCATCAGGCAAGCAAACATTGTGAATGAAAGGAAGATGATGTTTGTTGGGCTTGATCATTAAGAATGTTTGAATTTTTAAAAAAATAAGCCTGAATGCTGCTGGACATAAACTAATGAATCAATTTAGCATAAACTTACATTGCAAATTGAACCCTCACTAATTCAGAAAGAAAGTTTTCATAAAATGATAAAACCATTCTTTCCAGACATGATTAGGTGTAAATTTTTGAATTTTCAGCTTCTAGCTCCGTTTGTATGGCATGAATACATGATACATTTGTACACAGCCAGCAAGACCCACTAAAAAGCTGAAGAAATCTGTGTGGACAGTTTTTGTGACAGTTCTGGTTGAAATATCTCCCTTGATCATAACAGGGTTGCCAAATTAGCACCTTTTTTGGATGTATTCAGCTCTTAAGTGTGCATATAGCTCCTAATTTATCTCCTTTCCAATTCATCCAACACTTTTTTGCATATTTTCTTATTTATGAAATAATTCATCAATATCATGTAAAATTGAAATTATGTCTAAGACACTGCACAAGTATATGTTAATTCATTGCAAATTGAAGAAATCTTGATTAAATCAAAATTACGTAAGTCTTTTGATGAAATTCTGTGGGCGATAATATCATATCTATATTCGGGTTCTCAAGAAATAGGAAATACTGATTCCTGTTAGATCTATCAGTTACCTCCCTTGATTGTCGCTCTTCAGAAGTAATTTCCCCTCTGAATTGAAAGCCAATGTTTTTGTTTGACATTCAACTCGTAAAACCCCCAAGTGAAACTTGTTTAAAAAGAAAATTTAATCTATGAAGTTGACATTCATTTAAAATGTTAGAGTTTCTGCTTTTGTCCCAATGTTGATATTGCATGAAGGAAAATAATCCAGACAGAATACGTAAGTAACGTTCGTTTGATTTCATTGTTTTAAAAAACAAATCTCAAGAAAGTTTTCATGAAAAATGACGGTGAATTTTCCAGTTTTCAATAATATTTTTTAGGGACTATCAACGCTCTTTTGAAGAATCGACATGTGTCGATTAAAACGTCTGTAACTTGAAATACATCTATTGTATAGTAGTGATCTTAGTGTTTATAAATAGAGGGAAGATTGCAGAAAATAATCATCTAATTTTTTTTCTGTTGACAAAATGAAACCGATGAAAAACGGGTGTGAAAACCTGTTTACATTCGTGACCTTATCTCCGAGATGAAATCGCACGTTCAAATTTCAGTCCGAATTATACACATCATTGAAAGATCCAGCAAAATATGCTAATGGGTCAATTTCGATTAATTCATTTTTGAATGAATTTTCTCATGAGATTATTTTGTTAGAAATTCTCATGGATTTTTTTCCAAGTTTACCTCCTCCATTTTTATGTTATAACTCGTTGAAATATAGTTCCACTCTTACCATATTATGTCTAAATTAAAATAACACCGCAGAGAAACTAAATAAATCCTTCAAATCTTTCATTCGATCCTGAGGCCTGTTCTTTTTTTGTTTGTTTTTTTTTTCTTGAAATCGGTTCTGAATTGGAAAAAACAATTGCCTAAAAATAAATTTTATTATATGCTATATGCTATATTCTTGCAACTATAACCCTAATTTCAACTTTAAAGAAGATATTCATCTTTTGATATTTTTCAAAAGAGCATCAAAAAGTCTGTGATTGTTCCTATTTTTATCTTTTATTATCAATTCTGAATTATATTTCTCTTTTATTTTTCATCATTTATCATCAATTTGGATGCTTCCTAAAAGCTACCTGGACTTGCTTGGGGATTGGGTGAGCGTTCTTTGGTGTCATGCAAGCCCTAGAATATTCTAAATTCCAATGTTCAAGCACTAGAAGATATCAAATTATAATATGATCAGAGATTTGAAATTCAGTATTTCCAGTGTCCGCACAGCCTCTAACAATTTTCATTATTAAAATAAAATGTATTCCTGTGGTCAAATGATGAAATAATATTACTGCTGTGATGTTATGCATATTCTTTTTATCTTTAAGAGTTGAATTTTCTTTTTGAGTACTTCATTTGTCATAAAATGATAGTTTTAGCCGGAAATGGTTGATATCCTGTGTAAATTATTTTATAAAATTATTAAATTTTTTCCTACTCGTTGCTATTGTATTGGAGTGATATCCAGTGAGCGCTACCACCATGGTTCTTGATGATGTTCATGCACAAGTTAAACATCTTGACATTTCTCAGACAGTTTCGTTTTGTGATTATGGAAAAGATAATTTTTGCAGCTTATTGTTTCTTTTGTATTTGAAAAATATCTCATCTGTGGACAAACTTGCATTTCACAGAATTTAATTTTTTTTTTGTGTTTCCTGTGCAGGAACTTGTATAACTAACACTAACTCAAAACCCTGACACTAATGTTACCCTGAACCCTAACTGACCTACAAATCAACTGAACAGGATGAATAAAGTGAAAAAACTGATCAAAACTTTTTTCGCCAGTCATCACAATCTCTCCGATGAGTTTTTTTCCATATTCATATTTTCTATCTTCCCCAAATTAACAATTAGGTATTTTTCAAACTTATGGTAATTGGAAGAAGATGAAAACATTTCAGACTGTAATCTAGATATATACAGAAAGCAGCTTAAAAAATTTTGTGAAAACACTGAAGAAATTTTGAAGACCTGGAGAAAATGCATGTGCACGACTGAATCGCTACACCTTTTGATTGTGAAATAAAAAATAGAGGAATGTAATTCCATTTAGAAGATGAACTTAATCTTACATGTGTAGATCTCAAAGGTAAATCATTGTTCTAAAAGAAAAGTCTCACTGACTACTGGAGTAATGTAAATACTTCTACTAAATTCCACAAGTATTGTGCAACTAAATCATTGATGACAAGTAAAAGCCTCAGTGATTATTGAAGTCATGTACATACTTCAACTAAATACCCCAAGCTTAGTTCAGCTGTTGGGCTATTTTTACTTGCATTCTCAAATTTGTACAGGGTTGAAACTTGTTTTAATCATATCAGTACAGTTCTAACACATTAGAGAAATAGACTGAACATGGAAGAGTGTGCTGACTTACAACCAAAACCCACCAAACGCATCCTCCCAATTATTTATGTCAATCAATTTGATAAAAAGAATTCTTTATATCATTCATGAAGTTTATTATCATCATTAGTAATAGTTTTAGGTTCAGTATTGTATGTGATGATAATGAATCTGTGGAGTGTGTGTATAATATAGGGATCCTTGAATTAAAGCTTGTCACAGAACTCCTCTAATACTATGGGACCAATTGATATTGAAATTTAATTGTAAATTGTTTATCATACCTATGCCAAATAACTGCAAATAGATTCTCTTCTCCATTTCATGCAAACTATTCATTTATCATTTCCGTATTTCCATGTATTTTGACAAGCTTGAATATTTTTCTGTTGAATCCCAGACTAATGTTCAATATTCTTTATATTTCTCATGATTTCCACATCAACAGTGAACAGTATTTTTTTTGTGTCTTTATATTTCAAGATTGATATTCGGAGAGATTATAAGGAATACAGAATGACTATTTCGCAAGGTTTGGTATACAGTTCCCCTCAATAATGCATCAGGAAAATGAATGCCTATATGATTATCATTCATTCATTCATTCATTTATTTATTTATTGTACCTGCCTAGAGTTTAGTTTGGGATCACGGAGCCAATGAAGGTTTAATGGTCTAAAAAGTCTTGGGACACATGATCTTTTTGTGAATGAATGTAAAATCTTTATCTAGCATTTTATCATTCAAAGCTTCTTGCTGCGTAATAATTCTTCATTGTCTTGAAATCAAAAAAGTTCAATTTGATAAAATCCCCATTGATATGAGATTTCTCTTATTACCTGGAATCAGTCTCTTATATACAAAAAAGTTACATTACCATTTGGTTGGGAATTTTCCATTATTTTTCACATGTAGTGGAATTCCATTCTTGAGATTTAGAAATATGCAAGCAAATTGAGGAGTCCAAAAACATACAGCTGGGAAAGCAAGGGATACTTTGAGCAGATTAAATGAAACATGAAGCTATTTTGGGTTTTCACAGAAAAACCTATTCTGTCCATAAATTGATGGGTTGTCTTTTCATATTTAACCAGTGATGACATTAGATGCATTTCATTCATATATTAGACTATAGCTTGTGCACAAATTGATATTTTGTGGCTCCAGAGTGTGTAGCGAGGCACTCATTACTGGGTAGCTAAATGCTGAAATTAGACCAAGTTGCACCATGTACTTTCCTTGTATAGTCAATTTTTTGTCACTGACTCTTTCCCATGATTAACATACACAGAGAGAACACGATGAAATCCTGCTGTTCACCAGCTGAACAGACAGTGATACATGTAGACAGTTGGAACTGTGACTCTCAGTCTGAACAATTCTAAATGCATTTGCTGAACATCGTAACATATGCTAATTCTTTCAGTACATTCTTGATAGCTTCAAACAACAAATGAATTTTCAGCAATTCAAAATTCTGTTTCTTATTAGATAACAAGCAAAAACAAAGTGGAAATAGATTAGGGGCAGCAAAAATGGTCATTTGGACAGCATGATAACTAACAGCTTTCTTAGCAAAGAACCTACTTTATAGTAATCCCATTAACCAGGCTATGCCAAACTCAGAGATCTAGGAGCAAAGTTATCAACTATAAAAGAAGAATGACCAAGTTATGCTTGTTTCATCTGTTCAAGATAGCAAAGTCAATTTTATTTTTTGAATAACTGTCCTTTCTCTATTTACTCTTTCCATGAAGACTAAAGGCATGGCAAAATAATGGAATTATTTTCAAGTGACAAACTTGTTTATTGTTGAAAGAAAGAATTCTTCCCATTCCACTATAAGAACATGGAGCAAACTTATCAACTACAAAACAGAAATTTTTTCCCTCCTGTCTTTTGTCCACTTGAACATATGTAAATAGCACAAACTTTTTTCAACTTATTTAAGCTGGAAACAGGTGGATCCCTTTGTACTCACCCCTGGTGTCCTCCATCATATACTTTTTCTGATAAGTACGTTATTTTCTGATGGATAACTGTCTGGTTCACTATTATTTGTTATTGTAAATAATGCATTGGTTTTCTATTTTCTTTAATGATATCTCTTCTCTATTCACAGATATTGCAATGAAAATTTGATGGCTTTAAACTGTATTTATCGATTTGATGTTCGCGAGACTGAAGAGAGAAACTGTTTCCCGATTTCATATATTCTTGGTCATTGTAGGACTATGCATTTTCTTATTGAAAAATATTTGCATACAGACACATTGGATAGACATGCTTCTCTAATGCAGCATTCAGATCACTATTTTCATTGGCTACTATTTTCAGAATACAAAACTGACTTGTGTCAAGTGTAATACGCATTTCACAATGTCAATTTAATAATCACATGCAAACAACAAAAAAAGCCTCATTCTTACAACGTCTGTAGATCAACATTTTCACCAAATTCACACATGAAAATAAACATGCTGACACAGTAGGAAAATCTTTTTTGAGAAAGTGTGATTAAACAGTTCAGAATTTGGAAAAATATGCAAAAACATATGGAAGAGAAACCTTACTCTTGTGAAGTGTGTGGATCAGCATTTTCAAAGAGTTCAAGTTTGAAGAGACATATGCAAACACACACTGGAGAGAAACCCTTCTCTTGTCAAGTGTGTGGGTCAACATTTTCAGTTAGTTCAACTTTGAAGACACACATGCGAACACACACTGGAGAGAAACCCTTCTTTTGTCGAGTGTGTGGGTCGGCATTTTCACAGGGTTCAGTTCTGAAGACACACATGCGAACACACACTGGAGAGAAGCCTTTCTCTTGTCAAGTCTGTGGATCAGCATTTTCAGAGAATTCCAGTTTGAAAAAACACATGAGAACACATACTGGAGAGAAACCCTACTCTTGTCAGATTTGTGGATCAGCATTCCCCCGGAGTCCAGATTTGAAGCAGCATATGCGAACACACACTGGTGAGAAACCTTTTTCCTGTGAAGTGTGTGGATCAGCATTTTCACAGAGTTCCAATTTGAAGAGACACATGCAAACACACACTGGAGAAAAACCCTTCTCTTGTCAAGTGTGTGGATTAGAATTTTCACGGAGTTCCAATTTGAAGACACACATGCGAACGCACACTGGAGAGAAACCCTTCTCTTGTGAAGTGTGCGGATCAGCATTTTCTCAGAGTTCAACTGTAAAGAAACACATGCGAACACACACTGGAAACAAAATTTAAAAAATCACATGCAACACACTGAGGGAAACCTTGTTCCTATAAAGTGTGATGTTAAATGATTCACTTATCTTATATAATTGTATTCAATAAAGAGTAACCCTGATCATACAAAGTATGTGGATTAACATTTTTATTGGTTTAGTTTTGTTTTTTCATGTAGGATCTGCTTAAATACACCAGTGAACACACACACATGTGAAATGTTTGGAATAGCATTTTCAAGGGGTTTGTCTCTGAAAGATCACTTGTGAACTCATTTTCAGAGAGCAACCATATTCTCATGCAGGGTGTAGATTGACTCCTGAAAAGAGTTCTCATTTCAAAAACAAAATTACACAGAAGAGAAATCTTTTTTCTGTTAAATTATTGACAAACTTCAAAAATTTACGTGGAAAAAACATGTTACAAAAAATCAATGTATTACCATTGCTCAACTGAGTAGCAGAAAAAATCCGTGGATAAATTATTAAAAACTGATTCAGTTCTAAGAAGCTCCTTGAGTGCAAAATTTGTTTAAGGCCAATAAAAGCATTTGAGTTTTGAACATTCATCTTCTTTAGTTTAAAAACATGTTGAATTAATGGGTGCAAATGTTGGAAGATTGTGTTGTGCAAAACTTCCTAGGAGGATGAATCTATTTTCAAAAATCAGCATTGGAAATCCTGACCTTTTACTCATGAAGATATTTTGTAGACAGACACAGATGAATTCAGAAATATATGAACAAAAGAGGGAAGAATTTATTGGAATTCATTGAGAACTTTTGGATATCATGTAGACTGGAGGAAATACCAAACTATAAAATATCAAAACAGGGAAAATATCTCTCAATCAAAAACAAATTTCTGGATGTGACACAAAATATAGTTTATCTCCACGCAAGATTCCATTGACATTAGGAACTTTTGGTTATATCGTATAGAAAAACTGGAGCAAATATAGAAATTTATGTTTGTCCTGACCATAAGTTCAATGTAAAAAGGTAGACCACAAGATAGAAAAGAAGGGATCAAATTTTAAAAAAAAAACATTCCAGGGATTTATTTTCGATTTGGAGATATTTCAAGCATTTTTCTTCTTCATATTTGCTCATGTCAGTCTACACAACGTCTTTGAAATTTCATGAAAAGTTAAACTAGGCTGTAAGGGAGAAGTTGAATTGATTAGGAGTTATTTTTCAGTGTTGACATTGAATCACCATAGTCATCAGGATGCTATATTTTTTTAATAACTTGTATATTTGATCATTCCAGTACTCGTGGCCATACTGTTTTGTTTACTAGATACCTTGAGAATTTAAAAAAAAAAGGATCCAGGCTGTTTCCGTTGACATATTTGTTCAACTCTACTATATGCTGTTGCTTTACATTGAGGTTGAACTTTCTCAAAGTGAAGCTCAATCTTTTTAAATTTTTATTCCTGTTGCAGTTCGGTGTAGATTAAAAACTAATATAATAAAAAATGCAGCAATTATTTTATTAATTACCGGTATTTGAATTTCATCCATCGGCTTGGAAACTTGCATTGAAATTTAAGGCATAATGAGATTCATAGAAATGAATATAAATTTTATTTTGACAAACAAAAATACCACATCATAAACATTTACATAGATATAGCCATACATGTACATTTTCAGAGTTATTTACATTCCTACGGAAATTTTGTTTTACAGCAGACACTAAAAAACACTTCCAGTCAAAAACTTTGGATGCAACTATACAGTACTTGCTTCTTAAACACATTGTATTTTTTGTGATTGAGACTATTTCAAATTATCATTAAATTGAAATAGTCTTTTAACGTTACCATTGCAATTTGATCAAGGTTTAGATTCAGCATCCATTTGTTGGTAGATTTATTGATTCAAATTATAATGTGTGTATTGCAAAAGCATGCACTGGATAACTGACACATAGCCATTTGGTTGGTGCCAAAGTAATTGCGTTTTTTTGTTATTTTAAACTTTGATGCTTACTTGGGGAGGTAAATTATCATTTAATCATGTCCATGTAATATACCATTGCAAAGTATGAATTTCGTAATTATTAAAGCTGGACTTTTTTTCTCTATTTGTTCTGGTTTATTTGAGGCTGTCAAATCAGAGATAGAAAAAAGCAAATTTTAACTATTTTGTTGTAGAAGTTCAAAATGGGACATAATGCAGCAGAGACTGTTTGCAATATCGATCATTTGGCCAGGGCATGAATTTGCAGCTCAACAAAATTTCAAAATAGAGACGAGATATCTGGGATTGATGTCATCTGATAGAGGGCCATTCTTGGGGTGGATACACCCAAAACAACATAAAACATAAAAGGTTTCAGAGGAAACGATCGTGGACCAATCAGCAATTGTTCAATATTTGCACCAAATTGGAAGAGCAAAAAAAGAGCACATGCGAATGACCCGGATTGAAAATTAAACAACTTTGCATGTCACACAAATGCCCTGCAGGAATTGAACAAATTTAGCTATGAAGCTACACCCCAACCATGCTTACTCACAAGATCCCTCTCCAACCAAATACCACTTTTTCAAGCATTTCAAATACTTCCTGCAACAAGGCAGTATCTTGGAATGTTTTTAAAGTTACCATCTGTTCCAAGAAACAAGAATGCTATGCTTTTGTGATGGATCAACTTATTTCTAATTGGAAAAAATGAGTAAATCCTGAAGGTTCTATTTCAATCGATAACTTTCATCTCAAGCTGAGGTATACAGCTTTGGAGTTCATTGTAAAAAACACACAATTATTTTTGCACAAAACTAACATAGAATATTATCTTAATGCCACATTTAGAAATGTATTTTTATACAACATATCTGGGAAGATTTCACCATACTTTTCAGTAGAGTATATGCCAAATTAATATATGAAAAGGAATTATTATTGTGAATTCAGTTTCACATAAGACAGAGAAATCACATTACACAAACATTGGCAACAGTGAAAACATTCTACATAGGGGTAAACAAATGGAAGCAACGTTTGTTATAACTTTTCATTTCATTAGTGCCAAATTATTAGGTAACCACTGCAAGAGTATTAATACATGAGTCGTAAAGGTGATTTATCATAGACTGGAAAAGAATTTTATCATCACATAACTTGGAATAAGCAATACAATCCCTGAAATCGCCAAATTGCTCAACTGGGTCTGCCAAACAATGAAGAAATATGTTGAAGACCCTGGTGTATCACGCAGAACATCAGTCGAGGGTAGGTTCAAAGTAAGAAATCTCTCCTTATATACATATCACACTTTTGGAGAATAAACTTTTTTTCGAATGAAACTTGTGGAAGTTGGTCAATATTCTTAAAATATTTCAGCTGATATAGCACATTCATTTACATTAATTCGCAAGTTTTATCTCAGAGGTCATTACATAATAATGGAGTGTTTTAATCAAATTGAATGAAGAAGAGAAGGTTTCATGACTTGATATTATTTTAGCCCCAAACAATACAAAATAGTCCTACAGCTGCAATAGAGCCCCATTAGATATTTTCCATTTTTTTTATATTTATAGGACTTACTCAATATCATTAGAAGTTTTTAGTTGATACGCAATATTCATTTCATAAGTTCTCATGTCTCATCTAAGAAGTAATAACAGAAATCAAATTTTTTATCTCAAGTAAATAGAGAATTCTAGACTTTGTTATTTTGGCACCATAGAAAATAAAATATTCTGCATCAGTTGCTTCAAAGTTTTAATCTCATGAGTTCCATAGCGGCAGTGACACCTAACAAAAAAAGTAAAAAAGCACAACTTTTCACTATCTCTCCACCATGAAGGTGAAGCAATAATATTTTATATTTCTATTCATTCTATCTCTCTCTACAGCAGAAATTGATCTACACTAATAGGCAATGTTAAAATAAAAATATGTGAACAGAAAACATCATGTTTATAAAAAGATCTAATACGCATGTATGAATACTGAAGAAAAAGTTGTACTCTGTTCATTGTTTTGAATTAACAAATATATTCTTAGAAATCAAAATATTAATAAGTGAAGGAAAATGATGGTTTGTTATCTGTTTCCATGAATATGAAAGCAAAACATTTAATCTTTTTTTTTGATGGAGTGTTTTGCATTTATCTTTTAAGAGTTATTTCCACTAAATGTTTATACATAACTCATGAATGCTCTGATAATAATCTGTCAAGGAAATGTAAATATGGAATCTCTTGAAAGTAAGTATTTACATATTTCTTGAATACAAATTGTTTAAATTTGTATTAATACAGTTTCAGTGCAAGATATCAATACAAGTCCATACATCATACAATTTTTCTTCCGTGCACATTTCAAAAATTTTATCAAATGTAAAATCAATGCTCAGGCAAATTTTCATACTTTAATTCTTCCCACTGGTCTGTTTGATTACATGTTTTCAAATGTGAAAATGCACTCATACAATCAAAAGGAATTCTCTCCTCTACAATACGTATTTACACATCTTGAATATTATTATAAGATTAATCATTATTATATTGTGTGAGAGAAAGTAGAAAATAGCTGTTGGTTTGATGTGCCAAGAAGATATAGTTGTAGATGAAGGATTTTGCCTACATGTGGTGTGATGGCCGGCACCACGTTACAACATCACTAGAGAAGTTGAAGAAGAAAGTGAGTTGTATCGAGAACATGCATGCCAAGTATGAATGTGGAAATAGGTATTAAATTGAGTGAAAAAGACAAATAGATGTGAAAAATGGGGGATGTTTAATGCACAAATAAAGAATAGAAATGAAATACATTTAATGGAAACATTAATACATTTGATCGTATAAAGAAGAGAAGGGAGAAGATCTGTAAGGTTTAGGCTATTCCTTTGTGTAAAAATGAGATTTAAGATGGAAGAAGTATTGAGGGGGCACATGGCATAACAGGTCTAATGTCGTTTTCTCTATCTATTGAGTCGTGCCTGTTATAATGAGTGGTATAGTTGACCAAACTAGATTATAAAAAGGTGATTAGTTCAGGATAGATACAAGAAAAAGCTAAGAGGGATGAAATAATGAATGCAGCATTTGCGTGGTTGCCAAAAATAGTAGTTGCAGAATTTGCATTTTGCAGCTATAAAGTTCTTGCGAATTCTCACATCAAGGAAGATAAGTGACAAGACAATATATAGACACAGTAAAGGAAAGAATTATGTCAGCAGCAAGTTTAGGGAGATGGAACTGTAGAAGATAACTAGTTCAAAAACTGGGGCAAAAAGGCAATTGACAACATGCATTCAGGATTTTCAAAGGGGGGGTGTGTAGGAAGTCACATTTTAGATACCCAAACTAAAAGAAATGTTTTGTATAGATTTTTGACTAAAATATAGAGGTCGCCACAACATGTCTTTAAATGTGAAAATGCATCCATATAATTTAAAAGGAATTTTTCTCTCTACAATGTCTATTTATATGTCTTAAGTATTATCTTTGTTCTTGCCAATGTTTCCTCGTAAACACTCTAAAATGCAAATCAGCACATTTCAAAACAATATTTCTTTCTTGAATATCATACTCAACACTAATTTAATGATTTCACTTTCTTCTTGCAAAAAGTTTCATATAGCCATTATATAGCCAGCAGTTCATTTGTTTTGTAACATAATTGATACCTATGAGAGAAGAAGAGGTATCACTGAGGAAAATAATAGACATACAATATTTGCAGATATAAAAATCATGAATTATCTGAGTTGCTTTCATTTCAATGTCTTGGAGGCATACCTTTGCCAAGGTTGACCATGACTGAACAAGTTTTTGCTGCAATGCCTGGATGCTTAGTATGGAGAAAGAGTTGTGCCAAAGTTCCACATCTCCCCTCTTGAACATGTTGAAGGCATCCAAAGGAACGTAGAATCCAACAGGTGTGGAAATCAGTATGGCTGCTGAGGATGCCTACCCAGCTCGTTATGGCACCTGGTATTCCCAGGTGGTTACCTCTCTAGGTACTGACTAGGATCAATGTAGCTTAACTCCAATATTCAGGATACCTACCCAGTTGGTTATAGCACTTTGTATTCCCAGGAGGTCACCTCTTTAGGTATAGACCAAGCTCAATGTAGCCAATATTCAGAACGCCTACTTAGTTGGTTATGGGACTTAGTATTCACAGAGGGGCACCCATTTAGGTATAGACTAGGCTCAATGTAGCTTAACTTTGATGCTCGTACCAGAACCAATGTATCTGACGTTATTCAATTTGGAAATCAGACAGCGTAGAAAAACATTTAAGGTGACATTTCCAATTAAGTTGGAAATACCCATTCATTTGGTGATACTTTTGAAATAACCAAAAGTCAAGAAAACTCATTTAGATCAAAGTGATATAAGCTTCAAAAGACTTTCTTTCCCTGATATATTGTCCATATTGCAAGCAATATTTATCAAAGTACATGTATTGCAGATATGATAAGAAACATGCTGCCAATTTTTCCAACAATTTACAGACTAAATTTTTTTCAACAATTGGAATAATTTCTCATATTCATTACATAGTTGGGTGCATTTGTGGGAAGAAAAAACACCTAATCCCATGAAAAAAAAGTTTCTCAGCATTATTTTGCAGTACCACATGTGCTCAATAACTTCTTCAAAATCCATCATTGCCTAACCACTTAAAAAGTATATTTTATAACATGGTGACCAAGATGGCTGCCAAATCATTATAACATGGTGACCAAGATGGCTGCCAAATCATTAAAACTACTATTTCTTGTTCTTTATATATTGTATGGGATTTTCCTCAATCGGTCATATAGTGCAGTGTTCTTGATAGAATATGAAAATTTCATCACAGTCTGACCCCTAGACAAGTATAATTTCCAAGATAGCATCAAAATTGATAAACAACATCTGGCTTTATGAAAAAAAATAACCCTACCTTCTACAAAATCACTGAAAAAAGTATTTCAATGATCTTGTAGAGGTAGCATCAGGTATACTCAATTACATACCAATAGTCCACAAGTCATGACCAACTGGAAAGGTATAGTCCAAAATGGCAGCCAAATCCTAAAATGCCCGATTCATGTCCATATCTCATTCTAGACAAGTTTTATCAATGATTTCTTGTGAAGTATTTCATGTCAATTGAGCTTTGATACAATGTTAAATCATTTTATGAGACAATAATTAATAGGTTGCTCCACACATCATGAAGCTTTGCCCCTTCCATACATACTTTTTGGGGAGGGACCCCGCCCTAGTTATTGCTGATTATTTGGAAAATCTGATTCAGCAGTTTTTGAACCAAAACACAAAAGAGTTCATTTGGCAACTCATTTGAAGCTTCTAGAATCATGGTTTTGAATTTTTGCCTCCAACGTTCAACAACCTTCCTTGCCAACCATCCTCATACATTTTCAATGATATTAAGATCAGGAATATTGGAGAAATCATTGAGTTACACTTGCAACATGAAGAGGAGCGTTATGCTGCTGAAACATGAATTGTGGGCTGCCAATCCCAACACCTTCAGCGACTAAATTTTCTTTTCAGAGCATATTCATGTATCCTGCTATGTTCAAACATCTGTCAACAAACTGAAGTGCCATCTCTCCACCAAATCCTACAGCACCCAAATTATAAACTCATCACCTATGCTAGCATGCTTTGAAAAGTTTCTCTCTGGTAATTGCGGGTCATGTCAGTAATACTGCGGGCAATTTAGGTTTGACTTGCACTCATCTAGGAATAGGACCCTCTGTCACTCAGCATCCCACATTTGTTGAAGTCTTGCAAATTCCAGTCTGCGATCATTTCCATAGGTGGAAACTGCCATATTTTGTTTGATAGCCTCTTGGTGAACCAGAAGTCATGTTCTTGCCTTCAGATGAGCAATTGATAGATTGGAGTTTTGCCACAGTGCACTGATTACTACTCTCTCTCTCATCATGATTAGACATCTTTAGTACGACATTTTTTTCAATGATCTCGATCACTCAAATAATTTTTCACCACTATTTGACATTGATCTATTTGGCTATTGCATATTATGAAAGTCTCTGATTCCAAAGGTCAAAAATCACATTCAAAACCAAACAGCTTTTGTCTCCTTCCCATATTGTGAAGAATTTATATCACATCAAATGACAGTGAGTTTAAAGTCTTGTTGTAATGCAAATTTCCAATGATTAAAAATCTTTTAAAATTGCTCAACTCATGAGCAAAGCTCAATTTTTCATTATTAGACAGTGCTTCTCAAATGACCGTTCTAACTTGAGTTCAAAGTTTTGTAATGCAATCACAGAAATCTTGTTCCTTTTAAAAACAAGAAAAATTTCCCAACTACAGAGTAGTGCTCATTTTTGTATTAATGTGACTGATTCTTGTTCAGCTCTTATCAAAACTAGTGACTCTCATTAACAAGATTTATTCTCAAACAAATATGATTATTTCAAAAAATAGCTTGCTACAAATGAAAGATTTTGAGGATTCAAAAGATGTTGGAGGAATGATACACTGCAAGTGCACTGGAAGATGACATTTATGGTGAATCAGATTATGTTCAAGATGACAAACTTTTTGCTGACAATTGCTATAAATTACAAGGCTTAGCTAAGAAATCACAGAATCAGAGAGAAACGTTTCATAACTGGTATACCTCTTAGCCTATACTCAACATTTATTGATCAAAAATTAAGTGTTGTGGGTACAATCCGTAAAAACAAATGTGAGATTCTTAATAGATTCTTAGAAGTAACTCACAGAGTGAGTTGTGACAATGCATTTGGATTAACAGATACAGTGACACTAATCTTGTATACAGTGGAGAGTAAGAAAAAAAAAGTCATCTTTTGCAGCATGCACTATAATGACAAAATCAGTCTAAATTCTGGTAAAAAAAAAAGAAACCTGATACGATCACCTTTTACTATTCTTCAAAAAGAGGAGTTGATATTGTTGACGAAATGGCAGGAGAAAATGGATACCTAGATCCTTTTGAATTTGTTCTTTGAATAAATTTGAAAAAAATCATTTTGTTGGACCTTTGTTTTGCATTGCAAAAAAAACTTTCATCAACATATAAATTACTGTATTTCCCAAGTAGTGGGATGCACTCAATTATTACATGGATATTTTTTGGGAACAATATTTGAGGATTAAATAGCTAAAGGAGTTTGTAAGGGTTGGCAAATTCTTCCTTACAACTTGACCTTTGAGTGCTGAGACACTATGTGATTTCAAAGGCATTCTTCCGGAGAAAAATGTGTCATCAGTCATGAAATATGGTACAATCAGAATGTCTGAGCCTGTGAGAAAATATAAAAATTTCACTACTTTAAGATGATTTAAGATATGAAGTGTACAAAAATCCCATGGTACTAATTACATTCAATGTTCCACAGTACAAATGAAGTCAAAGACATTATTCTGTGCCCTTCTATTTGCTAGTTCAGATGACATCCCTAAAAGTTCTCAATAAATGTAGAGGAACTTTTGTACAAGAGTGGGCTAAATAAAGTGACCCAATTTGGGTTCGGATCCAGGCATAACTCTTCGATTGAGAGATATCTGAAAAATATATTCATGCATGCACTTATGATTGCTCAAACATCCCCAAGAGTTTTCAATAAATTCTGCAGAAAATAGGCAGAAAGGTAGACCCTGGACTGAGAGAAGAGTAATCAAATTTTGGGGCAGATTAAGGCATACCATTTTTATTGAGAGATATTTTTTTACATTTGTAATAAATTTATGCATTTGCTCCTATTTGTCACTCAATATCTCCCAAAATTCGTGATGAATTTTGATTAATTTTTTTGGAACAGTGAGCCATACGCTGCTAGAAGAGTGGGTGAATTTGGGGCTAGATCCAGAAATATCTTGTTGATTAAGTGATATTTATGTTTGAACACCCCACAGTACTGATGGAGAGGCTTGTATGATATATATATGGATATAACCAGCTACAGCAATTTGAAAATCGAAGAAACTTATGTTGACAGTTTTAGTTAACGCATCAGATGAACATTTCCTTCTCATTCCCATTAATTATCTCCCTTTGTTATCACTCTCAAAAACAGGGTTGCCATTTTGGCCATTTCATGACAATTTGATAAATCTGGCTTTTTTGAAGAGCATTTGACCATTAACTTTTTGGCTTGGTCATATTTAAATTTTTGGCCCTTTTCACTTTGTTATATTTATAGAAAAATTCTCATCATCGCTGTGTACTGCAGTCTTTTGAGTACTTATAAACAATCATTAATATCAATTTCTTCTCATACAACTATTTATCTTCATCTTAATTATTCAGTCGCTTTCTATGAGCATAATTCAATACACAGGACATCATTCCATGTTGCCATAAAAAAGCAACTGAACAATTGAGATGAATGAAGTGAAATTTTTGAAAAAAATATTCTAGTGATATACAGAACTTCATCAAATAAATACAAATAATGATATAATCGCTTTAAAAACAATTTTGGCACTGTTTATTGCTGCCCGAGCCAGCTTCATGTAAGCCTGCCCGGGCTCTAGAATAAGCTATCAGGTGCCACAGTCTCTTCTCCAAATATAGACGTATATACTACATGAAATCTTTAAAAAGATCTCAGACACCAAATGTTTGGTTATGAATTTTCAAACTGAAAAATAATATCAAATTCAATATCAGACAGCTGAAGAGTCAAAATAAAAAGCAGTCAACTTGGAACAGAAATTGAAAATCACAGACGGACTCTATAAGTTGACTTTTCTAACCTAATATTGTTCTCACTGAGATACATAAATAGAGATTCCTTCGGTGTTTCTATCAATTATCTCCCTTGATTGTCACTCTTTACAAGATATTTTTCTCTTTGAACCGACAGCCGATACTTTTTCGGGACATTTTTCTCATAAAAATCTGTAAAGTGAAATTCATTTTATAAGAAAATTTAATCGATAAAGTTGAAGTTTATTTCTATCTTTTTCTTGGTGGATATTGCATAAATTTCTGTGGATATTGTGTGAAGGAAAATAAACCAGACAAAATAAGTAAGTAACGTTTGCGTTAATTTCTTTTGTTTTAAATACTAATTCACGGAAAAAGATTTTCACTATAACAACGTTAAATTTTTCATTTTTCGATATTTCATCTTTTAAAATCATCAAAAATACATCTAGAATTTGGCGACCCTCTTTTTTTCTTCTGTTCAAGGTTTTGTGGCGATTAGAATGACACCTCATGGTTCAAATTTTAGCGGCATTTTGTTCATGATCGAAGTGTAATATCTGTTCAACTCACATTTGCGAAACATGGCCGTAACTCCGTTTAGATTTTTTAAAAGTTATAATGCTGGCATTTTTATTTATTTATCTTGATTGTAATTAATTTAATTTGAACCGTTTTATCAATTTAAAACGTTATCATGATAGTATTTTTTAAATTTTTCTTGAATTTCAATTCTAATTAAATTTGAACTTCTGATTTTCAATTTCAAATTTCATTATGGTATTAAGAGCATCAAAAAATCTATTTTAGAAGTTAAGGTTATTTTTGGGGTCGTTCAATGAATCTTTATCATTTGTTACTAGTGTGTATTCTTTTTAATTCTATAATCATGAAAAAAATGTTCAATCACTTTTTGTTATTACTAGCATTGTCAAACCCCAAACTATATTATATCCATTGCAATTGAATTTAATGAAATACAGTTTCAAATGGTAAAGTTTTATGGTTGACAGTTTCTTTTCATTTCTGTTAAAAATGATAAACAAATTTATTTGATATGAATGTGTTCTTATTTGGAAAGGTATTTCTCTATAATTCTTCCCATGTATCATATACAATATAGATTGTATCCTAAATAAGAATAGAATTTTTCTTTTACACATCTTTTTTCTAAGAGTGCCGTTATGTGACAGTATACTGAACAGATTTTTCAAAATTTATTTCATAGATAGTTAACTGTTATATTGATGTAACCTGTGATATGATGGATACAATTTATTCAACAAATCCAAACGTTCACACTAATGATACAACAAATACTAGCAGTAGAGAAAAAAAAAGGCAATAATCACAATTGTATTTTAGTATTGACTGCATTTAAACTGGTGTATATAGAGGAAGCTTTAGCTCTTATCACTACCCTTTGACTTCATTGGTACTTCACCCCTTCTCTACAGCCATTACTGACAGAAAAGTGTTATTAAAGGTATAATTTTTGATCACGCAAGTGGAATATAGAAAAAAAGTTTTATAAAAATTTGTGAGAATTGGAATATATCTTTCAATCCATTTACAATATGAATTATGAAGTCATTAATCTCAAAGCCAACTCAGGGTTTTATGAAGTTGAGATTTAAAAAAAAATGATCAAAAATATCCATTTCAAGAATATGATCTGAATTTGTTTGTGGCTGTACATTTTTACACGATTTAACTTTTAGATTCATCAAAATTCATGTTGTCAAGAAATCATATTCCTGTGCAGTTAACCTGATGAAATAACATGGACATATACTATGGTTCTAAAAAGCATTTTAATAAAATCTGATAGTGAAGCAACTTTTATGATGAATGTTATTTTTAAATGTGTGGATCTGCATTTCCACTGAACTCAGATATTCTTTTGAAGGTGATTTGGAATTCCATGTTTTTTTAGAAATTTGAAATCTTTTTTTTATCTTAAAATGGTTTTGTCATTTATGAAAATGAGTTTTTCATCACTGATTCTATTCGATAAATATTGGCGTCTCCTAAAATAAAATGTTCATATCAGAATGAGAAAACAAAGAAAATTTCTTGTGATTTCATGCTTGGTTGCAAAGTCACTTGAAAAATGTTTTCTTACAAAAATTATTTCAAGACTCTTCATGAGTTATATGTAAACAATCTGTTAGAATTAAAATCTTGAAAGATGAATGCAAAACACTCCAGAAAAAATGTTCAAGTATTTTGTGAACAGATTTGCTCCTTAGTTTATATGTTATGAAAAAGGAAAACAAACCGCCATTTATTGGTGAACACTAATTTTTTCCAGAATATAATGGATGATTTCAAATCATGAACAAAAGACAGCATTTTTCTTATTGTTACTGATGCTAATTCTCAAGTCAGTTGACAAAATGGTATGGTCAGGAGTACTGGAACAAACGAACAAGAAAACAAACACACACACATATAAAAAGGGATAGAACCCCTTGCCACTTTGGGTTACAATGGTTCAATTTCATTTTTGTAATTTACAAATAAACAAACAAATTAGGAAGTCCAAAAATGTGAAGCAGGGGATGGTTTGAGTGGTTTACATGGAACATGAAATTATTTTTGGCTGTCATGGAAAGACTTTACTGTCCTCAAATGGATTGTCCTTTTATATTTAACCAGAACACAACATTAGTTGCTATATAATTTTACACTAGACTATCTCCTCTTCCCAAATGGATAAATTGTGGATGGAACTTTTAAAAAAATAATATGCAAGTCTTTGAATGATATTCCATTCAATTATTATTGTTTCAAAGACAGCAGGATATCAATTTCATTTAGTGACCAAACATGATATGCAAGATATTTTGAGCTCATAGAAAAACAATAAATGTTATTATTGTTGAATTTTTTGAATACTGTATGAATTTTGTATTTTCTTGAATAATACCTCTTCTTTATCCACAGATATAGCTAAGAAAATTTGATGGCTGTATACTGTAATCATTGATTTGATGTCAAAGATGAAACTGAAGAAAGGAAGCATTTTCCTTTGAAGAAGCATTTCCCCATATTTTGGTCAGTTGTGGGACTGTGCATTTTCACATTTAAAAATGTTTGCCCACACACACATTGGATACAAATGCTACTCCTTGTGCAGTGTGTAGATCACCATTTTCATTGGCTTCAATTTTAAGGATGAAAATGCCCATGGACACTGAAGAGGAAACCACCTCATCACAAGTGGAACAGCAATCCAGAATACAAATTTAAATAATCATATACAAAAAACAAAAAGCCTGATATTTGCAAAATCAGTAGTATCTTTTTCACTCAATCCACATTTGAAAGTTCACACATTCAAAAATACTGGAGTGGAACCTTTTTTGAGAAAAGCGTATGACTCAGCCTATTTAAGCAGTTTGGCATTGAAAAAAAAAACATGCAAAGACTCACTAGAGAGGAATCTTACTCTTGTGAAGTGTGTGGATCTGCATTTTTATGGAGTTCACACTTGAAAAAGCACATGCTAACTCACACTCTGGAGGAACCCTACTCTTGTCAGATTTGCGGATCTGAATTTTCTGAGGGTTCTACTTTAAAGAGACATATGAAAACACACACTGGAAAGAAATCTTACTCTTGTAAGATTTGTAGATCAGCATTTTCGTGGAGTTCACACTTAAAGAGACACATGCTAACACACACTGGAGAGAAACCTCACTCTTGTCAGATTTGTGGATCAGCATTTTCAGAGGGTTCCACCTTGAAGAGACATTTGCAAACACACACTGGAGAGAAACCGTACTCTTGTCAAATTTGTGGATCAGCATTTTCACGAAGTTCAGTTTTGAAAGAACACATGCGAACACACACTGGAGAAAAACCTTACTCCTGTCAGATCTGTGGATCAGCTTTTTCAGAGAGTTCACATTTGAAGGCACACATGCGAACACACACTGGAGAGAAACCTTATTCTTGTCAGCTGTGTGGATCAGCATTCTCAGTGAATTCTAGTTTAAAGAGACACATGCAAACACATACTTGAGAAGAAAACTTTTGTCTAGTATATTGATCAGCATTTTGGTGAATAATTGTTTGAAGAAACACATGCAAACACACTGCGAAGCGGAACCCTTCTCTTGTTAAAAGTGTGGATATGTATTTTCACAAAATTCACCTTTGAAGAAATACACTTGAACACACAAAGCTCTTTCTTGTCAAGTGTGAGGATCAGAGTTTTCACATGTCAGATTTGAAGAAACATACACTGGAGAGAATGTTTCAGATTATATCTCTATTTCTAAGGAATATTTTGAACTACATTTCCAAAGAGTTTATCTATAAAAGATCACTGGGGAACACACTGTAAAGAGCAACTATATTCATATGCTGTGTGAGGATTGTCTCTTTGAAAGAGTTTGTCTTCAAAGACTCACTTGTGAAGACACTGCAGAGCAGTATTTCTCAACCAAGATTCTGTGTGAAACACTGATAAAAAGGTTCATTTAATATGTTTTTAAAACAATAACAGTATAAATTATTTAATGTTGATTTTGTTTTAATAACTACACATGTTTTGGGGTAGTTTTTCGAATCAATATAATTTAATACCTACTTTAAAACAATAAAGAATAATTTTTAAATTGTGCCAAAACGAGTTTGATTATCAGTTTTACAACAGTGTAACAGAATCATAAGACAAGCTGGATCTGGGTGAAAGAAATTAAAAAAAATTTGTTTTGTCATCTCTGAAGTTTTGTAATGCATAATTTTGACTCATTTTTAACCATCATCCTAATTTTCTTTTGTGATATAAAAAAAAACTCCTAGGAAAATTGAGATGAAGATTAGAAGTAGTCAAAACCAATTGGTTGAAAGTTTTGAAAAGAACCATATTCTCTTTTTTGTTTGGGTAAAAGTGTATATTTTATTCTCATTAAATAAAATCACAAAAATGTTATGAAATACATTTTTTCCTGAAGGTGTAAGAAAATATAATTATCATAAGATCACAGAAAAACTTGATTTTTATTTTGTTTTAGAAGCAAAACATGCTGCTCCCAGACAAAGGGTAAGAAAGAAAGATAGTACATCATGTTTGTGTTCGTCCCTAAAATAAGGGATGTTAAAATTCTATTCAATCTCATGAGAATAAAGTTTTGTTTAACAAAAGATATGAAGAAATTGATTCAAATATTTGTCTTTTTTTTAAAAAAATCTATTCAATAAAATCCCTTGAAATTTAAAAGTTTGATCCCATATTCTCACAATTATGATGTAATAGACCTTAAAAAATGGCCTGAGGAATTTTGCTATTTATAAAAATAGTGTTACAAATGAATTCTTTGTCTCTCATCCCAGATTTTTTACAGTGAAAAAAATTGTCCATCAACCGACACCAGCTGAGTTCTACCAATGACCTTATCAAACAAATCTTTTGAAGATTTGTTTTTCAATTCAAACTCATCTTCAAATGAACAATATATATATATATATACACAAAAGATTTCCACTCACACAAGATCAAATGAAAGTAAATTCAATGTCAGTGAAAAGACCCAAGGGGCAAATTGTTTGGTCGCAGATGATATTGTATAGAAAAGGAAAAGTCATGCAGTTAGTGAGAGCCTAATAATACCAGCATTTAAAATTATTGAGGGTAAAATGCTGGTACAAAATGCACACGAGAAATTGAAAATGTCTCCTTTTTAAAAAATAAAATGAGTTGACGTATTGATATGTCATGTGATGCTGAAGAGTTTTGTTCTATCCAAGTTGATCAGATAGCAGATCTTACCAATTGATGTGTTGCAGCTTTTATAAGATTTGTCAGTGAGGATGGAATTCAAGAAAACTTTTTTTGTAGTAAGGAATTGCGTGGGGTAAGCCATGGAATAGATGTATGCAATATTTTGTCCTCATATCTGTTAAAAAGGTCTCTCCTGGAAGAACTATATTGGCATTTGCTTTGATAGTGCCTCATTAATGGTTGAGATTTTGTTCTTATTGTAACAGAAGGAAATACCGATAATAAAAGCTAATCCAGTAACCGACATCTTTTATCACATGAATCAAATGGACAAGTCACTGCAAGGCTCTGGGGAAAACGTTTTGACTCCTGGTGTCAAGATTCTTGGATTTTTTTTTGGAAGAATCTTGTTGCAAGAAAAGAACTCTTGAAAAGTTTCAACTATTGCTGGGGCTAAAAGGTGAAGAAAGGTGTCAGAATATTTCAAGTTTCATAGAAACCAATCTGGAAAAACTGGATAAAAATCAAACATTATTTTTCCTCCCTTTCAACTGAAATGTTCGACTAGGTGAGGGATCCACACTCTGCTCATGAGATATACTGACTTATCCCGGGTTCTGGATTCCTATAAAAGAAGAACATCTTACAATTCATAGGAAAGCAATGAATATATTGCTGCAGGTTTCAACTTCTTAGGTATTTGAGCAAGTTCTTTCTTATTAAGTATCATGAGCAAAGACAAAAATCATCCCCTGTGAGTTCTAGATGAAATCCATGTGTATTTATCTAAAGTTTGACCCTGAAATGTGCATTTGTGTATCGGAAGACAAATACAGGTTTCAAATGAGGAAACCAAATTTCTTTATCTGAATTGGCTTAAAAAATAACATTGCTTTGATTCATCTTATGCTCTTTTCAATATTCTGAATTAAATATTAGGTCATCAGAGTAATTATCTGTTTATATGTTATATAGAATGATATTTTACTTGTTGATTTATTAGAATACTGACATTTCTTTTTTTTTTTCTTTTGTGAAAGAAAAGCTTGATTTCTGTAATTGTTTTTGTATTGTTCATAAGTTTGAGAGGAACTTATTATTTTTTGCTTAAACCAGTTATCAGAAAAATATGTTTACCTTATGAAATTTGATTTTATTAATCTTTTTTTCCTAAAGATGTATTAGAATTTTAATGTTAGGGTTCATTCAGAATGAAATTTACTTCAAGGATTTCTCATGCTTGAAAGATTGGGAAATGCTCCTCTGAAGAGCAACTGTATGGATAGTCTTTTGGGAAAAGATATGATTTAGAAAATAAAACATGGAATCTTGTTGCTGTGGATGTTTGGATCAACTTTAAAAACACACATTGGAAAACATGTTACAAGAAAAATGATATATTTTCATTGCTCAACATTGAGCTGCAGAAATAATCCATGAATAAATAAATAATTGATTTAGTTCCAAGAAGTTCCTTAAAAGTGCAAATTCTTTGTGAGGACAATAAAAATATTTCAGTTTTAAACTTTCTTTTTTTTCTAGTTTCGAAACAATTAGACTAAATAGTGACAAAATGCAGAATGTTGAGTTTTACTCCACATAGATATAGTTAAAAGAACAGACTGGGAAGGATGATCATGTTCTGTCAAACTTCCAAGTAAGAAAAATTTGTTTGTTTTGAAATATCAGGATTGGATATCCTGACCTATTACCATTTTTGAACATCAAATTTTGCCAATATGTTTTTCTGTCAATTTGATATTTAAAATGTTTGCACAAATGATGTAGCAGAATTTGTATCTATAAGAAGACTTGGATATCTAATTTCACTAGATTCCATGAAATCTGATCTAGTTTAATAAAAATAGCAAAAAAATCTTTTGTTTTTATATTAATCAGAGAAAATTAAAATTGCCATCAGTTGGAAGTAAGAGTTGGAGCCAGAACAGAGAGAGAAAGAAGTTATTTGTTCATTAGTTATGTAGACCAACAATCTAGGGGTACTTATGAAGAAAAAGTGAAGAAATTAGATGTATAAATGTATACAAAAATATTCATTTCAACGAGGAAGAAATTTGCTGATTGAAACAGCTTTTGGGAAGGGTTTATTGTAAATTCACAAACAACCTCATTGATAACATGCATACACACTTCTATAAAGGCTATGCTTTCAATGTTGCCAAATATTGTTATTTATAGCTGGAACTGTCTTAAAAAAGGCAAATAAGTGGCTAAATATTTCCATTCCCAGTCGAATTTATAGCTAAAAATGTTATACTTATTTAAAGCACATTATCAAATGAAATAATTCAAGGACAAATTATCAATAAAAAGACATTTACTCTTCATCAAACTTGAATTCAATCAGCTGATAGGTTTTTTTTATCAGTTAAATTGGAAAAAAAATCAGACGGATGTAACTGACAAATATCCAATTTGGTAACCCTGCTAGTCAGGTGACAAGTAATTTGATCTTCTATAGCATATTGTTTACCCTTCAAGGAAATGTCATAGAAATTCATTGAGAACTTTTAGATATATCGTGTGGGCATTCATAAATGTATACGTAAATGATAATTTTTCTCAGAAAAAGATAGCTGGCCTCCATCGAAATTCATCAAAATGCGCCCAAGGAATAATAAAAAATTTTGAGATTTAACACTTTATCTTGAGTTTTCCTCTTCACCTTTCAATTGTCATTTTCATCTTCATTCTGTCGGATCACTTCACATCCATAATACAAACATATATGAAATAGCAAAAAAAAAAAGAAAAGAAACTATCACACAATCAACAAAAGATACCCTATTGCCCACCGTTTCAGTAGATTTTATTAAAATCCATACTGTACTCTTTGGAGATAATAGCATAGACAGTCATGAAATTTTCACATGTGACTTAGGCTTATATTTACAACACAGGAGGGGGTTAATTTTGCAAGGATCCACTCAAATTTTTTTGTAGTCTCAGTCTACTCAAAATTACATAGAAATTCTTAAAGAACTTTTGAAAACATCATGTTGGCCCCACGTGGGCAAACATGAAATTTCAGCTCTATTGTGTGGTTTGGACATGTAAACACATTGTAAGGGAGGTAATTGTGCAAGGATCCACTCCTGAATTCAATCAGTTCTCTCATGGTTTATTGCACACCCTCTCAACAGAATTTCATTGATATCTTTTGGATATATTTGTGGACAGTCATGTACGTAGGGGAAACTGTAGCTTGTTAGGCACGGATGAGTTCAATCACTTGCTTTAACTTTTTGTTTCAACCACTTGAAGGCGCCATTTTGCACAGAAAAATTAACATATTTTTGCTACTAAGTAATGTGTGTGGTAAGCATCCCCCAAATATATTAGCATGAAAAACATATTTCCACCTTGGTAAGTAACTTTTTCCCATTGACAAACAAGTGCCTAGTTCATGATGTATTGTGGATTAATGATCACATCAGCTGTGAGAAGAGGCAATAAACAGTTTATATACTAAATTTCAAGCAGTTTCTGTCAGAACTTTTTTTAGAATAGAAAGTGAAGGAAAACGTGTTTGGGGCTGGTCAGTAAATTGTAAGTTCAGTAACTTTATTCTCTATAAATTGTATGCAATTGAAACACAAAAAAAAGCCTGCAAAATAACAAAATAAACTTCAAACAAATCATTTGAGTCATCATTCTTTCCTTATTGTTCTCTTTCCATCTTCCATTTCATTTCAAATAATCACTGAGGTTCATTCACGTATAATTCCACTTATCCTACCCAATGGTCATTATATTCCAAAAAATTTTACTTTCTACTCAAATACATTCTCCTGTCAAGTTTGAAATTTGATATTTCATAACACTATTAATCAAATCCATTCCTACTAGCAAGAGAACTGACCCCAATCAAATTGAACCATTGATACCCTCTGGTGGGGCAGGTTGGCATACATTCTTCAAATGCTCAAATGACAATAAAAAAATTCACAAAAATTTCAGATTTGAAAGAACCATCTAAGGAAGAGATATTTGAGTTTTAATAGAATAGTTTTATGAGAAATGTGTACCGACTAGCCCTGACCTCTCCTATACATAATTGTGATTGGGAAGAAAAATGGAAAAATTTCTCAATAAAAACAAAATCTCTGGATACACCCCCAAATTATACCACCCCTCTTTGCCCCACAGCACAACCCAATGTAGAATTTGAATGAAATCCAATCAGTACTTTCAAAGATATTATGTGGAGAAAGTAACCAATAAACAGATGCCACTAAATATATATACCACTTCTCAACTCTGTTGACTAGTAAACTAAATTCAATGTATGTTTCACAAGATCAAATTAAATGATTAAGTCAAGAATAAACAATATTTAAAAGAAATTACTTTTGACTATGAAATCAAAAGAATTCAAATGGATTGCTTCACTTCATGTCATTTAATGTAGTATGATTTATACATTTTTGAGAATCCATAATTATTTCATGAATTCTTTTAATTTTGAATGTTATATTAGTTTTTAATGGAACATGAAAATTTCACTTATTTCGAATGCGAAATTTTCAAGATATATATCTCTTGAGAATCTATCATTTACCCATTTTTCATAATTAGATTACAAAATATGAAAAATTTTTAGTTTAAAAATGTTTTAACACATTATATGTAGTTCTGAAATCTTTGTAGTTATAGTCTCATTTTGCATAGATTAATTTTGTCACATTTATTATAATTACTAGGTTAAGTACCCACCAAATCAGGCAAAGTGAATTGCTGTCCAGAAAAGAAATAAAAAGATGAATAAAAAAAATCAGAGAGCAAGTAGTTCAATACCATTTTTTACTGTTGAAAAGACGGCAGCAATAATGAATAAAAAGCGGTTATTATTGAGAAAGGGATCAGGAGAGCAAAATTAAAAACAGGCATTAATGCTAGAAAAAAGGGTTAATCTCCAAAAAGAAGGATGACTGATGTAAAAAAAAAAAAAAAAAAAAAAAAAAGAGTGGCCTGATGTCAAAAATGATAGAAAGTTCTGAAGGAAAGTTATGGAGGTCAAAAATGGAAGCATAATGTGAAAGAAAAGGAGTGAGAAAAAGTTAAGAAAAGGGGGGTCTTATTGAAAAATGGGGTTATTGTTCAAAAATTGGGCAAATAGTAAAGAAAGGCATTGGGAGCAGATGTTGGAAAGGGGAGGGGGTTAATGTTAAAAAAAAGGAATAGTTTCCGCTTTATTTTGAGCACATAAAATAAAAATGCTCCTTTGTGATTTTAACCTCTAAATGTGAAACCCCAACCCCAATTTTAGAGATTATCATTTCATCTTCTGAAAATGAAAATAAAGGTTTGAGGGGCAAGATTTAATTTCTCTAAAACAGAAAAAAAAAAAATCTCCATCCTCGATTTTGGAACCAAAAGAAAAAGCATCCCTCTCAATTTTGACCCCTAAGGTTAAAAAATTTTTACGTCTGAAAGTGAAAAAATCCCTTGCCTTTTAACCTCCAAAAGAAAAACAAAAATTACCCTACCATTTTCAGCTTTGAAATGGAAGAAAAAGTCTTCTCATGATTTTGACTCCCAAATGTGGGAAATCTTCCCCTCAATTTTGATCCCCAGGAGTAAAAAATACCCCCCTCATTTTTGACCCCTTAAAATAAGAAAAAACTTCCCCTTCCCATTTTGATTTCTAGAAAAAGAAAAAAATCCCTTGGATTTTGACACCTGAGAGTGAAAAAAAAATCCCCTTTTTTGAACCAAAAAAGTAAAAGGATAAAGTGGAAAATAGTGATAGTAAAAATTATCTAGAAATACATTTTATTGATTAAAAAATTCTAATGATTATTCAACTGAACTCACCATTGAAAAAAAAAAAGAATCTCCTTCTCTGATTTCACCTCTAAAATTTCTGTCTTAAAAAATCTATCTCAAAACATGCACTAACGTGATAGTAGAATTAATTTATGAATCTACTTTATGAATCAAATATATTCTCTCACAAATGGTCAACTGAACTCAACATTGAAAAGCATAATTAAATTACTCATTGGTCTCTGACTAATCTCTGACTTGATCATCACAATAGAAATCTGCCATTATGAAAAATGGTGCAATTTTTTTTTGCAACTGATCTGGAATATCTTCATAAAATAGTCATACTCACTGATGGTCCCTCCAGTGAGTCCAATTGTTTTCATTAATCAACTCCTACAGATCTCTATTAGAGTGCCAGGATTACAATTGTCCAAAATTAAAGACCATCAAGACGTTTCACAAAAGGAACCAAAATCTGTTTTATATATATATATATATATATATATATATATATATAAGAATGTCTACTAATTCATGTCATATTGGTATAATGGAATTTCTTGCAGGTTTACTTGACTTAAGGCCAAATTATTTGTTTAAAAGACTACAAATAATTCTCCTAACATCAGTACCTTTCAACAATAATGCTGATTGTATCCAGCTGGCAGGACTGGTCGACAACTGCATTACCAATCATCTTTTCATGTTTCCATCCCTTCTGGTTGTTTTTTGTCTAGGTAGCTTCCAAAAGTCAATAATTGACAATGCCAGTATACATACTTGTCTTAGTACATTTCATTTTTGCACCGATATCTCCTTCTAAATGTCTGTCAGTAGGAAGAATCAAATTATGCCGTTTGAGTCTAGTTTAATGAGGCTCTTTTTATAATTTTTCTCAAATTTCAAATCAAGGAAATTCTAAAAAAAACTGACTGAAAAAAAATGATCTCTAGCCTCTAATTGAATGAAATAAATTGGTGCAAAGTCTCTTCTGTCGCCCCAAGGCAAAAAAAGAAATAATTATTTTCAAAGAAAGCATTTATAATATTTTCTGTTTTTTTTTTCTCTCAGAGGTTGACTTGAAATTTTGGTTTCATAAATCAACTCAAAAATTTCCAACATGGCTCTAAGATTATTTTGTGTTCAATTGAGCCAAAATAATAAGGAAATCTCAAAGTTTAATTTTTGTTTCTAAATCCTTTGAGAGGCAGAAGATGGGAGGAGGCAGGGTCATAGGGAATCTCTACCTGAAAAAAGACAAAATTTTTTTGGGGGGGGGGATTTCCAAAAACTAATACAAACATCCCCTGATTTCACACAAGTTATTGAAGTGTGGTTCATGATACAAGGCTGGTGGTTGTTGCGCCTCAACATTATTACCTATATTGTCATCCATTCATCCAGAAAACCATGAATAAAAACTGAATTTCCCTAGTTTCTGCAACATAGTACAACAGCTGGTAGTCAAATGGCTATATGAAGATTACCATCTTTTATTCAGGGATCATCAAAAACTCTTTATTTAATCACAATATGAGTACTGATACAATCATTTCCTCTAGCTTTATGTCTCAGTGAGCTCAACAGATCTGACATTTCTCATTCAGTTACAGAATGAAATTATTAAAAGAACAATATATAGATGGAATAAAATTTAGGAACTCAAAGATCCATCAATCAGAAACAAGAAGCTTCATCATCCATTGAAGACTGATGCGAAAAATTTTCCATACTTCAACATCTAACGAATTAAATGTAATTGTACTAAACTGTTTATGATCTTCAAGACAAAAAGAATGAATCATAGATATAAGTTTTCTCCTTCAAATATGTCTTTCAAATTCATTGAAAATATATTCATTGAGTTGAATTTAGATATTCTTCATGAGTACATGGAGAATGGTTTGAAAATGATTCAGATGGAACAAACCATAGAACACAAACAATTGAAATGTACAAAATATATTTCTGTTTAAATTGAACATTTTTGCTTTTTATAGTCAACCAGCAATTTCAAATTGAAAAGAAAAAAAAAGATAAATAGAGAAACATCCACTGTGCAGAGGAGACAGTCTACTGTTGGGGTTGGCAGTCCATTCACCCTGTGGGTCCAGACTATATATCAAGTAGACCATGGGCTGGATAAAAAGCTGGAAGTATGGGATCATCTCTTGAGATATATTCAGTTGCTAATCAATAAATAACACATTCTAGAAACTTATTGCTGATGAAAAAACAAAGAACATGAAAAATGAAATTGTGCAAAATACATTTGTTTCAAAACAATGGTTTTGCTTTTTATAGTTAAGTAATCAGCATTGTACAAAAAGATTTAAGAGACAAGTGTTGAGAAAGGGCTTTATGAGAAGAGAATATACGTAGAAAACACATGGTAATCCTCCACAATCTATCTATTTGTGCAGGAGAATCAGTGTATAAATGAAAAACAATAAATGTTATAACTAGTTTATTGTGAGAGGATAATAGTGGGTCAGCTTGAAATTTCAAACCTTGGTGTATTTTGCGAGAAAAACATGAATTGATTCACTTAGAGCCAAAAAGAATTGGATATTAAACCATCAATTTTTATGTTAGCCATGGAAACCATTTTTTTCTTTGCCTCAAGTGCTTAGTTTATCTTTTCTAGACCTAATTTATGAATACATTTACAGCTTCATTTACTGTGGATTTAATCTTGGTTTTACCTTTCATTCTAATGACCTCAAGTGTGAGTTTAATGGTCTGCAAGATAAGCTTGATATGCTAATCATGTTTCCATAGTTGCATTCTGACATTATTTTGGCCAAAAAATCTTCAAACGCAAATTATCATGTTACATTATTTTGCCCAGTGTTAAGAAATATTTCCAAGTTCATATAGTATACGAAAATAGTTTTTATAAAAGAATTTTTTGAAATCTTCCTTCTTACTAATGACACAAAATTTACTATGATAAAATTAATGCATTACAATTTTGAGGAGATTACGACATATGTTGCCTTGTTGTCAAAAATCTGCAGGAGAATAAATGAGATGGCATAGATACAAATACCCCCATGACAATATATTGAATACAAATGATTATTATATCAGATTGTTTTTCATTTATTCACTCACTTTCAAATGACTGCAATATATCTTCAGGCTATTTTTGTTCTCAAAAGTTTGAGAATTTAAATGCAATGAAAAAACTTATTCAATTTATATTTCATAGATATATTTGTAAATTATCTCTTTCCCATGAATGTTGTTCCATTTGAATTTATAGATATCTAAAAGTAACAAATATTATGGTACATAAGTAGTACTTACAAAACCAACGTAAAAGTTTCAAAAGAAATTAAATTCTAGTTTTAGCAAATAAATATATTCTAATTGCATCAAAACTGTTTCATAGAAGATAAATGACAACAACACAAAAGCACTGGAAGTTTTTTTGATAATGCCCAATTCCTAACTATTTTTAGATGAAAAAAATGATGATGACTAAAAACTACTGGCACATTACGTGTACCTGTTTGCACCCTGAAATATTCTAAATTTCTACATCCTTGCAAAGAAGAATGCTTAGTCCTAAGGCCTGGATACAAAAAGATGCTGAATTCAAACATCAGGGCACGGAAAGATGCTAACTTTCAATGCTTAGATACAGAGGGATGCTGAATTTCAACATCCTGACACAAAAAAAATTGCAGAATTCCTCAGTCTGGACACTGCAAGTTACTGCAGTCCCACACCTGGGAAATGAAATTTTCACATTTAACCACATGATTATGTTAATTTTCCATTCGACCATGAAAAATATTTTTTATTAATATTAAAAGATGTCAGTGGCTTCCTGGATAGTAGAAATACTTCATTGATTTCATTGGTTAGTTCCCTCACTATACCTTTGAATAGGAAGAACTATGCAGATTACTTCATTTGCTATATTGGCCATTGTCAAATGAGCAATTTCCTCATTTGGACCCCTTCTTGAAGAAACCCCATTTCCAAAAAAAGCACTTCCATTCATCTCATATACAAATTCTTTATTTGATTAGGAATCTCTATTTCCTAAAACACAAATTTCTTATTTCACAAATATATTCTACTCGGTCTTTCAAGGTCAACCATCCTGTTATTGCAATTTCACCAATACCAAAATCAAAAGTACATTTTACCTGCAATTATTGTTTCTCACATTCTCAACGATTTCTTTGTTTTAGTGTGAAGTGTAATTGAACCTTTTCCTTTTTATCCTTGATTACATTGTTTTGCTTTCCTGGCCAAAATCTAGCATCCTTTTCTTGACACTCCAGGGGGGCTTCTTTTTGAATATATTTCTGTTTCAAATTGGTCATTGGTCCCATTTTTAACATCTGTACAATAAATTTGTGACAACTATTTTGTAAATTGTTTGATACTGCTAAAATCAACCCATTGGTCATTCAATCAATGAATATAATGTTCAAGTTAAAAGGCACAAAATAAAAGCAACATTAGAAATACCATCGAATTCTGGTATAAACATTAAATGATTTGAAATAAACAGTCAACTTTTAGGCAGAATTCAATGATCAAGAATGGCAAAAATTAAGGATTTCCAATGCTTATTTGAAAAAAAAAAAAAAAAGAAAATAAAGCTTATTCTTCCTTGGAAGTTTGGCACAAAGAAATTTTCCTACCTCATCTGGTCTTTCAATAAACTACATTTAAGTAAGTGTCAACATTTTATCATTTGTCTTCAATCCAACATGTTTTAAAACTAAGAAATGAAAGTTCAAAACATAAATGTTTCTATCAACCTGAAAAAAAATTTGCGCTTATAAGGACTTTCTTAGAACTAAATCAATTTTTATCAATTTATTCATTATTTCTTTTGTCCAGAGATAAGCAATAGTAATATATAATTTTCTTGTATGTTCAAAGTTTATCCATGCATTCATAAAAATAAGGTTTTTCTTTTAAGAATGTGATTTTATGCTTTGTTTTTTGAATGAAAAGTCTTCTTAGAAGATGATCCACACCCTGGATAAGTATATGGTTGATCCCTATGGTGTGTTCACATGTGATCTTTCAAAGATAAACTTATTGTAAACGCTCTTCAAAACACTTCAGACGAATAGGTATTCTCTCAAGTGTGTGTTCGCATGTGTCTCTTTAAATGTGAACTATTACTAAATGCTGATCCACACAGTTCGCAAGGGAAGGGTTTTTCTCCAGTGTGTGTTCTCATATGTTCCGTCAAATTAGAACTCTGTGTAAATGCAGATCCACATACCTGACAAGAAAAAGGTTTCTCTCCAGTGTGAGTCCGCATGTGTATCTCCAAAGTTGAACTGCGTGAAAATGCTGATCCACACACTTCACAAGAAAAGGGTTTCTCTCCAGTATGTGTTCTCATGTGTCCCTTCAATGCCGAAATGTCTGAAAATGCTGATCCACACACATGACAAGTGTGAGGTTTTTCTCCAGTATGTGTTCGCATGTGTGTCTTCAAATGTGAGTTCTGTGAAAATGCAGATCCACACACTTGACAACAGTAAGGTTTCTCTCCAGTGTGTGTTCGCAGGTGATTTTTCAAATCAGAATTCTGTGAGAATGCTGATCCACACATTTCACAAGTATAAGGTTTCTCTCCGGTGTGTGTTCGCATGTGTCTCTTCAAAGTAGAATTATTTGTAAATGCAGATCCACACACTTGACAAGAGAAAGGTTTCTCTCCAGCATGTATCCGCATGTGGCTTTTCAAACCTGAATGCTGCGAAAATGCTGATCCACACACTTGACAAGCAAGCGGTTTATCTCCAGTGTGTGTTTGCATGTGTATCTTCAATGCTGAACTCTGTGAAAATGCTGATCCACACACTTGACAACAGTAAGGTTTCTCTCCAGTGTGTGTTCGCATGTGTCTCTTCAAATCCGAATTCTGTGAGAATGCTGAACCACAAACTTTACAAGAGTAAAGTTTCTCACCAGTGTGTGATCGCATGTGTGTCTTCAGATGTGACCGGCATGAAAATGCTGATTCACACATTTCACAAGAGTAAAGTTCCTCTCCAGTTGGTGTTTGCATGTTTCTTTCCTAAATCTAAACTGTTTAAATGGGCTTATCTGCAAACTCTGCTTAAAAAAGATTTTTGCTCCAAGGTGTGATTTCAAATGTGTATTTAATGAAAATGCTGATCTATAGACAATTCAAGAATAAATTTTTTTGTGGGTATGATGTGACAATTTCAATTTGTACAGTGAAAATACTGATCTACACACTAGATATGAGTTGTGTCTCTTCAGTGTCTCTTGGCATTTGTATTCTCAAAATTGAAGCTAGTGAAAATCATGAATTCACACATGAATAGCATTTCTATTCAATATGTTTAAAAATGTAGAAATTCATAGTCCCACAACTGCCAAGAATATGTATAATTGCTTTTTTTAAACAATGGTTCCTTCTATCATTGTCATCATCAACATCAAATTAATGATCACAGTTTATGGCCATCAAATTCTCACTGCAATATCTGTGAATAAAGACCAAATATTATAAAATGAAATACTAAATTATGCAAAATACTGTTTACATTTAAACTTTGCATTTCATTGAATGTAAATAAGATGTTGAACTCCTTTACGAGTTGCTTTGTATATAAGAAATTTGAAAATCATGTTGCTGATAAAAAATACGTAGAACATAACAACTGAAAATGGAGAAAATATATTTCTTTCAAAAAAGAATATTTTTGCTTGTATAATCAAGCAATCAGGAATGAGAAGATTCAAGAGACAAGTGTTGAGGAAGTTATAAAAAAGAAGATAAGTAGATAACACTTGGTAATCATCTATAATATATCCATTCATACAGAGAAGTGTCTGAATGAAATACATTAAATGTTGTTACTGGTTTAATATCAAAGGACAACCAATTCATTTATGAGCAGCCTAAAATAAGTTCATGTTTCATTGAAAACAATGATTAGTTGATGAGTCATAATCCTCAATCTTTTGGCAACTCAATTTGTGTGCATATACAGTGGGTCACAAAAGTTTAAACTCAGATTAATATTTCTGAGTGTAAGGGGGGGAAAAAGGCCATTTAATTGATATATTTTCATCAATCATACATGAATCTAGTCTCAATCTATGCTTTACACATATTTCAACAAAATAGTTTCCAAAAAATGTTAAGAATAATTATTCAGATCAGAGATACCAATTGATTAATTGAAAAGTTCTGTAAAACTCAACACTGATTCTATTATTTTTATTAGAAATTTTAGTATCAATACTTTATTGAACCACCATCGAAAGCAATTGAAAAAAATCTGCACATGTATGTGCATATACACTGCAATTACTTAACAACTGGCCATTGTACATTCACTAGATATATTTGTCAGCAAACAAGGTATGGCAGTGTCAGGTTTTAAGTGGTTTGGATCAGTGGTTTTAGAGAAATCTATGCACAACAATTACTCAACAACTCCCCACTGTATGGAGATGACATCTGCCAGATATATCAGTCAGTACACAAGGCAATGTGGTGCTGAGTTTCTATGTTTGGATTTGCAGTTTTCAGGAAACATACTATTTTTCAAGATGACCTACAAAGGCCTTATTTTAGAGATACTTCCTGAGTTATAGATGGTTTCCTTATAGCAGTACACACTATGTAGAGAAATTCCTGGATCCACTCTAAAATTTAATCCCTCCTTCGTTACCTTATGGTCCATCTTTCCACAAAATGTTCATTGAAATTCATTGAGAATTTCTGAAGATCTTGGGCGGACAGACATGAGTGAATATATCAATGTTTAAAGAAAAAAATGGGAAAAATGAAAAAAAAAGCATGAAAGAAAAAAGCCAGAAAGAACGAAAGGGAAAAATGAAAAGGAAAGAAAGAAAAAGAATGAAAAGAAGGAAAAAGTATCACCTAATCCTCAAGTTTCATCACATATTCCTTGATATATACCTTGCCCTTCCATAAAACTTAAAAGAGATTTAATTTTTGAGATACCATTCAGATAGATAGACAGATAGGAGCAGATACAGAAGTGTATGAAAAAAAAAAACATACAAATATCTCTCAATCAATAATACATTCCTGGATCCACCCTAAGACTTGATAGCTCCTTCCCTACCCTGTGGCCCAACCTTCTAAAAAATTTGATTGTCGTTGAGAACTTTTGGCAATATTATATGAACAGACAGGAGTGGATACAGAAATGTAGGGAGAAATAAAAAGATACCACTCTATTAAAAATGAATCTCTGGATCCATCTACTTCTTCCACACAATGTGCCTTACCCTTCAAAAAAATTTCATTAAATTATTCAAGAACTCTCTGAGATATGTAGAGATAGAAGCGAACATAGAAATCCATGAGGAAAATTCAACACCATATCTCTGAAAGTTCTCAATGAGTTTCAATGAAATTGTGGAAAGGTAAGCCAAAAGATGAAAAAGGGTTGACTAAATTTTGGGTTAAAGGTTAGAATCTCCAAACAAGAGTTGGTATGTTAATGACACTTCTCTTAAGTTAGAGACAATACAGAAGAGGATAACTTTAAATAAGAACGGAATCTTATTTGGGCTGCACTGCAACATGATGGCAATAAAACTAAGAAAATCCGATAAAAAGTTACTAAAATATAAGTGTACATTAAACCCTTGCTATAAAAAAACTGAGTAAATGATGAAAAAGTTCGTTGCACGATCGTAGTTTCATGATTCAGCCTTTTGCGACTTTTAGTTCAAACTCAGGCTGTAGTATCTGTTCTTTTCACATATTTAAAATCTATCATTAACTTCCCGTTTTCAAAATTTGAACGTTATTATATTTGTATTTTGTTTGTTTGGTGTGGAGGACAGTTAGCGTTATTTTTCAATGTTTTTAGTCAATCTTTAGCTATTTTCTAGCCATCGTAGATGAATCTAGCCATTTTCAACTAAAATGGCCAAAAAAAGGCTAACAGCGGTTTTTGATGTCGGGGGGGGGGGCGTCGATTCAGTAAAAAAAAAAAAAAAAAAAAAAAAGAATCTGGGGTTGAAACAGTTATTTGTTCCTTTGCATTACTAGCAACTGTATAGCTCAGTGGTAAGAGCAATGCTGTGTTGGAGTGGCTACCCTATTGGTCGCAGGTTCTACTCCTTTTCACCTTGTTTTAATGTGTATTAGACTTAAATTAAAAGCTGTGAAGGAGATGCTTTCGTGATGAAAAAGTCTATCATATTGCAAATGTCACTTTGAAGAGAAGTTGGATGGAATAAAGTTTGGATACTACTGATCTATGCTGGGGGATATTTTGTATTCATTAATTCTTCCGGCATCAATTTGTCCTTACGATGCTGCTTCTGCAAAAAATTCCTGACAATCCCCTGACTATGAGAAATTCATTTTTTCCATTTGACATTTCCCCGACAGGTGAGAACCCCGAGTGTATATGGATTGCAATGCTTGACCCCAGAAAAGAACTCACGATCACCAGGCAAACTGTAACTTGACCAACAGCTCAAATGCATCAGCCTGTAATAATGATATTTCCTCATTAAGAAATTCAGACCGTAATTAAGAGGGGAATGTTTTTCTTGCATCTCTACAAGACAGAGATGCCAAAACTCATTGGGTGGAGGCAGTGGAAGAAAATTCAAGAAAACAAAACACGAGAAAATGAAAGAGTAGCAAGATACTCACCAAATACCACATCATACTCCATTTTGGATCATTGAAATTAATACTTCTTTTTATTCTCCGTTTAGCTACCTGCTGCTCAATCCATGTTACCTAATAAAGAAGAAAAAAAAAAAACATTTAAATATACTGTCTATAATTTCAAGAGAGGTCCTAAACATTCTAGGGTTTTTTTTTTGACAATTGAACTCCTTGTTGTTTGTGTTGCAAACTCAATGTTCCGGTCGATTCATTCTATGGCCTTCTTCGGGTGTGACATCCAAAAGCATCATCACACTTGGATATTACAACTGAAGGAAGCCGTAGAAGAAATTGGCCGAAAGGTTGTGTTTGAAACACGAACAACAAAAAATAGTTCAATTATTTTAAAAAACTCGTTAAATTTAAATAAGTTGAAAATACAGTCCCTGTTAATTACAAGAAGCGACAAGAAGCCAGTGTATGTAATTTCAATAAGCTTTTCATATAGAGATATAATTAGGGGTTATTCATTAATTAGAACAATTATTACCTTTAATAGATGATATTGTTGCTTCTCATTAAGTAGATGGAATATGATTTTAAATAGCTTGCAAGCAAAACTTGGTGGAAATCAATTAAGTAATTTGAGGTCAGGGTTATTCTTTGATAAGAAAATCTTCACAGGTAATAAATGACATTTTTATACTTCCTGTAGTTTACCACAATCTTCGAAAAGATGTGTAAAAAATGATAATTCATTTAAATCTGCATTCAAATGAAGCAAAAAGAATTGTCTCTCTATCACTATATAGAAAGATAAATGTGATAACCGTGCAGACAATTCATTTTGAAACATATTTCAATTGGCATCAGAATTAAGCGAGTGGCAAATCTGATAGCCAACCACATAAATGAATGAATAAAATGAGTGCCAAGAATGAAGAATATTATGGTGTTGGACAAAATCTACTTCCAAATAAATTGTATCTATAATTATCACATTCTGTCAAACACACATTGTTAGATCTAATGATTCACATATATACACACGCACACACATACATATATGTATACATATTATACACGCACACATATATACCTCATACACACACACATATATATATATATATATATATATATACATACACACACACCTATATTTACCAAACATTTCCTTAAATTGAAAGTTAATAAAAAAAAGTTAATACCAGATAAAAACCAAAGCGAATACACACAAAAATAGCCATAATTAAAAGAAACAACTGTTAGGATACTAAAGCAGCTGTCAGTAAACGCTTAACTTGGATTAAATGATATACATTGACTATCAAGAAAGAGAGGGCAATAGCTGAATTTGAAATACGATGCTGGGAGAAAAAACATTGAACTGCAATCTTATGTTGTGCAAACTCAGTTGGTGCATGATTTCAGGTTTATGAAACATTTCTATTTACCATATTGTCACTTTTACAAATATCTATTTTCATCCACTAGTACATCTCTGCTATGCGATCCCATTTTTGCAATTTTCAGAACTCGTAATGCAGCTATCTGGAACTGGGTTCACATCCAGCAGTCGTATATTTTCTAAAAGGGTTACCAATGTTGATCTACCACGTGTTGAGGCCTTGTTTAATTTTACTGCAATAAGATACTATGATTTAGTTCCTGTGGACAGCAATCGACTCCTTGCCATCTTCACCTACTTTGAGAGCGATGAAGCATCAAAAGAGAAAGGAGTAATAAAACAGGAGAACATGTTGAAACAAATAAATCAATTATTATTGGTATGAGAAGATAGCGAAGGAGAAATGTAGAGTCAGTAAGGTAAGGGTCATATATACTAACAGGCAGATTGATGGTATAGATGATAATATTTCTGCCTTGGATGAATTTTATGTAAAATTTTGCTTCTTACTGTTTATGAAGCTAACTATTGCAATGCCCAAGATTCAGTGGTATTATTCACTTTTTGATTAGTTCTCCTTATTCTTGTTGCTTTTTATTTGAATGCTGGACTTGTTTTTACACTATGGCCTTCAAACAATTACCACAGATTAAAAAATAAAGAGCTAGTCTCTGATTTGAACACACATCACAAATCAGCTTTACTGGTACAGAACTTCGCAATTGTGATCTTTCCTGTTTCAAAATGACCACCACTCCAGCTATAGAGTGGCAGGTTCTAATGATGAATTTTGAGTCAAAGAAGCAAAAACTAGCCCTAAAAATACTAATCCTGAAAAACACTAACTCTGCTGCTGGAGAGGTGGTCATTTTGAAAGAGGAGAGGTAACAATAGCCTAAAACTTTACAAGTTCAACACTAACTAGAAAAATATTCTTAATTTTCCAGTCCATAAAAATGAACTGTGCCTGGCAAAAAAGTAAGACAAAAAAAGAATCTTTCACCTAAGAAAACTTGGACAACTTGATAATTATCTCTTCAAATGTAATAATCAAACAACCAAAGCCACCAAAGATGACGAAGGTTCTATCCTTTTTTTATGTGTGTAAGCATTTGAGTGCACTCCAGGCCATAACGTTTTGTCAACAGACTTGAAAGTTGGCATCAGTACTCCAATAGACCACTTCTAAAAAAGGTCTTTGATTTTGAGGAATAAGTTTGACCTTTTTTTGGCCTCATTTTGACTAAATCATCAATAACATCTAAATTCTCCAGAATCTAGATGTTTATATGTCATTACTTGAGATGGCCCTTAAATGGTCACTGAACGTAGGAACAGTTGCCAGTTAATTTTGATTCCTGCAATTTGACAGACCAATTATTGAATAATTTTAAAACATATTCTATTGAACAATTGTTCGCTATCCAGTTTTAATACTCAAGCCTGTATAATAGATGTCAGGACAAAATTGAAATCCTAGTTCATTCGAGATTTATCATGTTTAAACTAAGAGAGCAAAAAAAGAGGAGGAATTCAATTGAAAGAAAAATGTAACTGAATCAAAAGATTAATCTATCTTTTGAACTGTAATTGTCAAATGAAAACATGATATGAGAACTGACAGTAGATAGGTCTCACTAATTACAGTAAAAAAAAAAAAAAAGGTTGAAAAGAAAATTATTTTTCCAAGTAGATTCAGATGTTTGTTTATTCCTGTTGATCCTGGGTGGAGTATGGGGCTGTAACCACACCTTGCCAATAGACAATCCCTTGAGTGATACTGCTGCGGTGTCTGTAGCATGTAGTTTTTTTGTTTTTTTTACAGGGTGGAGTTATTAGCCCCACACATAAGATTTAGGTTGACGAGAAAAAAATTAGGCAAAGTTGTTTATTAGTGGATAATTTCCAAGTAGTCATAAATATCTGATAATTAGTCAGGCTCCCTGTTTACTAATGAATATTGCACCATGTCAATTCCAAACATCTATACTAACAAATGGTAAAACTCGAGGATTCAGTTATGGTCGGTCCTTAAAATTTATTCTAAGCTTGGTACAATTCTTCGTAAAATCAGCCTTTGCGAACAGCTAACCAACTGACCACAACCAGCAATGTAGACGGTGATCAAAAAGTCACAATTTTGACTCAGAAAAGGTCACAATATGGGGAAACGTTAAAGAAAAAAAGATTTCACATTTAATTGATAGCTATTATGGTGAAAAAATGAGTAGTATTTCAATAAAATAAATTTTGAGGATAAAAGTCACATTAAATTTATAGTAAAAAAAAAATAGAGATATTTTAATGAATGGATGCATGTGATACTCAGATTGAGCAAAACTTAAGTTAGGAAGGCATTCTTTTCTTTTCAATTTATAATGATAAGATAAGTAGTATATGTCACCAATTTATATGGAGACTTGACTTTCATTTTTTTTTCCTTTTAAGCAACACAATAGTGCTATGACTCCTCCATAACTATAGAAATACACAATAGTTGAAATCAATCTAGACACCTGGAACAACAGTGCACACACACACACTTACGAACTTATAAATCTGGTTTCTATTACTTGGAAATAAGTTGTTTGAATTTCTTAGATGAAACATTGTAATTCATTTTTGACTACTTTTCCTTTCATTTTATCAAAACACTCAGATTGTTTGAAAAAAAAAAAAAAAAAAAAAAAATCGCCCAAGCATTGTGACATAAGGCAAAAAAAATGAGATGGAAGAAGAACTATGCAAAAACTGATAATAATTGAAAATGTGCTTGGTCTCAAGAAAATTAAATGTTTCTAGTGCGGGGTTTAATTTGCAATGTAAGATCTTGTTAAACTAATCCCTTATTCCGTGTCCACGTTTTTCTGAAAATTCAGACTTTTTAGTGATCACTGCCCAACCAGAGATGAGAGAAGAAACTTATTCAATGATCACCCCCAACACGGCATGCTACCAAAAGACATCGGCCACATGATGGTTTCCATTGAGTGATTAAACAGACCTGTTTACTAGTATGAATGAGATTAAAGAATAAGCTGACCTAAAGAAAGTTCTTGGTATAACTGATTGTTCGCAGCAAAGCTACAGACATTTTACCAGAGAATAGATGAGGATCCTGCAGAATCCATTAAAGGAAGGTGTGGATATGCGTGTTGGGGGTGGGAGTAAGGAAGTGCCTGCGGTGGTGGCAACAGCAGGGCAATTTTGCAGTGGCAATGTAGCAGAAGTGCTTCATGGAAATAAATTGATTCCAACTGGGTTGAAAAGTGGTGAAAATATCAATAAGCAACCAACCGATTTCTATGCTTGATAGAAGTTGCCAAAATCTCCAGAGAATACTAAACCTCGCATCTATATCCTAATACAGTGGTTTCAAAACTAGGGTCCATAGACCTCTGGGAGACTGACAAAAAAAATGCTAAGGGGGGCATTGGCAGTGTTTACGACAAACCTGACATAATGAACCTTGTGGCAGAGAGACAACATCATCCATTGCACAGCTATTGAAAAACATGATTATGGTATACCGACCAGTATCATACATTAGAATTCGAATAAATATAATTTACTCAGGATATGATTTTCAAAGGTCAAACAGTGTAGTTCATTGATAAGTCTGAAAACTAAATGTTCAAAATAGGGCTTTGCCACAATATTTCCTCTACAGAAGGGGTTTTTGAGTTTTCAAAGTTTCAAAACCACTGTCCAAATGGATTGAGCAGACTATACTATACCTTTGAATAGGAAGAACTATGCAGATTACTTCATTTGCTATATTGGCCATTGTCAAATGAGCAATTTCCTCATTTGGACCCCTTCTTGAAGAAACCCCATTTCCAAAAAAAGCACTTCCATTCATCTCATATACAAATTCTTTATTTGATTAGGAATCTCTATTTCCTAAAACACAAATTTCTTATTTCACAAATATATTCTACTCGGTCTTTCAAGGTCAACCATCCTGTTATTGCAATTTCACCAATACCAAAATCAAAAGTACATTTTACCTGCAATTATTGTTTCTCACATTCTCAACGATTTCTTTGTTTTAGTGTGAAGTGTAATTGAACCTTTTCCTTTTTATCCTTGATTACATTGTTTTGCTTTCCTGGCCAAAATCTAGCATCCTTTTCTTGACACTCCAGGGGGGCTTCTTTTTGAATATATTTCTGTTTCAAATTGGTCATTGGTCCCATTTTTAACATCTGTACAATAAATTTGTGACAACTATTTTGTAAATTGTTTGATACTGCTAAAATCAACCCATTGGTCATTCAATCAATGAATATAATGTTCAAGTTAAAAGGCACAAAATAAAAGCAACGTTAGAAATACCATCGAATTCTGGTATAAACATTAAATGATTTGAAATAAACAGTCAACTTTTAGGCAGAATTCAATGATCAAGAATGGCAAAAATTAAGGATTTCCAATGCTTATTTGAAAAAAAAAAAAGAAAAGAAAATAAAGCTTATTCTTCCTTGGAAGTTTGGCACAAAGAAATTTTCCTACCTCATCTGGTCTTTCAATAAACTACATTTAAGTAAGTGTCAACATTTTATCATTTGTCTTCAATCCAACATGTTTTAAAACTAAGAAATGAAAGTTCAAAACATAAATGTTTCTATCAACCTGAAAAAAAATTTGCGCTTATAAGGACTTTCTTAGAACTAAATCAATTTTTATCAATTTATTCATTATTTCTTTTGTACAGAGATAAGCAATAGTAATATATAATTTTCTTGTATGTTCAAAGTTTATCCATGCATTCATAAAAATAAGGTTTTTCTTTTAAGAATGTGATTTTATGCTTTGTTTTTTGAATGAAAAGTCTTCTTAGAAGATGATCCACACCCTGGATAAGTATATGGTTGATCCCTATGGTGTGTTCACATGTGATCTTTCAAAGATAAACTTATAGTAAACGCTCTTCAAAACACTTCAGACGAATAGGTATTCTCTCAAGTGTGTGTTCGCATGTGTCTCTTTAAATGTGAACTATTACTAAATGCTGATCCACACAGTTCGCAAGGGAAGGGTTTTTCTCCAGTGTGTGTTCTCATATGTTCCGTCAAATTAGAACTCTGTGTAAATGCAGATCCACATACCTGACAAGAAAAAGGTTTCTCTCCAGTGTGAGTCCGCATGTGTATCTCCAAAGTTGAACTGCGTGAAAATGCTGATCCACATACTTCACAAGAAAAGGGTTTCTCTCCAGTATGTGTTCTCATGTGTCCCTTCAATGCCGAAATGTCTGAAAATGCTGATCCACACACATGACAAGTGTGAGGTTTTTCTCCAGTATGTGTTCGCATGTGTGTCTTCAAATGTGAGTTCTGTGAAAATGCAGATCCACACACTTGACAACAGTAAGGTTTCTCTCCAGTGTGTGTTCGCAGGTGATTTTTCAAATCAGAATTCTGTGAGAATGCTGATCCACACATTTCACAAGTATAAGGTTTCTCTCCGGTGTGTGTTCTCATGTGTCTCTTCAAAGTAGAATTATTTGTAAATGCAGATCCACACACTTGACAAGAGAAAGGTTTCTCTCCAGCATGTATCCGCATGTGGCTTTTCAAACCTGAATGCTGCGAAAATGCTGATCCACACACTTGACAAGCAAGTGGTTTATCTCCAGTGTGTGTTTGCATGTGTATCTTCAATGCTGAACTCTGTGAAAATGCTGATCCACACACTTGACAACAGTAAGGTTTCTCTCCAGTGTGTGTTCGCATGTGTCTCTTCAAATCCGAATTCTGTGAGAATGCTGAACCACAAACTTTACAAGAGTAAAGTTTCTCACCAGTGTGTGATCGCATGTGTGTCTTCAGATGTGACCAGCATGAAAATGCTGATTCACACATTTCACAAGAGTAAAGTTCCTCTCCAGTTGGTGTTTGCATGTTTCTTTCCTAAATCTAAACTGTTTAAATGGGCTTATCTGCAAACTCTGCTTAAAAAAGATTTTTGCTCCAAGGTGTGATTTCAAATGTGTATTTAATGAAAATGCTGATCTATAGACAATTCAAGAATAAATTTTTTTGTGGGTATGATGTGACAATTTCAATTTGTACAGTGAAAATACTGATCTACACACTAGATATGAGTTGTGTCTCTTCAGTGTCTCTTGGCATTTGTATTCTCAAAATTGAAGCTAGTGAAAATCATGAATTCACACACGAATAGCATTTCTATTCAATATGTTTAAAAATGTAGAAATTCATAGTCCCACAACTGCCAAGAATATGTATAATTGCCTCTTTTAAACAATGGTTCCTTCTATCATTGTCATCATCAACATCAAATTAATGATCACAGTTTATGGCCATCAAATTCTCACTGCAATATCTGTGAATAAAGACCAAATATTATAAAATGAAATACTAAATTATGCAAAATACTGTTTACATTTAAACTTTGCATTTCATTGAATGTAAATAAGATGTTGAACTCCTTTACGAGTTGCTTTGTATATAAGAAATTTGAAAATCATGTTGCTGATAAAAAATACGTAGAACATAACAACTGAAAATGGAGAAAATATATTTCTTTCAAAAAAGAATATTTTTGCTTGTATAATCAAGCAATCAGGAATGAGAAGATTCAAGAGACAAGTGTTGAGGAAGTTATAAAAAAGAAGATAAGTAGATAACACTTGGTAATCATCTATAATATATCCATTCATACAGAGAAGTGTCTGAATGAAATACATTAAATGTTGTTACTGGTTTAATATCAAAGGACAACCAATTCATTTATGAGCAGCCTAAAATAAGTTCATGTTTCATTGAAAACAATGATTAGTTGATGAGTCATAATCCTCAATCTTTTGGCATCTCAATTTGTGTGCATATACAGTGGGTCACAAAAGTTTAAACTCAGATTAATATTTCTGAGTGTAAGGGGGGGAAAAAGGCCATTTAATTGATATATTTTCATCAATCATACATGAATCTAGTCTCAATCTATGCTTTACACATATTTCAACAAAATAGTTTCCAAAAAATGTTAAGAATAATTATTCAGATCAGAGATACCAATTGATTAATTGAAAAGTTCTGTAAAACTCAACACTGATTCTATTATTTTTATTAGAAATTTTAGTATCAATACTTTATTGAACCACCATCGAAAGCAATTGAAAAAAATCTGCACATGTATGTGCATATACACTGCAATTACTTAACAACTGGCCATTGTACATTCACTAGATATATTTGTCAGCAAACAAGGTATGGCAGTGTCAGGTTTTAAGTGGTTTGGATCAGTGGTTTTAGAGAAATCTATGCACAACAATTACTCAACAACTCCCCACTGTATGGAGATGACATCTGCCAGATATATCAGTCAGTACACAAGGCAATGTGGTGCTGAGTTTCTATGTTTGGATTTGCAGTTTTCAGGAAACATACTATTTTTCAAGATGACCTACAAAGGCCTTATTTTAGAGATACTTCCTGAGTTATAGATGGTTTCCTTATAGCAGTACACACTATGTAGAGAAATTCCTGGATCCACTCTAAAATTTAATCCCTCCTTCGTTACCTTATGGTCCATCTTTCCACAAAATGTTCATTGAAATTCATTGAGAATTTCTGAAGATCTTGGGCGGACAGACATGAGTGAATATATCAATGTTTAAAGAAAAAAATGGGAAAAATGAAAAAAAAAGCATGAAAGAAAAAAGCCAGAAAGAAAAAAGGGAAAAATGAAAAGGAAAGAAAGAAAAAGAATGAAAAGAAGGAAAAAGTATCACCTAATCCTCAAGTTTCATCACATATTCCTTGATATATACCTTGCCCTTCCATAAAACTTAAAAGAGATTTAATTTTTGAGATACCATTCAGATAGATAGACAGATAGGAGCAGATACAGAAGTGTATGAAAAAAAAAAACATACAAATATCTCTCAATCAATAATACATTCCTGGATCCACCCTAAGACTTGATAGCTCCTTCCCTACCCTGTGGCCCAACCTTCTAAAAAATTTGATTGTCGTTGAGAACTTTTGGCAATATTGTATGAACAGACAGGAGTGGATACAGAAATGTAGGGAGAAATAAAAAGATACCACTCTATTAAAAATGAATCTCTGGATCCATCTACTTCTTCCACACAGTGTGCCTTACCCTTCAAAAAAATTTCATTAAATTATTCAAGAACTCTCTGAGATATGTAGAGATAGAAGCGAACATAGAAATCCATGAGGAAAATTCAACACCATATCTCCGAAAGTTCTCAATGAGTTTCAATGAAATTGTGGAAAGGTAAGCCAAAAGATGAAAAAGGGTTGACTAAATTTTGGGTTAAAGGTTAGAATCTCCAAACAAGAGTTGGTATGTTAATGACACTTCTCTTAAGTTAGAGACAATACAGAAGAGGATAACTTTAAATAAGAACGGAATCTTATTTGGGCTGCACTGCAACATGATGGTAATAAAACTAAGAAAATCTGATAAAAAGTTACTAAAATATAAGTGTACATTAAACCCTTGCTATAAAAAAACTGAGTAAATGATGAAAAAGTTCGTTGCACGATCGTAGTTTCATGATTCAGCCTTTTGCGACTTTTAGTTCAAACTCAGGCTGTAATATCTGTTCTTTTCACATATTTAAAATCTATCATTAACTTCCCGTTTTCAAATTTGAACGTTATTATATTTGTATTTTGTTTGTTTGGTGTGGAGGACAGTTAGCGTTATTTTTCAATGTTTTTAGTCAATCTTTAGCTATTTTCTAGCCATCGTAGATGAATCTAGCCATTTTCAACTAAAATGGCCAAAAAAAGGCTAACAGCGGTTTTTGATGTCGGGGGGGGGGGGCGTCGATTCAGTAAAAAAAAAAAAAAAAAAAAAAAAGATGGGGTGAAAGCTTGAATTTTATAAAAACAACATTTTACATACGAGACGATTCAATTAGAAAAACAGTAACGAACAATAAAACAAGGGAAGTAACGTCATTCCCTTAAGTCAAACTTCCATACAACGGACAAAAAGTAACAGTGTAGTCTACCCCATCGCCCCGTTGAAACCCTAATCAATTTTTTAAATTCTAATCAATTCCAATTCCTTGAAGGTTTCAAGAGTCTAATGGATTTAAAACACGAAACATAACCGAAAAAAAGATTTCCAAATTTTTTTTGAATAAGTTAACTGATGTGAATCTTTTACCACGAAGATAAAAACGAAAACAAATTACCGAAGAGTCAAACTTTCAAAAATAATTACTCTATACAAGTAAAAAAATTACGTGTTTTCATATTTATATTTTGAAAAATAAAGTCACTAAAATAGAAAAGACTAAATTCATGAAAAGGGGTTGATTTTAATCAGAAATGTCATGTGAGACTATTGTGAATTGAACATAGAGTGTCAGAAAGATAGACACTAGGCCAGGGTCCAGTTTTACATTATAAGTATCTTGTAAACTGATCACCCACTTTAGAGCCAATTCACTCCTAACGCTACGTAATGTATTTCCTTTTGGCTCTTTTGAATTATCACTCTAAAGTGATTTTTCTATCATTTACTCAGCCTTAAGTGAGAAAAAAATACTCAATTTAACATTCTTAGTATTTTAGACATTGTCGAAATTATGAAAGGAAAATGGAAAAAAATGAATTGGATTTGAATCAACTTACGAGTTAGAGACAAGAATTAGCAAGTGTTGCCATCTTTATTCTGATCTTTACATCGAAAATTGACTCAAAAAACATCTTGAAACATCTAGATTCTTCATTTGAAATCTAGGAAAAGAATGTGACTTAATTCATGAACAATTACTTCTAAAAATATTAATCATTTTTTTTTGCTTTTAGATATCACTTATTTTATCTACATAAATTGAAGAAAAATATTTTTATCAAAAAAAGTAATTACTGACTTGCATCCAAAATCCTCTAGATTTAGATGAAAGATATCTAAATAAGCAACTGTGGAATTAAGACTTGTGTCTCGGAGTGAATGGCGTTTGACATTTAATTGCCAGATAGTTTGAGGTTTTCTCGCTAAAATCATATCATAAATGGTTACATTGTTTATAAAAGCAAATATTTTATTACTTTTTTGAAATGTAGTAAAGTGAATTTTAGTATTGATTTAAACAAAAAATGATACTTCTAATTACCTTCATTTTTCAATAAATTGTTCGTTGTAATAACTTCGTGATGACGGCCCAAGTATCAAAGCTGCGATTAAAAAGCAACTGAAAAATGATGAAACTATCATTTGTTTTTAATTAATAGTTCTAAGAGAAATTAATAATGATGATTGTTTATGAAAAATTGCAATTGCTGAAGTTTTCACCAAAAATGAGAATTTATGAAAAATACACCTGTAAAATCAAGTCAACTTTTTTGTTCCTTCCGTACGAATAGCAGAAAGAAATTAAAGGTCTAGTTTAGTATCATAATTGTATTGTAAATAGAACCACCTCCAAATAAAAAAATGACCTTTTTCGAACTGATAAATTTCCTTGGGAGATAAAGATCTTATAGATGGAAAGCACGACAATTACGAGGGAATTTTATTTTTGATTAAAATTATCAAAAGAAATGAAAAAGAGGAAGTTTTTTGGCCAAGAATTTTGGAAATGCCAAGCCGCTGAATTAGTGGTCAAATGCCTTTCGAAAGGTCAGGGTAGGTAAATTTAGCTTTAGAATGGTTAAAATGGAAACCCCGTGTTGTGATTTTAAGGAACAATATCTTAAAACTGCACTTGGATGAAACTAAGTTTTTTTTTTTGCGAATTCATTTGTATAATTATTCTCTAATTTACAAAATTGTAATAATTTTTCGGTTGCGGGTATGAAAACGGTCAGGGGCCAAATTTCTTACCTCTTTGAATAGAGTACCGAAGTCTTCACGTCTTGTTTTCATAGTGATGAATCAGCGGATCCATACAGCCACTAAGTTGAGAAAAATGGAGCCGATATCTCTATATTCGTGAATGACACTCCTCTCAAATGAGTCCAAGACTATTGTTCTTGGTGAAAATCGCTTTGAATTCAGTCGCGAAGAATTATATTATTTTTATGATGGGATTATTAAAGGATCTATATTCATGTTGATATGAAGAATGAGTTGTATGAAGTCACGCCAAGTATCAAGATAAACACGAAAGGAAAGAGTCTGTCATTTTGGATGTTTTTTTCTCATGAAGATATAGAGGAAACAATTATTTTCTCTGTCTTAGATGTATTTTAATGGAAGTGAAATCTGTTCGACTGACCGTGGATAGCAAGACTGGCTGTCATTGACCCTGGGCACTATAGTATTTTGTGGTTAAATTGACGGAGTGCCTTTTAACAACCGTCTTAATTTTGGACTTTAGTCTTACAATAATAAAATAGGTGCATTTACAAAACGAAGACCCACAGGCAGTACCCACCTTCATATTTTCATATATACAGGATTTTGGTTTTTAAATTAATTTTTCTATTTGAAAAAACACCAACAATCGACCAAATTTGTGGATTTTGTATTTCAATCAAATTACGATATTTCTTAGAACTGACTCGTGATATTCTTTTTTTTGTATAATTTGATAATTTATTTATTACAATATCCATTTATTAGGTATTCTTATATAACTATTTCTACTTATTTTTAAAAATCTATTTTTTTGAATTTGTCTTTTGTAATTTGTAATAAAAACGAAGAGCTTTTTGATAACTTGAAGTATAGTATTATGTTTTTTCTGTATGAAAAGTAAAACAATTTTCAAGTCTGTTGGGAAGTTTTTGATTGATAAAACTCAACCATGTTAAAGTTGTGCTAACTTTTAATTCAAGGATTTCCAAAGAAACATAGTAAGTTGAAAAAAGAGCCTAAAGCACCAGAATTGAAAAGTAGTTGTGATTGTGAAGATAGATTGGCGGAATTCGAATTAACATCGTTATAGAAGCTACGAGCGACCGGGAAGACTTCAAAGTTTTTAAGATTATGCTTGGTTTAGAATCTAGACAGTAATGTATCTTTCAGTTTAGGACTCCCCTTCAACATAATATTCGCTGAACACTGGATCTTATTAGCTTATACGACCAACTTGGTCAGCTCTTGTAGTCATGACCCAGAAAATGTCCCATTTCAGCCTAAAATTTTGCTTCTAAGTTGTGTATAATTAGTGCATTCCATACTGGGATAATCACCCGTCATTAGGAAACTAAAGGGAATATTTGTAAAAGTTACAATTAGGTCTGTGATTCCAATCGACAAAAAAACATTGATTTTATCAAGTATAAACTAAGTATCATATACTGATAAATCTGGCCAAAAGAAACGCGTGAGATTCTCTTAGTACTAATTCAGTTTGAGCCAAGTCCGGAGGTTCGTCATTTTTATTTCCTAAAACCAGGAAAATGTAGCACGTGATCAAAAATGCCGGGTGGAGATTTTGGCCAGTCTACTCTGTCCTATCATTACCTTAGCCGGTTTCATTAGCTGACGCAATCTTACTTCAAGATTACTTTCACCAAAACAACGCATTTTTTCCGAATATTTCTTTCATTCTTCATTTACTACAATACCAGAGTTTCTCTATGAAAATCTCTCTTGAACTCGTATGTACAGTTTCTTGTGGGGGTAGGGTAAAAGAAATGATATTTTGCACCTAAAAAAGAATGTCCAATCAGTGATATATATTCACAAAAGCCATGTTAGTATGTGACTCCACACAATTGGCTGATATGACAGAGCAGTAAGTTGGCCTGGCGAAAGGAGATGTGAGGGGAAAAATCGAAATTTCTCCTCATCCTCTGGAGAACTTTACCTTCTTTCATCTGTAGGGAATGAAGGGATGATGCGAAATGAAAAAAAGTGGGGGGGGGGGCATAAAAAAGTTTTGAACTCAAGATGGACAACGCTATTCTACCTTAAAATGAGCTAGACTGAGAAATCTTTTCTATCTCTAAAATTCTTTAATCAACCCGTGACTTCAAGATGCCGCTCTAATTCAGCATCTCTCACGCGACGCAGCCGCACAACTTTCACCCACTTTCCGTTGAATTCCAAGGAAGGGAGCCTTTCCCTCTCGACTCCGATCTTAACTTTAGGCTGATGCTTGAAGAGAGGACCAGTTGCACAGGAGTGCAACGCTCGCTTTCGTGGTGTGACGCCCCCTATATTTTAGTTTAGAATTAGATACGAAACCTTTCTTCCAGCGAGATATCGAAAACGTCACTTCCGACAACAACTCCCTATAAATCCCCCTGGATACAGGGGTTCAATTGCTCTTTTGTCCCGTCGTTTCTAACTGGTTACTCTCTCTCTCTCTCTCTCTCTCTCTCTCTCTCTAGGATGGGTATCATTTCGCTAGCCTTCCCACCGATCCAAACTTTACCATTTTCCCACCGTGACCAATCTCTGTACTATCGTTGCTCATTCTTGATCGCCGATCCCGAGACATCTCACTTACAGCTACTCAACTGTGTCCTCACTACTAGCTCAAAATGTGTATACTCCTTAATCACTTGTGAATGAAATGGCAACCCCTTTACTACACAAGCCACGATGTTCTGTCCTAATTCTCTTTAAATCGGGAAGCGCACATGAATTAAAGACCCATATGTTTTCTGTCTTATATAGTTCGTCGGTTGTGTGCTATCCAGCGTCAGAGAATGTCACCCAAGTTGCTCATACCCGATCCAAAATACATCGCACACAACTTGGCAGTTAAGCACACGCACTGAACCTGGTCTCCATAACCAACCTTGGCATGCTCCAAGTCTCAAGGATTCACAACAGCTCAGATATCACAGTACAAAGCTCCCATCTTTTGCTTAGAAGCTATCTCCCATCTTCTTTCCTCTTCTCTTAACACAATAGTATCCATATTGTAACATCTTCTCGCCTCATACAATTCATAGCTATTTCTACTCCCCCCCCCATGAAATCAAGAATCACCATTCCGAAAGTGGAATCCCTTCTAGCGTGTTGTTCATACTGCAACCCTCATAATGCCAAGTAAGCACATGAGCACATGATGTACTTCTCCATCCATTGACTGGAATACATTGCTACACATGGGGCAGGCATCAAGAGCGAAGAAGGGTGCTTTGAGGATGCAAACCATGTAGCCTTTAAACAGCCCACACAACAGGTGTACAACACTGCAGTGGAAGAAGGTGTGCTCGATAGACTCTTCCATATCATTGCAGCGTGTGCACGCTGGCGAATCTACTAGTCCCGCTGCAAAAGATCGTTTGCAGACCCATAGCACATTCTGAATGATCAGCCAGGTGAGGGATGCCTCGTTATTGTTGTGTCACCTAAGCCTAGGCGCCTAAGGCCAGATTAAATTAACCCCCCTCCCAACATGGGACCCCTTCACTATCGCGATATAATGCCTTTCCCGACAACGGCCGGGCGGTAGAGAGACCTTCCTTCACTCGTGAGAAGACCTTCAGATCATTCGCGATAGAAAGAGCACTCGTTCCACGGCTTGCAACGGGCTTTCCCTCATCCAAGTGCACGCTTCTCAAGACCAGGAAAGCGTCTTTCTTCCAGAATTTGCCGTTTTCTCCGTCTTGTGCATGCATCCGACCCAGAAATGTCAACCTGAACTTAAATGTCCAGGATGCCTAGGCTGCCCTCAAAAGGTTGTAGCGGACAAGTCTCAACGTACCATAGGCTGACTGTGACCCCAAAGGAGTCTGGACAGGACACGCTCTAAATGTAGTCGATCGGCAGACGGGAATAATATGTAATAGGATAGACGTACGAAGCACACTCCTCGGTCCTATCCTCAAAGGAATGATTCTTCCGAGACCACATGTAAACTGCTTCCTCGGCCCGCTCGAGTACTTCAGACAAATTCTTCAGCTGAAGGTAAGTACCGAATCAGACGCCGAGCATCTTGCTCAGCCCGTCCGTCCAGTCGAGGGGACAACCCCTCCACGAGTCCAGCAACAAGCCATTAGACTTGTCAATAAGATTTAGACTTTGTCACCATTTCATACCTTCTGATTTCTTTGTTTCCTTCTCATATCTCGGCAATGCTCGTTACAAGTAGGGTTACATCGTCAACATAGGTTTAGCTGAAGTGTTGGTGCCAGGTAATGTAATTCCGCGTGGGGCCACATTTGCCTTTAATTCTGCGCAAGAAAGGTTCCAACGCAAGAATGTAAAGCATCAACGAAAGTGGACAACCTTGATGAACTGATCTAGGCAATAACTCCGTTCACTTATACCATCAAGCTGGGAGACGCATACAGAGATGAATCCAGGTGCAAAAGTCCTGGCGTAAGTCAGCCGTGGACAAGATTAATCAAAGAAAATGATAGTCAACCCTATCAGAAGCTTTGGACTGATCTAATCTGATCCACCTTGTTGGATTTCTCAATGATTGTGTGTACCGTATGCAAGTTATTTTGGATAGTGCCTCACCAAAATGTTTTCAACTCTGTATTTAGCTAAGTTATGACCTAAAGTTAACTATCCTGTCCCTTCCATCTTCGTCCTTGCATAACAATTTCACTGCTTCTCTGGTAAAGTATTGAGGAATATACCCCTGCTTTGACTAGTGGTTGGAGATTAATGCCAGCAAACGTCCAAATATGGGCGACAGCCACAAATACACTGGATGGTAATTCCAATCATCCGCTTAGTTTAACTGCCTTGACGATGTCACGAAATGATCGATCCCCTGACAGGAATTGATTTTCTCAGTCTGGTAGCTGGGCGCATAATAAAACAAAATGCGTCACAATTATGGTAACGTCCTGGACGCACAATCTCCCTACCGGATCAGCGTAAACAAGGGAACACGTCACGTTCTAGGAACGGCTTATTAACCGAGAAACGCACAGTAAATGGCTATCAAAGTATGCTAAGAAGAGATGGAACCCCCTTTCATAGTCACTTGGGATAAAGTGGTTACAAAATATTTCAAGTGTGAATTTCTCACCTTTTCCGTTGAAGTTGTGAGTCTTCCTTTGCGTCCTAGAATGCTAGATGTTTCTTCAACTGGTTTCAGGGAAGGTTCATTTTTCTTTTAATTTCATATATTCTGCAGCTGATCACATTCATGTGTGCCTCAATATCGATCATGAATGCTGCTGGCATATTACAGATTTGTAACTTTTCTATACCATGGACCTGTCTTTCTTTTCGTTTGCCCTTATTTCACCGAACCCCAAATATTCTGTTTTCTTGCATTATTTCTCGAACATTTTTAATTTTTGTCTTGCAGCATGCAGGGGAATGGTTTGTTTGCCCTTTCGCTGGATAGTCTGCTATCATCAAAACTGTTACACCTCCCACACCTCGAAAACCTTTGAAGTCTATGATCAACTCCTTTCTCTTTGGATGATTTTGGGTTTATTTTTCTGCCCGATTTCATTTCGCGACGTACCATTTTTCTATTACTCCCATATTTGACTCCATTTATTCACGACCTCTAACGTTTTCAACTGCCTTTTCCAAATTTAAATCTGAAATAAGCGTAAGTATCTCAGATACATTTTTTTTTGTTCTGTAGTCCTATTACCGACCTATCACGAATTTGGCCATTTTTATCGTTAAATTCACAATTTTCTGCAAGTTCATAGAATAATCTGACAAACATTTCAACAGATTCATTCCAGATGTTTAATTATCCTATGGAGTTTAGCTCTTTCATAGATTTTTCTTGAATGAAAGTCAGCGTCAAACTTAACTAAAATTGTTTAAAAAAATCCCTCGCATCGTCCTTTTTTTGAAAGAGGAAGTAGTATAAATACTTTCAGAGTCATTTCCAATACAATACGGAGTATTCATGTGTACATCACTGTTGTCGTGTCGGGGGCCTGATTTAAGGTTGGTAATATATTAGTCCCCTAACACGTGTATAACCCAGAATTGATCTAAGAAGATGAATCCTGGGAAGCAGCGTGTTCGTTGCTTAAGCACAAAAACAAAGTTAGTACACAGTTAGTTGGATTGTTAACAAAACGTGGAAATAATAACAAACAAAGAAGTTAACAACAGTGCCAGGTTTAATTTGTGAGTGAATTAAAATAAACAAGGACCAGAGTTTCTGCCAACACGAATATGTGGAGGGATCTATCAGGATAAAAGATGTAGAGATAGGAAAGACGAAGGGAAAGAGATGTCACTGAGTAAATGTGAGATAGTGTCTATACAATGATCCTAGTTTTGCCACTAAGAAGTTATCTTAGGAAGTCCGTCCTAACTACGATGATAGTGCTCAACTTGGTTAGGATGTGTTCTTGAGATGAAGATGTGATGATGCGTGTGTAAGAACAAAGTGTGTATAAAAACTATACTAACTATCCTAACTAAAGAGAGACGATCTTACCTCGACACCGTCGGAACACAGAGAGGGAGAGAGATTTACAGCCACAGTTTGAATATGGTAAAGATAAGAATCAGCTATCTGATTGGCAGTTGTGTGTGACGTCAAAAAGGTGAACAAGGAATTTACTGTTTCTACAGAGATATAGGGGTTAGAAGTAGATCCTATCCGAAGGGCAGATAACTCCGTATATAAATAATTTACTTTTAGCTGGAAAGGTGAGCACTACACTGTCTTTTTCACAAAGTTTAGTCGCAACACGAAATCTTTCAAACCTTTGATGCCAATTTTTCCAATTTTCCAGGTTGGTAAAGTCAAAATATTCTCGTGGGTTTAATATCAACATTTCTCTTTTCTTTTTCAATGAAAAACGGATATATTTTTTTTCAAATAAAAATGTTTCTCCCACCACACACGGATTCAAAATCAAAATCTGACACGATGTTTCTTTTCTTGACAAAATATCGCCATAAAATAATATAAGGAAGAAAAACACGCTTTAGCAATGTACATATTTATTCAATAACTTGCCGTTAATAACAACCGATCAATATTAAGCATCCATCAACAGGTGCAATTCCTCCATGGAACACGTCCTCCCGCAAGATTTCGTAGAAATTCATTGTGAATTATTGTGATTGCAAGATTCTTTTTCGTTTTTTTTTTTTTTTTATGCTTCATACATTTATGTATATGCTCATGCCTGCACACACAATATCCCCAAAAGTTCTCAATTAATTTTATAGACAATCCACTACGAAATTGAATTTGGAGCGGATTCATGCAAAATCACCCCCTTCCGCCATAGTTATATGTCCACAGCCCTTAATATTACCGAAATTTCATGCCTTTGCACACGATATCACCAAATTATGGACGAAAAAGCTTTCGCCCCTAGAATTGAATTATCGGAATACATTTTTCCTGATCCAAAGGCACTAATCTTTCACAAGAAAATCATCAGTTTGCTTGTAATAAGAGTTGTAAACAACGCCCAATATTCATAGGATATGGACCACAATATTATGTTTGTCTTAAGAAATTTAACTTCATGAAAGAGAAAAAGAATGATCAATGAATATACATGATGATTCTTTTATCAGGATTCCCTGAGACAAGGGAGTTATTTCAAAGATAAAAAAGTTGGGGAACGCTCATATAGATTTTTTTTTTCAGTTTTTAATATGTGCAGTTCTCGTATCCATTGGAGACAAGAAACGAAAAGAAAACACATTTCTTCTCGAGCAAATTCGTTTATATCTGGAATAAGCCATCAAATGTCACAGTCTCTTCTCCGAATAAAAACATATCTGAATCGAATCTTTGAAAAATCCTCAGACACCAAATGCATGGCATGAATCCTCCCATCGTAACAATGTCTGTTTATGTCCCTTGATTGTTGCTCTTTAGAAAATATTTACCACTTAGAATTGCAAGCCACGGAAAATGGAATTCCACAAAAAGTGGAATTTGTTTCAAAAGAAGAATTGATCCACAAATTTAAAGTTTATTTAAAATGTTGGAGTTGCTATCTTTTTTAATGTTGGTTTGGAGTTAAATCACTTGAAATAAGTAAGTAAAGTTAGCTTTAATTTTTTCTTTGTTTTGAATACGAATTTTCTGAAAGATTTTAAGGAAAAATAACGGTGAATTTTTCAATTTTTAATAATATTTCTTTTTTTTATTATCGATTTTTAATGATTTGTCTTCTTGGTAATACTGCAGTTCTTTGAGGCATGTACACGACGCATTTCTAAGAGTTGACTTTTTTTAGTACTTCACTTGTCATAGAACGTTAGAATTTCAGCCAGCTTCTGTTAAAAATGCGTGGTTCATCATTAGTGAAAGATCATTTTTTTTTTTACTTCTTACCGTGTATTGTATTTGCGTAATGGCCGTAACTGCCTCGCGCACATGTTGAGCATCAGCTGAGTGACTGATTTTTTGCAGTCATTTCATTTTGCGATTCTGGAAAAAATACAAATTTGCAGATGTTTACTTTCTGTATTGAAAAAAAAAATTGCCTGAGCACTCATTTGCATTTTTTACATTCTGCCAAACAACCCCATCTCCCATTCATAGCTAACCTTACCTCCCAACCGTAACTAACACTAACCCTATCTACCAATTCTAACAAGCTTGAACACTAATCCTACTTCAAAACCCTTAACAAATTGACAGACCCTCTTTGAAAAGAGTAAAAGCTCTTTCTCCAGCCTTCATAATCTCTCTGATAAGTCTTTCTAATATCCATATCACTGATTTTCCCCAAACTTAGAAAGCATAATCCACAAATGCTAAAAATGCTAGTTTGCCCATCAAAGAAAATTTTCTAAATTCAAAAAAGCAAACTTCTACAGAATTTTTTCAAATTAACAAAATGATATCATCTGTCAAAAATCAATTACACGGCTGATGATCTTTAACACACAAGCAATATTCAATAAAACCCATGATGGAGACAATGGCCATTATGCTAATGCAATATGACAGTAAATAGTAAAAAAAATTTAAACGTATCTTTTTGATGAAATAAACAACCTGTTCTTAGCAGAGATTCTGTTTTATGAGTTGAGTACTGAAAAAAAACTAGACCCTTAAAAATGCATTGTTTAGCAGAATTACAGTACTGCAGTATTTCTGTCAGGGCAGTGAAAGATGCTAAATTCAAATGCACTCGGATAATTCAATTTGTTATTTCAAGTGCCTTGGCAGCTTCTGACAGATTTTAGTGTTGAAAATTAACTTATGTATATGGTTGATTGTTCAAACATGGCAACTTTATATGCTCAGATGTTGGGATGAAGAATTTTACCATGCCTGGACAGCCTCATTTTCATCTATGTTTTTGAAGTTTATCTGATGATGAGAATTATTTTTTAGTGCTAGGACGAATAAAAATTTTAGATTTCAATATTTGACTGTTGAAATATGTTTAAAAAGGAACTGACATTAATAATTAGTCCCTTTTGCTATCGAGGCTTTTAAATTTAAACTCTTTAACTACCTATGTGTTTGAATTTACCACCCGCAAGTGCTCAGGCATTGATATTCAGTAATCTTAGTGTCTGGATAGCCTCTGATAGCTTTAAATGTACAAATAGAATGTATTTTTGTGATCAGATGTCAAAATTCAATTTAGGTTCATGGGGATACCTCTCCTCAACATCTAGTGGTTCCTACTTGGGGACCCCCAGACCTCTGAAAGTTCACAAAGGTTTTGGATCCATGGGCAGACCTTTCAAAACCCTCAGGTCTATGGGCTTGTCTGGGCCAACCATTCAAAATGATCTGTTGGAAAGCTGATGAAATCCACTTTCTAACAATATTTGTCATCTGAACAATCTTTGGATTCCATCTCATTTCAATATATATATATATATATATATATATGTATATATAATATATATATATATATATATATATATACGTATACCAAAGTACCTATTAGTAATTCAATACCCAATGTATCGTGGATTTATTTTATGAAGTACTTGATACATTCAACATTAAATCAAGTTAAAATAGAGCTTTAAATACATTGTAAATATGAATTCGCTCCATGAACAAGTATGTTTCTGTCCTCTCTGAGCTTCCTCACGTGGATGATTCAGATCATTTGGATCCCTATTTAGGAGGTTTTTGCGGGGAGTCTGTGTGGAAAATATTTGTCTCATTCTACTTATATTTCTCTTTCTTTTTTTCTTGTTGATCTCTGTATTTCATCTTTCATAGGGGTTATTGGCTAGTGTATTCCTGGCTAATTGCTATAAGTTACTTGAGATATTTCAGACACTTTTCATCACTGGGTTGTTAATCTTCAGTTCTTTTTGGTATGTTTCCTCTTGCAAAGTACATCTTCCTATTTTTCTCCCTGTTTTGGGGTTCACTCTTACATGACATTAGTTGCTTATGTTCAATTCTTTTGATATTCTTGCTGGGTTTGCATTTATATATCTGAAATAATCATGAGAAAAAGATTAGATTGTTTTTGAAGTGGCTGGGGGTAAAATGATATCAATGATAATGTCAATAGGAAAATAGCTACTACTATTATCACTAATAATAACGAGGAGAATAAGATAACTGTAATGGTTGATTTTTGTATATCTGTGTGTGCGATGGTAAATTGTGTTTTTCTTTCAATAGAAATTTTGAGTGATGTCGACATTCTACAGCTACTTTTTTTTTTTCTATTTAGTAAGTCCATTTTTTTAATGAAGCTGAGAATCTTTAATTTCTCATTTATGCATAGATAGCATGGGGTTCAGTATTCTGGTACATGTGTGTTTTAATATTTTCCATTTAATTATGGGTGTGAGATTGTTGTCTTTTAGATCCCAGTAATGTTGGGGTAGAGATGTATTTTTGGGGGTATTTATTGTTTGGAAAGGATGATATGTGTTTGGCTAATCTTAATTAAAAGGGTGTTTTTTTTATATTCTTTTATAATATTCCTCTTTTAGGGTTTTCTCTAGGGTTGATATTTCAGCTTGATATACAATATTTGATTTGAGATAATTGTTTTTTAAAGAGCACCTGTTACTGTTTGTACAATTGCAGTCTGATTTATTTATATTTTGTCAACTAGAATTATTCCTTATGACAGTATTATGTTTTTTGATTGTTTGAGAATTGTTCAAACAACTATAACTAATTTTGAGCTTGTCCTTGTCAAATATTTCACATAATGGGTTGTTTAGGGAAAGTATTTTTTTGAGTGAGGATGCAGACCCCAAACTATTATTTTTGACAGTTCTTTAGGAATTGTCAAGAACTAACTTCCTGAAACCATGCCTGGGGGGTCCCATTAGTACTCACTGAAAATTTAATTGGGATATGCACAGTTCATCCCAAATCAGAAGCAGACTATTTCTGAGACAATAGTATCCCTTGGAATCATATTTCTAAGAAACTATCTAAACTAAATTACGGGCATATACCTATCAAAAAAAACTTCAAATGATCTACATAGTCAACAAGTTAAGTGACCCGAGGCTTTTGAATGGTCTGTCCACGGAGCTTCATTAAAAATGCTATGAACCATAGATAAATGCATTAAACGATGGAAGTGCTTACAAGGACCCAACCCCCCTGGGCCCTCATATCTCCAGTTATACCTCTGATTGTTGTACGATTTTGTATCAAAAGAAAATCTTTCTAAATGATCAGTATATTTAATTTCCTGATTTTTGAGACACCGGTGCCCTTTGAAATAGCCCCTGAAATCATGGTTCACCCCGAACTATTTTGGGGTAGCTATCCAAACAACAACTATAGACATGCACCAATTAAAAAAAAATGTATGTTGGAGGATACCAGGCACGGTGCATGAGAGACTCATGGACTTCTTCTCTTGAATCTTCTCACATCAATTATTGCTTTACTATAAAGAAGACAGAATATACTGTTTTAACAAAAATATTTTCTACTTTTCTAGTCTTTTTATGTTTTCTCTCAACAAAATAATCAAATCTCTCTCAACTTATGTATACAGCAACTTGGGGGAAAAAATCAACATCCTTTTTAACAATATTTAATCACCTGCCCAGCTATACTAGACTGTATACCAATTAGATTAGCACAACATGACACAGGTGTACTTTTCTAGAGGGTCATCATGTTCTATTGATAGCTGCTTTGTTATGAATAAGCACACTTTAGGAATTTTTAGCATAAAGATTGATTTTCAATGCAGAGTTTGAATGAAATCTGAGGAAGAAGTGAAATTCTCTTGAGAGTTTGCCGAAGTTTGAAGTGTTCCTGTTTTAGCAACCAAATGTTGAATAAAATCTGTTCTTGCTGTCAAGTTAGCCAGTTTTTATTTTTTATGACTTAAAACCATGTTTCTATGCCTCCGTGTGTTCAAGCATAATAAGTTCCAACATGGTGATCTTCCTTGGGAAAAACAACAAATTTCCAAACTACCTGGATTGTAGATGTGTCTGTCAGTCTATTTAACATTTCAATTCACCCATTTACAGTAACGCATGAACAATGGTCAGGGGATTTATGCCTTATATCTATGTAAATAAGCTTTGTAAGACATCATGTATTGGTGATTAACTAGATTACTGTGTGGTTTTTGAATTTTGAAAATATTTTGGTAAACAAAAAAGTTATTCCCTATTATTTTTTACCCCAATATTTCATGTTATCTTAATTTTTGCAAATTGATTCCTTAAATAAGTGATTCAATCAGACTTATGAATTTCTTGTAAAAAAAGTACAGAAAATTGTTTTGTTTCATTTCTATTCAAAATTGTCCATAGTTGTCTGTTTTTCACTATTTTTGAGTTAGTTTTCACATTTTTTTGTTATTCATCTTATTAATTGAAACCGACTAAAATTGCCATCAGTTTGCAATACTCTTTTTACCATAACTTTTTTGTTAACAAATTTGTAGAAACCAAAAAGCTCCTTGTATCAATTTATATAATCCATAACTGTTTTTTATTGCCAATAATGCATTAGTTTGATATTCATATATCTAATAATACCTTTTCTCTATTCACAGATATTGCAATGAAGAATTGATGGTCATGAACTGTAATCATTGGTTTAATGTTGACAAAAATGAAATAAACCATTTTTTCTTTTAAAAGATTCACATATATTCTTGGCAATTGTGGTAGTATGCATTTTCACATTGAAAAACATTTGCCTATAAAGTCATTCGATAGACTTGATACTCTTGTGCATTGGGCAGATCACCATTTTGTTTGGTTTCAATTTTCAGAATACAAGAGAGACACTGAAGAGGAAACTGATTCATGTAATGTAATCAGCATTTCTCAGTACAGATTTAGATAATTACATGCAAACAGAAAGTCTGTTGATCAGCCTTTTTACTGAATTCACATTTATGGAAACACATGCTATGACTCACTGGAGAGAAACCTATTTTGAGCAAAGTGTCCTAATCAACCTTTTGAAACCATTGGGCTTTCGAAAAAGATGCAAAGAAACACTGGAGAGAAACCTTGCTCTTGTGAAGTGTGTGGATCAGCATTTTTATTCTGTTCAAATTTGGAGAACTGCATGAGAATGCATACTGGAGATAAATCATACTCTTGTCAAATGTGTGGATCAGCATTTTCAAAGAATTCATCTCTGAAGAGACACATGCAAACACATACTGGAGAGAAACCTCATTCTTGCCAAGTGTATGGATCAGTATTTTCAGAGAATTCGCATTTGAAGGAACACATGCGAACACACACTGGCGGAAAACCATTCTCTTGTCAAGTGTGTGGTTCCACACTTTCACAGATTTCATATTTGAGTAGATATGTGCAAACAGACACTGGAGAGAAACCTTACTCCTGTCCAGTGTGTGGATCAACATTTTCAGAGAATTCATCTTTGAAAAATCACATAAAAACACACACTGGAGAGAAACCTCACTCTTGTCAAATGTGTGGATCAGCATTTTCACAGCATTCTGATTTGAAGTCTTACATGCGAACACACACTGGAGGGAAACCTTTTTCTTGTCAAATGTGTGGATCAGCATTTTCACAGAGTTCAAACCTGAAGGTACACATGCGAGCCCACACTTGAGAGAAGCCTTTTTGTTGCCAATTGTGTGGATCAGCATTTTCATATAAAGCATATTTGCAGAGACACATGCACACACAATGCGGAGGAAGAATTTGAAAAGTCACATGCAACACACTGCAACCTTGTTTATACAATGAAAGGTAAAACAAAGTATTTGCATTGGCTTTTTCTTGGAATTGTAAAGAAACACTTGCAAACACACAATGAAAAAAGTCATTGTGTGATGAAGTGTGTGGTTTTGTATCTTCAGGGATGCCCTGGTTAAATCTCAGCAGACAAGCCCTATTCCTGTGAAGTAATTGAAGAGTTTACCCTCAAAAGATTGCCTGTCAACACACTGTAGAGAGCAACCATATTCTTGAGCTGTGCGTAGACTTCCTCTTTGAAAGAAACATCTTTAAAAGATCACTTGTGAACATGCTCTAGAGCCCAATCAAATGCTTATACAGTTTGTGGATTGTCTCTGAGGAAGAGTTCTTATTTTTTTTTTTTTTTTTTTTAAATTCATAAAATCACCCACTTGAAAGAGAAACCTCATTTCTGTGAATCATCTTAAAAACGGCTTGGAAAAATGTTACAATAATTTTTTTACCCTTGTTTAAATTGGACAGCAGAAATAATTGATGGATAAATTGATTCAGTTCTGACAAGCTCCTTGAAAGTGCGAATTTTTGTTTTCAAAGTCAGCATCATGTTTCAAAACCAGTTGGATATTTGGACACAAATGATGAAATAATATTATAATCAACATTGCTGTAGTTACTCAGTTTTGAAGATTTTACAAAGAAGTTGCAACACATTCATAGTACAGATATTACAGTATCATTATTTCAGACGAATGACAATAATTTGACAGTGTTGTTTATTCAAAATCTTGAAGCGACCCAGAGTGTTAAAAAAAAGATGTTAGATTTCATCTAATTGCACTAGAACAAAGACATGGTTGAGAAATTGAGAAACAATGTTTGCAGGTAAAATATACTTTTGATATTGGTGTTCAAATTGTATAAACAGGATAGTTGACCTGAAAGGGTAAAGTACATTGTATGTGTGAAATGAGAAGCAGATTCTTCATCCTGGAATTTATTTATGAGATAAATGAAAGTGCATTTTTTGAAAATGCAGTTTTCCCAAGAGGGGGTCGAAATGAGGAAATCGTTCATTAACCGATGAGAAACATAGCAAATGAACTGATCTGTATAGTTCTGCCCATTCAAAGAAATAGTATAAGGAAACTAACCAACAAAATCAAAGGGTTGCAAAGTAGAGAGAGGCTAGAAGTGCTATCCAATTAAATTTGGAAATACAGGAAATTTCGCTTTGGAATCCGTCATCAAAATCCCTTGGATACCATGACTCATCTTGGAAATGGTCCCTAAAAAGAAGTAAGCAATAGATAGTAGACCACAGGAAATCTCTGGAAAGAGACCTAGCTATCTGTTGATCCCACTAGACAAAACCCTGGTAATGTTTGTGATTTAACTAATGGCCCAACTTGAGATACATCACCAAATCCAGAGCTACAAAAAGTGCTGAATGTAACTCAAGCCTTGACACCATTGTTCCGTGTCAATGCTAGCTTCTCTTACCTTGCTATCTGAGTGTTCAATCTCAACTAATTAGTCAAATACCTGATCTCTTGGTCATCGATCTTTGTCTACTTGAAATTTATAAGCAGAGATCATCGAATAAAATACTTTTGTTATTTTTAACCTCCACATGAGCATTCCTCATTCTTCCTTAAGTTACCAAGATCTTTATCAAATTCTCTTTGCAACTGAACTGACCCAAACTCAAAAATGTTTCCATCGAATCCGTGAACCACCCTTTAGCTGATCATGATACACAACATAGGCATAGAAGGCATTATCAAGCTGAGTCTGGACTGAGGAAGAGGGGTACCTGATATTCAAATGGAGTACAAACCACCATTTTTCATTTATCAAGGAAGACAATTCAATTTTCTCAGGATTCATTCAAAATCGTGAAAATAAAACTTTTTCTCAGACGTGTGTATTGGATCTTTTTCATAAACATTGTGTTTTCTATCCACATGTTAATTTAACATTTATGCCTATTCATGTAGAGATTTTCTTATGTGTTTCACTTAAGAGAGGGAGAGATAGAATGAATAAAAGTATAAAATGCTATTGCTCTACCTCCCCTATATTGTAGCTATTTGTCCACACCACAAAATTTCTCTGTTTGTCTGCATATCTCAAGAGTTCTCAACAAATTCAAATTAAATTTTGTTGATGGGTGCATAATTGGCTAAAAAATGAATCGGGAAATTTTGGAGTGAATCCATGCACAATAAGCCCCCTTACCCATATCAGTTCATACAAATGTTTCATTCTAAAACAAAGATTTTTGACATTTAATTGTAAATTGCTCAAAATGAATGGCTCAGAGGCAGATGGTTCTTTTGTAAACTTTACTCAGCATAAATTTCCATTTCAATTATTTACAATGAATTTGTATTATTATCTTGAATCTGTTTAGGTTGATTCCAAAAATGCTGTGATTCTATTAGCTGAGTAATCACTTTGCATACTCATCGGGTTACTGCTTTGCTGATTACCCAGACAGGAAGGGAATGAATTCAAGGGTATTCTTCAATGTTCCAATGAATTTCCAAAAACACTGCTTGACTTATTATTTTCTATAATTAGAGTGATGGGGTTATTGATACGGGACCCTACTTTTAGAAACCATAGCATTGAAACAATTCATAGAGATACAAATCAGTAATCATTTTTTGAATTGAATTATTTTAATGAACTAATTTACTCATGTCCACATTACAAGATCTGTACAAAATGAGTCAGAAGCTCTTGGGGACAGAATAGCTGTATTCAATGTCTCCCATAATATTTTCATGCTACTAAACGTATATATTGCTTTTTTCAGTTAAAATGGTGATTTTCTGAGGGAAAGAAAAAAATAGTAATGAAAAAACTCGAAAGAATTTTAAGAGTGACTATATTAACTAGTGATGAAAAAGTCATAAGAGTACTCACTATCTCACATACCCTGTTTCATAATTGTAAGTAAAAAATATATCAAGAATTAGATGTAAAATGCAGCATTGAAAGAATACCAAGAAACAACTACGACTGTCTTGGAATGTGCGACCATGAAATTCAAATCTGGGGTTATGTATGTTTCAATTCCGTTGGTTCAGTGATGCGGATAAAGTAACATGGTCTCAGCAGAAGCCACTTCAACATTAGGCTATTTAGCAGTGATACCTTTCAGTGCAAGCATCTAGTTTCAAGATTGAATACAAAGCTAACCGAGTGAGAGCTATTAGCACTGAATGCAGTCTTTTAATCATATTTTTTGATTGATAGAATTGATAGAAAAACTTAGAAACACATACTTTCAAAAGTTTATGGGGGAAAATATTATTCATTTGATAATTAGATTATAGCACTCAACTATCGAAATTCAGTTTCTGTAGAATATGATTTCAAAAATCTTTGAAATTTGGTTGAAATTTTAAGATATTTTTCTTATATATTGCGCACAGACATAGTTGTAGACAATGCCTTTTCCAGAAAGTCACCAATCAGTCTTTGAATCTGTATTTGTTTACTATTTCATTTTTTATTGTGCAAGTTTATTTTAAAAGTTACCTAATTCTAATTTCATGTAAAAATTATTTCACATTTTTTCTGAATACTGCGTGTGTTTCATATTCTAAAATGTAAACAAAGCTATTTTCAGTCAATACAAACTGTAAAAAGTTGCACCAGTGTTGAAAATTTGGAGGGTAACCCCCATTCACCTTGGTTCTGCTGCCTATACTCTGGAGAGAAACATTAAAGTATGTTAATTTGCAATGGCAGTGATTTTCCATTTTCAAAAAACGGTTGAAATGTGCAATGAAGAAAGATAATACTCTGACGTTTAGACCTGTTGTCCTGACAGAACATCATGAAATGACACTGACAGAAACACTCTTTTTTTTTTTTTTTTTTTTTTTTTTTTTAAATATGAATACTTATTTTAACTTCTGAAAAACATTTCCACTGAAAAATTATCTTTAGACAATTTGTGAGGTATATATAAACATTCAATTTAAACATGATTTTTCAAAGATGAAAGCAAAATTCTACAAAAAATGTTAAAAATATTGTGACTGCAGATTTGCTTCTTTACCTTATATATTATGGAAAAAGATAAATCACCATTTTTCTATGTTTGAATGCTCGTATAATATGGAAATAGATAACGAACCAATATCCTCCTTCATTTGTAAAGACTATTTGATTTTTTTCAGATTAGAATAGTTACTTTAAAATCATGGAAATAATACTTTTCATAATCTCTGACATGTGTATTGGATCCTTTTCATAAACATATTGTTCTCTGTCCACATTATTTTAATGTTTATCCCTGTTAGTGCAGAGATTCTCTGATATATGTCTTACTGTAGACAGGGAGAGATAAAAAGGATAAAGATATCAAATATTATTGCTTCATCTCCACAGTAGAGGGAAAGTTGAAACTTATGGTTTGTACATTTTTAGCTTGGTGGAATTTGTGGGAAAAAAACTTTGTTGTGACCGATGCAAAATATTTTGGTCCTGATGTTGGATATAATACTCGCTACCCTGGAGCAAAATTAGCATTTCACAGTAATTTAATGCATGAAAATATACCCTTTCATAATACAATAAATAATCTTTCCTAGAATTTAATTCCTCAGATTCTGTCAAAGGAAAAGTAATCAATATTCAATGACCCAAACAAACAAATTCTGAACTAGAAAACAAATTTTGATCCCAGTGCTGTATTAGCCATAAGACATGGGTCAGGTATGCCCCTCCTTTAAGGCCAGGTATTGGCAACCTTTTCACCTCTTTGGGCTGAATCATTGATGAGTTGGTGCTAGGCCACTGTAATGCCATAAAAATTTGAGGCACAGCCTCAGAAGTGTGGATGGGCAACATTTTGACCTCTGTGAGATGGATTGCATATTGATGATTGGATGGTAAGCCGTAAAAAGTTTGAAAGCTTGAAATGTAGGAATTATCCATCAAAATACATTTAATTATATTTTGGCTCAAATCAATGAATAATGTTGTGAGAAAATCATTTTTGTGTAATCAAGAATGGCAATTAGTAATCAATGAACTCAATTTTGTTGAAATTTGTTTCAATCAAGTCATCCTTTTAATCTATCAGAAAGAATCAAATCTTTGAAACACTGACAACCTCATATTTGTTCTTTGGTTTGTCAAAATCACTTTGTGTAGATTGCCTACCCATGCTCTTAGGGGGCCTATTTTGAATGTATTTCATAATTTCATAGTGATCAAATATTTATGGTGTATATGTACTTATAAGAGAGTAGTGAACAATGATAATTAGATAGATCTAGACTTATGAATTTGTTTGTATTGTGAATGTGAAGTGATCCAACAGAATATAGATGAAAATTACAATTGGAAGGTGAAGAGAAAAACTCAAGAGATATGTATTACATCTCGAAATCTCTTATTATTCCATGGGCATAGTTCAATGCATTTTGATAGGGGCCAGCCATCTTTTTCTTTGAAAATATATTTGCGGGGTTCACAGAGAAAAATTTGCTGTTTATATGTTCGATGCCAAGGAAGAGAGTGTAGATTTATATCATGGCATCATTTATTTCTATTTTCAGTTTGTAAAATATGCATTGATTCAGTTATTCAATTATAAAAACTGTCAGGAAAACTTTCACCATACATTTAGATAATAATAAGTCTATGAAAGAAACGAATATCAATGATTAGAGAATTTACTGATTACAAGAAGGACAAAAAGTCCTTCTGGATGAGTATAATTATTTCTACACTTGTCAAAGAAAAGATTACCGAATTGGCTGTGCCTTTTTTGTATTTATATATTTTCATATTTTAAAATGTTATGCATTTCTTGAAAGAGAGAAAAAAAAATTTCTGTAAGCAGATCCGCTTCAAGCTATCAGATGCTACAGTTTTTTTCTTCAAAAAACATATTTAAATAAAGTCTTGAAAAAGATCTCAGACACCAAATGTTTGATTATGCATTTTCGAAGTAGAAGATACTATCAAAAATAAAATCAGATAGCTGAAAGTCAACACAAAACAAAAACTGGAAAACCACAGACGCTCTATATTCGTTGACTTCCCTAACCTAATATTGCCCTCATCGATTTACATACACCGAGTTTCCTCCGATCTTCGTTTGAATTACCGCCCTTGATTAACGCTCTCTGAAACGTATTTACCTCAGTGAATTGCCAGCCGATGTTTTCGTAGGACATTTTTCTTATAAAACCCCCGAAAGTGAAATTTGTTTTAGAAGAAATTTAATCCATGGAGTTAAAGTTTATTGAAATTGTTGCCTTTTTTTAATCTCCTTTCTTTTGTTGATATTTCGTGAAGGGAAACAAACCAGACGAAATAAGTAAGTAACGTTCGCTTAATTTCTTGTTTATGCTTTCATTTTGTTTACAAATACAATATGCAATTTTCGGATATCTAAAAGGACTTTGAGTCAAGTCGGCCCTGCTGCCTGGTCTGGTTGGCCCATGACCAACTCGGTCGGTCTTACGCGAAACAACCCAAATGAAAGTATGACAACAGAACTTGCAGATTTCCTTGTTTCGGTATAAGAATTCCATCTTATAATAATATTGTTTCGAAAACCTTTGAAAAACAAACATCATTACATGTATTTAATTTTCAATGAATTAAAGCCTTTGAGAAACAGACGACATAATCAATATCACGTATTTAATTGATTTTCTATAATTGAATACAAGGAAACAAAAACATTTTTTAAATGAAAAACCTGTGGGGGGGGGGAAAACATGATTTATTTTTATTTCAAATAAATACGTGTAATCTACAGATATTGGGGGGTCTTTTGTTTTGTTTTTTTAATAAAAATCATGTTGGAATTATTTCATACATAGAAACGAACCAAAAAATATAACAATGAAACTTGCATATTTCTTTGTTTCACTAAGAAAAAAATTGCTTTTATAATGGAGTTATTCAGAAAACCTTTGAAAAACAAACAAACATAATTGCACCAATTTCTTTGCGAAAAAATATCTGCAGATAATAATGTTTCAAAGTAGAATAGGGTGGCCAAGTTGGTCAATCAAGATGGGCTGATTTGACCAATATGAGGTGGGCTAACTTTGTAGTGGACCAAAAGTGGTTAGATTTTTCAAAAAATAGCAAAAATTGGGTAAAATTCGTTCTCAGGCCTCTTCAAAAACCGGTACAAAGGCTCAGAAATGTATAGATACTCACTGACCCACACAGCCTCTGACAGTTCTCTGTGTTAGAAAAACCTGTATTTCGTATACGAGTGTCGAAATTTAACATATCTATGTTGTTGAATGTTAAAATTATCATCTTTTAATGTCTGGTTGACAAATATTTTAAATTTTAGTATTCAATCCATTTCTGTGCTCAGACAGGTTCATTTTTACTTACATGTATTCAAAGTTTGTTTGATGTTAAAATTTATCTTCTTCAGGTGCCCTAACAAATGAATATTTTAAATTCAAATATTTGACCACTAAAATATGTTTAGAGATGATCAAGCAGTAATATTTAGCCTCTTTTAGTGTCCAGATGTTTGAACTTAAATCCGTCTACTGCCGAGACATTGCAATTTTGAAGTTCCTGTGTCCGCGGATCGCGTCTAACAGATTTTAATGTTCAAAGAAAACATATTTTCATGTACTAATGTTGAAATTTACTGTACTTATGTAGTTGAATGATAAAATTCAGCTTATTTCAAGGCCAGGATATCAGAATGGTACATCCTCTACTACCCGGACGCATGAATAAGTCTCTTCCAGTGCCCGGATGCCAAAATTTAGCATATTCACTGCTCAAACATATTGATGTAGCAATCCAGTGCCTGGACGTTAGAATATATCATCATTCAGTGCACAGGCAGCCGCATTTTTTTCAGTTTTATGTCTGTTTTTGATGTTTGTTTGGAACAAACATTAAGATTCATCATCTTTTAGACCTTCACCCAATGAATATTTTGAATTTCAATGTTGTCCACTATAATATATGTAAAAACTGTTCAGATATTGAAATTTAGTTTTTTTTTCAGTGCCAGGATCTTAGAAATAGGCATTTCTAATTGGCTGTGTTCAAATACAATGAATGTATGCTGAAATTTAGCATTTAATAGTAACACCATTTCAAAGAAAACAAGCAAATCATCTTTATATAGATTGATAACCTGGAGGAAAAATGAGGATTATTTTCTCTTCTAATGAATATTTTTTTTCTCATCTACTTTGCAATTTGTTTATAGCATGGTGTAGCATGAGGAATAAACATTGCATTGTGCAGCACGGCATATGAGCAAATAAAATGAACAAGTAAGATAAAGATTAAAACAGATCAAGAATAAATAAGCAAATAAATGAAAAGATAAAAGATAAGAGAAGATTAATAATATTATTTGAGGATCCATACAAACAGTCATTTTAAAAAGGAAAGGGGCATTACAAAAATCCTTCCTCTATTTCTTTCTCTCAACAGATAACATTCTGAAGTCACAGAAAATGTTTGGCATGGCGTCCAAGGTGATTAAAAACACATTTACCATTATCACCTCCTGAGACTGATGAGGCCAGAACAATTTTTCCTTTAAATACCAAAAAGTACTTTCTCTAATCTGATATTTGAACATTATATCAACAGTAAGTAAGGGGCAGGCTAATGTCTGCCATTACTAAGAGAAGCAGTAAAAAGGGATGAGTATCTTAAATATCTCCTTCGCTTGCCTGACTACCAGGTCGGTGACTTCAAACTTGAAATCCCATCTCAAGTAAGTTGGTGGAATATACTTGATTAATCCCTTTCAAAGTTGAATTTGATCAGTATACCCAACCACCGCACATCTACTAAACAGTTTTAATCTTGATGTTATGATCAAAGGAATTGTTATCAGCTTTTAATGAAGATAAATAGGTGTTACATGCAGTAAATAGAAATCCATGTTATGATTAACTGTATGAATGATCAGATATTGTAAATGATTAAAAGGATCTTTGTGTAATGATAACTGATAAAATGTTATTTTCCAAGTACATTGCTAGTGCTGCTGCTAAGGCAAACAGGATGCCAGAACTGATCAAGCATACTCTTTCATGTATAAAAAGGACTTCCTCTCCATACTATATAAGAGTTATGTATGTTCAGACCAAGTAATGTGTACGGGCCTAGTTTTCGGATTTGAATGAATATAAAAAATCTTCTCGAAAATGTACAGAAACGAGCAACAAAGTTGGTACCAAAATAAGAAGTCTGGATTATGAGGATAGGTTAAAAGAGTTTGGGTTATTATCATTAGCAGATAAAAGGGATTAGGGACACGATAATGATGTTTAAGATTATGCATGGTTTAGAAGTAGTAGACCCAGATGTATTTTTCAGTACAAGGGAGTACGAAGGACTGAGAGACCACACATGTATGGTAGAAGTAAATAAAAGCAGACTGAATATCAGAAAATTAGTTTTTTGTTATAATGTGTAGGGACTATGGAACAGATTACCAGAATATCTAGATCTATCGACTGATGTAAATGATTTTAAAAGGAGTTATGGTGTTTATTACACCAAGTATAAAAAAATCTATGAAACTCCTGTTCTATTTGGTTGACCTGAGGCATAGTTCGACTCCTTGAAGGGCTCCCCTTCCAACATTTAGTGAGATTTGTCAGTAGGAATGCAGTAGATGAGCTATTTATAAACCTTTTGAGGTACCCCCATCTATTGGGGGCCCTTCATGTGTTCTTCAAATAACCAGCCTGCTACACCACTATTTCAGACCTATATTGAAAATTTGAAGTACAGAATTATCTGCAAGGTAAAGATGTTAGGATTGTTCAGACTTTAATAATCATAAGCTTCTAAGATAGAGTAGGCCTATTCAATTTTTGACACAGGCAGTGAGAGCAAGATGAGATTGAGTGTAGGCAGGCACTCATCACTTGGTAGTTAAACTCTGAAAGTAGACTGACTGTAAATAGTATGCTTCAAAAAACCAATGAAATCTCAACAATCCAACTGCATATAAGGAATAGGCAAAACATGCTAATTCCTTCAGTACTTGCCAAATGGCTTCAAACTGTTTCATCTGGGCTAGGATGAAGAAGACGTAAAGTCTGAGTATAGTGACCATGGCATCCACATAATTTTCTCTTGCATCTCCCTTTATTGGTGATTTTATTTGCTCACTACTTCTGGCCATCTCTATCACTTTTTCTAGTTTTAAGTTTGGAATTAATTGTAATCTTTCTGACAGTTCTTTGTCCTTAAAACCAAATTACTAAATGAACTTTTCTTTGGTTGTTTTTTCCCAGGGGAATTACAATGATCTGCCTGTTCATATAAACATTTCAATCTGTTCCATAAACTTGGCCCAATCATGAATTACATTCATTTTGGGTGTAAAGTATGTGTTGATTTTTCTAAAGTGGTATCATCAACTTTTCCATCTTCTCTTCTTGTGAAATAAGATGTTCTGAACACGTTTCCAAATTCATTTCCTGTACAATATAAAAGTGTAACAATTTTCTTTGCGTAGTTTTGATGGTTGTCAAAAATGTTAAAAACCATTGTAACTATCTTCACCAGTTTCCTGCATTGGTGAAATTGAAAGGTTCTGGCAGATTTGATCTGAGAAATTTCCTCTTTTCTTGATCGGAAAACATTTTTTTGTTTTCAAATTCTTAAAAATTAGACTAAATACCTTAACTTCAGATTTAAATGCTATCTGATTTCCATCAATCTATCTCTATATTATATAAATTCAGTTTTTGGATATTATACCCCGTTAGGCCAGTTATTTAGTCTGATATAATAAATAGAAAATAAATCAAATCAAATTGTTAATTTTTATTATTTGTATGCCATTGCTTAATATTGATTGGGTGAGGGTATAAAACCTCTCAGATTGAAAAGGTTTGTTATTTCTAAAACCATGGACAAAATATAGATAAAACTCTCTGGAGATAACATATATAAAAAATGATACTCATGGCATTGTAAACAAGATAGTTTTTCTGATTGCTACAAGGCTGTACTTTATGGTTTGGATAGTTACTAAAAAGTATTTTTGGATGAACTATGGTTTCAGACGATATTTGAGAGTGCTGTTATCCAAAGAATTTAGAAGCTGAAATGGAAATGTTTCCTTTGATACAAAATTGTATGAAAATCCCATTACTGATAATACTGTTATCTAAGCACATGTTGGGAGCTTATAAAATGTTATTTTCTTACAAATTCTTGTCATTCATGTAAGTACAAATAGAAAAATATCTATTCTTTAGCTTTTGATTTTGCTAAATACTATGATTCATGTTTAAGATGTATTTATTATGCTCAATGCATACAGATCGAGTAAATACTTTGTTGGGAAGCTTACAAAATTCTTTCCTAATAATATATATATATATATATATATATATATATATATATATATATATATATATATAAATATGTACATATTGCCATCACAGATTAAATTCCTAATCCTAGGTTTTGGACTATATGGTGCACATATATTTGGAATTTCATTGTAAAATGATAAATACTTACCTCCACGTTTTTTGGCTTCAACTTTCCATTCCCAACAGATGCCGATTGATAAAATACCCTGTTAGGAAGCTGAGGAAACCCCTTTTGTAGTTATATATCATGCCCTCTATACAATCTTTGGATTTCATCTCTTTCTATTGTGGAAACTACCTGAAACTCCAGACATGTTACTGTTGAATCTTCTCATACATTGATAGTTGCCTCTCAATAAAAAGGACAAAACATTGTTTTAACTGGGATATATTTTTGCACTTATTTTCTGCATATTTTCTGCCAGAAAAATAATTATCAAATAACTCTGTACTTATGTAAGCATTAACTCATGAAAAAATCAACACTTTGTTTAGATTCTACTAAATGAATACATTTTTAATGAATTTGTTGGACCGTTGCTAAATGTGAAAAGATGATCTAATGAAAATAATTCTTAAATTTCATTCCTTTTGTTTTCGAAATCATGAATAGTTTGGTAAAATTGGTTTTGTTGTTGAAATATAAACAATTTTTCTAAGCATTCTTCTATCACATAATGAAGTGTCTTGTTCATTCATTGTTGATTTTTTATTGTGAATAATGCATGAGTTGTGTATCTTTTTATGATATCTCTTCTTTATTCACAGGTATTGGAAGGAAAATTTGATGGCCACAAATTTTAATCATTGATTTGCTGCTAAGGATGACACAGAAAAAAGAAACATTTTTTTGAAAAAGCATTTGCACATATTCTTAATAGTTGTGGGACTATGGATTTTCACATTTATAAACATTTGCATCAACACACGCTGGATAGAAATGCTACCATGCAGCATTCAAATCAGTGTTTTAATTGGCTCCAATTTTGAGGATACAAATGCCTAGAGACACTGAACAGAAAACCAACCCTTATCTAGTGAGATCAGAATGCAAAAGATGAAAATGTCTTATTCCTGCCAAGTCTGTTGATCAGCATTTTCACCGCATTCACTTTCGAAAGTACATATGCAGACAGAGGACTGAAACTTTTTTGAACTGTGTGGACCATCCTATTTTGATAGTTGAGATATGGAAAAAAATATGCAGAAAAATGCTGGAGAGAAACCTTACTCTTGTGAAGTGTGTGGATCATCATTTTCACAAAGTTCAAATTTGAAAAGCCACATGCGAACGCACACTGGAGAGAAACCTTATTCTTGTGAAGTGTGTGGATCATCATTTTCACAAAGTTCAAATTTGAAAAGTCACATGCGAACACACACTGGGGAGAAACCTTTCTCTTGTCAAGTGTGTGAATCAGCATTTTCAGATAGGTCAGGTTTGAAAATACACATGCGAACCCACACTGGAGAAAAAACCTTTTCTTGTCAGGTGTGTCAATCAGCATTTTCACAGAGTTCAACTTTGAAGAACCATATGCGAACACACACTGGAGAGAAACCATTCGCTTGTCAAGTGTGTGGATCAGCATTTTCACAAAGTTCAAATTTGAAGAACCACATGAAAACACACACTGGGGAGAAGCCCTTTTCTTGTCAAGTATGTGGATCAGCATTTTCACGAAGTTCAGATTTGAAAAGACATGTGCAAACGCACACTGGAGAGAAACCTTACACTTGTCAAGTGTGTGGATCAGCATTTTCACAGAGTTCACATTTGAAGATACACATGCGAACACACACTGAATAGAACCCCTTCTCTTGTCAAGTATAAGGTCAACATTTTCAGATAGTCCCGATCCTAAGGCACACATGTGAATACACATGGGCATGAACCTACTCTTCCCAAGTGTGTGGATCACTATTGCAAGGTAGTTCAGCCTTGAATATGCACAGTGGTGAAAAAGTTTGTCTGTGGGGATAAACATTTTCATTTAGTCTGTATTTCAAGAACCGTGTGTGAATTCCTGTAATTTGAAGCAGTTGTTCATTCAGAAGTATGGAGCCATCTTGAATTTTTATCTGGATTTGCAAAACAATGTAACTGAAAGGAAAAAAAGGAAAAGGTGGAATTATGCTGTGCGCTGAAACAAAGAAATTTCAGTCATGGAAATAGTTGAGAATATGAGAAACAATGATTGCAGGTAAAATATTCTTTTGATTTTGGTGTTGGTTGAAATTGTATAAACAGGATGGTCGATGCTGAAGGACAAATTATATTTATAGTATATATAAATTTCCATGATATGAGAAACTTGTGTTATGGGAATTGGAAATTTTTATTTAATTGAGGAATTCATTCATGAGATAAATAAAAGTACTTTCCCTAGAAATGGTGTTTCCCAAAAGGGGGCTGTAATAAAGAAATTACTCATTAGCCAATGGCCAACACGGCAAATAAGCTAATCTCTATGGTTCTGCCCATTCACAGAAATAGTATGAGAAAACCAATCAATGAAATCAAAGGGTTACAAAGGAGAAGGTGGTTGGAAGTGTTGTTAAAACTAACCTTGGAGTAATTTGTTAAAATGGACACCATGCTTCAATCCTTATAAAGGATTTTCCATAAATACACTTGGAAATAGCTCCTAAAAAGCAGTAAGCAGTAGACAACAGACAATTTAGAAGCTGTTGAACTGAGATTTGGCTCTTCCTCAACCCCACAAAACAAACTACTGGCAAAGTTTGCGGTTCAGCTGAAGTACCAACTTGGGATACCTAAGTCCAGAGCTACAAAAAGTGCTGACTGTTTGTAACTGAAAGATTGACACTATTGTTCCCTTTCAATGCCATTTAGACTTATCTTGCCATTTGAGTGGTTTGGTCCCAATTGATTGGTTGCAAACCAGATTGATTGGCCATCAATCTTCATTTAGTGATTGAGCATCTTGTGACCGGTGAAACTGAACTTTGTGACCCTGCTTAGATCATTTAGTAAAACACTTTTGATACTGGTAACCCTCACTTGAATAGTCCTCACCTTTCTTCAGGTTACAAAGATTTTGGGTGGATTATCTTTGCCTCTGGACCAATCAAAATTCGGAAATGTTTCAATCAACCCTTTTGCTGATCTTCAAGCACAAGACAGGGCTGAGGCAGAGCTGTGCCTGTCATGGAAATGGATTAAAAACCATAGTTTATTTTTTACTTGGAAAGACGATTTAATTTTTTCAGAATATAATTGTTAATTTAAAATGACAATAAAACTTTTCCTTATTATCCAGAAATGTGTATTCGATCTTTTTCATAAATATATTTTCATTCCAAAATGCTTATTTGTGTAGATATTTTTTTTTTATATCTCTTTACATATGTTTTACTTTAGAGAGGGAAAGATAGAATGATTAAAAATATAAAATAATTTTGCTTTACTTCTCCTATATTGTAGCTCTCTGTCCACACCATGAAACATTTTCAAAATTCCTCTGCCTCGCCATACAATATCTCCATGAATTCCAATGAGATTTTGTTAAAGGGTAGACAATATATGGGAGGGTAGGGGAATTTTGAGTGAATCCATGAACAACTATCACTCCTGTGTCATTGATTTCAGGGCACACAGGTTTTTCATTTTAAAACAAGGGTTTATAACATTTGATTTTAAATAACTTGAAAGGATTTGCTCTGACTAATATGGTTCCTTTGTAAACTTCACTCAGCATAAAGTTTCATTTCCAATGATATACAATAATTCTGTATATGATGAAAATATTTTTCTAACTTGGTCACTACAGCAAAAATCTCCCATCATGAAAAGTGATGCTGTAATATTTTTCATCTCAAATATCCAATCAAGATATTCTCTCTCACTGAAAGTCCCTCTAACACGTGCATTTGGTTCCATTAGTCAACTCAGAAATTCCTTTGGGGCATTATCACAATGCCAGGACTATTTTGTGTTCTATTGAGCCGACATGATATCAAAACTTGAATTCTTCTCTATGTACCTCACTTGGAACATTTGATTTTTATGTGATTACTTCTGAGATCTAACATGAGAACTTATGAAATGAATTATGCATATTACTGAAAACTTCTAATGATATTAACTAAGTCTGATAAATACAGAAAAAATAAAAAATATCCTATGAGGCTCTATTGCAACTTGAGTATTTTGTGTTGTGTTGCATCAAGATAATATCAAGTCTTGAATTATCTTCTTTATATACTTTGAATAAAACATTTGATTATGGTACAATGACCTCTTAGATTTTCATTGATGCTATCTTTTGATCTATAATATTCCAATGATTCTGTGTCGGATAAGGTCCTGTGAATGTGGCAGCAATTCCAAGATCTTGATATTTTGATCCCAAATCCATTTTATACACGTGTAGCACTGAGCACAATCCTGCATACAAATGGTGATATTTCTCATCTAGATGACTGGTAGTGGATGTGGATCCAAAACAACCAGGTATCTCTCTGAATTCATAATCACTTTTGGTGGCAGAAGATACCATCCTCCCTGACCACCACCATAGAAACACCCCCAGATCATGGTGGGATGTTGGATTGTTGGTTGTGTTAACCATTGATTCGTTAGGTCTGATCAAGATAAGTGACTTGAATGACTCTGAAAAAGCGTTTTTTGTCACGCAATTTTAGTCCCACGTGTTGCAATTTCGATTAGACTGATTTCAGTCTTTTTAAGTGCTCTATTTCTGTTGAATTGCATATCAGGATTTCATCCTGAACACACAGAATGCTTTGCATGCCCTGAATAAGTTGCTCCATGGTTTTTGGAAGATTGTGGAAGCCAATGAAATATGGTTACAAAGTTTGTTGTATTGAAATAGAACTTTGTTTGTATTAATGATGATATTTCTTTGATTCACCAAGAGGCAATCGGGCACACACCTGGGATATCTTAAGTTTACAGAAGAATCTCCTGCCCGATAAACTGGCAAAATAAGTTCTTCAGTTTTTGAATTGGGTATTTGTCAAATTTTACTGCTTTTTGGCCGTCGATTCGAAGTCACCGCAAATTCTGATAGTGCTGTACTGTTTTAGGCCAGGTGCAATAGTAGTGACTCTATTTGAGTGAGTTATTTGTGAAATGATGCCTTTTTTGACTAACCTGTCCATTTCATTATCCATCTCACTTCTTAAGGCATAAAGGATTGACTGAGCTTTACAATACAGAGAAGTTGCATTGTTGTCCACTATTCTTTAAAGCACCAAAGACCCGGAGAGAAAAGACTTGGAAAAGAATCTGTAATATCTTCCAATGATTTGGACTGAACAGAGAAAACAGATTGAACAGTAAACTTCAACTGTCCCCAAATGCCTCTTCTTAGTTGAAGAGCACCAGGTTTATTGACCACAATCGGGACATCTTTACTTTTTTCAAGAATTATACTAAGATGTTATTCACCAACAATGGGCAGTGATGAGCCATTGGCGACTTTTAGCCTATCATCGGATTTACGTAATTTTAAGGCATTTTTCAAAAGGACATGCCTCAGTATTGGTTTGTTTGTTAATCAAAGAGCGGATAACACCCGGATCTAATTCCATTGTAGCACATGCATTGTTTCATTTGATTTGTATCAATATAGGGTTGTCTGAGAAATTAGTAGTGATAGAAAATATTCACTCCTCATAGTTACGTGCTTTTGAAAATAACCCAGCCTTCCTCGTGGAACTTGGAATGTGAGTTGCTTTTCATAGGAGGGGCATTATATTTAGTTTCTGACCAACATACTTTTGGTAAATGACCCTTTTACCACAATTATGACCACGGCGGTTTTTTGAATGAACAATTATCTTTCCAGTTAGATTGTCTACACCCCGAATACGGATATTCAGGTTTCAAAGAACGGTTAATAGTATTTTGGTTAGATGTAACTGTTTTGTTAATATTCGAATGGGACACGTGACCAACATTGAGGGGGACAGACCATAAGGGACAGACTATTTCTTTTATGTCCCTTGAAGTTGCGTCCTTTGAATACGCAAAATCTAAAACACTTTCAAAAGTAAGATCACTTTTTTGTAATAAAAGCTGTTGTGTATCTTGATCATACAATCCACAAATTGATCCCTCGATGAGTCATTCAGGAAATAAACCAAAATCACATGTGTGAGCACATGATTTGATCCCTGCTACAAAATGTGTATTTGTACAACTCACGGCTTGAAATGTTTCAAAACATAAATGAGTTTTTTGAACCTACATTCACGGGGCAATTTTGATGATTTAACATTGAGCTTTAGACAGAAATGTTCTCCACTGATCAACCATAGGGACATTGGCACCTTTTAGTTCTCTGATAAAGAGTTAGCATCAAACAAATTGATGTATCATCAAAAATATCAATCCGACCAAAAGTAGGCATTGCGAGAAAGATAAAAACAAGGTAAGGGAGATACAAAAACTATTTCAAGACAACAAAAATTTTTTTAGTGAAAAAATCTTCATTTTTTTTGTGTGAGAACAAACTGCGTCACCAGTTCATATGTGATGTCTTGATCATACGATATGATTAAATGAAACACACGTATATATTTAGGATAAAATGAATATTACTTACTCAGAGAGAAAATATAAAGAAAGAACCCACCGGTTAAATATAAAAGTTCATTCTTACACGGAGAAAGGTTTATTTGTTATGTTAGGCCTTGTTTTCATAATACTTGATTTTAAAGGTATCAAGTGGTTGATAATACATCAACAGACAGTGCTGAAATATCAGTTTTTTCTGCATGTCAGACATAGGCATGATATGTATGAAGGGAATACATGTCAAGTTCAAATAGTGATATTAGTAGAAGAATAGAATAGTATGCAGAAAGTCCATCATATAGAAATACAAGTTGTAAAGTAGACACAATCAGAAAAATATGAGACTCTCTCAAGATACTTTGGGAAGCAACTGACTAATTGAATATTAGTGGGAAAAGTCCTTGTTTTGGCAGTTACTGAATTAGCCAATCAGAGAACGCATCATAAAATATGTTACCAAGTGAGAAAATTAATCATGACAAACTGATTTTTACTTTAATCAAACAAACCTAAACTCCTATCTTCATCAGACTCCTCCCAAGATTCTTCCTTTTTCTTCTCTTCTGCAAGAGCCGCAGCGTTTTCCGCAGGAGCCCTAGTAGTGACAGCAGTGGATGCTGCCAACATGGCTGACAGTTTCTGAGCAGATCTTTCACCATCTGAATTCAGAATTTGTTCAGCTGGGAGTAGAACTTCACTCTCTAATGTATTATGTGGGGGGGCATAAAATATGCATTATTTCTCCAAAACAGTATTGTAAAGTGGAAGAAATGTCCTAAAAACATTTTCAGACTCAGGTCCCCAGCAATATTATAAAGTACTAATCTGATTGTCTTCAAGAAATTTCAACATTTGCTGAAATTTTTGGAAGTGCTGTGCCTTTTGCCGGTTTCCCATGTTTTTGAGGTCAAATGCTTTTGTTGAGATCAATTTGAAAATTTTTTTCTCCTCTAAAAAAATATTTTTTTTGTTTTTTTTTGGTTTGTTACTGTGTTTTAAATTCTTATACCTTGTTTTAAGAATCCATTTCTGACATCATGTTTCATTTTTGTTTTGTAATGAAATAGTTTTGAGAATGATTGGCATCAATGAGTAAAAAGTAAGAGCTAAAAGAAGCACGTAGAACAGTACAACCATTTATATAACTGTACTAATAAGTTCAGTAACTCTTCCAACCATAACTTAACAATAACATAGTCATCATAATACACGCAATGTATATGGAGCACTCAAAATGGGTCTCAAGTATAAAAATCTATTCCAAAAACTGGTTATAATCATGCCTTCGTAGCGCCCCCTATACTTCTACTTAGGTATTAAATACGAAACTCTTTTAGCTAGACATCAAAAATGTCATTTCCTACAACAACCCTTATAAAAGCCCTGGATGCACAGGGTCAAATGCTCAATTACGCCGACATTCCTAGTTGGTTATGCTTTTGGCCCCAGCACTTGTTGCCAGCTGCTATTTCTCTTTCTTCCTCCCTAAGGTTGTTATCATTTCACCGACTACCCAGCTGATCCAATCCTAACTATTTTCCCACTGTGACTCATCTCTGTACTAACTTTACCTATTTCGGTTCACCGATGTCAAGGACTCTCACATACACACAGCTATGCGACTGTGTTCTAAACCATATGCTCCAAACGCGTATACACCTCTCACTTTGATGAATGAAATAGCAATGCTTTTTATTATCCCATAGTCACAATGATCTCTCCTAATTCTCTTTACTTCGGGAAACTTGCATGGATAAAACCCTGTGTTCTCTGTCTTCCACGGTCTGTCTGTCATGTGTCTATCAGTGTTAGAGAATAGCCCCCAAGTTACACACACAACTTTGAAGTTTGGCAGACACACTGAAACCAGTCTCTATATTCATTCCTTGGTACGCTCCAAGCCTTATGGATTCACTAGCAGTTCAGACACCTCCGCTTCAAACCTGATGTCTTCCACACCTCTAGTGACGTTGCTGCTACCATCAACCACATGAAGCAAAATCCTTTGTCTCCATCATCATCACGCTACTCATTCCTCAACTAAAACTATATAGAACCATACGTTCAACAAACTTTTCTCTTTCAAACCAAAATATATACCACAAAACTGGTGACCACCAAAGATAACACACAAAAACTATTTTAGTCGGGTCATTTTGCATTATTTGCTGAAAAATATTTTATGAATGATTCAAAACAACAGAACTACATTTGAAATAACCCAAATATTATATGCTATTCACTCATTAGCACACAAGCTGAACGTCAGGAAAACAGTGCATGAATTTTCAGCGGAGTATCACGAACGCTTGCTTCTTGGTGGGTTTAGAAGTTTAAGATTACATTTCTTACCAGTGTATGTTGTAAACCAACCTTTACCAAACTGTACACACATTGGGATTCCTTAGTCTGAAACAAAGGAAGATAAATATAATCGACACTCTAATTCACAGGACTCTCATGATTTACTTTAAAAGCAAATTAGCTGACGAACTAGACTCAGTTAAGTCCGTTCTATCCTTAATTTGATTATACTGAAGATGTAGTCTTCAACTGCTTTTGCGAAAAGATAACCACTTTTCTGAACAGAGAAAAAATTGGCCAATAGAAGAGCCGTTTGTGTCAGCAAGTACCATGAATTGGCAATGTATCTACATGCATGGCAAATGAGGTAACCTAAGTTATCATGAATTGCTTCCATTCAACTAACCCATGTGTCATTTTCAGCTCAAAGAAAATTCTCCCATGCACTGAAAAAGACAACATCCCTACAATTCAGAGAAATAGGAATTCTTGGTACTGACGCGATGTTTGGTTTAAAGATCGCATGTTCCACAGATTGGAAGGCAAAGTGAAGGAATACATTTTTTACTGTTAGTTTTGCCAGATATTCTTTCCATCTTGGCATTTTAAAATCACTGTACTTGAAAAAATATAGACAAGAAACTGGTACTGTGCAAAGAGAAAGAGTTTGTTTTCGCACTAAAACCATTCAAAACATACTCCATCAAGCGTAGCTGATCTCTGATCATTATGCACGTATTTTACAGCTCGTGTCCTTTCTTCTGTGTCCCATTTTATGACGACCAACATTTCCAAATTTATTCAAACCATTCACACACAGCACACTCTAACAGTAAAACATTTCTTAACGAATTTTCCTTCATGGGTCAGTTGAAAACTTTTCTGGTTTATTTAGCGATAAAACAATGAAGACAAATTTGTAGCTTCAACTTTCTCATGATATTGCCATGTTTCCGCTGATTGTCACAATGTTAGAATTTTGTATCACTATAATACTTTTCAATATGAAGATTCATTTGTTTTTTCAATTGATTATCTCCCTTGATTGTCGCTCTTTAGAAGATATTTTCCCCTTTGAATTGAAAGCCGATGTTTTGGGGGATATTTTTCTTATAAAACCCCCGAAAGTCGTTTTAATCCCTAAAGTTTATTTAAAATTCATTCATTTTAAATGATAGTTTTTATCTTTTCTGTAATGTTGATATTCTGTGAAGGAAAACAAACCAGACGGAATAAGTAAGTAACGTTTGCTTTAATTTCTTTGTTTTGGTATACGAATTTGTGGAGAGATTTTCATGAAAAATGACGATGAATTTTTCAATTTTTGGTGATATTTTATCTTTTATCATTAATTTTCAATAATAATGCCATCTTTTGATATCAATTTTGGGTGCTACCAAACGTTTCCAGTACTGCCCGGGCGTTATGAAGGCCTGCCTGGGCACTAAAAAAAATTCACAATTCCAACATCCGGGCATTGAAAGATGTTAAAGCGAAACGGGCTCAGACTTCCAAATTCCGTATTTGCAGTGACCGGCCAACTTCTTAGAGCTTTTAATGATGAAATAAAACGTACTTCGTCAGATGTTGAAATTCATCATATTTGTGTAGTTGAATATCAAAATTCAGTTGCTTTCGGTGCCCAGATCTTGCGATTTTGCATTTTCCAGTGCCCGGACTCGGACAATCTCCTGAAGTTTTCAATATTGAAATGAAACCTCGTTTTATGATCCAGTGTCAAAATTTGATATATTTATGTTTGATTGTTGAAATTCAACATCTTTCTTCGCCTTGAAGTTGGAATGAAGACATATCCTCAGTCAGTTTACGGTCATTTCCACTTGTATTCCAAGTTCGTTTGATATTAGAATTTATCATCGTTTAGAGCTCGAACGAATGAATATTTCAGATATTAATTTCTAACTACTGGGATATGTTTAAAAATGAACTGACATTGATGTTTAATATTCCCAGTGCCCGGGGAGCCTCTGACAGGCTGTGCCATGATTTGAGCGTTCAGGTCTATGGGCGGACCCCTTAATTGGGGCCTCTATGAATATACTCTTCATGAGGAAAATATTTTTCTTTAGAGTTGCGCTAGAATAAGTGAATTGAGATGAAATTAGAAAGAAAAGAAGATTGTTGAAATTTGAAAATCATAAAAAAAAGTATTTTGAAATGAAATCTGTTCAAATCAGGTGCTTTTGTCAGTACTTTTTATCAAAAAGAATTTTTGGGGATATTGTTCTGACGGAGCAGAACAAATACAGAGATTTATGAGATAAACTACCGAAAGTATCACTCTCGATCAGAAAAAAATTCCTGGATCCACTCCAAAATTGGATCATTCATTTTTTCTGATGGAATTTCATTGGAATTCATTGAGAACTTTTGGAGCTATTGTGTAGACAGACAAGAGTGAATACAGACATGTATAAAATATTGAAACAGAAAATATCTCTCAATAAAAATTGAATTCCTGCATATACATCTGAACTTACATATTTCTTGCCCCGTGTTCCATCTTTCCACAAAATTTCACTGAGAACTCTTGAAGATAACTTATGGACATACAGGAGTGAAGACAGGAATGTACTTCTAAAAAAAACCCACAAAAATATCTTCCAATCAAAGACGAATATCAGGTTTCACTCTGAATTCAGTCACGTCTATTTTATCTACTGACGCGCTGTTCCTCATAATTTCTACATGAGGAGAAGGGAAAATTTTTTTTTTGTCTGAAACCTCATTGGGGCCCTCTCCTTGCCAGGGCCCCGAGGCATTGACCTATCTACCTTATCAGTATTTACGGCCCTGCTGACAGATTTTGATGTTGGAAAAGAACACATTTCCGATGTCAAATGTTGAAGCTTAACTCAACCCCCTCCCAATTGTCTTGGCATTTGTCTATTCCTGTGTGTTCAAATCCAGTAATCCAGTATATTCCTACACCCTGGAAGTTGGCATCCTTTAGTAGCCAGCCATATGAATTCAGCATCTTTCAAATTGTAATAACAATTATTTTAGGGCCCAGATAGGTCCGTGTAAAGCCTGGGTAGGACTGCATAACACTCAGGCAGCTCCAGCCACTATCAATTTAAAAAAATATTTTATCTTTTATCATCAATTTCTCATCATCAGCTTTTCATCATCTGTCCTAAGACATCGACTGTCCCCAAGATATTATTGCTGTGGTTACCCATGGTGCAACTGCATTGACCAGCCATCATCATTTTCCTTCAATGCTATCTTTGAAAAATAGTTGAATAACAATGCAGAATAATGAAAAAACTTGAAAGAGTTGAATAAGAATCAGTTTTTTTCTCATAAAAAATAAAGAACATTAAGATGTGTTTGAAATTTTTTCTTATTTATAGAATGAGGAATTCTTTTCTGGGAATTTAGAAATATGCGCACAAATCAAGGGTCAAAAAACATTCAGCTGGGAAAGCAAGGGACAGTTAGAGCAGCTTAAATGGAACATTAAATTATTCTTGACTGTCATAGGGAAATCTTTACTGCCATAAATTAACGTGTTGTTCTTTCATATCAAACCAGTAACAAAATTTCATTAATACACAAGACTATCTCCTCTGTAAAAATAGATCAATTGTGGATGATTATCAACTATCCCCAGCATCTGAGTGCGGAACCAAGCACCATCATTTGGTATCTGAATACTGTGAAAGTAGCATGTAGTAGCTTCTTTGTGTGGTCAAATTGTTGTTGTCATTATCATGTGGAAAAACTAAAGCTCCCTTGAGGTTAACACAGGCAGAGAGAGCAAGATGAGATCATGCTGTTCACCAGCTGAACTGATAATGATACATGTAGACAGTTTGCACTGTGACTCTCGGTCTGAAAAATTCTGAATGCATATAATAAACATAGCATCACATACTAATTCTTTCAGTATGTGCCTGATGGCTTTAAAGAACCAATGGAATCCCCACAATTCTAACTTCGGCTAGAGATTAGGAGATAACAGTAGGCAAAAAAAAGAATCGAAATATATAAGTGGTATCTTTTTGAAAATCCAACTCAATAAATACATTTCTAATGGATATGTTAGACCTTTCTTGAATGTGAAAATATGTAAAGATGAAATGTTTTTCTTATGTTTGATTCTTTTTAGCTTAAAGTTTGTAAGTGGGTTGGTACAGTTACACTGGTTTTGTTGATCAAATGTTGAAATATGAGCAAAGGTTTCTCATTATTTTTTGATGGATAAATGAAAACAGGTCTGGTTATCCACTCAATTGAAACAATCAAATGATCCACATCTTTTCTAAGCATGCTCTGTTAGGTGTAATCAATTAAAAAATTTGAAAGTGTGATCAATGAATAAGTTTTGTCTTTTGTTGGTCATTGATCACTAAAACATTTTGAACTTTCAAAAAATAAGCATGAATTACAACCTGAAGGATCAATTTAGCATAAACTTGAATTTCAAATTGAACATTTTCTGAAAATCTAATAGAAAAAAAAACAAACATTTTTTCAGGACATGAGTCATTGTTCGAATTTAAATTTTCATCCTTGCTTCACTTGTGTGACCAACCAGTCAGACCAACTTGAAAATCGAAGAAACCAATGACAGTTTTTTTTGATGGTTTCTGAAAATTCAGAATGTGAGTCTCAAAACTATGTACCATTCAAATATTGTCTCAAGGACATATGTGAGAATTTTTGAGTTCTTAGAGATCCCAAACAAGTTGTTATAATTTTGTTTTGCAAATAATGCATGGCTTTAGTATTTTTTTTAATGAAGATTCATTTTTGTTCACAGATATTGCAATGAAAAATTGATGGCAGTGAATTGTAATCATCAATTTCATGTTGAAGCTGAAGAAATGAAAAAATAGACTGTTTTTTAAAGAAAAATCTACACGTATTCTCAGCATTGGTGGGACTATGCATTTCTTCATTTTAAAATATATGTGCATGAACACTCATTAGAAATTGATGCTACTCATCTGAAGTCTGTTGATCAGCATTTTCACTTGCTTCAATTTTGAGAATACGAATCCCGAAAGACACTGAAGAGAAAAACAATTCTTATCAAGTGTGTAGATCAGCATTTTCATAGGACAAATTAAGATTATCCCATGTAAGCAGCAACAAAAAAGAAATTTTTTCTTACCTTGTCTATAAGGCATCATTTTGACTGAATTCATGTTTGTAAGTACACATGCAATTACTCAGGGAGAAGGCAAAGTGTGTGAATCAGCTTATTTAAAAATTGAAATAAAATAAATTAAAACTTCAAAGAAAGAATGCAAACACACACTGGAGAGAAGCCTTACTCTTGTCATGTGTGTGGATCAACATTTTCAAATAAGTCAAATTTGAAGACACACATGCCAACACACACTGGAGAGAAACCTTTCTCATGTCAAGTGTGTGACTCAGCATTTTCACGGAGTTCAACTTTGAAAAATCACATGCGGATACACAGTGGAGAGAAACCTTACTCTTGTCAAATGTGTGGATCAGCATTTTCAGTGAGTTCCACTCTGAAGATACACCTGCGAAAACACACTGGAGAAAAACCTTACTCTTGTGAAGTGTGTGGATCAGCATTTTCAAAAAGTTCAACTTTAATGGTTCACATGCGAACACATACTGGCGAGAAACCCTTCTCTTGTCAAGTATGTGGATCAGCATTTTCACAGAGTTCAGCTTTAAAAAATCATTTACGGAAACATGCTGGAGAGAGGCCTTTCTCTTGTCAAGTGTGTGCATCAGCATTTTCTGACAGTTCAGCATTGAAGAGCCATGTACGAACTCACACTGGAGAGAAACCGTTCTCTTGTGAAGTGTGTGGTTCAGCATTTTCACAGAGTTCAAATTTGACACAACATATGCGGACACACACTGGAGAGAAACCATACACTTGCAAAGTATGTGGATCAGCATTCTCAAATAATTCACATATGACAAGACACATGCGAATACACACTAGTGAGAAACAAAATTAAAATTCAAAAAGTCACAGAGAATACACTGGGTAGAAAATTTGTTCTTGTAAATTTTGTTGAGTATTTTCACTTGTTTCATTCAATACTACAAACAACCCGATTCATGCAAAGTATGTTGATTGACATTTTCACGGGGTTTGACTATAAAAACATACTAAAGCCAAATCTTTTTTTATAAAGTGATTTTGTACTTCCATGATGGTCCTGCTAAAATTCAGTGGTGAACACATACCATTATTTGAAACATCATTTTCAAGCAGTTTGTCATTGAGAGATCATAAGTAATCACACTCCAGAGAACATCCATGTTCTCATGCAGTGTGTAAATTGACTTGTAGATGGAGTATTTATTTTGAAAAGTAAACATGGAATCACTCATTGAAAAGATAACACGCATGAAAAAAAATGTTTCGTAAGAAAATGATGTTCTTTCTGAGGTATTAATTTCTCCATCTTCTTTCAAATTATTTTGATCAGTTTTCTTTAATACATTTTTTTTCTTTTATTTTTTTTTTGGGGGAGCCAGTCTATTCTTCATCAATTAAGTTAAACTATGATACTGTAAAATTGACCTCTTTCTTCTCCTAAACCCTATCATAACTAAAACGTAAGTGTTCTCATGCATTTATTATATATACAATCAGAATTTAAACCACTCTTGACTACATGTGATCTCAGGTTGATCTCAAATAAACTTGACTTCATCTTACCCAAGGAGTGCAACTGACATCAAGTGAACTGACTTACGCCGTTAAGACTTCCTGTCTCTTACTGTCTAGGTATTAAAAATGAAAATGTATGGGTTGCATGTAGTCTTAGCCATAACTACTTCTTTATTCCAATCTCTAGCTTGTTATTTAAAGTGCCTAAAAATGGATTAGATAAAAATCAAGGGAACTATTTGAAGTATTTCTAATGATTAAATTATATACTCTAAAATTTTGTAATTTTTTGTCAGGTTGTTTTTGATGGATCTTTTTCTTGATTAATTTTAAGCTACTTTTCAGTTGATTCCCTGTTTTGCCGTAATTGAGTGAGTCACTGACTGGTATCTTGACCAATGTGATGTTCCTTTCCTGTGTTGTGGATACATCACATAAGCATTGAAGAAGGTTTATGTGATGCTTCTTTCAAACACGATACAAAACATTTTCTCTTGTGATACAAAATTATTCCTGTATGATACAATGACATGACACATCCAGGTTGCACTTCCCACCACGTGTTTGCTACATTTCCTGGTTGTATTTTACTGCATGCATGCTACAAATGCACGCATGCTCTAATATACGCACCTTGAAAAATCTGTGGAAGTATATGCACTTTTCGTCATATACATAGATATATACTGATATATGCATACGTATACAATCATGCACATAAATACACTGTAAGGTACATTCTAAAACACACCTCCACATATATGTATGCACATACACTAATATTCACACATAAAATCTTTGGAATGTATGCAGTGTAAAACATACATATACACATGGCCATATATACATGCATGCTAGCCTACATACTAGTATACGCATGTGACTTATATCATTTTTATTGATTTTAGTTTTAGTTTTGTGCTTATATTTACTTTCATCCTAATTGTTGTTGCTTTATGTCACAACTGAACGCATGCTGGAGACCCATCAACTATGTGGATCAGTAAAAAGAGGAAATTCCACCATACCCCACCATTTCACCACCATCTTTTATTTATTTTATGAACTTATGAGTCAAATAAATCATCAAAGGCGGCAGGTTCACCATGTGAGACTTGCTGTTTCCTACTAATGAAGACTACATAGCCCTAATTAAAAGGGAACTCCAAACAAAGTATCACCACCTTGGGGTGGAGTACTTGGGGTGCATAAAGACCAAGATGACTACCTTTTAATTATCTTTGTATTTCCAAGGGGACATATGAGTGCGTTTCTCCTGCGATATGGAGAAATTGTAGCAGTATCCATCAGTATCAAACACAGGGAATGGAGATTCAATCTGATGATCAATAAACCAGTTTTTCTCTCTATTCCCAACTGTTTGGATGTGGATGGTTGGGAGAAACTGCCCTGTATAGTAAAAGATAGAAAGCCTGTGTGTTGGATAAGTGGCAAGAGTGGTCACATGGATGGCAATTTGAAAAAAAAGCGACTGACAATACACAATATCCCCCCCCCCCATTCAGTCTATTGAAAAGGAATCTTTGAACTTTACAAGAAATCTCTCCATCACTTATTGTAATTCATAAATACTAACCTCTTCAAAATGGGATTGTCAATTCAGGATGAGAGAACAGACAAAATTTCTCAGCAAAAATTGATACCTTTTTTTTATTCAAGATGTTGCTTTGATTCAAGGATTTGACTTGACCCATGAATCTATGAATGGATTCAAACAATATTTTCAAAATTTTTTATCAAATCCGCTTCTACAGCATTTTCATGGAAGATAAAATGCATTCCCTTAAACTTTCATTTGATTCAAAGATTGGAAAAATTACAAAATAAGCTATAATCTGGGGGTCAAGCATATTTCTTCTCTTGAAAACTACATTTTTTTTATTTTCCAGAAAAATAATACCCTTGATACAAGGGGAGTAATTCATGTAAACATAGCTTAGCATAGCCACAAATAAATCAATGAATTGTTTCAATTCTAACTACCTCAAAGGATAAGTTTTATTTTGAAGTCTTTAAAATTTTGTTTGATCAACAAAATAATTTCTGTTGTATCAAAATCATAACAATCAAGAAAAGCAAATAAGTGTTGCCATGGAGCGATGGTTAGCAAGCTAGATCCTATTTAATGAAGTAAATTCAACCTTAACAGAATACTCTAGATTCATGCCATACTTAGCTAAGTTTAGTGAGAAATGATACATTGGATAGGATATATCTGATGAATCTAGTTTCATTTCCTTCTTATTTTGCTTGTCTGATAAGTATGAAACTATGTAGACATCAACATTAAAAATGACCTTGTGTCATATTTTTCTTCGATGAAGTAAATGTATTCTATTTTTCTTATGGAAGAATATTCCCATGTGACAAGGGAGGTCATTCATTTTTACCTTTCTTTGACGTCGGGCAGCAGAAATAATCGATAATCAATAATTCAATCAAAATTGATTCAATCCTAACAAATTGGAAGAATCTGCTTCAAAAAATTCAGCCCTGGAAATTCAGTGTTGGAGAAACATGACTGTGAAATGTGTTGATTTGTATTTGTGAGTATATGGAAGGAAAACTGTATTGTTATGTATATTATGTCCTTATTTATATTGAATGTCAATAAAGGGAAGCAACCACCTCTGGGTTATAACCTTGGGTCCCTACGGCTGCTGGCTAAGAATGGGGTTAAGTACTTGAGACCCAAGTGGCTTTCCCCCAACCCATGTCCATTGTCCTCTGTTCATCCATTTCTAATCTGTTCTAATTTTGCACAATGATCTGAGCTAACCCTAAACACCCTAAATTGGTGGGGTAACATCACAAGAGGTTGAAACTTTCATCAACCCATATCCTACCAGCATAACTCAACTAAAGCTGGCTGGATTCAGTATTGGCAGAAGATGCCAGAGATTTAAGAAATCATGATAATCAAAGCAATATTGATCTGCTTAAGAAAAAAGAAGAGATTGATCATCTCATCAAGGAATGTAAAAAAAAAATCTATGAGAAATTCTTGGAAGCAAATCGAGCCAATAGAGCTGAGAAAATATGTAGTAAAGATGTTGCCAAGTATCAACAAGAAGCAATGCGTATTGACTGCAAGTCCCTCACAGAAAAAGATAATCAAAGGCACACAATATTAGAAATTAACCATTAGAAAAGACCTTGAACAGCCTAAAGCATAAACGTTAGGAGATATATACTTATTTTACTGTGAAAATATTTGTGCAAATACAAAATTAAACTGCCTTTTCTTTTGAAGAAGAAGAAGAAGAAATACTAACTCAAGTACTCATCTATGCTTTGTTAAGTACTCAAGGAGTAAAAAAATAAATATATAGAATAGGATATATGTATATAGAATGGTTATAAGAGTTCACTTTAGTATTATTACTACATGAATAGAATGCCCACCCCTCCAAAAAATTTTACAAAATATTTTTCTCAAAGCTTTTCACTGCAGAACCTCTATTTAGGTCCATTGAGTTTGCATGTCAAATTTTGTTGAGCTGTGCCCATGTTTAGGTGGTTTCTGTAGCATGACACAGATGAACTGTGGGACACCCATCATATATATATATACAGATGTGAATACTTATATATTCTGATTTCATATTTACAAAGACATGAAAAATTTTTTTAGAAAAAATATTTTTAGATTATTATGAGTTATATGTAAACATTCAGTCGAAACAAAAATCTTGAAATATGAATAGAGAACACTTTGAATATTTCATCTGCAGATTTGCTTCTTCAGCTTATATAGTATGGAAAAGGATAACAAACCAACATCTTCCTTTATTTGTGAAAACTATTTGATTTTTTCAGAATATAATACTTCATTTAAAACCATGAATAGAGTACAACTTTTTTTAGAATTATTACTAAGAGGAGTATTGGATGAATTTAATGAACACTGTTTTCTGTCCACATGTCATTTTAAAAGTCATATCCATTTGTGTAGAGATCTACTTAGATATGAATTACTATAGAGGGGGGGATAGAATGGATAAAAATATGGAATATTATTTCTTGACTTCAACAGTAATAAGCGAGTTGCTTTTTACATTTTTTGTCTATTGCCATGGCTACTAGAGAACACCTGAGAAAAAACTTTGAAGCAACTGATGCAGAATATTTAATGTTCTACTGAGCCAAAATAATATAGACTAGAATTCTTCTTCTTATCCATTCAAGTTAAAACAATTGAGTATTGTATGATGACCTCTGAAATAAAACTTGAAAAATCATGTAAATGAATGTGGCATGTCAGATTAAACATTTTGATGATATTCATAAAAATCCAGGAGTATGAGAAAGAAAATTTAGTTACTTTCTCCTCCATTAGTTCTTTCTCCAATCATGTTGATAGTTTGTTCGTTTTTTTTTTTTTGATTTATCAGTTTTGATTTCCCTTCTGATGGCTTATTCTTTGATGTACACCATGTCAGCTGCATTTTACAATATGAATTTTGATTGCTAGGAAGCCATTGCTTTTCTACCTGCTGAAAGAAAGATGGCAAAGTGTGACCTCACAATAAGAATGGGACATTCATACAATAATTTCTGTGCCAGCTTTTCATATTTTCTCAAAAGTCTACTAGCAAAGCTCCTCTGTTACTGTGAAAGGTGGAAGGCTAAATGAAAAAGATTGTAAAGTTTTTCTGGATACATTGTATCTAAATGGATTTTCTAACTGGCACGATGTACAGAAATTCTAAAAAGTTTAACTGCCAGAAAGGCATGTATTATAAAACAAAAGAATAACCCTCAACTGCAAGTAGGATTAACAGAAGCAGCAAATGTGAAAAGAAAGATCAGCTTGATGTTCATTCTACCTAAAGTGTGGCACAACCTGTTCCATGAAGTTATTGTTTTTATTAAAATTCAATGACTACCCAGTGCTGCATGATTTATTCAAGTAGATAATTTGGAATAGAATGTCATGAAAAGTTGAGATATTGGTAGTAAGACTTTTTCAAAATATAACAAATTTTGTCCCCAGTTCTTTGCCAGTTATTTATTGCTTGCTTTTGACACCTTTAAATATTAATGTAAAACAATAAATCAATCTACAAACTTAATGAAAAACCCTTGAAAGTAAATATTTCCAAATAAACAAGAAAATGAACCATATTTAAAATTGAAAGAATGTAGCATATCAGATGAAACTCCAGGAGTACCAGAAAGAAGATTTTGTCACTTTCTCCTCCATTAGTCCTCTCTCCACTAGTGTTGATAGTTGTTTCTGCTGTCAATTTATTAGTTTTAATATCCCTTCTGATGGCTTATTCTTTGGTGCACAGCATGTCAGCTTGAATTTCGGACAATAAATCTAAATCTTCATTTGTTCACAAATAAACAAGGAAAGTATCTGATTTACGAAGAGAAAAGAAAAATTAAATAGATTTTCAGTTCTCTAGCAGTTATTTAGAGCATACATCAGCAATGTAAATATATATAAATTTTCATTTATGACAATAAATTAATCTAAAAACTTAGAATCAATACACTAAAAGTGAACCTTCATACAGTGAGAAACTTTTAGATTGTAAATATTTGTTTTACAGAATTTGACTATGTAAATATCAATCACTGCTACCCACAACAGACTGGTTTAAACCTTGTTACCAGGTTCAGGTCTTCTGTATGTTCCAACATTTATTTGTATATATGTATCTGGACTTTGCTTATCCCTAAGCGTTCATGGAAGAAAATTTGCAATTTTTCACACACTCTCCTCTTAATGAGTTGGGAAATTTTTTTTTAAAGATCACCCTCTAAATGGGCTTGGGGCGGAGGGCTTCACTTTGCTGTAAGATTATACTAAATTGATCTTGGTAAAAAAAAAAAGTTCTCTATTTTTTATCTTCCCTTGAAGTCTTCCCATCCTATAAAAGGAATGGACGTGGAAGGGAAATGTTCCTAGAATCTTAAACAAGGACATTTTAAGAGAAGAAATGTTATATTTTGCATGAAATTCATCACCAGTAGCCAACCATTCCAAATATTTCTTGTATGTCTCCCATCTATCGAACTTTGGTGGTTATTATGGTATTTTTGATCTTTGCAAATGAATCCATCCTTTTTTCTCTCAATTCCTGTTCATAAATTAAGATTCTTTTTCATCTTGGAAAAGCAGAAAGAAACTTGAGAAGATTTACATTCTAATTTGTTCATGTGAGCTGTAGGAAAAATCCTTTCTTGAAGGAAAAATATATTTCATCAAGTGTGTCTGTTTTATCAGTGTAGTCTCTTGTTATGAACTGTTCCTGTTTGTTTCATAATATCTCATTATAAGTAGATCTTTTCTCTAAAAATAAGTTTACGTGTAATATAGAAAAGAAAACATATATTCAAATGAATTTCATGCGGAAAGAAAACTGACAAAACCAGTTTTACCAAAAAAATAAAAAAGAAGGAATAAGTATATGACCTTCTGTAACAAAATCTGTCAATGGTTCAGAGTTGCGAAATTATTAGATTTTAACTGACTAATTTGCTGATTAGTCATAAGAAAACTAAACCACCCAGAACAGGCATGTTTTTTAACCTTCATGTAACATTTGAATACAACTGGTTTAAAATGGTATTCAAACAGTGAACAAACTTTTAGGGAACAAGTACCATTCGTTTGCAATGTTCCTCAAACATAGCAAACAGTCAAAAGCCATACGAACTGTAGCAGTTAGTTAACTGTTGCCTTGGGCTTGTATCCAAAAATGAAGTGTGTAGTTTAGCCAACCTCTCAAATTTTGTCTTGAAATCTTTTCTTTACCACGAATGATATATTAAGTATCTAAGAAAAATACTTATAATTCTGCTCTCGCATGTGGTGTAATAGCTTTGATCCTTGTCGCCACACAGTCTGAGAGAAATACATCATTATAATTTAAAACAGGAACAGAGAATAATTAAGGAGATTCTTGAATAAATCAGGTAACTAGGATTGAAAACACTATTCTAAACTACATGAAAACTAAGATATTCATAACTGTAAAGCGGACATTTTCATTATTAGCCAAGACGGTTCAAATAAATTCACATGAGATTGTTATAAAATTAAGATGAGAATTATGCTAATAAAAATAGACTACATAGTTAATTCTAAACAGTGATTTACATGCAAGGATATCTAGAATTACTTATAAGCCGGGTCCAGGTTTACAAAAAACTGTGTTGAACAAATTAAATAGAAATTGAAACAACAAATTATGTACATGGAACGAGGCATCATGCTAATTAGATGAAAACTCTCATTACTAAAAGAAATTCAAAACAATTCAACAACAATAATTTGATTTTCCTTTACACATGAAACGCATCAACTCTTGGATACACTTTTGCCATCAGCTTTTCTACAGCATCTTATCTGTATCTTCTTCGTCAAAGAAATCCAAGCAGATATGAAGGGGTCATACTTGAAATGCACCCTCCCCCCTGTTGGCCCCCGCCATACTCATGAGGTATCTTATTGCATTTTCTACATGAATTTGACATTAAGAGTGTGAGCACATGTGATGGGGTTTACAAAATTTCTGATGTATCTCAAAAAATCAAACTACAATTATCGTTTAAAATGAGGAGGAAAGGGGAAATTATTCAATTTCACGGATATTGTACGTGACGGGAAATTTTTCAGCCATCACCGTCTGAGCGACATCAATTTCTGTAAGTATTCGGCTGTGTCCTTTTTTTCTAATACCGATATTTTTCGTATACCTCCCCCCCCAATAAAATTTGCTTCCAAAGAAAAAAACACTGCCATGGAACCTTTTTTGCTTTTGTGATTCAGCTTTGTAAAAAAAGATGTGTAGATATACTGGAGGAAAACGGTACTTTTGTGTAGTGTGTGGATCATCTTTTGTTCTGTGTTCAGATTTGAAGAACCATATGTGAGCATTCACTGGGGAAAGTGCTTTCTCTTGTCAAGTGTGTGGATCAAAATTTTCTGGGAATTCATCTTTAAAAAGACACATGAGAACACACACTGGAGAAAAACCTTACTTTTGTCAGATTTGTGGATCAGCATTATTCTTGTCAAGTGTGTGGATCATCATTTTCACAGAGTTCAGATATGAGTAAACACATGCAAATACACATTGGTGAGAAACCTTACTCTTGTCGAGTGTGTGGATCCATGTTTTCAGAGAATTCATCTTTGAAGAGACACATGTGAACACACACTGGAGAGAAACCTTACCATTGTCAGATTTGTGGGTCAGCATTTCCAGAGAATTCACATTTGAAGGAACACATAGTGGAGAGAAACCTTACTCTTGTCTAATGTGTGGATCAACATTTTCTCAGAGTTTAGATTTGAAGAAACACATGCAGACACACACTGGTGTGAAGCTTTATCCTTGTCAGATTTGTTGGTCAGCATTTTCACAGAGTTTGAATTTGAAGAATCATATGCGAACACATACTGGGGATAAACCTTTCTCTTGTCAAGTGTGTAGATCAGCATTCACACAGAGTTCGAATTTGACAAATCATACATGAGTACATACTAGAGAGAAACCTTACTCTTGTCAAGTGTGTGGTTCCTCATTTTCACGGAGTTCAAATTTGAAAAATCACATGCATACACACACTGAAGAGAAATCCTTCTCTTGTCAAATGTGTGGGTCAGCATTTTCACAGAGTTCAGATTTGAATAGACATGCAAATGCACACTGGAGTGAAGCCTTATCATTGTGGGATTTTGGGGTCAGCATTTCCAGAGAATTCACTTTTGAATGAGCACATGCAAACACATACAGGCGAGTAATCCTTTTTTCTGATAGTTCCTATCTGAAGAGACAAATTTTACCAACCAATGACCGTTTATTCCAAATTAATTAACGTTGGCACCATGAATTGCTTGTATTTCTAATGTGGCATTATTTTTGTGTCTTTGTATCAACTTCGACATTTTACCAGTAAATTGGAGGAAAAATACAATGCTACACTATAAATAGTGCTCGAAGATTGATTGCATCTTGGACAACTACATCCCAGGCAAATGCAACTCCATTATTAGCATCACTAGACATTTGCATACCACTTATAGGGGTGGGTGTACAACAGGTGTACATTATAAGCATGAACCTTAACTTTTGAGCATTTTCTCAGTATGGAAATAATTGATATCAAAAAGAGTAGAAAAGTGGTTATGTCATCAGTATACATCTGGTTTGGGGATGTATTGAAATAATATAGGAAATATCTTGCTTATGTCTCTTTTGTCACTGATATTTTGCATTATTTTGACTGCAATTTTGCATAATTTGTAAGTATAGGAGAGCCAGTCTATACTGTGATGAAAATTTTATGTTTTTGGCATTTTGATTTTTTTATCTTCTGGATCGCATTCCTCTCTTGTTTACACTTGGAGACAAAAACTGGAGTACCTTGATGATTAAGAATCATATCAAGTTCATTGAACTGAAAATTTTTACCATAAAGTTTTTAAAAATTGGGCATTTTCCAAAAAAATTCAGTATTCATTTCTGAATGACTTTGAAAAGGGTATTTTTCAAGAAGAACATGAAAATATTTTGAAATTCAATTAGGCTTTTTTTTATTGATGGATTTACCAATGGCATTTCCATTGGCTATTCAAATCATGGACAATATCATTTACAGAAAACCATATGCATAAGTTTTCAAAGGAATTTAGTTGTTTTTTTCTGTAAAAACTTTTGTAAGTGGATTTCAGAAGTATCTGAGATTTTTGGTCGATCACAGGTTTTACAAGAGAATTACAAAGATGTTACTATTATTAAAAATAATAATGACTGTCATTTGGAGTGGTTGTTTATTCAAAGTATGAAGCTATGTAGAGTGGTAAAGAAAAGCTGGGTTGATTTTTACCTTAAAATGCAAAACAACGTAACAAAGGAAAAGAAGATGAATGTTGAATTACACTTTTCACTAAAACTAAAAAATTATCAGTCATAAAAGTTGTTGAGAATATGAGGAACAATAATTGCATATAAGATATTCTTTTGATTTTGGTGTTGGTTGAAATTGCAAGAACAGGATGGTTGACCTTAAAGGACAAGATGGATTGTGATGAGAAAGGTTGAAATTTGCTCTGCACTTGAACAAAGAAATTGTTGAAAATATGAAAAACAATGATTGCAGGTAAAGATACTATTGGATTTGGTGTTGGTTGAAATCCTATTGACAGGATGGTTGACCTTCTTGTATCTTGGGAAATAGAGATTCTTACTTCAGGAATTTGTTTTAATTAAATGGAAGTGCTTTTCTTGGAAATTGGTTCATGTTTTCATCATGGCCAAACAGTATTTGATACTCTGGTTCTTATACGATCATCAAAGTGAAGTTACAGTGAGCCTGGTCAGAACTTAGATTGGTGACTGTCTAGGAATTCTAGTTACCAGCTAGGAGGCACCCTTGCAGCCATGCTGGTATCCCAATCTGTTGGACACCTTATCCTTTGGAAGCCTTCAGCATGGTCAAGAAGGGTGGGTGGAGTGAAACTTAGGCTTAACTCTTCCTCTATACTAAGCATCCTGGCATAGCAACTGAAAGCTGTTCTCCCATGGACAAAATTATCCAAGGGTGGCCTCAGAATACTTGTAATTTCATGATTGCAAATAATGCATATGTCTACTGCATTTTTTTTACTGTAACCTCTTTTTCTTTCACAAATATCATTTATGATGTCAACAAATAAACTGATTTGATGACCATACAAAACCTTTTGCTAAAAGTATAATCATCAATTTAGCATTGAGTATGATTGAAATGCACTGATTTGCATTTTAGAGTGGCAACATTACACTAAAGAATTCATGTACAGAGTGTCATTTAATAACTATTCTCCTTGGAGACATCCTCAGTCTGAGAAGCAAACAACATGCACATGAAAGAATCATGCTCAATCTCACATGGAGAGATCACAAGACAGCACAATATATCAGGGAGAAAATAGGAATCCAAGACATCATAGAATCCATCAGAAAACCGAAATGGCAACGAGCATGTTATGTTGCAAGAATGGCAGAAAAACAATGGACATCATGACTCACAACATGGATCCCCAGAGATCACATGCACAACCGAGGCCAGCAGAGTACAAGATAGTGAGATGAACTAGAAAATTTCAGAAAGTACTGGATCCATAATGCCCACAATAGAGAGGTGTGTCAAATCCTAGGGAAGGTCTATGTCCAATGATGGATGATAAGGACTGGATTTTCACAGAGTTCACATTTAAAAAAAATAATCCGACACACTGGAGTGAAAGATAAGAATATGCAAATTTCCCTTTGGATTGTTTTTTTTTTCAAACATGAAAACATTTGAAATGTGAACTAAAAATGTAGCAATGTATCATAACAATACATTGCATACAATTCTTGGCATTTCACTTATCAATGAGTCCGTGGTTTTCTGGGAGGCTTTAGGCGATCTTGACCATCTGAAAGGTACTTTTTTGTATCTGTAGCAACCACTGTTCAAAATGGAGGTTGTCAGGTTTCTTAATTCTGGGACTAGCTTGACTTGCCAGAGGCCTTTCCTGGCATCAAGTTCAGCTTGAACTTTTCAACCTTATACTGCTTGCAAAATACCATCAACATGAGATGCTTTCCTCTGATAACTGCCTTGTTTACTTCAGCGGGGTCCACACATATCCTCATCTCATTCGTGTCTTTCTTTAGTCAGCAATAGATTTGATACCCATTCAGATCCTTTATGATCTCCTCATTCAAGCATTTCAATTCCTGCTGCACTGCTTCCTTCATGTGGTAGAGTATCAGACAATTTCTGTTCAACAGGCATTACAGTTTTATCCATCTTTATCTTGTGTGTATAGCCTATCACTTTTCCAAGTCCTTGAAAGGTTCACTGTGATTGTATATTGTACCCTCAAATCTCTCTGTAGAACATTCCATTGTCTCTCAACTGGTAACCCCCTCAGTATGAATCTGGATGTTTTCCCCAACACTGCCTCCACTTCATGTAAAATTTTTTTTCTTTCATCCACCTTTCATCAAAGTTCTGCATCAAAAAATCTAATGCATGGCAGAGGAGCTATAACCATAAACATAAAATTTCTTGGTTGTCAATCTCAGACATGTGCTTCTTTTTAATAGTTCAATGGCTCTCTCCAATGGAATTTCTAGTGCTTCCTATGTCTATCACCATCTTTTCTTCTTTGGCCATTTTTTTGCCTTTGGAATCCATAGAATAAATGAATCCATGAGATTCTGAAGTTGGCTCATTCAATACTCTAAGAGGCCAGTCTGATCATGATTTTATTTCAGGTATTCTTTTTTTCCTCTGTCAAATCTCTCTTCCTGCAAATCAGGGCATGATGACAAATTTTCTTACAATACGAGCATTCACCTGTTCTGGCTCCACATTCATCTGATTCATGATTAGATAGTCAACATCTGTGAAATATGAGACTACTTCCATAATTGTGTATTCACAAGGGTTCTTGTTCTCTCTTTATATCTAATGTAACCTTTGCATCCACTTAAATCAAAGTTGGGGTGACTCCTTTTCAACAATATTTAAGCCTCAGCCTGTGCAGCTCCAATGTCTTGCTATGATTAACGTTCTTTCCAGAGTAATAATCTGTCATGCAGCCTCTTATCAGTGCTCTTTTCTTTGATTTGATCCCTCATCATAGCGGCTTTGAGTGCACAAAAATCACCCAATCTAGGGATTCTCTCAATGCATTAACATTTACTTATGTCTTTAAAGCACTGCATTTCACTTTAGGGTAAAGCAAGCACTCAGTGCTTCAACAGTTTATGCATACAACTTCTTTCCGCCCCGTAAACTCACAGAATTTGTTGGAATGGCACGTTGATGCATTATGATAAAGTTGTTCTTTTTACCTTGATACAAGCTCCAAGATCCAATGGGGAGGTGGTGATATTTATGCTCATGGAAATTTTTCATTTCCATCATCCAGAGTTTAATATTGTTTTACTCACAGTTTTAGGTGTTTCCAAATTCATTCCTCTCGTCTTTATCCACATGATGTTGTATATTACCAAAAGAAGTTGTGTCTTTGTCCTTATTTCTTTCATTGCCAAACTTTTGATGGTATGTGGTTCTCTTATCTTCATGTCTATCCCTTCTTATGCTAACTCTTGCTCATTTTACTGAACACATGACTTCTAAGGGCTAAGGGAGCTAAACAGGAACACCCACATTATCCCCCTAAAACTATCTCAACTATACTACATTCTTCAAAATAATTCTGTTAAATCCATTGCTCCAGCATTTACATGAAAAAAAATCTTTGTTGTGTCTATTGTCGAATCCGGACAGCGATGGGATGTTGAAGAGACGAGGATTTTGGATCCTCGTAGGTGATGTGTAGTGCACCAGCCCTGTAGCTGGGTAAGGAAAAAAATGCTCAATGAAGAGAAGGGAATGGAATGCGCGCCAAGTATGAAGTTGGACACGCATTGTAATAAAGAGGAATGAACACATACAAGTATTATGGCCAGAGAAGAGACGTACATTTAATACAAGAATAAAGATGAGGTACATGTACGGGTAATGTTAATACAATCGATCGTGAGAAGTACTGATAGGAGAAGAGATAGTAAAATTGGGAGTTCTCTTGTCTTGATAGTGCTGGCGTTGGAGTTGTAACGGAATTGTCTGAATGCGTGGATTCCGTATGGTTGGATTTCTCCCAGATACGTGGAAACCAGGTTCAGTGTGTGAGCCTTACTGCCAAGTAAGTGAGTTAACTTGGGGGCTATTCTCAGACGCTGTTAGACTCTCGACGAACAGACTATGAAAGGCACAGAACATGAGAGAAGGGAAGAAAGTGGAAGAATAGCCGGCCGCGAGGGCCGTCGCCAGTTAGGAATACTGGCGCCAAGGAGCATTGGGCCAGCGAGAAAGAGAGAGAGAGAGAATGACCAGCTGCAGAGGCTGGGGCTAGTAGCGTACTCAGCTAAGGGTGTTGGAGCTAATGAGCATTGGACCATGTGCGTCCAGGGGTTTTTTAGGGGTCGTCAGAGGAAGTGACATTTTGGGTATTAAGCTAAAAGGAGATTTTCGAACTTAATTCCTTACTAAAAGTATACGGGGCACTACATGAGGATATGTATAGAATATTTCATTAAACTTTGCCATCTTTTCATCTGACTTGAAAATGGAAATATTGAACTATAATTTCTGGGTATTCCTTTCTTGAAGGACACAATTCATTTTTGTTGTTTTCCAAACAGAGAAGAATACCTATGACATAGGGGAGATAATTCATGTTCACAGAGCTCTACTCCAACATCCATCTCAAAGGATAAATATTATTTTGAAGTCTATAGAATCCTTTGAGTTGCCATTTTGAATTTTGTTTAATAGACAAAATAACTTCCGTTGAATAAAATTGAATCAAGTGAGGGAGACAAATAACTGTCGCTGTGGAATAATTATTAACAAGCTAATTTCATACAACTTCATCAGTGAAGCAAATTTGATCTTTACTGAATGCTCTATATTTGTTGCCTTCTGTCATACTTAGCTAAGCTTAGTGAGAAATGATCTGTAGCTTTATTTTCTTCTTATTTGATTGTAAAATACACAAGTGTGTGGGTCCCTACATTAAAAATGACCTTGTGGCATATTTTTCTCTGATGAGGATGTAAGAGTATTTTATTTTTCCCATCAGACTAGGTAGGTTGTTCATTTTACTCTTGCTTGACTTTGGGCAGCAGAAATAATTGGAGAAAAATAAAAATTGATGCAATCCATCAAAAATTTACGCCTGGAAATTCAGTGTTGAATATGATAATCAGGAAAAATATTCTTGTTAAGTGTGTTGATTTGCATTTTTGAATGTTTCCCCCAAAAAACACATTGGTGAGAACATTCTAAATTAAAACAAAATTCATGTACAGAATGTTATTTAACAATTTTTCTCAAGACATTAGGGCATGCCTCTTCAAAAGATATATGTTTGGAGGGAGCTGGACCTTATGGTGTGTGGAGCAGCCTGCCATTATAGTTATGGAAAAAAATTAATTCAATATAGGTATAATATAGATAAAAATCAGACAGTGTTTGATATGATATATTTTTTGAAGGTTAAATGGAGGGGCTAATTTTCAAAAGATGGGCGTGGCTTAGGTTCAACTGATGCATAAACATGATTGCGTGTTGGTTTTTAACTGTTCACACATTTCAAAGTTCTGCTGAATTTCAGTTCAAATTTGAAATGGAAGTTAAAATGAAATTTCAGCAACTATTTATAAATTACTATCACAAAAAAATTCATTTCTTTTTAGACTATTGTTAAAGGGGGATGGGCTGGAAAAAAAATTTGGGGGATGTATATTGAGGAGATCTCTATTTCACTGTCTCTATCATGAAAGAAACGTCCTTCCTCTCTTTCTCTCCCTTCTCTCTTTTTTTCTTTCACTCTCTTGTAAAAAGATATACATTCTCTTTCTTTCACTCTCATGTAATGATAAGCATTCTCTTTTGTGAAACAATGACCATTTGCTCATTTGCACTCTCTCAAAATATAGTTAGATGAAAATAGACATTGTAGAGAAATTATCAATTAGCTTCACCCACAACAGACCTGTTTAATCACTGTTGTTAAGTTTAGGTGTTCTGACATGTATATTTTTTAAGCCATTGGCACGTTAGTTCTTTAATTCCATAACCTGCATGTGGGGTGAGAGAAAAAAGGGTGACAAATAAAAAACTACTGATTACAGAACCAAAATCTTGTGAGTGAAAAGCTACTGGGCATTTCTTGAAATCATCTAAATTATCATACAATTCATGCCCAACCCTTTCGTAAGTCATTTGAGTAAACTTTTTTAAGGAAAGCATTCTGCTTATATCCATCTATGTACCTGAACTTTGCCCGGCCGTAACCATTCATAGTAAGAATATCAAGTTTTGCACTCTCACTCCTCTCAATAAATAGGGAAAATTTTTTTTTACAATCCCCTTCAAGTAAGTTTTTATTATAGGGTCCAATTCTCAATGGAGGTCTATGACAAATTGGTTTTTCTCAATTTATGGCATTGTTTTTTCATCAAGGTAACTTAATTTTACCATCACAACAGCTAAATTTAAAAGGTGAAAAGCAGCATATGTAGGTGGAGGTGATTCATAATTTCCTTTTGAATTGTATGGCTGCATTTTCACAGAGATCATCTCTAGAAACATGTAATCAGTCACACTGGACAGGAAGATTATATTATATTGTATGTAAATTTGCCCTAACATTGATTTTCCATTTAAAAAATCTCTAAAATGTGCAATGAAGGAAAATTATACCATTATGTACTGACTTGTTTTCTTCATGTGTTGCTTTGAAATGTGTCAAATACAAAAATCAAAGTATTTTTCTAAAAAAAAATAGGTAAATACTAATCTAAAGTGATTTCATATTTCCAGAGAAACTTGAGAAATATTTTCCAAAAAAAAAATTATCTTTGGACTATTCATGTTAACATTCAGTTGAAACAATTCTTGAAAGATGAAGGCAAAACACTACAAAAAATGTTCAAATATTTTGTCGGCAGATTTACTTGTTTAGCTTATATAGAATAGATATGGATAGATAATCACCATTTTTTATTTGTAAAGATTATTTGATTTTCCCCGAAATGAATAGTTGATTTAAATTCATGAAAATGAAACTCTCCTTTATTATTACTCAAATATGTGTGGCTGGCCTTCTTGCTAAACATTTTGTTTTCCTGTCCAAATATTTTTATTTTGATATTTATGCCTATGTGTGTAAAGATTTCCATGTATACAGTGTATACATCACAAAACACTTGACTGTGTGTGTAAAAATTTAGAATACTATAAGTATTTGTGATTATAAGGTTGCTCATCTTACAAACATTGTCTAATACTATAAGGTTGAGTAGTGATCATGAGTTGCTGGTAATGGAAGTTTGATTATTTGAATTTTTCATTGTGACTAAACTTTAAATTCATGTGCAACAATTCCAATTTATTGGTTATTGTTGTTAAAAAGAGTACCAAGTTTATGCAGTACAGGAAAGAGACCAAAGCTGTCTGATCTTGATAGTGACAAGATTTTTTTTACTTCAGAAGCAGAGATAGTGGTTATCAGAGCACTGATAAAGAAAAGTCAAAATGAACAATTTAGATCAGAGATATCAATCTGAGTTATCTGTGGACCATTTTCAGTGCTGGACTCCTCATTCCATGTTTGTTGAAGTCTTGCAAATTCCAGTCTGCATTGTTTGTGAGACATTTTCTTAATCAGGTGCGGCAATCTTTTTCTGAGCCCAGAAAGAAAGAAAGAAAATGAAATGCTTATTTACTCCTGATATTTGATATTGTGAATATTTGTTGGATAGAGTTAGAATGTCAAATGTAAATATTTCAGTTGCTGCTTTGAATCTTTTTTGACACTATCATGTTTTGTAAGCTAATTTTTACATGGGAGCAAAAGTTTGCAGGGTTCTTCATTTGAATAAATGACTGAATAAAGAGAAACCTGTTTTTTGCTGGAAACTTTTGCAAACTAATATATACAATCATTTCAGTGTTTCAAATGTTTGTAGACACAACACACATAAAAATATCCAGCCAACCAGCCTGGCCGTCTCAAAACTGATAAAACCCATGTTGATGTTGGCTGAATCTAATCCTGATAAGCCTATGAAAACAAAGAATTAATAATCATAGAATTAATTGATTATAAAGGGACAAAAAATCCTTCTGTAGGACTGAAATTATCTCAACACTTGTCAAAGGGAAGATCAGAGAATTGGTTGTGTCTTTTTTTGTATTTGTAAATTTTTAAATTTCAAAATGTTTAGCATTTCTTCTATCAATCAAAGAAAAGAAATGAAAAATAAAGATCTCTTTGTTGTTTGTATTGATTGTAAATATTAAAACAAGTCTGGTGAGTTGCTAAAAAAAAACGTGACATGACCAACATCTTTTGGCAGCATGCTGTGTTGGGATGATCAATTGAATTAAAAAATGGAAAATGGATTAAGTGATGAGTGAGTAACTTCTAAAGTCAAAATCTTTTCTTTGGAAATGTGAAATCTACTGGATGCAAATGAAGGAATCAATCTAGCATTTTGGCGAGGATTTTTGTTGAAAATATTTTCTTTCCAGACGTTTTAAGGAGTAAATGTATTCCAGTCCTCTAGCTCCATTGTAGAGGCATTTATGACACATACTCAAGTTACCAGTCAAACTAACTTAAAAACATAAGAAACCTATGTTGACAGTTTTAGTTGATTGTCTCAAATGAAAATGTCAATTTTATCAATTATCTCCCTTTCTTACCGCTCTCAAAAAACAGGGTGGCCATTTTATGGCTAGATTTGTCAAATCTGACTTTTAAAAAAGCATTTGGCCATTTCCATTTTGATGCAGTAGTATTTATTCTTCTATCTGATGTGTATTGCCGTATTGCAATTATGTATAAAGAATCAGTAATCACTGGTTCAGATGCTATGATTGGTTTAGGTTATTTATGTGTTCTGACGTATTTGTATCTTTGGATCCAGACTTTGCCTGACCCAAATGTTCATTGTAGAAACTTAAAATTTTGCACGCACACTCTCCTCAATGAATAAGAAAAAAAAGTTTTTGTTTTTTTTAAAAATATCCCTCCAAAATGAGCTTTTAGTGGGGGATTCGATTTACGATGTAAGTTTATGCTAAGTTGGTCCCTTGGTTTGTGTCCACACATGTTATTTGACAATGTAGACATTTTAGTGCTCAACTAAAGGCAAGAGAAGGATAGTATTCATTGACCACCCCTTTTCCCAATTTTTAATTGATCGCCCCCAACAGAACATGCTGCCAAAAGACTTTGGTTATGGGGAGGTTGAGAAAAAACATTTTCATTCATATCTCATCTGTTGTGTATGTAATTGATATTGTTTTCGTTATCATTACCACTACCTACAACAAACGAGTTTAAACACTTTTGCTGGGTTTAAGATATTCATGTGTTCTGACAATTAAATATACATATTTATTTATGTATCTATGTATCCGTACTTTCCCCAGCTCTGACCGTCCAGAGTCAAAAACTTCAAATTCTGCACGTACAAACTCTCCTCAACGAGCAGGGAAATTGTTTTGCTTTTGTTTGTTTTTTTAATCCCCTCCTAGTTTTCAGGGGAGGATTCAATTTACCATATAAGTTTATGCTGAATCTACAATGAAATAAAAATAAAAATAGAAATGAAAATTTAAAAAAAGATGAAAATAAGCATATATGGGTGGCGTTGATTCATAATTTCTTCTTATATTTACCTCCATCTTAATTTTTCAGCTGCTTTTCATAATCACAATTTAATACACAGGCTGTCACTCAAAGTTGCTCTAAAAAAGCAACTGAACAATTGAGATGAGTAGGATTTTTAAAAACAACCAATTTTATTGATTTATAAGACTTCATTTAATAAAGATGAATAAAAAGAAATTGCTTTTATGAACAATTTTTTCATTTGGCCATTTTTTCAACGTGTTTTTCGACAGAAACATTTCCAACTATCTGGCAACCCTGCATTTTCTTTTTCAAATTGCAAGTCACTGTTTTTTTTTTTGTTTGTTTTCTATTAACAATTCCCTTATAAACCCCCCAAAAGTGAAATGTCAATCCATAAAGTTGAATTTATAAAATAATATTCTATATTCTATCATCAATCTTAAACGTAATGTAATTTTTTAATTCCCAATTGTAAGTGCTACTTAAAACCACTCGAACCTCCGTTGTGCTGTCTTGCTTAGGCTCTAAAACATTTGGAATAAGCCATCAAGTGCAACAGTCTCCTTTACTAATTTAAACTTATATAAATCGGATCTTGAAAAAGATCACGGACACCAAATGTTTGATTACGAATTTTCAAACTGGAAAAATGATTTCAAACAACTCAACAGGCATAATAAAGAGCTAACAACACCGAACAGATACGGGAACAAATGGGCAGACTCAAATTGACTTTTTAACATAATATTGTCTCCCTCGAGGTACATACACGAAGAGTTCTGTTCTTCCCGTCGATTACCTCCCTTGAATTATCACTCTTCAGAAGATATTTTCCTCTTTGAGTGGAAAGTCGATGTTTCTGTGGGACATTTTTCTTATAAAACCCCCAAAAGAGAAATTTATGTTTAAAGTAAATATAATGCATAAAGTTAGAGTTTCTTTTTCAAAAATTTTGGTATTGCATGAAGGAAAACAAACGAAATAAGTAAGTAACGTTCGCTTATTTTTTTGTTTTAAGATTTTAGAGGAAAAGATTTTCATGAAAAATGACGATGAACTTTTCAATTTTCATTATCTTTTATCATCAATTTTTAATGATATTTAATGTATTATAATCAACCTTCAATAATATTTAACCTTCTAGGATCATCTGAAATAGATCTGTGTTTAGTGGTTCAATTTTTATTCAGTTTCAAAGTTTTGGTTCATCTTAAACAGTTTTGTTAGGATTAAAATGACACTTCGTGGTCCAGATTCTTGCGACATTTAGTTCATAATCGAAGAGTAGTGTCAGTTCTACTCACATGTCAACGAAACATAGCAGTAACTTCTCGTTTTGACTTTTAAACGTTATCATGATTGTAATTTATCTATTTTTCATGAATTTTGATTCACTTTTGAACTTTCTGTTTTCAATTTTAAAAGTTTTTATGATTTCATTTTTATTAGTTTCGTCTTAAATTATCTTTCTTCAATTTTTTTGTGACAAAAAATATTATGAATGCATCTCTGCAGACTATGTGTGACATTCTAAGCAGATATTGATACCTTACGGGGGGGGGATGTCAAAATCATATAAAGCTCTAATTTATCGTCGAAATTTCAGTGTCATTAGTAAGTTGAAAGATTTGGAAGAAAATTGATTGTTTATGTTTTATATAACCTGAGATATTTTAGAAAATAGCGTGAAATGTAGCAACCATATGAACAAAGCGACTGCAGTAGTCATTTTCAAAAATTGTTACCTTTATTATACCGTAAGTTACTTAAACAATAATTTGATTACAAAAATACTAAACAAATATAATTTTTTTCTAATGCACAGCAATTTGTTGGATTGAAACTGACAAAATCAATTCAAAGACATTTTTCTTGTACAGAATGAATCCCTTGAATCTGACCAGAGATGAAGACTTTTTTCGCTTTTGAGGAAAAGTGATTTTTTTTATCAATTTTCCTGTACTACTCACCTTCATCTCAATCGTTGTTTTTTATCACAATCTCAGGCTTGGGGACTATCTTTTTGGACTCTTGTGTAATTGTGTCAGCACTACCAGACATACTACAGTGATTCACTTGATGGTTGATGTGAAATATCCTTCAATGTTATCTTTAATGAATAGTTTCATGACAATGCAGATGAATAGGGAAACTTTGAAGAGAATCAGTTTCTTTTATGCAAAAAATGAAGCCTATGAGGTGGCTGGGAAATTTCATTTGTTTTTTAAATGAAGAAGAATTCTATTTTTTAAACCTTGAAATTTATTGATTCAAATTGAGAAGTCAAAAAGTGTACAGCTGGAAGAGCAAAAGACAGTTGTGCAGCTCAAATAGGACCCAAAAAATTATGTCTAGCTGATATATAAAGAACTGTACTGCCCATAAATTACTGGCTTGTTTTTTCTTTTTTTCATATTAAACCAGTAACAACATCAGATGCATTTCATTTATGCCTTAGACAATCCAGGTTGGAAGAAAATGATTTGATTTTCTAAATATATCCTTTCAGCAGAATAATTTCCAAACCTTCACTTATGAACATTTTATCTAAAATCAATGGAATGAATACATTTCTGATGAATCTGTTGAACTTTTGTTATGATGGAAAGTTATTCCTATGTTTCATTCTTTCTATATTTAAGATTACAAATTATTCAGTATTGGGTTGGAGGAAGATAAATGTCCGATTCAGCATTGCATTAGTCCAATTGTATTTTTCCGACATTCCTTCTGTTCATGCATACATCTACGTGTCATTCTAAAGTTCAGTGTCTTCAGTGTGTTTATTATTATCTTGTTTTATATGGTATTCAAGCAAAGATAAACATAATTTATTATGCTCAAACAGTTGGCCATTGAGTTGCCAAAGCCAGCAATATCAATAGTGCTTAAGTGTTTATCAATTCCTGAACTGACCCTGTGTAGTTGATTCCAAAACTGTTATAGTGATTAGGATCTCAAAGATGAGCCTGATTGCAGTCACAAGTTGCCACTTGATAATGAAAATTGAGGGCAGCTATGGAAACTGATCTGGAAATTATTACTCATTTATGTGGAGCAAAGCTGATGGTAGCCCATAAAACAGTTCAAAGACATCTATTTCAAATCAAGTAATCCATTACGGGCTATTCCCACCTGTTCTGACCCTCACAACAGATTTCTATTGTCATGATTTTGACTCCTGTGATCCCAGTTTTTAATACAATGGTATAAATTCTCTGCTGGATCATTGAAAGCATTGTGATGACTCTGATGGTACTTGGATTATTAAATTTGTGCCTGAGTCGAGTGATGATACTTGAAAGATTTTTGGTTCAGAACAAACCTTTTTTTTTTGTTCTAACCTGATATAATTCAATTTGTTTAATTGGTTAAATGCTAATATGTAAACAATTATATCGTATTTTTTATTGACTTATGAAGCATCTTGTTTCTGATGAGTAACACTTGGAAGAATGTTCAAATGCCAATCTCTAAATTATATTCAATTTTGTTTTTGATGTTTCAACAACAACAGGATATCAATTTTGATTTAGTTACTGAATACGAAGTGTAAGATATGTAATTCATTGATACAAACTGAGTTATAATAAATTGTTCTGATATTATGTATGAAAAAAATGCATGAATTCAGTATTTTCTTCAATAATGCATCTTGTATCTTCACAGGTATGGTAGAGAATTGTTGGTAGCCTTAAAGAAACTGAACACCACAAACACAGATAAATACTACTTTTTTAGAGTGTGACAATCATTTTCACCACCTTCAGTGCTAAAAATACTGATGGGACATTGAAGATAGCACAAACTCCTTTCAGGTGTTGATCAGCAGTTTTACCCAATGCAAATTCATATTATCACATGCAAAGACGAAAAAAAAAATTGTCTAGCAAAGTTGAACAGCATATTTACTGAATCAACTTTTGAAAGTTCACATGCAAACACACATGGGAGCAAAATCTTTCCAATGCGGAGGGAGGGGGTGATTCAGTCTGTTTAAACACTTATACTCCGGGGAAAATGGAAACGTATAGTGAAGAGAAAAAAATGTGTGAATCAGCATTTTCAGAGGATTCACATTTGAAGACACACATGCAGGCACACTCTATGGAGAAACCTTTTTTTTGTCAAGTGTGTGGATCAACATTTCTAAACAATACTGGTTTGAAGAGACATATGCGAACACATACTGGAGAAAAACCATACTCTTGTAAAGTGTGTGGATCAGCATTTTCAACAAGTTCAGGTCTGACTATACACATGCGAACGCACACTGGAGAGAAACCCTTCTCTTGTCAAGTGTGTAAATCGGCATTTTCATGCTTCTCTACGTTGAAAATACACATGCGAACACATACTGGAGAGAAGCCCTTTCCTTGCAAAGTATGTGGATCAGCATTTCCTGCTAAATCACATCTGAAGAGACACATGCAAATACACACTGGAGAGAAACCATTTCCTTGTCAAGTGTGTGGATCAGCATTTTCACAGAGATCAAGTTTGAAGAAACACATGCAAACACACACTGGGGAGAAACCTTACTCTTGTCCAGTTTGTAGATCAGCATTTTCAGGGATTTCAGCTTTAAAAGGACACATGCGAATACATACTGGAGAGAGACCCTTCCCTTGTCAAGTGTGTGGATCAGCATTTTCATACAGATCAACTTTGAAGAGACACATGCGGACTCACACTGGAGAGAAGCCTTTCCTTTGTCAATTGTGTGGATCAGCATTTTCACAGAGTTCTGGTTTGAAGAAACATATGCGAACGCACAGTGGAGAAAAACGCTTGTCTTGTCGAAAATGTGGATCAGCATTTCCAAGAATGTCAGCTTTGAACGAACTCATGCAAACACCCTCTGGAAAGAAACCCTTCTCTTGTGGAGTGTGTGGATCAGCATTGTTGGATAGTTCTCCAAGAGACATGTATACACACAGTGGAGATAAAATCTCTTGTAATATTTGTGGTTCTGCATTTTCGAAGGGGTCAGGTCTGAAAATGCACATGAGAACACACACTGGAGAGAAACCTTTTTCTTGTCAAGTGTGTGGGTCAGCTTTTTCACAAAATTCGCATTTGAAGTCACACATGCGAACACACACTGGAGAAAAACCTCACACTTGTCGTGTGTGTCAATCAGCATTCTCAAACGTTACAACTTTGAAGAGACACATGCGAACACACACAGGCGAGAAACCATATTCTTGTGAAATGTGTGGATCAGCATTTGCACTCAGTTCAGGTTTGAAGAATCACATGCGAACGCACACTGGAGAGAAACCTTACTCTTGTCGAGTATGTGGATCAGCATTTTCATCAAGTTCAGGTCTGACTAGTCATATGCGAACACACACTGGAGAGAAACCTTACTCCTGTGGGGTTTGTGGATCAGCATTTTCAGAGAATTCACAGTTAAAGAGACACATGCGAACACACACAGGTGAGAGACCTTTCTGTTGTCAACTGTGTGGATCAGCATTTTCATGGAAGTCACATTTGAAAGCACATATGCGAACGCACACTGGGGAAAAACCTCATCCTTGTCAAGTTTGTGGATCAGCATTCTCAGACATTTCAGCTTTGAAGGGACACATGCGAACTCACACTGGTGAGAAACCTTTTTTTTGCAAAGTATGTGGATCAGCATTTTCAAAGAATTCAAATTTGAGGGAACACATACGAACACACACTGGAGAGAGACCCTTTTGCTGTCAAAAGTGTGGATTAGCATTTTCACAGAGTTCAAATTTGAGAGAACACTTGCGAACCCATATTGGTGAGAAACGCTTCAGTTGCCATGAGTGTGGATCTAAATTTTCAAAGAATCTAGCTTTGAAAATACACATGCGAATACACACTTGAGATAAAGCTCTTGCTAACATTTTTACAGAATTAGTTGAAATCACATATGCAAACACATACTGGATAGAATTTCTACTTTTGGTAAGTGTGTGTGTTAGGTCCAGTAACAATATTTATGAACACAGACAGATGTGAAATAAATTTTGCTAAGTGTTAGGTCAGCATTTTCACACAGTACAACATTGAAGAGGCACATTCTAAGTCACTGGAAGAAATTTTTATCAGTGAATGTTATGATTAGCATGATCCATCACTTCAAATTTGAAAGAGCACATGGAAACACTTTCTATACAAACCAAATTTGGAAAGTCTCATGCAAACACCCTGAGGGGGACCCTGTTCTTGTAAAGTGTGTTATTTAGCGTTTTCACTTTTATTTGCATCATAGTCTACATGCAAATACACAAAGAACATTAATCATTCAAGATATGTGGATTGACTTTTCTTCTAGGAAGTCCTTCTGAAATACATAGTGGAACTAATACCAAAGAGGGTCGTTTTTCATGTGGAATGTTTGAAGGAGAGAAATCATATTCTTATTCAGTGCATTGATCGCCTTTTTAAAAACAAAACATCACATAAGGAAGACAAACCTTATTTCTGTAAATGCGTGAATGAATAACATGAAAAAAACATGTTACAAAAAAAATTCATTTTGAATTCTCTATTTCTTTTTTCTTTGCAAAACAAAAAGATCAACTATACAAAACGTACAGTAAGCATTACAGAGAGTTTTGCAAATGACAAAAAAATTAGCTACCAAATCTATGCATGTGTTAGTTTTTAGTCCAACCCTTTGAAGACTAACCTATTAAAGTATTCAATTCATCAAAATCTACATAAGTAAAAATGACTAATTTGGGCAAAATAATTAAGCTGTATAGCTCCCTGAGCAATGAGATCCCGTTCAAAATGTCTCCCAGGACAAAGCAGTCCCAGATGTTTGAATTGAACGGAAGATAAAAGGATAGGTTGATTTTCTTACTTTATACACTTTCATTTAAGAATCAATCATGAATGTATGTTATATAAAAAATTTGTGATTTATCTACCTTTAGGTTGAGAAAACAGAATAATCACACCACTTTGCCCTCATGTTTTTCCTATTCAGTCATGTGATGCAGACTGATTTTTACATGGGTTTTATACTATGGTGTCCTCATCATCTGTGGTCGTAAGAGCTGGTAAAATCTCATTCACTTTTTTTTTGATTATACATCCAAATAGACTTATTTGTGGGGCATGCATGCCCTTGCAGTTACAGAAACCATTCATGCCCTAGGAATTTCAGAAGGATTTTATTGTTTTCACTCAGCTGCTTGGCATAAACAAAATATTCTTGTGAAATATCTTGGTTTCCATTGACAACTTAATTATAGAATTAATTACATCCAAAAAGTCTGGTTAGTCACTAAATAGAAACTGTCACTTGATCAGTATCCTTTGTCAGTATGCTGTGTTGGGGATGATTGATCAAAAACTTCGAAAAAGGGATAATCAGTGGGTTTTAAAATACTCTGGATAAGTTTGTGGCTATACACGTTTATGGAATTCAACTTTTAAAATCATCAAGACTCATGCAACCAAGAAATTATATTCTTGTGCAGTTTACCCTATCAAATAACATGGATAATATAATCTGATTCCAAAAGGCATTTTATTGTATTTTACGAATAAAATCTCAACTTTTGTGATGAATGTTTTTTTTGAATATGTGGATCTGCATTTTTACAAGACTTGGATATTCTTTTGAAGGTGACTGGGAATTCTGATAATGTTCTGAGTTTCCAAAAGTTTGAAAAAAAATATTATCTCAAAATGATTTCGAAATTTATAGAATTAGTTTTTCATCACTGATTTCATTTGATAGATGCTAGCATCTCAAAAATAGAATCTTCATTAGAGAAGAGTCAAAATTTCTTGGTAAAAACTAATATTTAGTTTTTTATGTTGTTCAGATTTAGGAATTTGACTCCAATCAAATGTGATAGTCTTTTTCTCATCTCTAATTGACAAAGGAACTATTTTGTGTTGGTAGTAAAATTTGTTAAAATCATTTCAATCAATTGAATCTTTGGAAATTTGCCTGAAAGTAGACAAAGTAATTTTGGAGGATTATGTAAATACTTACTTGAAGTGATTTTATACTCATTTGCTAAGTCTATTGGAAAAGCTTTTCTCAAAAAAGTTGTTTATAGACTGTTCATGTATTATATATAAACCTTCAATTAGAATAAAAAATCTGGAAAGATGAATGTAAAACACTCTACGAAGAATGTTGAAGTATTTTGTTTTCAGATTTGCTTAGTTTATATTTTATGAAAAAAAATAAACCAATATAATAGTTAATTTTGAATCATCAAAAGAGTACAACTTTTTCTTTATTGTTACTCTAACGTGTATTCAGAGACTATCACAGACTTTTTGACATTGTTCTGAAAATGTTTAGTAAAATGTGAATATCTTTTGTGAATTCCTAATTTTTTTATAATTGCAAAAATATAGCATAAAGTTAGTCATGAAAAGAATAATAATTTTCCTTACCCACAGGATTCCTGAGCGATTACATAATTTGATGAAAATTCCAACAATTTTGGTTGATGTGTCAACAGAGATATGGGACTCAATGTTTAAAAGTCTTCCAATTATAGAATTTACCCCAAAAAATTTGATTCATTGAAAACTAATTGATTTAATGAATAATTGATTGGATTTTGTAAGAATATTGCTTGCTTTTTCCTGGAAATATGGTGAAAAACTATTCATTTATTAGATTGAGTCAGAACAGAAGTTCAGATGTCAGCTTTGATCTTACATAATTTGATGTCATTTGAACTTCCCACTACTACAAGGTATGCCAGGCATTGGCTGGCATGTGATAAATATGGATGACAGAAATGGGTAAATATAGAACGTTGAACAAACTTGTGAACAAAGCAAGAGACCGCAGTTACTACATACAAATAATGGTAATGATTGTAATGAACAAAACAAAATTTAAAAAAAAAATAGGCCTCTCAGGATTTGTAAAACTTATTTTTTGATGAGTAGACGACAATTCTTTATGATAATCAAATTTTGGAATCTTTGCAGTAACCAAAACATTAATAACTTGACAAAATTTTCAAAAGACCAAAAAAAAAAATTTATTGCGGATTTTTTCTAATCAAAAAGTGTGCGCTGTGCTTTAATAGAGAAAAACAAAAAATTCTCTGAAAAGGGAATATTTCATTTTCTTGGCATTTGTTTTCTTCTGATTCTTAGCTGATTTGATAAAAAAAACAAATTAAATAAACAGGTTGTAGGATTGAATAAAATTCAGATAGATTTTTCTCTTAGGTATTATCTTCTTATAAATGTAATACAGTCAAGGGGACGGTATATTTTATTGAGCAATTACACCAATGAATTAGAGGGGGTGCAGATAGACTTGAAAAAAACATTTCCACCAAATTTTCTTACAAAACACCATAGGGAAATTCATCTAAAAATGAATATATCCAAAAATATTTATTGAAATCAGCCTATTAACATATTTTGGGTGGAATTTTAAAATTTGTCCAGGCCACGAATCCAAATAAGTTTTCAAATTCAATTATCTTTGGTTTCATTATATCTATGAGAGGAAGTTTCAGCAAATAATTTTCTGCAATCTTTTTTCTATTGATAAACACAACGATCGCTATAAAACAATTGATAGATCCCAAGTTAGAGACATTTATTGACACGTGTCACTTTTTGTCAAAGGTCTTTAATAAATCCCCAAGTATATGGTATCTTTTTCATAAACAAGGTTTTCTGTCCACATATTTTTATTCCTATTTTTATGCCTATTTGTGTTATTTACAGTTTCTACTGTCTGTACAGAGGGAGTGATATGATGAATAAATATGTAAAATATCATTGCTTCACCTTCACAGTATAAGGGAAGTGAAAAGTTAAACTTCTTACATTCTTGTTTGATGCCATTACTGCTATGGAATTCATGAGATTGAAAATTTGTAGCAACTGATGCAGAATCTTGTATGTTCTACCAAACCAAGATAATAAAGTCTTAAATTCTTCTTTTATCTACTTTGGTTTAAATATTTGATCATTGTGTAATGACTTCTCATGTAAAAGAATGTGGCATATCAGCTAAAACACTTTAATGATATTGAATAAGTTCCATAAGTACCACACAAAAAGATTACCACCAATACTCAATGCTGACTTGGTTCTTCAAACAGTGAAAAAGAAAACAACCATTTTCTCTTCCATTAATTCTCTCCCAAGTAGTGTAGATAGTTGTTTCTCTTGTTTATTTATCAATTCTAATTATCTGTTGTTTGGCTTATTCTTTGGTTCAGACCATGTCAGCTGTATTTTGCAACATGAATTTTGATTGTTTTGAGATCATGGCTGTGACGGTGGCAGAATTTTATATTTTGTCAAAGAAGTCAACGGGCAGAACTTAATGAAAAGTATCGTAAGATTTTTCTAGATACATTGTATGAACATGCGTTTTTAAAATGTAGCATAAACTTAAATTGCAAAATGTTAGAAGCCAGGAATGAATGTATCATAAAATGATAGAATAACCGCCAACTACAAGAAGAATTAGCAGAAGCAGCAAATGTGAATGGTAAGCAAGGATTGATCTTTATTTTACTTGAAACACATCATACAATTCGCTGTATTTTAAGCCTCATCTAATGTTGCTTTTGACAGAAATCCTAATTGAGCCCTGAATTGATTTGCAAAGGATAAGTAAAATACAACCTATTCTAAAAAGTTCCTCTCTCTTTAATATATTATATGAGAGAAAAATAACCCTCAACTTCAAGTAGGATTAGCAGAAGCAGCAAATGTGAATGGTAAGCAAGGATTGATCTCTATTCTACCTACTATATTGCATATTGAAACAATAAGCAGTGTGCTGTAACACAGGAAGAAAATATGACGAAACATTCGCTAATTAGTCAGCTAATTTACTCAACCATTCTTCTAGAGACTGTAATGCAAAGAGCCAGGCCCATGCATTTTACAATTTCTTTCAAATAAAAATTTTATTTTGTTTGTCTGTTTTGCTTGATAGCTACTCCAGCTCTATGCACATACATAATCTCTGTGTGTGCTTGTGTGTATGTATACACCATGATTATTTGACAACTAACCATTGTACAAAATCGATATTCAACAGATATATTAGTTGGCACACCAGGCAGTGCAGTGTTTAGTTAGAAGTTTTGGAGATCAGCAGTAACTAAAAAATCTATGCACCATGATTACAAAACAACTGGTCATTGTATGAAGTTAATATTAGATAGATTAGTCACAGCTAAAAGGTGTGCAAAATTGAGTTTTTCTGGCTCAGCATTACAGTCTTTTCTCAAAATATAAATGTAATTAAATCAAAAGATCTGACAAAACCTCTCTATAGGTTAGCTTTTCTAACCTAGTATTTTCCTGCTTGATATTCATTGCACTGAATCATTGAAATTGCTTATTTCGTGAAAGAGTCTGGCCTGCTGCCTAATTTATGAATCAAGTTATTGTTTAAGTGATAACTGATCAATGCGTGTTGATTTGTTTCAATGTTATAATAATTAGTTTTCCCATTTTTAATTTTCAACTTGCAAATTTGTAATTGAGTACTTTTACGGTACTTTGTGGAATTTATAGATTAACAATATTTACAAAATCAAATAATTTTCATTCTGTTTTTAATTCAAAAACTTTTATTTCGATTTAAGTCAATTTTTGAAGAAAACCCTAAGCGTTGGTTCCTTTTTTTCCTACCTTTTAGATGAATATATTGTTGTAGAACTACATGTGTGGGAGAATAAACCTGTTATTAAATATGACTAAGTAAATTCTTTCTACATTGAAAACAAAATAGCAGAGTAATGATGTACACATGTTGATACAGTTATCACTTAAAGACACTATTACAAAAATTAATGGTTCGTGAAATGGGCAGTATGCTGGTATATTCCACGAATTAGGCAACATTCAGCGAAGCGCCTCTTATGATTATTTTTGATTACCTCCCCTCATTGTCGCTCTTCAAAAATTATTTCCTCTTTTAATTGCCAGACGAAGTTTTCATGCGACATTTTTCGTACAACACCCTAGAAAAGAAAATTTCATTTTTGAAGAAAATTCAATCCATAAAGATGAATTTTCTATAAGATTTTAGAGCGTCTATCCTTTTTTAAAAAAAAAAATGTTAATACTTCGTGTATGAAAATGAACCAGACAAAATAAGTAAGTAACATTCGCTTAATTTCTTTGTTTTAAATACGAATTTGCAGAAGGATTTTTCATGAAACATGACGATTGAGTTTTCAATTCTTAATCATACTTTATCATCAATTGTTTTAATTTTACTTTTCACAATGTCTTTTGCAATAACTTCTCGGTGCTACTAAAATCTGCCCGGACCTGCCTGGGAGTTATGCAGGTCTCAAAATATTCTTAACTCCATCGACTAGGCACTGAGAGATGTTAAATTCAAACCTTTGAATCCAGAATTTCTATTGCCCATATAACCTTTGGCAGGTTTTAATGTTGAAAAAGAAAGTATTTTCTTTGTCAAATGAAGGAATTTACCACATAGGACATTTCTTCGGACTTGACTGAAATATTTACCGAAAATCGAAAAGAAAAAGGTCAAAATCATATGAAACTCAATTTTATTGTCTGAATCTTGGTGTCATTATTAAGAACAGTGATATGAGGTAAACATTTTTCATATATTCTTTTAGGACCGGAGATGTATTTGAATATCGTTAATTACGTTAATATCGTAACACTGTAAACAAAACGTCTGCTGTTGCAAAATCGATGCGGTTTTCACTCGCGAAAACATATTTTGAGAAAATCATGAAAAATCATCTACCTATTGGATAGAATTATCAGTATTTATCTTATGAAAAACAAAATTTGTTTTAGATACCTTTCTATTCAAAATTTCCGAAAAGAAATATTTTTATTCGTGATTATAAATCCCTTTGAATCGTTCGATGGTTTAGTAGATTCCTGGCCTGAGATCAAGGACAGTTCTTACATTTGTGAAGGCTAAGTCTATTTATGTAAATTTATGGTCGAACAGGGAAATCTCGACTTTTGAATTTAAATTTCTAGAGAATTTTTCCAAGTTGATTATTTTTCAAAATTCGTGTTTTATTCTTTTACAAAGAGGTCACCGATGAGATTTTGTGATTATGCACCAAAGGCGAGCAATCATATTTGAAAAGAAAAAAAAAATGAATGGGAGTATTTAAAAAAAAAATTGTTTTGTGTTTTAATTATCTGGGGATTTTCCATAGAAGACTATAACTGTATCATCACTAAGCAGATACACTTTTTAACTGGATTAAAATTTAAAATGATCATAAGAATGATGGCCTTCATGATGAGAATACCCTGGTACCTTAGTGAAGATACATAAAAAAAATACAGTCCTTATAAAAGATAAATGTCCTGAATCTGAAAAATAAAAATAGATGGCTCACAATATTCAAAGGTTATTCCTTCAATTCACGAAAAATATTTGTTGTTGTTAATTCACCGTAAAAAGTTGTGAATTTTTGCTCAGTTTTGTTCAATTAATGATGGAAGTAACTATTTCTGATTTTTTCAAAATCATACTAATAATACTTTTTTTTTTAATAATTTTTCCAATTGCAGACTTAGAAATTTTTTTTTTTCAGAAATGATGCCAAGATTTTTATTTTCCAATTTAAATCCCAAGTTACTTGCATTTTAATCAACACATGTCGCATTTATTGAAATAAAACATATTTTTGTGGTAAAATATCAAATTTATGTGATTACATGATAAATTTAACATAGTGCCTGGATGTTAGGGATGAGCAACTTCCAATGCCTGGGAGTCAGGATTTAATAACATTCAGTACCCGGACGTCAAAACATAGCAACTTCCAATGCCTGGGTATTTTATTTTAACATCTTTTAGACTTTGTACCTGGGAATGTAGCATGCAGAGACAGTAGAGCCTGGCTGTTGAAATATAATATCCTCCAGTGTCCAGGCATCATGAATTCAGCATCTTTCAGTGCCTGGCTGTTGGAATTCCAAATCCTCCTCTGCTTGAGCGTATGAATTTAGCATCTTTCTGTGCCCAAGCATTGGAATTTACAATATTTTAAGGCCTACATAATGTCTATTTTAATCAATCAATAATGATATTTTGAAATCAATTCTGATAACATTTCATCTGTTATCATTTTCATTTTGAAAATTGCTGATGATTCTATTTTTTGTATCAGAATTTTCTCCAATCATTCTTTTCAAGAACAGCTTTAAGATTTATCAAAGTGAAATTCAGGTTTATTCCTGTTTTAGTAAGAGGACCTGGAGAAAAGGCATGTACCAGACTGAATTGCTACACCATTTGATTTAGAAATAAAAAATGTGGGCATTGAATTTCATTCAGAGAATGAGCTCATTTATATATGTGCAGATCTCAAAGTTAAATCATTGTTGAGAATCCTTATAATATAGATACTACTTCTAAATACCCCAAGCTTAGTAATGCAGTTTAGCCCTTTTTTACTTGTATTCCCTAATTTGTACATGGTTGAAACTTGTTTGAGTGTATCAAGTGCAGCTGTTCTGAGATTACAGGGGAACAGACAACCTTGAAGCACATGATGTCTTAGAAGTGAAACTTACCCAATTCCAACCAAATATCAATTCCTTTGCTGATGCTCATCAAACGAATCCTTCTCATTATTTAGGTCAATCAGTTTGATAGAAAGATATGTTAATTCATTTTTTATGTATCCACTATAACTCATATTATGATGTTTTCTCCTTATATCATGATAATCACTGATGTTAAGTTTGGTATCATAACTGGGGATAACAAAGATATAGAGCATGGATATAGTATAAGGATCTGGGGAGTTGATTTCTTCTGTCACAAAACTCCTCTAAAACTATGGGACATGAATTGTTTATTATACCTACGCCAAATGGTAGCTAATAGACTCTCTTCTCTTTGTGTATCCACTCCATTTCATGTAGCTTATTCACCTATTTTGGTAAGTCTGAATATTTTTCTCTTGAATTCCAGAATGATGTTCAATATTTTGTACATTTCTCAGAATTTCCAAAATAACTGTAGACAGTCTGTCTTTTTTTGTGATGTTTGCAAGGAAGTGATACAGGACCACATTCTTGCTGGGTTTAGGATGCTGTCTGTCTCCCTAGAGCACATGGAAAATGCATATTTATCATTCATTTGTTTATCTATTTCCATTACCTGGAAGTCATTGAAGAATCCTGGATTCTATGAATGGATTAATGGCTAAAGAGCTTTGTGGATCCCTGCACTTATAGATTTTGAATTGCAATGAATAGTTAAATAAGACATACAGGATATCGTTGATGCTTTTTAGTGTTTAAAATGTTTGTTTTATGTCACCTCTCAACCTCCTTTCTTTTACTGCTGTAATTTTAATTTTTAAAAATCTTATTTCAGAGGAGAGGCTTTTTAATTTTGTTGCTCTACTCTGAATTTTTTCCAATGAATAAATAAAAGAATTTTTTGTTGTAATCGCTATTCTGATTGGAGTCTTATTTATGCTGTGCATTGTATTTTAAATGTTTTCATTCCAAAGAAATCAAATAAACTTATTTTCTCAGTTATTTTTGCTGCTTTTTTTGTAATTTTGATTCATGGTTATGGATTTTGAGTTTTGATTTTATGATTATATCAAGGTCTTTTTCTTGCTCTGTAGTCTATAGTTTTCTTTTTTAATCTTTCATGCTGTTCATATATTTGCTGCTTTTCCCTACATGCATTACTTTGTAATTGTCTGTTTTGAATCTTTCAGACCACTCTTCTAATTATTTTATGTATCTCTCTATTTTTGTTGCATCATGTTGGTCTTTTAATGCGTGATACATCTTTGTATCATTTGCAAATGTGCTACATTTAGACTGCAATGTTTTTTTGAAATCATTGATGTATAATTTAAAGAGCATCAGGCCTTATACTGTGCCTTGTGGAACACCTCTGTTTATTACTTTCGATTCTGACTTGGTACCATTGACTGTTACACATTGTTTCCTTTCTCTTAAGGAGTTTTCCAACCATTTTAAGATATTTCCCCCGATGTTGTAGGATTTTAATTTGTATAGTAGCCTTTTGTGAGATACCGAGTCAAAAGCTTTACTGAAATTAAGATATATTATGTCAGTTGGGTTACCTTTGTAGTTTTGTTTAGTCTATAGGTTACTTAGAGATGATTTACCAAGAATGAAACTGTGTTGAGTATCTGAGATGATGATGAGCTTTTCTGTTTGTTTCAGGATGCTTTCTGTTTGATAATTTTTTGTAATGTTTTTACCATTTGTTATGTAAGTAAGATCAGTCTGTAGATAGAAGTTAGTCTTTTGTTGCTTTTTTTGTGTGTATTGGTATGACTATAGTATTTTTCTCGTCTTGGGGAAATTTTCCTCCTGATATAGACTTGTTGAATGTTATTGAGATTGGTTTGGATAGTTCTTCCACTCCTATTTATAGAATTTTAGTGAGTATGTTATCTAGTCTTATGTTTTTAATGTGTAAATGGTTTATAGTTCTCTCTGTATATTTTGTTGGTTTGTTATTGTTATTGCTGGGCCAATCTGAAGAAATGAGTTTCATCGTCTTCTTTTTTAGATATTGTAGTGAAATATTTGTTTCATTTACACACTCTTTATTTGTTCTGCATTCAATTCCCTGGTAGTTCTAGATATTTTTTCCAGGTTTCCTTCAGTGTAGTGATTTTCAATTACTTCAAACTTCTTTAAATTGATAAGATCACCATTGATATGAATTATTTCCCTGCAATGTTATCTTTGAATTCAGTTTACTGCAGAATAAACAAAAACTCAACAGAGTAGAACAGTAATGATAACCAAGTATCCAGGCTCCTGAGTGTGTTGCCAAACACTCATCACTTGGTAGCTAAACACTGTAAGTAGCACTACGTAGCTTCCTTGTGTAGTTGAGTTCTTGTCATCATCATTGTGTGAAGAAACTGAAGCTATCCCAAGGTTAACACAGATCATGCACTCCACTAGTTGAACTGTCAATGATATAGGCATAAACTGTCAATGATATAGGCATAAACAGATATGTAACTATCAGAAAATAACTATTCAACTTATATATATATACATATATCTTGGAAAGAGGCTTTCATTAGCTTTAAAAACAGTGTATGCTGGGATATTGACCTTCATTTTCTCGCCGAAACTATCATTTTTGACAAAACAAGCTTGTGGGTCTCATTACTACAAAAAGAAATGTTCATCCCATATCAGAATTAGATTATTTCTCAATTTCCAAGAAAACAGAACCTCTTAAAATCATAGTTATCAAAATATATCTGGATAAACTATCTTTACCAGAGAGTACAGACATTTAACTTTCAGAAAAAACTAGTCAACAAGCTCACAGACACAGTTTTTTGAAAGGCTGCCCATCATTAACTTTGTGGACTTTCAGTGGTAAAAAAATACCGCAATAAATGCTAGAGTTCAGGGCTTACAAGAACCACGGCCTCCAGATCTCAAATTCTCCAGCTCTGCCGCTGATTATGGTACTATTTGGAGTAAAAAGAAACATTTCCAAATTATCAGTATTTTCAATTCCTCAATTTTTGAGACCATAGCACCCTTTCAAAAAATACCCAGTATAATCATAGTTCATTTAAAAATATTTGTGAGTTATTATCGAAACCATAAACTACAGACGTGTACTTATCAGGTATATATGGTGGAAAATACAAGGGGAGGTGCATGGTAGACTCCTCTGGCTCCCAAATTATTGTGTCCTAACTCTTCTCATTACTGATTGCTGTTTCATTACATAAAAGGCAGAATATTTCCTGTTTTAATAGGAATATATCTCTTACTTTTCTATTTTTTGTGTTCTACATGTTCTGTTTTAGCAGAATAATTATCAGATCTTTATTTTTATGTGTACACAGTAATTTATGGAAAAAAATCAACTGAATGAATACATCTTTAATGAATGTATTAGACCTTTGTTAAATTTGAAAGGATGTAAAGATGAAGAGTTATTCTTACATTTCAATGTTTTGGTACAAAAACACTGGCTTGTTGTAATGTAATTTTTTAATTTTTGATGGAAGTGTCTTGCTCATTATAGTTTATTATTGTGAATAATGAATGTGTTGAGTATTTTTTATAATAATATCTCTTCTTCATTCACAGATATTGCAATGAAAATTTGATGGGCATAAACTGTAATCATAGATTTGGAGTTGACAATGAAGGAAGAAAACATTTTTGAAAAAATATGTACACATATTCGTGGCTGCTTCATATTCAAAAACATTTGTTTACACATATTTGATAGAAATTCTACACTTGTGCAATATGAAGATTACCATATTGATTAGCTTCAATTTTGCGGATACAAATGCCAGGAGATACTGAAGAGAAAACTGCCTCATGACGAGTGGGATCAGCATTTCACTGAACGAATTTGAATAATCACCCGTAAATAACGAAAAAAACTCTATTTTTGCAATGTCTGATGATCAGCATTTTCACTGAATCTGGTGAAGTCTTTGTTATTCAGCCTATTTAAACAGTTCAGAGTTGGAAAAACATGCAAAGACACACTGGAGAGAAACCATACTCTTGTGAAGTGTGTGGATCAGCATTTTCACTGAGTTCAAATTTGAAGAGACACATACAAACACACACTGGAGAGAAACCTTACTCTTGTGAAGTATGTGGATCAGCATTTTCACAGAGTTCACATTTGAAGAACCATATGCGAACGCACACTGGAGAAAAACCTTATGTTTGTCAGGTGTGTGGATCAGCATTTTTAGAAAGGTCAGGTTTGAAGATACACATGCGGACACACACCGGGGAGAAAAACTTCTCTTGTCAGGTGTGTGGGTCAGCATTTTCACAGAGTTCAACTTTGAAAAACCATATGCGAACACATACTGGAGAGAAACCATTCACTTGTGAAGTGTGTGAATCAGTATTTTCACAGAGTTCGAATTTGAAGAACCATATGCGAACACACACTGGAGAGAAACCTTACCCTTGTGAAGTATGTGGATCAGCATTTTCACTGAGCTCTAATTTGAAGAGACACATGCAAACACACACTGGAGAGAAACCATACTCTTGTGAAGAGTGTGGATCAGCATTTTCTCAGAGTTCGCATTTGAAGAACCATATGCGAACCCATATTTGTGAGGAACCAATTTCTTTTCAAATGTGACAATCAGCATTTCATGATAATTAAATCCCAAAAGTATATATGCGAATTCATTGGGGAAAAACTTGCTCCAAGTGTGTGGATAAGTATTTTTTCATAGTTTGTATTTTAGGAATCACATGTAAACACAGTGAAAAGGAACCCTTCTCTTGTTAAGTGTGCGGATCTGCATTTTCACAGTTCAGGTTTGACTATACACATTTGAAGAGATAAATGCTTATAGATGAGAGACTTCTCTTGTTGATCAGCATTTTTGATAGTTCAGCTTTGAAGATACACATACAAACACACACTGGAGAAGAACTTTATTGTTGCCAAGTTTGTGGATCAGCATTTTCATGGCCTGAAGAAACTTTCAAAAGTTATTTGCAGACACCGAGGGGGAACTTGTTTTTGTAGAGTGTATTGTTAAATGTCTTACAAAAAAAAACTTGCAGAAACGCTGCAAGATCATCTCAATCAAGTATGTGTTTTTTTAAAATTTTCCAAGAGGTTCTGCTCAACTGCTTGTACATTTGAAAGAATACTTTTGTGAAATGTTTGGAACAGTATTTTGAAATTGTAGAAAATAATGAATCAATAAAAATTGATTCAGTCATAAGAAGCTTCTTAAAGGTGCAAATTCTTTAAGACAAGTGAATCATTTGAGTTTTTCTTTCAATCATGTTGAATTGATGCAAATGATGAGATGTTGTTTTACTTGAAATAAGTTCAATTAAGAGACCAGATAGGCTATGGATATTGTGTTGTGGCAAACTTCCAGGTAGGAAGAGTCTATTTGGTTTGGAAAATCAGCCTTGGAAATCTTGATGCTTTACTATTCTTGGACATCAAAATTTGCCAGAAAGTTGACGATTCATTCTCAATTATTTATATTTGCTCTGTGATTTGTTGATCTTTTTAATGTTGTTTTCTTTTTGTGCTTTTCTTTTTAACTTCAACATTATATATTCATGAATTGAATGAACAACACAATGCAACACCATAGTGTGTGGATTTCAGAAGTATTTATGATTAATGGTGTATCACAAAGATCTTACAAGAAAGATTTTACAAATGATTTATTACGAATTCATAGTACGGATGTTATTAATTCAAAAATTGGAACAAATGAATGATTTGGAGTGATTGTTTATTCAAAAGTATGAAACCATCCAGAGTATCAAAAAAAGATACAAGATTTTATCTGGGTATGCAAATCAGTGTAACCAAGAAAATAGGAAAAGGTCAAATTACACTTTGTACTAGAATAATGAAATTATTAGACACACAAATTGTTGATAATGAGAAACAATAATCCATTAAGATATACATCTGATTTAGATGTTGGTTGGAATTGTATTAACAGGATGGTTGACTTTAAACGATGGAATAGATTGTATATGTGAAGTGAGAAAGGTTAAATTACTCTCTGGACTAAAACAAAAAAATTATTGAGAAATCAGAAGGTAGCAAAGTACTGGCTGGCTAGAAGTTCTGTTGAGCCAAATTTGGAAATGCAGGAAATTCAACTTTGGGGTCATCCACCAAACCCCATGGATATCATGTTTCATCCCTTACAAGGGGTTTTCTATGAATACATTTGGAAATAAGATTTGAAAAGTAATAAGCAGCAAATGACTGAGACTTTGCTATTTCTCTTTCCTACAAGTCCCGGTGAAGTTTGCAGTTCAGCTAAAGTCTCAACTTAAAATACAAAACCAAGTCCAGAGCTACTAAATGTGCTGACCGTTCATAACTAAAGGCTTGAGATCGGTTTTTCCTATCAAGGCTAGCTTTGCTCATCCTGCAATCTGAGTTCTTTGATCTTAACTGATTAGTCATGGACCTGACCAATCGACTGCCAATTTTCATTTAGTGACTGATCACCTTGGGAAAGGCCTATTAATTGTGGTTAACCTTTACTTGAGCATCCGTAATCTTTGGCAAATTCTTTTTGCGACTGGATCGATCCAACTTCTGCAGATCTTCACACATATCATGGCCACAAAAGGCTTTGGTGGGCTGAGACAGGACCAAGGGAGAAGGTTGTCTCTCATGGACAACAAAACATCATTATTCCTTCTGAAGAGAATTTTTTTGTTTCAGATTATTAATTTAAAATCATGAAAATAAAACTTTTTGTTATCTCTCAGACGTGTATTGGATCTTTTTCATAAACATTTTCTTTTCCGTCTACATATCATTTTAATGTTCATGCGTATTTGTGTAGAGATTTTCTTATATATGTTCTTCTTCAGAGAGGGAGAGATAGAATGAGTTGAAATATGTAATATTATCACTTTACCTACCCTGCATTGTAGCTCTATGTCCACTCCACACAATATCTCCAAAAGTTCTTTAAGTTCATAAGCTATGATAGGGGTTTTCGAATTTTGGAGTGGATCCATGAACAACTTCCTCCCATATGTTATCGCTTCCAGACTACTCAGGTTTTTTCAAATTTTAAAACAAGGGTTTATGACATTTGATTGTAAATAGCTGGAAATGGGTTACTCTGCGGCAAATGGTTTTCTGTGAACTTTACTCTGCAGAAAATTTCCTTTCAAATGATATACAATATATACACATCACAGCAAAAAACTGCCGTTCTGAAAAATGGCACCGAAAACTTTTGCAACTGATCTGAAATATCTACCCAAGATTTTCTGCCTCACTGACAGTCTCTATGGCATGTCTATTTGATTTCCTTTGTCAACTCAAGAATTCCTACAAAGCTCTATTACAACACCAGGACTATTTTGTGTTTCTATTGAGCCATTCATTCTATCGATTCATGAAGCCAAGAGAATATTCTAGTGCACCATGAAGGGAAAAATCTTTCCTTGGAAATATGTAAACTGGAGGGATGCTCTGGCCAGTTGCTGATGTAATTGCACTCATTGTCACTAGATCATCTCACTCATGAGAGATAGTTTGCCAACCTGCTTGATTCCTTTAGGAACAATGACTCTTGGTGTCTTCTAAACAGTAGTTAGTCCAATTTAATCCAGATGAAAATATCTGTCCACCTGTCACCTTCTAGGCTGTTTATTCTTTCTCCCAAATTGTCAAAGAAAATCTTGACACTATGTTAAAAGCAGTGGCTGTAGCAAAAGATGTTGCCCCTGCAAGATTTGGGTTCCTCATCAGGAAGGCCATTGACCACTCCCTCCTTGAAGCTTTTATTAATTTCCCATGACTGCAGGGTAGATATGCCCTTAAAAATGGCCATTTTATATTCTAGGCTTTTTGCACTTGATATTATTAATCTATGAAACATCTATGTGTATGCAATTAGATACTTGGCCAGTTTATCTTCTTCTGTAAAAAACGTAATTGAATTGAGATAAATAGGTTCTAGTGTTTGCTGTCTTCAAATTGTTATTTGAAGCAGGCAGTCCTAAGTTCCCTTGCAACTTTGCACACCAAAGTTCCTCCCCTTACTCATTGGATAGCCTTTTCCATTTGCTCTCTCATCACCTTTATCAGTCTGTCACACAAAGTTTCTTGGCACGGTTCTGAAAAAAATGGGAATCTTAAATCTTTTTTTTTTTTTTTTCAATAAAGTCAATGTGTGCAAGTGTGTTCATGTGTGTATCTTTGTATGTTTGTGTTGGCCTATTTGTTTATTTATATTTGGGGGAAGATAGAGCCTCAAGGGGGCTGGTGTAAGCCTAGATTTCATGAGAAAAGGGAGTGAAATCAGATTGTTCAAAAGGGATGACTGACATCACTGTAAGTAGGACATGCCAACAAGTGTATATATTCGATAATGGTAGCATCATAAACGAACCATTACCTATCTATTGATTGTGGTAGAAATGGACCACTGGTGGTCCATTTCTCTCTCCAACATGAAGCATTGGAAAATATTCCTTGGGAGCAAAACCTGGTTTACTACCATAATCTCAACTCATACGTCATTATACTTGAAACTACGAAAAAGATAATCACTTACCCTCCAAATGAAAACAACTCTTTGGAATAGTCAGCAGATCAAAAAAACAACTTTTTTGAAGTTTAAAAAAATGACCCGCTGTCAGGATTTAGGCAAAGAAGGGAGTAGGGGTTCTGGAGTTTTGAATCTTTGTAATTGATATTCATGTTAGATTGATTCCTACTTTATATTTCCACTTATTTACCGAGATACGTGGGGTGGTCCATTTCCCTCATGGTCCATTTTTGCACACTCTCTGAACAGATTTTCAAAACTTTTTTCATAGATAGTTAACTGTTCATGCGGCCTGTGACATGATGGGTACAATTTATCCAGCGAATCAATACATTCTCACCAATGACACAACAAATTCTAGCAGTTGTGGAAAAATAAGGCGATAATTACGATTGTATTTTAGTATTGACTGCGTCTAAACTGGTGTATGTAGAGAAAGCATTAGCTCTTCTCACTACCCTCTGACTTTATTGCTGCATTACTGACAGAAAAGGGATACATACATAATTTTTTGGTTATACTATACAAAAAAAGTTTGTAAAAATTAAGATATGTCAATTCAGTTACATAAATTATGGCATCATTATATTCTCTTGAAGGTGACTGGGAATTTTGATAATGTTCTGAGTTTTCGAAAGTTTGAAGAGAAATATTATCTTAGAATGATTTTGAAATTTATAAAAATTAGTTATCCATCACTAATTTTATTTGATAAATACTAGCACCTCAAAAATAGAATCTTCATTAGAGGAAAGTCGAAATTTCTTGGTAAAAACTAATATTTTTTGTTGTTTTGCATATTGCTTGGATATAAGAATTTGACTCCAATCAAATGTGATAATTTTCTTCTCAAGTCTAATCAACAGTGGAACTCTTTTGTGTCAGAAATGAAATTTGTTAAAATCATTTTAGCAGATTGAATTTCGGAAATTCTCCTAAAAGTAGATGAGGTAATTTTCTGTAAATACTTGAAGTGATTTTATATTTATTTGCCAAGTCTCTTGGAAAGTTTTTTTTTTAAAAAGTTATTTTTAGACTATTCATGAATGATACGTAAGCCTTCAATTAGAACATGTAAGATGAATGCAAAACACTCCACAAAGAATGCTCAAGTATTTTGTTCACAGATTTGCTTTGTTTATGTAATGAAAAAGGACAACAAACTAGCATTTTATTTATTTTTTTTTTTGTTATAATACAATAGATAATTTCAAATCATGAACAGAATATAACATTTTTCTTATGGTTACTCAGACATGTATATTCAGAGACTATCACAGACTTTTAAACACTCTTTTGAAAATGTTTAGTAAAATGTGAATAACTTTTTAAAAATTTTAGTTTTGTTTATAATTGCAAGAATATAGCATAAAGTTAGACAAAAAAAAAAAGAATTATAATTTTCCTTACCCACAGAGGATTTCTGAGCAATTACATAATTTGACAAAAACTCCAACAATTTGGTTGATGTGTCAACAGAGATAAGAGATTCAATGTTTAAAAATCATTCAATTATAGAATTTACCTTAAAGAAATTTGAAGTGGTGAAAACTAGTTAATTTAATGATTAATTGATTAGATCATGTAAGAATATTGCTTGCTTATCCTTAGAAATATAGTGAAAAAAGCATTTATTTACTTGATGGGGTCAGAACAGAACTTTAGAGGTCAGCTTTGATCTTACGTAATTTAATATAATTTGAACCTCCCGCTGCCACAATATACGTCAGGCATTGGCTGGCTTGTGATGGATAAGGATGACAGGAATGGGTAAATATACAATGTTGAACAAACTGATGAGCAAAGGAAGAGACCCTACCTACCATGTACAAATAATGGTAATGACTGCAATCAAAAGAAAACAAAATTCTTTTTTAAAAAAATAGGCCTCTCAGAATTTGTAAAACTTATTTATTGAAAAGTAAAAGAAACATTTTTTATGATAATGAAATTGAGTAATCTTTGCAGGAAGCAAAACATTAATAACTTGATGACAATATTTTTAAAGGACTGAATGAAATTTTACGGCAGATTTTTTTTTTCTACTCAAAGAGTGCACAATGTGCTCTAAAAGGGAGAAAAAAACAGCGAAAACTTTTGCAGACAGGAAAAATTTCAATTTTCTGGCTTTTGTTTTTTCCGATTCTGAGCCAACTTAAAAAAAAACCCTAAATAAACAGGCTGTAGGATTGAATAAAATTTGGATGAATTTAGTTTCTCTCTGGTATTATCTTCTTATCAATGTAATATAGTCAAGGGGACAGTATATTTTATTGAGCTATTACAATAATAAAATGGGTGGGTTGGGATAGAATTGAAAAAAAGATTTCCACAAAATTATTTTACAAAACACCATTCCCATAGGGAAATTCATTCAAAAATAAATATATCCAAAAAAAATTATTGTAATCAGCCTAACAATGTATTTTAGGTGGAATATTAAAAATGTGTATGAGAATTGGGACAAAATTTCGCAATGCTATTTCTAATATTATATCAGGCCACAAATTATTAACAAGTTTTCAAATCCAGTTATCTCTCATTCCCTAATGTGTATGAGAAAAACTTTCAGCTGATAATTTTCTGCACTATTTCTTCTATTGATAAACACAAATATCACTACAATACAATTGATAGGTCTCAACTTTTAGACATTTATTGACACATATTGCTTTTTGCCAGAAATCCTTGATTGACCTTATGTTTATTGGATCTTTTTCATAAACAATATTTTCTGTCCACATATTTTTATTCCTATTTTTATGCCTATTTGTGTTATTTACAATTTTAACTGTCTGTACAGAGGGAGTGATATGATGAATAAATATGTAAAATATCATTGCTTCACCTTCACAGTATAAGGGAAGTGAAAAGTTAAACTTCTTACATTCTTGTTTGATGCCATTACTGCTATGGAATTCATGAGATTGAAAATTTGTGGCAACACCCACTTTTTTATGGCTTTTTTGGCAGGATCAAAGTGTAGAATCTGTTCCACGGCATAGCCTGAGGAGTCGGTACTGACACTTTCCTGCCGAATGGGCCGGAGAGGGAGAGTGTGTCAAAGACCCAGTGCGCCGGTGCAATGTGTTAGCCAATGAGGTTTTACTGAGGCTACGCACTGTTAAGCACATTGGGGAGCCATTGGACTCATCCCTGGGCTCTCCTATTATTACTCGGCCCAGCTGCGGGGGGGATCAGTTTCCCCAGAGCAGCACTGCTCCATTGCACTTAACGGAGCAGGTACCCTGGTGGACGCTTTTGTGGGGGAGGTTGCTTTGGTTGCTTAGCAAACCAAAGCCGCGTCGACTGGAGCCATTTTTGGAAGGGTGCCTCCTATTTTCCCCACGTTAAGCCTCGACCTTGTGTCGCATTTTGCTGTGGTGGGACAGTAAATAGCACACACTTTGAAGCAACTGATGTATGTTCTACCAAACCAAGATAATAAAGTCTTGAATTCTTCTTTTATCTACTTTGGTTTGAATATTTGATCATTGTGTAATGACTTCTCATGTAAAAGAATGTGGCATATCAGCTAAAACACTTTAATGATATTGAATAAGTTCCATAAGTACCTCACAAAAAGATTACCACCAATACTCAATGCTGACTTGGTTCTTCAAACAGTGAAAAAGAAAACAACCATTTTCTCTTCCATTAATTCTCTCCCAAGTAGTGTAGATAGTTGTTTCTCTTGTTTATTTATCAATTCTAATTATCTGTTGTGTGGCTTATTCTTTGGTTCAGACCATGTCAGCTGTATTTTGCAACATGAATTTTGATTGTTTGGAGATCATGGCTGTGACGGTGGCAGAATTTTATATTTTGTCAAAGAAGTCAACTAATAAAGTGGCTTTGTCTCAATGAAAGGTGGAAAAGTATCGTAAGATTTTTCTAGATACATTGTATGAACATGCGTTTTTTAAAATGTAGCATAAACTTAAATTGCAAAATGTTAAAAGCCAGGAATGAATCTATCATAAAATGATAGAATAACCGCCAACTACAAGAAGAATTAGCAGAAGCAGCAAATGTGAATGGTAAGCAAGGATTGATCTTTATTCTACTTATAACCTAGCAGACAATTCGCTGTATCTGAAGCCTAATCTGGTGTTGATTTTGATAGAAATCGAAGTTGAGCCCTGAATGGATTTGCATTGGATAAGTAAATTAAAACCTGTTCTTCATTATAAGATAGAGGAATAACCCTCAACTACAAGCAGGATTAGTAGAAGCAGCAAATGTGAATATTAAGCAGGGATTGATCTATATTTTACCTCAAATATGGCACAATCTGTTCCATGAAGTTCCTCTGTCTTTATTAAAAGACAAAGGAATAACCCTCAACTACAAGTAGGATTAGCAGAAGCAGCTGTAGTGCCCACCTTTCCAGCTAAAAGTGAATTATTTATATACGGAATTATCTACCCTTTGGAAAGGACCTACTTCTAACCCCTATATCTCTGTAGAAACGGTAAATTCCTTGTTCCCCTTGTTGACGTCACACAGAACTGCCAATCAGATAGCTGATTCTTATCTTTACCATATTTAAACTGTGGCAGTAAATCTCTCTCTCTCTCTCTCTCTGTTCCGACGGCGTCGAAGTAAGATCGTCTCTTCTTTTGCTCTTTAGTTAGGATAGTTTGTATAGTTTTTATACACACTTTGTTCTTACACACGCATCATCACATCTTCATCTCAAGAACACATCCTAACCAAGTTAAGCACAATCATTGTAGTTAGGACGGACTTCCTAAGATAACTTCTTAGTGGCAAAACTAGGATCATTGTATAAGACCCTATCTCATATTTTCTCAGTGACATCTCTTTCCCTTTGTCTTTCCTATCTCTACATGTTTTATCTTGATAGATCCCTCCACATATTCGTGTTGGCAGAAACTCTGGTCCTTGTTCATTTTAATTCACTCACGAATTAAACTTGGCACTGTTGTTAACTTCTTTGTTTGTTCTTATTTCCACGTTTTGTTGACAATCCAACTAACTGTGTACTAACCTTGTTTTTGTGCTTAAGCAACGAACACGCTGCTTCCCAGGATTTATCTTCTTAGATCAATTCGGGGTTATACACGTGTTAGGGGACTGATATATTACCAACCTTAAATCAGGCCCCTGACACGACACAGCAAATGTAAATGATAAGCAGGAATTGATCTCTATTCTACCTAGTATATTGCTCACTGAAACAATAAGGAGTGTGCCGTAACACAGGAATAAAAATTGGTGAAACAGTCTGCAAATCCATTAAAACATTCTTTCAAAGACTAATGCAAAGAGCCAGGCCAATGCATTTTATGTTTTAGTCCAAATTAACATGTTATAGTGTTCTTCTGTTTTGCTTGATTTCTACTCCAGCAATACACATTTATTTAAAAAATGATCTGTTTATGTATGCACCGTGATTGTTTGACAACTAACCATTGTACAAATCGATATTCAATAGATATATTAGTTGGCACACTAGGCAGTGCAGGGTTTAGTTAGAAGTTTTGGAGATCAGCAGTAACTAAGAAATCTATGCACCATGATTACAAAACAACTGGTCATTGTATGGAGTTAATATAAGATAGATTAGTCACAGCTAAAAGTTTTGCAAAGTTGAGTTTTTCTGGATCAGCATTACAGTCTTTTCTCAAAATATAAATGTAATTAAATCAAAAGATCTGACAAAACCTCTCTATAGGTTAGCTTTTCTAACCTAGTATTTTCCTGCTTGATATTCATTGCACTGAATCATTGAAATTGCTTATTTCGTGAAAGAGTCTGGCCTGCTGCCTAATTTATGAATCAAGTTATTGTTTAAGTGATAACTGTATCAATGCGTGTTGATTTGTTTCAATGTTACAATAATTAGTTTTCCCATTTTTAATTTTCAACTTGCACATTTGTAATTGAGTACTTTTACGGTACTTTGTGGAATTTATTGATTAACAATATTTACAAAATCAAATAATTTTCATTCTGTTTTTAATTCAAAAACTTTTATTACATTTTAATTTCATTTAAACAAAAAAAAAACACTGATGCATTAGTTCCTGTTTTCCAACCTCTTAGATATCTGGGGGAAATAATTTGTAATTAAAAATATGAATATGTAAATTATTTTAACATTAGGAACAAAATAGTGGAGTAATAATCAACTTGCGCTGATACTGTTACAATAACAAAAATAAATGTTTCATGAAATGGGCAGCACGCTCGCTTACTGCACGAATGAGGCAATAATAATGTCTATTCAACGAACACATCTAATCGTTGTTATTTTTTCGATTACCTCCCTTGATTGTCGCTCTTTAGAAGATATTCCCACTTTGAATTGTAAGACGATTATTTTGTGCGACTTTTTCCTTATAAATCCCTCGAAACAAAAATCTTATCTTAAAGAAAATCGAATCCATGAAGATGAATTCTCTTTAAGATATTAGAGCTTCTATATTTTTTCTAATGTTTACATTTCTTGAAGGAAAACAAAGCAGACGAAATAAGTGAGTAACTTTAGCTCAATTTCTTTGTTTTAAATACGAATTTGCAGAAGGATTTTTCATGAAACATGACGATTAAGTTTTCAATTCTTAATCATACTTTATCATCAATTGTTTTAATTTTACTTTTCACAATGTCTTTTGCAATAACTTCTCGGTGCTACTAAAATCTGCCCGGACCTGCCTGGGAGTTATGCAGGTCTCAAAATATTCTCAACTCCATCGACTAGGCACTGAGAGATGTTAAATTCAAACCTTTGAAACCAGAATTTCCATTGCCCATATAACCTTTGGCAGCTTTTAATGTTGAAAAAGAAAGTATTTTCTTTGTCAAATGAAGGAATTTACCACATAGGACATTTCTTCGGACTTGACTGAAATATTTACCGAAAATCGAAAAGAAAAAGGTCAAAATCATATGAAACTCAATTTTATTGTCTGAATCTTGGTGTCATTATTAAGAACAGTGATATGAGATAAACATTTTTCATGTATTCTTTTAGGACCGGAGATGTATTTGAATATTGCGTAATATCGTAACACTGTAAACAAAACGTCTGCTGTAGCAAGATCGCTGCGGTTTTTACTCGCGAAAACACGTATATTTGGTGAAAATCACTAAAAATCATCTACCTATTGGATAGAATTATCAGTACTCATCTCATATAGAACGAAATTTGTTTTAAATACCTTTCTATTCAAAATTACGGAAAAGAAATATTTTTTTTCCTTGTGACTATACATTTTTTTGTAACTGAGGATTTTTCTTAGAAGGCCTTATTTATATCATCACTAAAAGAATACACTTTTCAACTGTATCAAAATTTAAACCAATCTTGAAAATGGTGGCCTTCATGATGTAAATACCATGGTTCCTCAGTGAACATACATAAAAAAATACAGTCTTTAAAAAAAAAAGTTCTCAGGTTAAAAATAAAAATAGATACCTCAAAATATTAAAAATTGTTACAAGTAATGCCTTCCGTACTTGTCATCTTTCATCACACCTGCTGTTTTTTGATAAATCTATCTCTGATTTTATTGACAGGTCTTTGACAATGCCCCAAAAATATTTATTATTGTTAATTCACAAAAATGTTGTGAATTTCTACAGTTTAGTTCAATGATGATGAAAATAACTATTTTGAATTTTATTGAAATCATAAGAATAATAATTTTTTCACTTACAAACTTCGAATTTTATTTTACAATTTCATTTTCAACTTACCTGTTACCTACCTGTTGTTGATAGCATTCCCAATTCCAGGGCACCTTTTGACAAATTTTAATATAGAAAGAAAATGTATTTTTGTAGTAAGGTGTCAGATTCATGCAATTACATGATAAATTTAGCAGAGCGCCCAAATGTTGGAGATCAGCTACTTCCAGTGCCTGGGAGTCAGAATATAGTGACACTCAGTACCCGGACACCAAAATAAAGCAACTTCCAATACCCAGGTATTTGATTTTAACATCTTTTAGACTTTGTGCCTGGGAATTTAGCATGCAGAGACAGTATAGCCTGGCTGTTGGAATATAGCATCCTCCAGTGTCCAGGCATCATGAATTCAGAGTCTTCAGTGCCTGGCTGTTGGAATTCCAAATCATCCTCTGCTTGAGCGTATGAATTAAGCATTTTTCAGTGCCCAAGCATTGGAATTTACAATATTTTAAGGCCTACATAACGTCTATTTTAATCGATCATTAATGATATTTTGACATCAATTTTAATAACTTTTCATCTGTTATCATCACCTGAAAATAAGCATTTTTATTTTGAAAATTGCCAATGATTTTATTTTTTGTGTCAGAATTTTCTCCGAACTTTGTTTTTGAGAACAGCCTCAATATCTATTAAAATAAAATTCAGGTTTATTCATGTTTTAGTAAGAGGAAAAAGTATGTGCCAGACTGAATTGCTACACCATTTGATTTTGGAATGGAAGATGCAGACATTGAATCTCATTTGTTCATGTGTAGATCTCAAAATTAAATCATTGTTGAGAATCCTTAGCAACTATTGGAGTAATGTAAATACTGCTACTAAATACCTTAAGCTTAGTTCAACAATTGAGCCATTTTGATTTGCATTCCCTAATTTGTACACGGTTGAAATTAGTTTTAATCATATCAAATGCAGTTCTAACACGACAGAGGAACATTCAGAATCTGAAGAGCATAGTATCTTACAACTAAAACTCACTGAACTCCAACCCAATATTGATTCCTTTGCTGATGCTCTTCAAACACATCCTTCTCATTATTGATATCAATCAATTGAATAAAAACATATGACTCCTGCACTTATAGACTTTGAATTGCAATAAATGGATAAATGAGATAACTTAAAAAATCATAAAGTGAGTAAGAATTTGCACATATTTGCATTGGTTTTTCGCTCTCTGTTTGATACTTTCGTTATGTCTTTTCCTGGAGCTTTTGTTTTGCTTTTTGTTGGTTATGCGATTGTCATATTCATTTCTAATTCTGTTCTCTATTCTTGTCTCTATCATTGCTGGATATCAATCCATTAATTAGTTCCAATAGTTGGCGACCTTTTTTTTTAGAAGAATCCGCATGCAATGTCCTTTTTATCATTTTTATCTTTTATTCATTTTAAAGAATTACCTGGTTGGGATATTATCAATGCCTTTCATCATTTGTATTATGTTTCATCTTATCCCCTTTCCTTCTAGTGTTGGTAGTTCTAACACTTTCAAGTCTTTCTTTGGAGAAGGGGCTTTTTAATTTTGTTGAATGTTTTCCTATTTTTTTATGTCTTTTTTGCAATGGGGGATCTTGCCTGCCCTGCAAATTCTGTTTGGAGTCTTGTTTATGTTGTGCATGATATTTTAAATGTTTTTATATTAGAAAAAATGAATAAGCTCATTACACCAGTTATTTTAGCAGCTTTTTTTTGTAATTTTGATTCATGGTTATGGATTTTGAGTTTTGATGTTATGATTATACCAAAGTCTTTTTCTTGCTCTGTAGTCTATAGTTTTTTTTCATCCTTTCATGCTGTTCATATATTTGCTGCTTTTCCCTACATGCATTACTTTGTAATTGTCTGTTTTGAATCTTTCAGACCACTCTTCTAATTATTTTATGTATCTCTCTATTTTTGTTGCATCATGTTGGTCTTTTAATGTGTGATACATCTTTGTATCATTTGCAAATGTGCTACATTTAGACTGCAATGTTTTTTTGAAATCATTAATGTATAATTTAAAGAGCATCGGGCCTTATACTGTGCCTTGTGGAACACCTCTGTTTATTACTTTCGATTCTGACTTGGTACCATTGATTGTTACACATTGTTTCCTTTCTCTTAAAGAGTTTTCCAACCATTTTAAGATATTTCCCCCGATGTTGTAGGATTTTAATTTGTATAGTAGCCTTTTGTGAGATACCGAGTCAAAAGCTTTACTGAAATTAAGATATATTATATCAGTTGGGTTACCTTTGTAGTTTTGTTTAGTCTATAGGTTACTTAGAGATGATTTACCAAGAATGAAACTGTGTTGAGTATCTGAGATGATAATGAGCTTTTCTGTTTGTTTCAGGATGCTTTCTGTTTGATAATTTTTTGTAATGTTTTTACCATTTGTTATGTAAGTAAGATCAGTCCGTGGATAGAAGTTAGTCTTTTGTTACTTTTTTTGTGTGTATTGGTATGACTATAGTATTTTTCTCGTCTTGGGGTAATTTTCCTCCTGATATAGACTTGTTGAATGTTATTGAGATTGGTTTGGATAGTTCTTCCACTGCTATTTGTAGAATTTTAGTGTGTATGTTATCTAGTCTTATGTTTTTAATGTGTAAATGGTTTATAGTTCTCTCTGTATATTTTGTTGGTTTGTTATTGTTATTGCTGGGCCAATCTGAAGAAATGAGTTTCATCGTCTTCTTTTTTAGATATTGTAGTGAAATATTTGTTTCATTTACACACTCTTTATTTGTTCTGCATTCAATTCCCTGGTAGTTCTAGATATTTTTTCCAGGTTTCCTTCAGTGTAGTGATTTTCAATTACTTCAAACTTCTTTAAATTGATAAGATCACCATTGATATGAATTATTTCCCTTCAATGTTATCTTTGAATATAGTTTACTGAAACAGCAGAATAGACAAAAACTCAACAGAGTAGAACAGTAATGATAACCAAGTATCCAGGCTCCTGAGTGTGTTGCCAAACACTCATCAGTTGGTAGCTAAACACTGTAAGTAGCACTGCGTAGCTTCCTTGTGTAGTTGAGTTCTTGTCATCATCATTGTGTGAAGAAACTAAAGCTACCCTGAGGTTAACACATGCAGAGAGAACAAGATGAGAGATCATGCTCTTCACCAATCAAACTGTCAATGATATAAACATAAACTACAGATATGTATCTGTCAGAAAAAAAATATTCAACTAGTATATAAATATATATTCAAAAGAGGCTTTCATTGGCTTTCAAAATAGTATATGCAGAGATACCTTTGTGTTCTTGCCCAAACTATTAGTTTTGACATTTCTTTCTCAAATTTTCAAAACTTACTACAAACAAATGTTCATCCCAAATCAGAACCAGACTATTTTATCAATTTTTTCTAATAATTTTTCCTAAAATCTTAGTTATTAAAAATATATATGGATAAACTATTTGAGTCATAAACTTCAGACATTTAATAATCAGAAAAAAACTGCTCTGCAAGCTCACAGACTTAGTTTTTTTTTTAAAGCTGCCCATCATTAACTTTGTGGATTCTTAGTGGTTGAAAAATACAGCAATAAATGCTGGAATTAGGGGCTTACAAGAACCAGAGCCCCCAGATCTCAAATTCTCCAGCTCTGCCGCTGATTATGGTACTATTTAGAGTAAAAAGAAACATTTCTAAATCATCAGTATTTTCAATTCCTCAATTTTTGAGACCATAGCACCCCTTTCAGAAAATACCCAGTATAATCATAGTTCATCCAAAAATATTTATGAGTTACTATCAAAACCATAAACTACAGCCGTGTACCTATCAGGTATGTATGGTGGAGGGTAGGTGCATTGTAGATTCCTCTGGCTCCCAAACTATTATATCCTAACTCTTCTCATTTATTGATGGCTGTTTCACTATGTGTAAGACAAAATATTCTTGTTTTAATAGGAATATATCTCTTACTTTTCTATCTTTTTATGTTCTACGTGTGCCGTTTTAGCAGAATAATCATCAGATCTCTCTTTTTATATGTAACAGCAACTTATGGAAAAAATCAACTGAATGAATACATCTTTAATGAATGTATCAGATCTTTCTTAAATTTGGAAGGATGTAAAGATGAAGAGTTGTTCTTGCATTTCAATGGTTTATTACAAATATGCTGGTTTTTTAAAATGTATTTATTTCACATTTTTGGTGGATAACATGTTTTGCTCATAATAGTTTATTAATGGGAATAATGCATGGATTTGGGATTTTTTTAAATAATATGTCTTCTTTATTTACAGATTCTGAAGTGGAAATTTGATGGCCACAAACTGTAATCATTGATTTGGAGATGACAATGACCATCAAGAAAAAAACATTCTTGAAAAAACATTTAAACATATTCTTGGCAGCTTCTCATTCAAAAACATTTACATACACCCTACCATTTTGATTGCCTTCAATTATAAGGATACAAATGCTTAGAGACGCTGAGTAGATTTCGCAGTACCTATTTAAATAATTTTACCAATAACCAAAAAGCTTTGTTTTTGAAAAGTCTGATGTTCTGCATTTTCACAAAATCGAGTTATCCAGCCTATTTAAACAATTCAGAGTCAGAAAGATATGCAAAGACACACTGGAGAGAAACCTTACTCTTGTGAAGTGTGTGGATCAGCATTTTCACTGAGTTCTAATTTGAAGAGACACATACAAACACACACTGGAGAAAAACCTTACTCTTGTCAAGAGTGCGGATCAGCATTTTCACAGAGTTCACATTTGAAGAACCATATGCGAACGCACACTGGAGAAAAACCTTATGTTTGTCAGGTGTGTGGATCAGCATTTTCAGATAGGTCAGGTTTGAAGATACATATGCGTACACACACTGGAGAGAAAAACTTCTCTTGTCAGGTGTGTGGGTCAGCATTTTCACAGAGTTCAACTTTGAAGAACCATATGCGAACACATACTGGAGAGAAACCATTTACTTGTGAAGTGTGTGAATCAGCATTTTCACAGAGTTCAAATTTGAAGAACCATATGCGAACACACACTGGAGAGAAACCTTACTCTTGCGAAGTGTGTGCATCAGCATTTTCACGGAGTTCAGATTTGAAGAGGCACATGCAAACACACACTGGAGAGAAACCTTATTCTTGTCATGTGTGTGGATCAGCATTTTCACAGAGTTCACATCTAAAGAACCATATGCGAACCCACATCGAAGGGAAGCCCTTCTCTTTCCAAGTGTGACAATCAGCATTTTCTGATAATCAGTTATAAATGTACACATGCAAACATATTGGAGAGAAATTACTCATATTAAGTATATGGATGAGTATTTTCACATAGTTTGTATTTCAAGAACCACATGCAAAAACACTGAACAGAAATTCTTTTACACATTCAAGTACATTCTGCTGAGTTTACATTTGAAGAGGTAAATGCACACTGATGAGAAACTCTTTTTATGTAGATCAGCATTTCTGGATAGTTCAGCTTTGAAGATCCACATACAAACATACACCTGAGAGGAACTTTGCTGAAATGAAAAAATTTTTTAAATGTCTCTTGCAACACACTGGCGGGGAAACTTGTTTTCATAAAATGTATTGTCGTCTGTCTTACCAAATCATTTAATAGCATACAATGAAGTGAAACCCTAATCATGCTATTTTCACAAGATCTAATTGCATAACAAATTTGTACAACTTGTAGAAGATCCTATTTTGCCAAAATTCCTTGTCAAAAGAATTTATTTGTTTTAGAAAATCAGCTTTGTACATTCTTGAACATCGAAATTTGCCGAAAAGTTGACGATTCATTCTCAATTATTTATATTTGCTCTGTGATTTATTGATATTTTTAATGTTGTTTCCTTTTTGTGCCTTTTTTGTCATTTCCAACATTATATTCATGTATTGAATGAACAATACAATGCTACACTATAAATAGTGTGTCGATTTCAAAAGTATCTAAAATCAATGGTTGATCATAATTTCAAAAGAAAGTAGAATTCACTTAAAAGTAACAAATTCATAGTACAAGTGTTACTATTATCAAAAATTTGGACAAATGTCTAATTTGAAGTGGTTGTTCATTGAAAAGTATGAATACACTCACAGTGTTCAATAGAAAAAGGTTAATCTTATCTGCGTTTGCAAAACAATGTTATTGTAAAATTAAGAGGAAAAGTTTGAAATACACTTCGATAATTTTTTTGTTTCAATGCAATCAGCACAATTGTTGACAATATGAAAAACAAAAATTGCTGCTAAAATGTACTTTTGATTTTGGTGTTGATTGAAATTGCATAAACAGGATGGTTGACCTTAAAGGACAGGATGGATTGTGATGAGAAAGGTTGAATTTTGCTCTGCACTTGAACAAAGAAATTGTTGAAAATATGAAAAACAATGATTACTGGTGAAATATACTTTTGAATTTGGTGTTGGTTGAAATTTTATTGACAGGATGGTTGTTGTTGAAGTTGATTTTGAAGGGCTGGGTAGATTATACTTGTGAACTGAGAAATGTATTTTTGGAAATAATGATTTTCAATTAATCAAGAAATTTGTTTATGAGATGAATGAATGTTTATTTTTTCAGAATGGTGTTTTCCAAGATAAGTTCAAAAAAGAGGAAATAACTCATTAGTTTGGTCAACATAGCAAATGAGATTATCTGTCTAGTTCTGTGAGTCAAAGAAATAGTGTGAGGATATTAACCAATGAAATCAGAAGGTAGCAAAGTACAGGCTGGCTAGGAGTGTTGTTCTGCCAAATTTGGAGGTCATTTACAGAATCCCATTGATACCATGCTCCATCCCTTACAAGGGGTTTTCTATGAATACATTTGAAAATCAGATTTGAAAAGTAATAAGCAGCAAATGACTGGGACCTTACTATCCCTCGACCCAACAAGATGAAGTCCCGGCAAAGTTTGCAGTTCAGCTAAAGTCTCAACTTAAAATACAAAACCAAGTCCAGAGCTACAAGATGTGCTGACCATTCATAACTAAAGGCATGACATCAGTGTTTCCTGTCAAGGCCAGTTTCGCCATCTGGCCTTCTGAGTGCTTTGTTCTCAACTGATTAGTCATGGACCTGACCAATCGACCGTCAATTTTCATTTAGTGACTAAGCACCTTGGAAAGGGTCTAATAATCATGGTTAATCTTTACTTGAGCATCCTTAATCTTCGATAAGTTTTCTTTGCAAATGAACTGATCCAACTTCCGCAGATCTTCAGACATATGGCCACAAAAGGCTTTGGCGGGCTGAGACAGGACCTAGGGAGAGGGTTGTCTCTCATGGATAACAAAACATTTTTCTTTTGAAAGAGAATTTTTTTTCTTTCAGATTATAATAGTTAATCTAAAATCATGAAAATAAAACTTTTTGTTAACTCTCAGACATGTGTATTGGATTTTTTTAATAAAAATATTGTTTTCTGTCCACATATCATTTTGATGTTTATGCCTATTTGTGTAAAGACTTTCTTATATGCGTTCTACTTTAGAGAGGGAGAGATAGAATGAATTGATGTACAATATTCCTATATTTGATGAAATTTTTTTTCCTGAAATGGTCATCACCATCAAAATCTGCCATTCAGAAAAATGGGACTAAATAGTTTGCGACAGATCTGAAATATCTGCATAAGATTTCTTTCACCCACTGACAGTCCCTCTAGCATGTCCATTTGGTCTCATTAGTCAACTTGCAAACTTCAATGGGGCTCCATTACAGTGCCTGGACAATTTGCTGTTCTTTTGAGCCAAGATGATATCAAGTCTTGAATTCTCTCTGTCTACTGTGGTTAAAGCATTTGACTTTTGTATAGTGATCTTATACAAATGAATGTGTTATATCAGCTGAAATATTTTGATGATATTAAATGAGTTCCATCAGTACCTCCATCAGATCTCTCTTCGATGGTGTTGATGGTTGTATCTCTTGTTGATTTATAAGTTCTAATCACTTAATCTTCGGCAGAGAGCATGTCAATTGCATATTGCAATATGAATGTTTGGAAGCCCTGACTATTCTGCCTGCTGGAAGAAAGATGGCTGAAAGACTTCAGAATAAGAAAAAAAGACATCAATTCATTCAGTTATGGATTGTTATAATTTACAAAAGAATTCAACTTGCAAAGCAGCTCTGTCACAATGAAAGGTTAAAAATAAGATGAAAAGTTTTGTAAAATTTTTTCAAATACATAGTTTTGATTTGTCTTTACTAAATGTGGTATGAATTTACTTGGATTATTAAAAGTTGAGCTGCAAAAATGACAGGTATTATGAGACAGAATAATCGTCACCTACAAGCAGGATTAGCAGAAGCAGCAAATGTGAATGGTAAGAAGGGATTGATCTTTATTCTACCTCAAATATGGCACAATCTGTTCCATGAAGTTACTCTGTCTTCATTAAAAGACTCTGTGCTTCCTCAAGTTGGTGATGATGTAGAAACATAGCACAAACACATAGTGGAGTCAAAAGAATAGATCCATAGGAAACCTCTGAGGTTTTCTCTTTCAGACATCTTTTCCTTTTAATTCTTCAAGTGTCTATTTTCTGATTCCTATTCATTTATGTATACATCTATATATATATATATTTTAATAATCCTTTTCTTTGACGGCAATTTATGCTGCCCACTAGGACAGATACTCAGTCTTGGTTATTTTGATTGTAATTGATCTTCATATGTATATGTGCCCAGATCCATCAGTGGAATTTGAATATCTTGATAAAATAAAATACCATAAATTATTTCATTTTCATTGTATTTGTACGCAATCTATTCTTAGATATTATCAACACAAATAATTTTCAATCAAATATCTGCAGATGTGAGAATATATATTAACCTGAAAATCAATCAACTTCTCCAGAATATATTGTTTGTTATTATTAATATTGATTACTAGCTTGTATTTTTAAATATGAGTCGAGGTTTGTTTTTCTTTTTACCCAAAACATAGCCTGAAATTGATACCTTGATTTTTAGTCAAGTCAGTCATAAAGGAAAGATAAGAATTCATAATGGATGGATATTTGAGTGAGCAACGATAATGGTCCAGCACAGCTTTGAGAAAATTGATTTTGAAGGATTATTTTTATTTCATGATAGTTTAAAATATTTTCTCTAATAATGAATTTAATATGATAAGGAAACATAAGCAATGTATAGTTGTCTCTGAATTTCTGACTAAAGGTGTTTTCACTGCCTATTTTCAACTTGAAATTCCAACGTAAATGTAAATAACCAAAAATTATGAAAGTCTACATGAATGTGTGTGTTTGGCTATATCCATGTGTGTGTTTGTAATTTGATATTTGTGATCATCAATATCAAAATAAAATTTATATCTATTTTCATAAATCTCGTATCATTTATTTAAATTGCATTTGATTTATACATCTTTATACAATAAAATGCAAACACAATGAAAATGTGATAGTTTATGGTATGTCATCTACTCTTATAGATAATTGACTTGGATAATTTTTGATCATCTTGTTCTACAGATGATGAGAATAACCATAAACCAAAAAATCAATTAACTTCTCCAAAATTTCCTGTTTATTAATATTTAATATTGATTAGCATATATTTTTTTCATATAGATTGAAGTTTTTTTTTAATCTAAAAGGTTGCCTAAAATGAACACTTTGACCTATAGTCAAGTCAGTCAAGAAGACAAAATTTCATGGTCGACAAATATCCGAATGAGCAATCAAGAATGGTCCGGGTCACAGCTTCAAGAAAAGTGGAATCTGCAACACCATAAATGAAACAGAATATGACATCTTGTGCCAAGAACCTGCTGACCAAGTGATGGAAACAGATGACTCACAATAAAAAGTCCCTCATGACGACATCATGACTGAAAAAGTGACTCTGCAATTTGATGAATCAGCTAGAAAAGACTTTTTTGGAATTCAGTGAACTACTTCAATAATTTTTGAATGAATAAAGATCACATTGACAAGTTATTTACTCATATTTAGTCGGTGTTAAATAAAAGATATGGAGCAAACTTCTGGATTTGTTCTTTTTTTTTTTCTCGCTAAGGCAAAATCATCAAACACTTCAATTATGGTTTTGGGCTCAACTTATATTAGAGGTGGCCAATTTACGTGGCTGTTCTACTCTAATTTGACCTCATCTTATACTTCATATTAACATATTCAAAAGTACACTGTACTTTTCCTTTGAGGTAGAAAATTTTGAAAAAATAGCATTTTCAAAATAATATTTGTAATTTAAAGAGTTATACTTGCCCTGCAAAAAATTATACATCTATATCAGTGGTTCTTGACTGTTTTTACCTCCATAACCCCCTTAGTTGGATTTTGTCTCAACACTCTCTCTCACATCTCCAATCAAATGAAAAGAATGATGTATTATGTATAATGAATCATTGTGATATCTTGAAAATACATCTTTAGAGGATAACTAAAACATTTAAAGAAATTGTTTTTTTTTTCTTGGGTTTCTTGAAATTACCCCAACTTAATCAGATTTGCATCCACTCTCCTGAGTCTAAAACCCCTGATCTATACTTGATTTATTCTCCTCAAGAAATTAATTTTTGCCTGATAAGACCCAACCTTCTTGGCCTTTGTTGACAACTTAATGATCTCCTTGAAAAAGTCCAATTTTCCATGGTATTTCCACAAGAAAGTTTGGAATTCTCAAACAGTTCAGTTCACTGCAGTAATACTTGAATAAAACTTAGAGGAACATTTGAAAAGTCTGCAAATCTGCACAACCATTCAATGCAAAGAGCCAGGTCAATGCATTTTACAGCTTATTTTAAAGGAAAATCTTATTTTGCTTGTCTATTAACATTTAAATAAGAAGTGGTGTGCAGTAAAACAGGGATAAAATTTGAAGAAACTTTTGAAGTCTGCAAATCGACCCAACCATTTTTAGTACAGTGAATGGAGTTAACACAACCAACTTTTCCCATTGAACGCATTCAGACATTCAACTAGAAGAGAAAAAATCTCTATGTGTGTTTGTACCATGTATATTTGGCAATTGACCATTGTGCGAAATTGACATTCATCAAATATATAAGCACACCAGGCAGTGCTGTGTTGGGTTCAAAGTTTTTTTGTTCTGTGGCTCTTGAGAAATTCAAGTACCATGATCACTGAATGACTGGCAATCATAGGAATATGATGAAATCATTTATTCCAGATTTTAGATTGTTCTTCATTGCTATATTATCACCTTTGAATTCTTTAAAATGATCTAAATTTAAAATGTCTAAATTGGCTGTACTGAAGAGAAATAAACAAAATAGTTTGGAGCAGTAGTTTTGTTCAACAGATATAAAATTATTTTACAAGACACTTATAGCAGGCTGCTCCACTCAACCTAAAATATTTCCGTATATATTTTGACACATTAATTAAAAGCTGGGATTTCTGTTTATCACTATATAGATAAAATTGGTCAATATTTGTATGAATAATATTTAAATCATCTTCAACTTTACAAGACATCCCCTTTATTTGAAATTCTGCACAAATATTTTTGTATTTAAAGCAGTTTCAACAGTTTCATCTAAACATGTTTCAATACTAACAAGCATATGAAAGAAACAAAGATTAATCATCATAAATTAATTGATTTCAAAAGGACAAAAAATCCTTCAGGATGACTGAAATTATTTCAACATTTATCAAAGAAAAGATAACAGAATTGGTGCCTTATTTGTATTTATGAGATTTAAGTTTTTAAATGTGGTGCCATTGTATTCACTGGACAAAAAAGAAATGAAAAATTTAAAATATTTCTTCTCAAGCAGATCTGCTTCTATCAGGAAAATGTTATCAGATACCACAGCTTTTCACCGATGATAAACATATTCAAATCTAATCTTTGAAAAAGATCTCAGACACCAAATGTATAATTCTAAATTTTCAAACTAAAAAATCCCATTGAAAATGACATCAGACAGCTGAAAAGTCGTAATGAAAAGCAGTTAACACAGAACAGGAACTGAAAACTTCAGAGGAATTTGATAGGTTGACTTCATAAACCTATAATTGCCCTCATCGAGATACATACATATAAATTCTTTCGATATTTCTATCAATTACCTCCCTTGATTGTTACTCTTTAAAAAGATATTTTCCTCTTCGAATTGCCAGCCGATGTTTTTGTGGGACCTTTTTCTTATAAAGCCTTGGAAATAGAAATTCGTTTTTAAAGAAAATTCAATCCACAAAGTTGAATTTTATTCAAAAGGTTACAGTTTCTACTTTTTCCCAAATGCTGATATTATGAAAGGAAAACAAACCAGTAAGTAACGTTTGCTTAATTTCTTTGTTTTAAATACAGATAATAAAAAAAATGATGAATTTTTCGATTTTTAATGATATCTCATCTATTATAATCAATTTTCAATAATATTTTATCTTTTGTCATTGCCTAAAAAATTATGTGGAATTTGGCGATTCTCTTCTTTCTTTTGTTTCTAAGCTGTTTTGATTTATCTTGAACAGTTTTGTTACAATTAGAATGACTCTTCGTAGTTCAGACTTCTGCAGCATTTTATTCATGATCGAAGTATAGTACCTGTTCTACTTACGTCAGTGATGTTAATTTCCTGTTTTCAATTTTAAACGTTATCATAATTGTATTTTCATTTATTACCCTTGAATTTTATTCAAATTTCACCTGAGCTTCTCGTTTTCACTTCAAAACGTTTTTACGGTTTTGTTTAGTTCTCTTTGGATTATTTTTCCTTGAATTTTACCCATCAAACAATAGTAAAGGTTTGTTACGGGTTCGCAAACTAAAATATCAAAGTTGAGTAACGATTAACGGTGTCGTAGCTGCTACCACAAACATAAGAAACAAATGAAAGAAAACTTGTGAAATTTTATTAAAAATATGATTCAATCTTACGTTTGTCCAATGAATTTTTATTATTAATTACTTGTGTATATTCTTTTAGATTTTATAATTATTGAAAAAAATGTTTAATCGTTTTTGTTGTTTTTTGCATCACCAACCCTAGAATTATAACCTTTGTTATATTTAATACAATACAGTTTCAAATGTTTTTTTTTTCTCTTTCATTCATTCTTTACTATGTCAGTAGTAGCTGTCTCTCAAATCAGTGTTATATGTTACCCCCCCCCCTTGACATTTTAGTTGTGAACCTGTGATACACCTTTACCCAACCAATTATTTACAAATGGAACAAAAATACGAACTAGGGTGACATCTAAAGCTCTGTCCTACACATATCTGTTGGAATTTCTGTGTCAGAACTACCAATGTGATAATGACAAGATTTGTACTTTCATTTTTCCCATAATTGACTTACACTAAACATTAATACTTAACCTAAACCTAAACCTGAGTCAGAGAAAAAGGGCCATGTCTGTGGTCAAAAAGTCGGGTTCCAATTTAAAACATATTTATATTGAAAATTTAACATCTGGTATTTGTCATACACAAAAAATTAGCGTCCAGTTTTACATTACATGTATATCAGGAACAATATTGTGGGAAGATTTTTTAGACTCTTTGTGTAATTGTGTTAGCACTACCAGACATACTATACTGATTCATTTGATGGTTGATGTGGAATTCCCTTCAAAGTTATCTTGAAAAAAAAAATAGTTTTATGACAATGCCAAAAAATGGGTAAACTTGAACAAGAATCAGTTTCTTTTATCCAAAAAAGAACAATTTGTGGCGGTTGGAAAATCTTTTGTTTTTGGAGTGAACAGGAATTTCATTGATGGAGTCTAAGTATCTATGCATGCAAATTGAGATGTCCAAACTGAATAGTTAGGAAAACAAGGGACAGTTTGAGCAGCTTACATGGAACATTGAATTTTTGGCTATCATAGAAAAACCTATATTGCAAGTAAATTTATGTTAAACCAGAAACAGCATTAGATGTATTTCATTTATACATTGGACAATACAGATTAAAGGAATAAATCCTAAGATAGCTGAACAAGAATCAGTCACTTTTATACAAAAAAGGAACATGATCAGGTGGTTGGGAAATTTTTTGTTTTGAAAGAAATCCATACAAACAAATTTGACATATGCAGTTCCGTTGTTCAGTTTCCCTTCAGCGAAATAATTTTCAAAACTTTTCCTACTTATTTACTCTGTAACTCATGGAAAAATCAACATATTATCAAGAATCAATTGAATGAACATGTTTCTAATGAATCTGTTTGACTTTGTCAACTGTGAGATGTAAAGATGGAAATTTATTCCTATGTTTCATTCTTTCTCTTTTCAGATGATAAATGATTGGGTATTTGGTTGTAACAAAATGAATAGCCATTTTAGCATTACATTAGTGAAAATTATGTTTTTTCTTTTTTTTTTTTTGTATCAATCCATTCTATATCTACGTGTCGTTTAAAAGCTCAGTGTCTCCTCTCCCAAGTGCTGTTTCGGTTTTTCATTTCTTTTATTATTTGCTTTTTCCATAGGGCTTCAAGGCAAAGATAAATAAACAAGAACTTAGTGTCATTCCCTTCTGTCTATTCATACATCTATCTGTCATTCAAAGGTCATTGTCTTCCCTTCCAGATGATGTTTTAGTTTTTTATTATTTTCATAGGGAATCAAAGCAAAGATTAATAAACTTGATCTTTGTGTCATTATACTCAATGTGTTGAAACTTGGCCTTTGTGCTGCTGAAGCCACTGCATAATCAACAGTCTTAAGGGGGCAGAGTCAGTTCCTGAATAGATTGTGTCGTTGGTTTGAAAACTTCACTTCTGGTGATCTTGATCTCCAAGATAAGCCTGGTTATTGTAAAAAGTCATTATTTGACTATGAATAATTAGGGGCAGCTATGGAAGCTGATCTGGAAACTAATGCTCAGGTATTTGGAGCAAAGTTGGTGCTCGCCTCTACAACTGTTGGAAGACATCCAGTGAAAAGAAATGTTGATGTGTCCCATCATTTGACTGATCATCAGCAGTTTGACACTTGTTGCAGTTTCCTTGTTTGTTCAAAAAATGACTCATTTCTTGATCATGTGCTTACTGTTGATGGAATGTGGTTTCTTTATGATAATAAGAAACCTGGTTTCTTTGGGTTGACAATTTAGCTCACCCCTCAACCCTCTTGAAACCAAATTGTAACTAGTGATGTACCAGATCTTTTGTTAATCTCTGAAAGATCTTCCCGACTGTTCAGTGGAAGTGTAATTTTTTTTTTATATCAGGCCAGATCTAGATTTAACTGGGTATCCAGCTGGATCATGGATTATTCTGCTGAATGGTCATATAAATTTTTATGTAAAATTTTTGAATGAATGACCTCTACTAGAGACATAAAACTACAGATTAAGTTCACCTTAGATAATACCTATTTATAATATGCTAATTAACAATATCATGTGTAACAGAAGATGAATTCATGTATAATGAGACTATAACTACAAGTTTCAGAACTACAGATTATGTTCTATACACTGATTAGTTGTAAAGTGTTCACCATGAATCCCAGTCCTGTTGTAAAAAGACTGAAGTAATTCACAGTTCAAGTAAAACTGCAATAAAGTAATCCATTATGGCCTCCTTCAATCTCTTCAGACCATCATGACAGATTCTTATTGTCATGATTTGGAACTGATGCTTCAAATTGCAAACATTTTGGCCTGCAGTAGTGAATAGAAAAGGGACCTTCTTGCTGCAGGATAATGCAAGACCTCATACTTCGCAAACCAGACTGCAAAAATTGATTCAATTAGGCATTAAGGTCATGTCTCACCCTCCATATTAACTGGACCTATCCTCTACTAATCACCTCTTTTCTCAGCCTTACATACAAGTGCCAGCAAGTGTACACCAAATTTTTTCAATTCCCATGACTGTAGTTTTGATTATGATGAAATATATTCACTGCTAGATCATTGGCGACATTGTGTGGAATGTAATGATGCATACTTTGATTAATAGATTTGTGCTCAATCCGAGTGATAACATTTGAAAGTTTTTGATTTAAAATAGTCATTCATTTTGTTCCAACCTGATATAATTACATTTGTTCTATTGGTTGATTGTTAAATATAAACAATTTTCTCATTTTCTATCAATGGATAATGAAGCATTTTATTTCTGATGAAATAAAGTCATAGTTGACAGCCTACTGTAATCCCATAGGAATTTTTTGTTAAAATTCGAAACTTTTTGGAAAAGGTTATCTGATGTGGATTGAGAGAATGCTTTTTTTTGTTTTCTTTATCCATGGTGGAGAACTTCCAAGGTGGTCAAAATCACAATGAATGAAAATAAAATGCAAAAATGTCTCTCAATCAGAAACAAATTCCTGGGTCAAATTTGATCACTTCTTCCTTCATGCATACCTTGCCATGCCACAAAATTTCATTGGAATTCACTGTGAACTTGAAGATATCTTGTAATTTTGATGGAATGATATAATTTGAGATTATGATTTTGATTGAATGATATTTGTGAATTTTTTCTTACATTTCTGTATCTGCTCCTGTCCATCCCCTCTATATCTGTGAAAGTTTTCAATGAATTTTCATGGAGTATTGTAGAATGGTGGGAAACATATAAAAAAAGATATGATCAGATTTTAGGACGAATAAAGGAGACAATTTTTGATTGAAATATATTCTTCTGTTTACTATCTTTCTTTCACACGTTGTTATTTTGACTCCCCGGAATTAATTTTTCTATGGATGAAAAAAATTAAAACCCTTTTTTTCTCAATCTACATTGGAAAAACATTCCAAAAATGTAAGTTCCAAACATTAACTAGAGATTTCCATATATGCATAAATTGAATGATTGGTCTTTTACTATAAGGGAAAAGTCTAGATGTAAGTCACTCAATTATATTCTATTCAATTATTCTTGTTTAAACCGTAACAAGATATCAACTGTTGTTCAACTGTACATATGAGTTTATAGAAACACATACTGAGTTATAAGTTGTTGAAAAAATGCATGATTTTAGTATTTCCTTTTAATAATGCTTTTTCTATCTTCACAGATATGGTAGTAAAAATTTGATGTTGAAGGTGATGAAGACAAAAGAAGCAATTTCTATCCAAAAGTATTTACACATATTTATCAAGTTGTGTCACTACACACGTACACATTAGAGAGAAATGCTACTTTATGTAATGATCATTGTTTTCACTGGATTCAATGCTAAAAATACACATACCTAGAGATCCTGTTTAACCCAACAACAACAAGAACAAACCGCTCTCATACATAGTCTTCAGATCAGCATTTTCACTAATTCCACTGACACAGACTGGAAGGAGAAAAAAAATTTTATTGAAAAGTGTAAAAGTGTGTGTGTGAATAAGTTTAGATAAATACTTGAAATTGGGGAGAAAATATGGAAACACACTTTGGAGAGAAACCATACCCTTGTAAAATGTGTGGATCGGCATTTTCTGCGAATTCACATTTGAAGAGACACATAAGAACTCATACGGGAGAGAAGCCTTTCCCTTGTAAAGTGTGTGGATCAGCATTTTCCCAGAGTTCAAGTCTGACTCTACACATGCGAACACATACTGGAGAGAAACCACATATCTGTCAAGTATGTGGATCAGCATTTTCAGGCATTTCGGCATTGAAAGGACACATGCGAACTCACACTGGAGAGAAACCACACACTTGTCAAGTGTGTGGATCAGCATTTTCAGGCATTTCAGCTTTGAAAGGACACATGCGAACACACACTGGAGAGAAACCATATTCTTGTGAAGTGTGTAAATCAGCATTTTCACTCAGCTCAAGTCTGAAAAAACATATGCGAACACACACTGGGGAAAAACCTTACGCTTGTCAAGTTTGTGGATCAGCATTTTCGACAAGTTCAGGTTTGACTACACACATGCGAACACACACTGGAGAGAAACCGTACTCTTGTCGAGTGTGTGGATCAGCGTTTTCGGGCATTTCCACTTTGAAGGGACACATGCGAACACATACTGGAGAGAAACCTTTCTCTTGCCAATTGTGTGGATCTGCATTTTTTGATGCTTCCTATTTGAAAAGACACATGCATAAACACACTGGTGAGAAATCTTACTCTTGTCAGATTTGTGGGTCAGCTTTTTCACAGAGTTCAGGTTTAAAGATACACATGCGTACCCACACTGGAGAGAAACCATTTTCTTGTGAAGTATGTGGATCAGCATTTTCGGTCAGTTCAGGTTTGAAGAGACATATGCGAACACACACTGGAGAGAAACCTTTCTCTTGTCAAGTGTGTGGATCAGTATTTTCACGACGTTCAAATTTGGCAAACCACATGCGAACGCACACTGGAGAAAAACCTTTTGCCTGTGGAGTTTGTAGATCAGCTTTTGCAGAGAATTCACATTTGAAGAGACATATGCGAACTCATACTGGAGAGAAACCTTACTCCTGTCAAGTGTGTGGATCAGCATTTTCCCAGAGTTCCGGTCTAACAATACACATACGAACACACACTGGAGAGAAACCTCATATTTGTCAAGTATGTGGATCAGCATTTTCAGACATTTCTGCTCTGAAAGGACACATGCGAACACACACTGGAGAAAAACCTCACTCCTGTCAAGTGTGTGGGGCAGCATTCACTGGCATCTCCGCTTTGAAGGGACACATGCGAACACACACTGGGGAGAAACCTTTCCCTTGTGAAGTGTGTGGATCAACATTTTCACAAAGTTCAACTTTGACAGAACACATGCGGACCCACACTGGAGAGAAACCATATTCTTGTAGAGTATGTGGGTCAGCATTTTCACAGAGTTCAACTTTGACTGAACATATGAGGACACATACTGGGGAGAAACCCTTTTCTTGTCAAGTGTGTGGCTCAGCATTTTCAAAAAAATTTTTCTTGAACCGACACATGCGGACACACATTTGAGGGAATTTCTATGTTTATCTGTGCATCTACATTTTTTCACAATTCTGTTTCGGAAAAAAATGCAAACATACGCTTCACACTTGGATAAAATCTTCTGTATTTGAACCAGAAATTAGAACGAAATAAGATAGTCACCATTCTAAAGTTGGCTGATTCTCTAGAAGATGCTGAGAATCTTAGTCTTTGTAACAACAGGGAGCTGTTTATAAGATATCCAATCAAACTCAAGAGTTGTTCACTGATTATATTCCAGTGCTTGATTCACATACCGTAACTTGGGTTATGAATCCTCCAGTTGTCTGCTTGGTCATCCGTCTGAAGAGCCCAACTCTTTGGCAAAGACACTCCTGGAACTTAACTTCACTAATAAGATCTGCATGGAATTTCAGAACAGGGCAGATATCTTGACTTTTTTGATGACAAAAACCGAAGAAATTTTCTTCTAAATTGCACTTGTGGGAGTAACAGAATGAGGCACTAATAAGGCACCAGGACCATTCTGGAAGATGCTCTCCGGATGTATCAAAATTTTTTTTCCTGAAGAATGCCAGGTTCCCCAGCTAGTGTATTAAAAAGTTGAATACTTTTTAGTGAGCAAATATACTCAACTGGAGAGACTGGGACTAGTTGAGTACAGGAGAGAGTTGAATCATTTGCTTTAATTTTTGTTTTCAACACTTAATGGCATTACTATTAGCCTCATTTCGAATAGAAAAATCTTGGCCATTTTTTCCTTCACTAAGTTTGAAATATTTGTGTTGTGAGCACCCTACTAGCTAGAGAACTAATTTGCCCGATTAGATTTTACCAAGTATCCAAACATGGGGTTGGTTTGTACACTTTTCCTGAATGTTTATTTGATGTAATAAACTTTGTGAATGTTTCAGATTCAAACAACCCATCCAAAGGAAATCTCTTTGCCATTGTAACTTTTGGCAACAGTTTGGTTTTAATGAATTAATTTACAGTTGGTTACAGACATCTGTCAGTAATACATCAACAAACCCTGGTTTCTCCATTATATAAAAATCAAAAAATAATAAAATTAATCAATTTCATGTATGTCACTTGGATATATTTTGATGCTTTGGCATTCAATTTTATGCATCTTAGATTATTGAAACTTCATTTGCTCGATTCAGAATTGCCAGCAGATTTGAGGGTGATGGTTTGGTGGCCCTGGTTTCTTAGTTACTAATTTGCAAAAATACTTGCTGACTTTTTTTTCTAAAATCAATGCGATACGGGTATGTTTTCAATTTATGAAAAAAAAAGATCTTTTGTGGCAGTACTATTGATTTTCGATAAGATTTGTGATTTACAGTACATATTATGTGTGCTTATGTACATAGGAATATATGTAAAAATCACCTCTAAACTATTCTCAAATTTTCCCAGATTTTCGGGTAAACTTTCGATTGTTTTTTTAAGACCTTAAAAGTTAATATGATAGTAACTTATTTTCATTAAACTTAGTTCCAGATTTGCAAATAGAGACTCGTGTCTGATATTTCCACTTTTTTTCTCTTTATAAAAATCTCAAATCTATTAAAATTATGTATTCACTATTTTTACTTATCCGACTTTACATGAAAATGACATATAAACATATTTGAAAAAAAAAACAAGAACAAAACAATATCTAAAGGAATACATTCACATGTGTTTAATTACATGCATTTTTTCTCTGAATAAAAATATAATTAGGAAAGAGAAAACTTGAATGTCCAAGATTAAGCAAAGATTGTTCTCTGCTCAATTTTAACATTTCATGTACAATCGTGTGAGTACAGGCAATACGCCTGTTTGAAAATTGATTATCATACGGAATATTAAGTACGTTTGAAAAAACATACAATGGTTCCTGGAATCTTTATGAAATCAGAAAATATGCTCTTAAAAATTAAAAATTTAAACATCATACAGCCTTCATCTGATTTTCCTTTTATACTGATTGTATGAATTTTTTTTATGTAATCAAAGGCTCCAATGATTTATGAAGATAGAAGTATGATTATCATGATCTAAAGATGATACATTTTCCTATTAAAAAATCAAACATGAATAAATATTAGAGCCTTCGTATGATTTTTCGAGTGTATTCAACATTCATTGACACAATAGTGAAAATGAATACAATGAAAAAAAATTTGTTTTATTTACTTGGATTGATATGATATCAATGCTATTGAAAGGCTAAGGAAGAGCCTTATTGAAATATGATTTTGAATTTGAACTTCTTAACATCTCAGGAGGCATTGTATGATTTTCTGAGCAAGGTAAAAAGAGAGAAACAATGGATGAAAATACACACAAAAACTTTCAGCCACATTCATTCATATTCATGGCACTGAGGGAGGTAACTCCTGTTAATATTCAAGGAGGTCAATCTATGTCCATGCTTGTGAAAATAACTAAAATTACAAAATATTGAACAATAATTTCATAATCCAAAATTACTAATTTTTTCTTAAAATCCACATTTTTTTTATCTCTTTCCAATAAAGAATGAAAATTTCTGTGACACAAGGGGAGTAATTCATGTACATATTCCTAGCCAGGAGATGAAGCTATAAGCCAGAGAAACTGATACTATTCCTTAAGGTGTGAATTCTATCTTGAAGTCTGGAAATTTCTTGGATTTGCCAATTACTCGACAGAATGTCTTCTATCAAATGGTATAAAAACTGTTGAGAGAATACTTTACTGATTGCTCTACAGTTGTCTTCATTGAGTTATGTTTCACATAATCTTATTTGAAAAATGAATACTATCTTCAGTGAATGCTCCATATTTCTGGCCTTGTGCCTTACCAGGCAGAACTGAGAAATGATTTATTAGATATACGTAATCTAATAAATTGTATCTATCTGTAGCTTTTTTACCTTCTTATGGTGACTTTGTTTGTCAAATATGAGAGCATGTTGGCCCTGACACTAAAAATGATTTAGTGTCATTTCCTCCTGTGGAACAAGATTAAAATTTTGAAGCAATTGATGCAGAATGTTTTGTGTTCTACATATTTTTCGTAAGGTGCCATTGCTGCTATGAATCAGTTATCTCTCCATCCATGTTGATAATTGTTTTGCGTGTTGATTTATCAGTTCCAATTTCCCTTCTAATTGCTTATCCTTTGGTGCACACTATGTCAGCTGCATTTTGCAAAATGAATTTTGATTGTTTGGAGGCCATAGCCATTCTATCTGCTGGAAGAGGGATTTGAAAGTAAGAATTTAGAATGAAAAGGGGACATTTGTACCTTAGTTTCTAAGACAGCTTTTTATTTTTTCAGTCTACCAGCAGAGCAGCATTATCACAATAAAATGTTAAAGACTAAGTGAACAAAAAATATCACATTACAAATAAACACATGTAAACATACATTATTTTGAGTTATTTGCATTTGCATTGGAATTGTATGCTATGACCCTTACTTCCTGCAAGTTTTACAAGAATTCCACTTACTTATTTTATTAGTATCCATCCTGACACACTAAGGTGGGAAGGGGTGCCCCAGATGACAACATGCTTGATTTTTTGAATTATTATATTTGTTAATTCAATAAATTGAAATTGTTAAGTCTGAAGTGATGTATAATAATTTACTTTGTCCTCCATCTTCCAAAACTTTTACATGGTGCCATTTTCAGAGGTGCAGAAGCCATGGAACCAGGAAATAAATATCTATTTCTAATCATGACTGAATAAAATTTTTCACATAAGTGCAAAAATATTTTTACAATAAAATTTTCAAAACAAACAAGCTATCAACAAGTCTTTTAATCTTCAACTGAAGCCACTGGATACAACAGTGTTCTTGCATGAACTTGAATGAAAAGTAATCTGTCCTGTTGTGAAAAAAACAGTGCTGCCAAATCGACATTTTCAGCTAGATTTGGCCAAATTTTTCTCCAATAGTCTAATAAAAAATCTATGATAGCTGAAAATCTGGCTAATTTAAAAAATAATTGGTAAGCTTAATAAAAGTAAACATTGTTTCCTCATTGATAATTTGTTTTGGAGTCTTAGTTATTTACTTGATGTTGACTTTAAAAGAGTATGTAAAACACTTTCAACAATAAATTTAGCTTGAAATTAGAAACTGATTTCAGCCATTTTTAGAAGCAGCTTCATAAATTTGTGCTTGTTGGAAACTTTCTTGGGTCTCCTTGCTCATCGTGTTTATCATTTTATTGACAAATCTATGCAGCTATTTGCTGCTATATTGTTGGAGAAACTGCTTTTTGAGTTGATAAAAAATGTTTTCGAATTAAAATGCAATTAGAAAAAGAAAGAAATCTTTTTTTTCTCATCTTATTTACCTTTATATCTCAACCATGTACTATTTTAGCGCTTTTAAAACAATTACAATTTTTTTAAAAAGTTTTATTTTGTAGTATAGCCTTAAGTTTTAGATCAAAGCACTGTATCGTCCTTCTCACATCAACAAAACATGACAATAGCAGTGTTTTCAACTTTAAATGATATAATAGTTATATTCCAATTGTTTTCTTCATGAATTTATATGATTGATTTTTCCAATTGACATGAAAAAAATTGTTTCTAAATTGTTAGATGTTTTTCTTCAATTATCAAAATGATGATTTACTCATGAGGCAACAATTTAATTACAAATATGCAAAACAATAATATATTCTTATACAAAATTTAATGACTTGAAACGAGTCCAAAAAGAAAGTAATGAAGAGTTATGTGAAGTAAAATGGGAATAGTGAGTCACATTATTTTCAGTGGGTAAATACCCGATACTTGCTTCGTCTGACGGAAAGTCTGCATGCAGAACCCAATAATTCATTGTAATTCAATGTTAAGCAGACGGTTACCAAAAAAGGTGCTGGATTTGTATCTTTTGGGGTTTGCAGAGAACTTGTTAATTATAACTTTCAAAACACTTTACTAACTAAAAACCATTTGGATTTTCAATGTAGTGTTTATGAGAGGATTTATGTGGTGCAATAATCCCCCCTCCCAAGATAAGGCTCTAGAGGTAATAGTTTTGAAATTCAAGGATGTTTTTTTGAGTAATGTAATGAAAAAAAAAGAAAAGCTTCAACTATTTCTTGTCTTATATCATAACCCTTCCCCCATCTAAAAATCTCACACAAAAATTGTCAGCGTAGGAATTCAACATTTATCGCCACTTTTTCAGTGATTTTAGCCAATTTTTAGCTATTGTTTAACCAATTTAGCTGAATCAATCCATTTTGAAGTAATAGAAATGTTCATAAAAAGCTAACAGTGTTTTCAGAGCTTTTCGGTGTTTTTTGAGGTCATTTCAAAGGAAAATTTTTTCTGAAGTTGGCATCACTCAGGTTGACCCCAAATGTAGGAATATCATTGCCTAAGCCTGACCCAACTTTGACCCAAAACTTCATAATTCATCATTTGTATTGGCTGTATCTCCGAGAAAATGGCAAAAATCAATTCCTGTATTATAATTATGAAGAAATCTCCCCCCACCCCAGAAAAATAGTTTCTAAAAAACTCCCAAATATCTGGATAGTCTTAGAATTAATTGACTGAAATCATCTAAAATTGATTTTCACAAAAAAATATTTCATGACAATTACCTGATTAAATTGAACAAATCTCGACCCATAAATTAAGGATAAAAAGTCCGCCTGGATTTCATTCCAACACTTGTTGAAGAAAAGCTTTGAAAATTGGTTGTGGCATTTGTGGGGGGGGGTCACATTTGTGAACTCCCTTTTTTTAAATTTTGACTCTTTGTTGTATTTGAGGAAAAGAAATGGAAAATAAAGATTTTTTTAGGCAACTACGGATTTTCAACACTAATTACGATCATCAACTTGGTTCAGGACCAATGAATTAACCAAACTCCTGAGTGGAAAGTCGAATTGAACGAATACAATAAGGCCTCCCTCAAAGGCCGAAAGAACACACATTCATCACTTAAAGACGGACATATAGATTCTTCATTTCCTATCAATTATCTCCCTTGAATGTCGCTCTGCAAAAGATATTTTCCTTTTGAATTGCACGCCAATGTTTTTGTGAAGAATCATCAAATTATTCCTCCAAAAGCAAAGTGTGAATGTTTTGGTCTGACTGGCCAACCTACCACCTCTTAAAATCATTGATATGGGAATGGTTGACAAAGGAGGTTCCTGAAGATGTAGGGGCAATTTGATATGGTGCAAGAACTCAAATTGCCATCTTAGCTGCTTGGGATAAAGTGCCTGATGGATTTTTCATTATTCAAAGACTGCCATATTGCATTTTTTGGATAATCAATAACTAGGGTAGTGCACTTCCCAAAGTTACATGTTTAGCGGAGTATGACTTCATTGTCATATAAAAAAATTTTCTATCATACAAAAGTACAGCTCAAAAAATTTTCTGATACTTCTCAGTGTTGCCAATTTCTTTGAATTGAGATAATTCTAAAGAGTTGAAATGAAGGGAGAAGAATTATCAAAGCTATGAAAACATTCATAATCTTTAATTTTTTGAAATTATCATTTTTCTTGAGAACCCCCTGATCTAAACTACATCAAACTAGGCGCTGCACTGCCAGGTGTGCTGACTAATCTAGTGAATGTCAACTGCATACAATGGGGAGTTGTCAAGTAATCACGGAACGTAGATTTCTCAGGAGCTGCTGATCCCAACAACTTCAAGCCTGACACTGTCGTGCATTGTTTGCTGGCCAATATACCTGGTGAATGAACAATGGCTAATTGTCAAGTTGTCACAGTGCATATAGACATTTGGATTTTTTCAATTGTACTTAGATGATGGTTCAACAGAGTATTACCATTAAAAACTTTCTGCTATAAAAAAACAAATAAAATTTCCAATTAACAACAGGATTAAAATTAGTTTGCTAGTAAATATTGGAATTGTGCTGACCTAAGCAATCTTCATTCTACCCACTCCAAATTTTGGAATCCATAATTTTCCTTTACGAATATGCATGGACAATAAGTAGTGCCAGATACTCTGGCAATCGATTTACTTGGCCAGAAACAAGGTATTTCCCCAATTCAGGATTTTTTAAGCCTCTCAAACAAAGGTGATTATTTATTCATCTGAATTCTGTCTAGACCTTGCTTGTCTTATTCTCTTTCAGTGCAGAAGTATTTTTCTAACGAATGGATTTTCGAACCTCTCAAACAATTATACAACTGGTTTCTCTCAAAAACCCCATAAGTAAGCATGCTGATTTATAAGTGCACTCAACCTCTCAAGGTTATCTTATTTCCAGTTCCAGATTTTTGTTTTTAACCCTTCATTTCTATACTGTCACAATACATTCATAATTGCTTAATTATTCTCTAATTGCTTAAGAATATTCTCTTTTAATAGAAATATATTTTGTGCATTTTCATTCTCTTATGTTTTACGTGTTTTTTTTTATCAACAACACAAATTTTTTAATTTCTTTTCCTTATGTACACAGCAACTCATGACAAAGTTCAACATCTTATTTGCATTTAACTAAATGCAAAATTTAAATATAAAGTGATCCTGATATTTGAAACTTAGGGGAAAAGTTGAAATGCAAATCTGTAAGTTATATTCCATTCAATTATTATAGTTTTATTATTGTGAAAATGCATGAATTTAATATTTCCTTTACTGATACTCATTTTTTATTCTCAGATATTGCAGTGAGAATTTGATGGCCATAAACTGAGATCATTAATTTGATGTTGATGATGACAATGATAGAAGGAACCATTGTTTAAAAAAAGCAATTATAAATATTCTTGGCAGTTACAGGATTATGCATTTTCACATTTCTGATCGTATTGGATAAAAATGCTACTCGTGTGTCAATCATGATTTTTACTAGCTTCAATTTTGAGAATACAAATGCCAAGAGACACTGAAGAGAGACAATTCGTGTCATGTGTGCATTTTCACTATAGAATTAGAAATTATAACATCACACCCACAAAAAAATTATTCTTGAATTGTCTATAGATCAGCATTTTTCCCAAATTTAAATTTAGAATCACACAATCTCTTTTGAGTAGACTTTGTGGATAAGCCTATGTAAATAGTTTAGATTTAGGAAAGAAACATGCAAACACCAACTGGAGGAAAACATTGTGAAATAAGTGAATCAGTATTTTCATGCCACTAACATCTGAAGACACACATGCAATCACACACTAGAGAGAAACTTTGCTCTTGTAAAGTATATGGATCATCACAGAATTCAGATTTCAAGAGACACATGCGAATGTACAATGAAAAGAAAAATAATTCATGTCCAGTAAGTTTTGAATAGTCTTTAGTTCAGCTCTTCACTGAATTCATGTTGGAAATCACATTGAAGCAAAACATTTTTGGAGTCAAGTTTGTGGATAAGCTTATTTACGCAGTTCAGATTCGGAGAGAAAAAATGCAAACACCAACTGGAAAGAAGCCATACTCTTGTGAAATGTGTGAATCAGTATTTTGGTATAGGTCACATTTGAAGAGACACATGCGAAAACACACTGGAGAGAAACTGTACTTTTGTCAAGTGTGTGGATCAGCATTTTCAAACAATTCACATTTGAAGACACACATGCGATCACACACTGGGGAAAAGCCTTACACTTGTCAAGTGTGTGGATCAGCATTTTCACAGAATTCGGATTTGAAGAGGCATATGCGAACACACACTGTAGAGAAACCTTACTCTTGTCAAGTGTGTGGATCAGCGTTTTCGCAGAGTTCAGCATTGAAGTTGCACATGCAAACACACACTGGAGAGAAACCCCTATCTTGTCAAGAGTGTCGATCAGCATTCTCACAGTGCTCGGGTTTGAAGGGCCACATGTGAACACACACTGGAGAGAAACCTTTCTCTTGTCAAGTGTGTGAATCAGCATTTACGTATAATTCTACTTTGAAGGGCCACATGCAAAAACACTGCAGAGAAACCTTACACTTGTGAAATGTGTGGATCAGCATTCTCGTATAATTCAGATTAAAAGAATCACATGCGAACACACACTGGAGAGAAACCTTACTGTTGTCAAGTATGTGGATCAGTATTTTCACAAAATTCACATTTGAAAACACACATGAGAACACACACTGGAGAAAAACCTCACACATGTCATGTATGTGGTTCAGCATTTTCAGACATTTCATCATTGAAAGGACATATGCGAACACATACTGGAGAGAAACCCTTCTCCTGTGAAGTGTGCGGATTAGCATTTTCACGCAGTTCAACCCTGGAGACACACATGCGAACACACACCGGAGAGAAACCCTTCCCTTGTCATGTGTGTGGATCAACATTTTGACAGAGTTCAAATTTAAGGGAACACATTTGAACACACACTGGAGAGAAACTTTCCACTTGTGAAACGTGCGGATCAGCATTTAGTAATAGTTCACATTTGAAGAGACACATGCAAACACACATTTGAGAGAACCCCTATTTATGTGAAGTGTTTAGAAAAGCATTTCCAAAAAGTTTATCTCTGGAAGACCACTTGTGAACACACCCTAGAGAGCACACATATTCTTATACAGTGTGTGGATTATCTTCTAAGAAAAGATCACATAAAAAGAGAACCTCATTTTCGTGAATTCATGGATCATACTATGAAATTTTTCAAACAAATTCGTCAACAACCCTTCTTTAGAGCAGTCTGTTGTGGGAATAGATAACAAGCAACCATTTTCCATTATTTTTAAAGACTATTTAATTTTTTACCTGAAAATAACAGTCAATTCAAGATCATAAATATAATTTTCTCCCTTTCTATCACTCAGATAAGTATCATGGGTCTTTTTCATAAACATAGTGATTTCATAAGAATGAAGAATAACCATCAACTACAAGCAGGGACAGCAGAAGCAGCAAATATGAATGGTAAGCAGGAATTGATCATTATTTTACCTCATAAATAGCAAACCATTCCCTGTATTTGAAGCCTGATATAGTGTTGCTTTTGACAGAAATCTGAGTTGAACCCCAAATGGACTTGCAGTTGACGAGTGAAATACAACCTGTTTCATGGAGTTCTTTCTCTTTATTATGTTAAACAATTGAAGAATAAGCTACTATCATGATCGATAATCATATTCCAATCATTATGATAAAACAAAATTTGCAGCATATATATTCACAGACGGAAAATTACATTTATATTCATCTCTCTCCCCCTATATATATATAGACTCAACATCTTTCCTGATTTCCATTTTTGCTTTCAAATGCTAAATTTGTTTTAAAAAAGGTACACACATGTTACTGAAGATAAGAACTCCTTCTAAAACACATATGGCATACTTATTAATTAATTCATGAATCAATTGATTTACATGTAAAGTCTACATATACTTTTACTTTTCAGTCTCTGTCATTCCCTATTGTTTACATATATATATTACTGTGACAACATACTCCTACCATCTCCAGTTTACCAGCCTAGGACAACCCTCGTACTACCACGATGGACTCTATCCCACCAGAAAACCAAGTGATCTAGTCTCTTAGACTCGACTGCAAAAGAGGTTTAATTATTCCCACAAAGACATAAATGATCTGGAAAAGAAAATACAACTACACACAGACGCAGAAGTATACAAGGGAAGAAAATACAACTTTACCATGTCAAAACAAATAAAAAAACCTAAAATACACCACTATACTCAGAAGTAACAATCCACAAAAGGACAAAAACATTAGATAAACAACCCAATATACAAACCATCAAACCTCTATTAACCACCGCAATCGATTATCTATACATCCAAGGAGGACCAATGCCCCAGCTAGACATAAGATCAGTTTAACACATACAGATAACATTAAACCTACCAGAATTACTAACATTCACAAGAATAACAAAGATATCCTGATAAAGACTAATGCCAGTTACAGAAACAAAAATACTTATATTAACATATACGCAAGAATAATTCCACTGATACAAATGACGAAAAACACTGGACATTAACAGGATGGTCCTTTTACCATTCCTTAAGCTTCCATAACCAATGGCTGCAAGAAAAATATCCATCTTCACTCTTACACACTCCCATCAGACACATTCCAAGAACACAGACTAACACCCTGTCCTCAAGGTACCCTCTCCATCATCTCACACACATATTACCAAAAACAAAGAACCCCCCCGAACTAGTACACATGGTAGAGGGTCAATAAACATAATACTATCCTTGATAAGAGTTTTAGAAGACTTAAACAGCTACATCGCATCATTAGAATCAAAGATAACTCAGAAGGTTAAGTGATCAACCTAAGTGAATTTAATTTCACTAGAGATACCTTTGTATTCCTGAATAAAGGCCTCAAATTCTGTCTCCGACCCAAACAAAAATATCCTAAATAATGATTTCAATTATTTCTTCTGAAGAATCAGGCTGAGAGCCCACTTTGGCAAATCAAACCATGATAGCAACATTTTAGACCGATTCAAAAACTCCAATAAATCTTTCACCTGTAAGAACATAGACACCACTATCCAAACATTTGAAGTAGTATTTAAAGGAGACATTAAGAGCCACATTTACAATCAGAGTAATCAGCTCAAACCACACAATAACTTCACCATCAATGAATAAATGTCCCTTAACAAACTTAGAAACACAACAGACTTGATAATCACTAGAGCAGATAAGAGAGGAGCTGTAGTTATTTTGGGTGTCAATGAATACCTCTTAGAAGCCAATACTCAACTGAACAACAGAATTTTACAAAGAACCTCCCATTGATCCCTGCACTGGATGCAAAAACATAATAACTCATTTCCTAATAGAAATGTACAACAATAATATTAAATACACTTAAAGCCTTTTCCATGAAACCTGCTAGGTTCTACCAACCCTCAAATCAAATAACCCAAGTAGATCAGTCATTTCCTTCACTGACTGCGACACCACCAAACTATCAAAATATGTAGACCATCACATTCAACCCCCAGCTACGCAAAGTAAATCTTACGTATGAGACACCACTGATCTTGTAAACAAACACATCAAAATAATCCCAGAAAAAGCACTTCTGATCACTTCGGACATCAAATCCCTATATTCTAATAATAAACATGAAGAAGGCAATTTAGCCCCCAAAGAAGCCCTTAGCAATTGAACAACTAAAGAACCCTGAACAGAAATGATAACTACCTTTATCGTACATCCTCACACTCAATAGTATCAACTTTAATAAAAGACATTTCCTACAAATGAAAGGCTGTGGCTGTCTTCTATACTTGCATCTTCATTGGCAAATTCAAAGCAATCTTCATGTCAGATATATAGATGATATTTTTTTGCAAACAGGAGTTGGAGCCAAACTAAAGAAATTCTTCACACAAACTTTACACATGACTATTTGATTTGACCACAAATAATCCACTGACACCATACTCTTGACACCAGCATATACATAGATAATAATAGAAACCTCAACACCACCCTCTATACTAAGCCTACCAACACTTACAACTACCTTCCCTCCAAATCAGCCTACCCCAAACACCTGGAAAAGAAAGTATCATTTTCACATGCTCTTAAAATTAGGAGAATTTGCTCTACAGATTGTGAGCTTAACAAACACAGCTATAACTTAGTGCAACATTTCACTATACAAAGATATTCAACAGAATTTATGAATATCTAAATAAAAAAGGCCACTACAATACCCATTGAAGAAACTCTTACATTTTTTAAGAAAAAAAAACCTGACAACATACCACTCGTAACCAACTTCCACAATATACTGATTGGCTTTTTTGTTCAAAGTCACAATAATGTTTCTATTGGTAAATAGTGAAGTAAAAGCTAAATTACTAATCGCTGGACCAAAATCTCACTTGTGGAAAGTTACTGAATATTTTTTGTGATATTGTCAAATTCATCATGCAAAAATCATGCCTATTCCTATACTAGATCATTAAAATGAACTATCCCAGGAAAAGGAATCTGCCATATATATATATATGTATATATATATATGTATATATATATATATGAATAATTTGAAAGGGAATTTCATCAGTTTTCCAACTGACCATAGAGATTGAACAAGCTCTCAATATGTCTATGGATTCTCCTGAGGTTGACCTGCATGTAATGATATTCCCCCAAATACCCCAAAAATATTACAGGCATTCGACTGTGATTCATAGTCAAAATTATGGTGGATATTGATCAACAATCTCTAGAGGTTTGGTATGTAGTTTCCTTCCCTAATGTTTGTGGAAACTGGATATTTATCTAATTATCATTCATTTATTGTAAATGATTGTGGGGGAATAATGATCTAAAAAGTTTTACGACCCATGCACTTGTCATTGTTAAATGTAAAATGAAGCACATATTTTGCACCTAATTTTTCTTGCCTCTTTTGATGATTCTTGATTATCTTGAAAACTAATTCTTCTTTATATTGATGAAATAACCATTGATATGAGTTATTTCCATTCAATTTCATCTTTAGAAAATAATTTAATGACAATGCAAAATAATAGAAAGATTTGAGGGAGATGAACAAAAATTAGTCTCTTTTAAACAAAAGAAAACATGATTCTATGGTTGGGAAAACTTTTTTCCTTTTAAAAGGAAGAGGAATTCCACTCTTTGCATTGAAAGATACATTATATCACAAAACTTTTTGGCAGGGTGTTGGTCAATTCAAAAGCACTACCTTATAGTAAAAAGTTGGGCAGTTCTCATAAACTGTGTAGTTTCAAGAGAATTTTGATCCTTGGAAATTCGCACTAAATTGAATTTAAAACTCATTGGAAATTCAATCTATCTCTGTTAAAAATGATAGCAAGTCTACACGGTATGGAAATTTGACCAAAACTCTCAGATTTCAAACTTGGTAGGATTTTTGAACTTCTGAATTGAGTACTATCAAAATGTGCCAAAAACTAAATAAATTCATCCAGTAAAAATGTAGAAATAGGAAGTCTTGAAAGGGCGTCTTTGTTCACCTGAGATCAGCCGCCATCCTGGGGTAGGATGAAGTCAATAATGGATCAACTTCTTCCTGTAAAGTATAATACAATGAATGCAAAATCCAAAATGCATAAGAACATGTATAATTGTTTACATCTTAGTAGTTTAAATAGGTATTATATAATAGACACCTCTTCATGGCTCACCTCAGATCAAGAATCTTGTTATACACAGTCTCCAATAGCTCATGGAACACCCCTGACAGCTATTGTCGTCCCAAATATGTAAAGATCAAAGGATGAGGTTCAAGTGCTATGGTCAACGTGTCGCTAAGAATGGGCACTGGGGTGATAAATACAAAATGAAGCAAGGAAAAACAAGAGCTGTAAAAGTAGGAAGCACAACATTCGTTTATAAAAACTAAGTTCATATTTCCTATTGGTAATTTTTGGTGATTTGTCAGCTTGTCAAGTACTGGAAGCAATGTGATACATTCTTTGGGGTTAATCTGGGTTGGTTGGTTAACAGTTGCTTGTGAGACCAGAGAGAAGAGCATTCAATAGTGAAAAAAAATGCAGAGAGTGGCTTATGCAAGAATAACGGGGTTCAAGTCTGCAATCTAAAAATGTAGGGTTAGACTTCTTTTTGCTGTTTCTGCTTCCTGAGTGAATCAATTGGAAGTCTTTGCTTTTTACTTTTCAGGTTTCAATACCAGTATTCCATCCCAGTAAGTCAAATTGCTGTTGCTAGCAGCAAGGATTCAGGTAGCAACTATTTTTGTCTGCTCCTATTATGGGGACTGACCTACTCTCAGAGTTGGATCAATGTCTAATTGGGGTAGAATTAATCACTTGAGAGCCTGTATTAATCATCTTTCTCTGATGACTCAAATCCTTTTGAATTTTGTAACTCTAATATCCACCCTTTTTCTACACCTTTTGTCAGACTTCAATATAATCTCATCAGTCTGTCTTCCCTCTCAGGCAGAAAAACTCTTCCGTTTTATGTTGTTCAGCCACACAAGTCCTTTTTAACACAATTGTGGAAGAGGGGGTTTCTTGCTGAGAATTATCTTATTTTAGTAGGTTGGCATTTGTTTTACTGTTCAAATGTAAACAGTTTTTCTCATTATTCCACAATAAGCGTCTTGTTTCTGATGGATCAAACTTATGGAAAAGTATAAATGCAAATCTGTAAATGATAATAAATTTGATAATTGTTCTTTTAAGAAGAGCAGGATATCTCAGAGAAACTGGCACTTGAACTGTCAATGTAGGTTTCTGTTTTTGAAACTTGGTCTGGCTGGTTATGTATCAATGGAGTTATAAGGCTGAAAATTTGAACATTTACTCTCTTATGTCTCGGAAAAATATTTATTTCTTTTTTAAATTTCCTTTCTCATGGAATGGTTCAATTTACTATGTAAGCTTATGCTAAATTGATCCCTTAATATGGATGAAAATTCAGACTTTAGTGATTACTGGCCAATGAAAGGCAAGAGAAGTAATTTATTCGCTGATTTTCTCTTTTTCAATTTTCTAATTAATCACCCCCAACAGGATGTAAACATAAAGTTAGTTCATACAAAACATAAGCTCAGTTGTTAAAATTCTTCAATTGCAACAAAGGCATGAGTTTGGTATTTTCTTTGATTAAACTTCATTTACTTCTCAGATATTGCAATGGAAATCGATGTTCATTGGAAAAACTGTGAACACTGAATGGATATTAAAGATGATAATGAAGAAAGAAACTATTTTTGAAAAAGCATTTCCATATATTAGTTTGACTATGCATTTTCACATCTAAAAACATTCACATACACATGATAGAGACATGCTACCTTGCGCAGTGATCAGATCATCATTTTTACTTACTTCGGGTTTTTAAATCCAAACGCCAAGGGATGCTTGAGAGGAAAACAATTGTTGTCAAGTGTATGGATAAGTATTTTAACACAGATCAAATTCAGATCAACATATGAAAAGACAAACTAAAGAGGTATTCTCGCAAAGTGTGTAGATTAGCATTTTCACTGAATTCACATTGAAAAGTAAACATGCAGACACTCACTAAAGAGAAACCTAACTCTTATCAATTGCGTGAATTGGCATTTTCAGACAATTCACATGTATGTCATGTGCAAACTCAGACTGGGGAGGAAACGTTTTCTTGTCAAATATGTGAATCTTCATTTTCAAATAGTGTGACTTTGAGGAAACACATGGAAATACACACTGAAGAGGAACATCCATCCCGCACTGGTGATAACTGGTTTTCTTGTCATGTGTGTGGGTTGGAATATTCAACGAGAACAGCTTGGAAAATACACATTCTAGAACACACTAGGAAGAAATTCTTCTCTTGTCAAGTGTGTGGATCAGCATTTTCAAAAAATTACCATTTGAGAATTCACATGCGATCACACACTGGAGAGAAACCTTTTCCTTATGAAGTGTGTGGATCAGCAGTTTCAGTGAAGTCAGTTCTGAAGAAACATATGCAAATACATACTGAAGAAAAACCCTTCTCTTGTCAAGTTTGTGGATCAACATTTTCAGAGAATTTCAGCTTGAAAAAACACGAGAATACACACTGGAGAGAAACCTCTCTCTTGCCAAAGGTGTGAATTAGCATTTTCAGAAAAATCTTATTTGAAAAGACACTTGCTAACACATACTATAGAGAAACCCTACTCTTATCAAGTATGTGGATCTGCATTTTCATGAAATTTGCATTTGAAATCACATTTGCAAACACACACTGGATAGAAATCACAGTGTAAGTGTGTGGATCAGTATTTTCAGAAATGCCAACACATACTGAAGAGAACATATACTTTTGCTTAGCAAATGTGAAAGTACTTCAAATAATTCTGATTTAAGAAAACAAGCCAACTCACATTGGTGGGAAATCTATAATCTGTCTTGTCTTTTCATGTGGTTATACTTTAGAAAAATACATACAAATACAAGATAGAGAAATTATATTTTGCATTTTTGCATTGTGCTGTTCTGAGGAGTCACGTGCAAACACACTCAGGAGGGAATTATCAATGCAAAATCCAGGAAGTAGGAGGTTCTGATTCTCCAAATTTAAAAAAAAGTCACATGCAAACACAAACTAGGGAAAATCTTTATCCATGTGAAGTGTGCGAATTAGCATACTCCAATTCTTCAAAAATAAAAGACACCTGCAAATACATAATGGAGGAAATTCTCATCTGTGCAAATTTGCATGTTCCAATCCTGAAAATTCAAGAGAGACATATGCAGCAAACACACACTGGATGTGAAATAATCAACTAGCTGTTCATGGAATCTGTGATATCATGGATGATATTTATTAAATAAATCAATATATTTACATTATTGACACTGTAAATTCTAGCAGTGATTGAAAAAATTGAACAATAACCAAGATTGTATTTTAAGACTAACTGCGCTTAAACTGGTATATGTCGGTTAAATTTCATCTCTTTTAATCACTGCCTACCAAATTTACTGCAACTCTACCACTTCCCCGCAATTGTTACTGTCACAATAGAGATTTTATATGTATAATTTTTCTTCATACCATTTGAATATAAATGAAAGTTCAATGTAAATTTGTAAGAATTAAAATATCTTTCTATTCAGTTATTATACAAATTATGAAGTCATTAATCAAAACTCAGAGTTTTATGAAGTTTGGATTTAAAACAAAAAATTTTATCGATGAAATAAGTTTGAAAAGACTGATGCACACTCATCATAGAGATTAAACAAACTCTGAATATGATTGTAGCTGTACACCTTTAAATAATTCAACTTTTAAAATCATCAAGATCTTCATTTCCACAAGATTTAAATTCATTTTGAAGGTGGATTGGAATTTTCATAAGGCAACATGTTTTAAAAAATCTGATGGAATTCTCAGCTTAGATTTACTTTGAGAGTTATGAAAATTGATTTTTTTTATTAATGATTCCATTTGATAAGTTGTAACATCTCTAAAAAGATTTTCATTTCTGGATGAGAGCAGTCAACATTTCTTGGCAATACTTAGATTTGACAATTTGACTCTATTCAATCCATGAATCAATCCTCAAAATACTTTTAACAAATCCACTTTTACATTAGATGAGTATTTAGCATTTCATTGAACTCTGCCTACTTTTCATCTGGATCAAAGAATGGAAATACTTCTCAATATTGAACTATAATTTCAGGATCAAACCTGACAATCCTCCAAAAGCCAAGATGAATTTCTGTTTCCTTTTAAAGAGATTAAAATACCCATAATACAATGGAGGTAATTCATGTACATATAGCTCCTCTTTTTAGCCAAAAACAAGTCAATTAACTGTTTCCATTCTAAGACCTTCCTCAAAGTGTCAATTTTAATTTGAAGTTCATACAATTCTTTGAGTTTCCATTTTGAATTTTGTTTACTCTACAAAATTACTTTCAATTAATAAAAACACATTAATCGAGTTGAGAGAAGCAAATAAGTGTCACCATGGAGTATGTTTAGCAAGCTAGTTTCACACAACCTTATTAGAAAAAGGAATATAATCTGCACTGAATACTCTACATTTGTGGCCTTGTTCCATACTAAGCTCAGCTCAGTGTGGAATGATTTATTACATATATAAATTGTGTTTTTGTTAGCAGCTTGGCAGATGAAACTCTTAACCGAGGAATGTTTTTTATATCAAAGCGAGAGGAAATGATTGTATTGGGACTCAAATTGTGATTAAATAAAGAGATTTTTTATACATATTTAGATAAACATTTTACATGCAAAAAACTGTTTGGTTCTATGTACCATGTTGCACAAACCAGCAACTAACCTAATACCCTAATTCCCCCATATGTCTGTCATGTCATTATAATGCAGTTATTGTGCACCAAGTCAACCGATTATAACTGAGCTGCAATTACTGCAGGGTAGATATCCAAAAGTTGGCAATAGATAAAAGTGGGCAAACATCATTTACTGTCTTGAAAAATGATTGTAACCATCCTGAAGAAAATGTTAACCGTCTGTAAATTGAAATGTTTCTTTACTTTGTTATTATCAAATCTACATAGCCCAACAAATCCCCCGACCAATGAGCCTAGTGGGCTATATCTTCTTCTCTCTTTGCTTGTTTGTCTGTGTATGTATATGTGTGTATCAAGGCACTCCTGGTCATACTTTTGGGGCAACAACCTAAAAGATCTGCATGAATTCACCTCAAGGCACCATCTGAAAAGTTTTTTGCTTTTCAAAAAAGTCTATTTTTTGGTCTCAATGGTCATTTTGGACCAGCAATGCCCAGATCTTATGCTGGTATGTTTGAAATAATTTTTGATCAAAAATCTATTTTTCAATAAATGTTAGATTGAAGATCTATTATTTTCTTAGATAATTTTGTTGTATGCGAGCAGGAGCTACAGGGATTCATTTACAAAAACTACAGATACAATATACAGTTGTTAGTAGAATAATGAAAACATCATTAAAATGTTGGGGAAACGAATTATTGTATCAGTCACAATGATATTTGTTTCTGCTCTATTTGAATGAATTGGTTTTAAAAAGAAATGAAGATATATCTGTTAGCTATAAAACCGTAGCAATTGATTGATTAGTTAACCGTGGAATTGATCTCCAACATATTCCTCTGTGACAGTAAACTAAATATCGTTAGGCTGTAAAAATGTGAGGATGTCATCCAAGGCTTTGAAAAACTGATCAATAATTCACGCTATGATATCTTAAATGATTTTCAAATTCATTCCTAGATGAAGTATTGTAACATCATTATCAATTTTCACTTACTTTTGGCCTACATCCTACCTTCACGTTGTTTTCCATCATAACTTCGAATCGGACCGGAATTCTAAGGTAACAATCAAACAGTGCAATGTGAGTTCAATTCTCACTTTTTATTTTTCACTTGTGCTGTTTAATTGTTGCCCTAGAATTTCAAAGTTGTGATAAAAAGTAACTACAAGTACGGATGAAGGTAAAAGTTAGTCAAAATTGATTATGATTTTCACCATTTTCTGACTTTATAGAACAAGTAGAACACATTTTATAAACAATTCATTCAGAAAATGAACAACAAATTAATCAATAATGAAAAGGATTGTTAGTTGATACCCTAATAAACTGTAAAAAAAAAAAAACCCACAGAAATAAAAACAAATAAATAAAACTGAATTCTGTGTTGCATTCTGGATCTTTAACCACAGTTACCAGAGTTGGAGATGTTTCTGGCCCAAAATGGCCAAAAGCCGAAATTGTTCATAAAACATTGCAATACTGCATGATAAGAATTAATTAAAGACATTTATACAAGAAAGCTTACCTCAATCAATCGTATATTTGAAAGTCCTATAACAAAAGTCCCTAGAATATTTTACACCTTGACTCCTTCATGCAATCTCTGATCTTTCATCAATTCCCAAAGACAAAAAATATTATTAATAGTTATTAAGAAGATGTGCATCTTTAGACAAGGTTTTCAGTCATTTCGGTTTGGTTTGTTTTTTTTATTTGAAAACAAAGGTAAAAATAAATATGGCCAAACCAATACGTTCATTGCCATATGCTTTTTAAAAAGGCTGAATTTGTTTATAAAATGGACGAAATGGCAACCCTACTTAGAACTGAGGTGTCCATGCCTCGGATCTAAAGAGTTAATGTAAATGCAAATTTTTTGACCTTCTTTTTTCTCTGTATATAAAGACCCGTTAAAAGCAGTGGTAGAGGGAATCAAAAGAAAAGGGATATATCAGTTGATGTATATCTTTTATGCACTAGACTATCTCCTCTGCACAAATGGATGTATTATAAATGATTACCAAGTGTTTTCTATTTCTTGCTTCATAAATTCCTCTCTCAACACTTGTCTCTGGATTCTTCTCATATTATAGAATAGAATATTTTCTCTTAAAAGAAATATATTTTGTACATTTTCAGTTTTTCATGTTGTACATGTTATTTTTGATCTGTACACAGAAACTCATGAAAAATATCAAAATTTCATTTGAATTCAACTGAATACATTTTTGATGAATTTGTTAGATATTAAGAAGAAAAGATATTCTCATGTTTGATTTGTTTCAAGTTCATAAATGGTTCAGTGCAATAATTCTTCTCCTGTTAAAAAGATAGTAAATAAATCTTTGTTTCATTGTAACTTATATCCAACAGATCATTTTGTTGACAAGTTTTGTTGAAATTCAGTGATTAAAAAATTTACTAAAGATAATTTACAATCCAAATGATCATAGTTTAAGTGATTAACAGGTCATACCAACAGTAGAATATGAGATGTATAGGGGTTGAAGCACTGAAAGACAATTTCATTGTAAATCAAAACCCTGTTGAAAAAACATGAAAAGATTTGAAATTTTAAAAATTAATATGCTAAAAACATGATCAGGGCTCCTATTGATAATCACGTAAATTTTGATGGCCATAGCTCCAGCTATCCTTGAGTTGTGCAATGACAGACAGACAAAAAAAATTTCTGATGAATATTAATGAATATGGCAGAAATGTGTTCGAACAGATTCTTCTTACTTTGAAAATAGGCACCACATAATACTATCTTCCTACCTTATTCTGTCTATCACTCAATTACACTTACTATCAGTAAATCTAAACAGTTCATCATTTGTGTCCATGTATTGAAAAATTACCCACTTTTATATTCAACACAATATTCTTTTATCATTGAAGAACTAGTATCCGACCTCTTAGGTCTTTTACCTAACTACACTAACAGTAAATAAAACTCAACAGTTCACCATTTCATATCTCTCTGGTTGTAACATAAAGTATTATGCATCATATCAACTGATTGTACTATTAATTCATCTAATTCTATCCAATTAATTTATTCAACAATAAAAATAAATAAATTCTTTGAATTAAAATTTTTCTTTTGAAAATAATATTAAATCAATTTAATCAAAACAGTAACGAAAAACTATATCTGAAAGGTGTGCGGTTGTAACATCACTCAAATCTTTGTGATGAATCAAATTTTGATCCAAGGAAATTTCTTATCCACAAGTTTATTTTTTTTAGCATTTCTGCTGTCAAAAGTCAAGGTAAAATGAGTTGCTGCATGTTTTTCCACAACAAAATTAGAATATCCTTGCCTCTTTGCAAGAGAAAATATGACAAAAAGTCATTTTTAAAGTGGGAATCTGCACCCTTTCACATTCAACAATCAAATAAGCATAATAAGAAAATGAATCTGCTGACACTAATAACTTATTGGAAAGGATATATCTAATAAATTATTCTCCACAAAGCTGAGCATAGTACAGCACAAGGCCACAAAAATTTCTCCAATTGTAGCAAGATGGCTTGAAATGTTTGTTTTCATAGTTGGCAACCACTTTTATTTATCTATTCAGATGTAAATGAGTGGAAAACATGAGAAACAAGAGTTGGTGAAAGGTTCAAAGTAGGTTATATTATACTCTGACTAATATTGAAACTCTCAGAGAAAAGTTGTATGGAAAAGCTTTCTATTTTCACTTAATATTCAATCAATCAAAGGAAAAACCATAAAAACTTGATTCCATCAAGGCTCCTGGTGTTTCTATGACTGCTGAGATACATATGTTCCATATATCCTTTTTATAAATCTTCTTGGATGCATGTGATACAAAAAAAAGCAAACGAGATTTTCCTAGCTCTTACAACCATGGATAATGAGGTCATCATAGTATGAAACTCATTTGGAAATTAGTCTACATTACATGATCAAACAGGAAATATATTTTTGGTTATCATTGCCCAACAGATGATAAAAGGATTAACTTACTCATTTCCATATCATACAGGCCATACCCATGGAGATAGAGGGCTGAAAATTTGAACATTTACTCATGCCTGGAAAAAAAATTTTTCTCATAGAATTCCTCACCAAAATAATTGTTGGGGGGGGGGAATTAATAATGTAAATTTATGCTATATTGATCCCTTGGTTTCTGCATTCATACCTTTTTTTTTGAAAATTTCAATATTATAGGTAACTTACTCATTGCTCAACCCATTTTCCAGTTTTGTAATTAAATAGATCACCCCAACATGGTATGCTGCACAAAGATATGATCAGGTGACAGTTTCTATTGAGCAACTATCCAGACTTATTTTAATAAAAGTAATTAATAGAAATAATAAAGGAATCTTTATTTTTCAGCAGCAAAGGCGAAAAAGTTACAACTATGTCTCTCATCTATGACAAATGTTGAAATAATTTCAGTCATCAAGAATGACTTATCTTTTTGTAATCAATTTATTTTACAATTAATTTTGCGTTTTCCCAGACTTGTCAGAATTAGTAACTGTCAGCATTGACGTAGGTTTCTCCAGTTTTCAAGTGGGTCAGGCTGGCTATCCATTCATACAAGTTTTGCACGTACAGACACTTAAAGCAATGAAAAATATTATATGTATAAGTTGCGTGCAGAAGTTTCACCCCCCCCTCCCCATAGAACAGGTTTTTAACTCTCTTAAGTCTCTAGTTTAAAAAAAAAGCACTGGGAACTTTTCTCCCATCTAATAATTAGCTTACAAAACATGTTGATAACAAAAAAGATCCAAAGCAGCCATAAAAATATTTACATTTGACATTCAGATTCTGCCGAACAAAAATTTATCATCCTAAAGGTCAGGAATGAAAACCATTCTATTTTCTTGTTTTCTCCAGGAACAGAAAAAAATTGCAGCGTCTAATTACAAAAATGATCCACAAACAATGCTAACTAGAATTTGTGAAACCCCTACCAACATGGGATGAGGAATCCAGCTCTGAAAATGATCCACAAACAACACAGTTTGATATCTTTGACCAAAATATTGACTTCTTTCGCAGCAGTGCTCTGATGACTGTCATCTCATAACAATCTGATAACTTCTTGGGTCCATAAATCTCTGGGTCATGCAAAAATCATTAAACAACTGTTTGATTTCAACTAATTTGCTGAGCTTCTGCACATTGTGATAAGATTTTAGAATTGGACAGCTTTGGTCTCTTTCTACACTGTGTAGACTTGGCAAAGTTTTTAGAAATAACAATAACTAATCAATTGAAATTTGGACCCTTTATATCACATCAGTTGATTTGGTGACAACTGAAATTTAAATAATCAATATTCAATTAGAAACAATCAACTCATCATCACTGCTAAACTTTTTACTATTGCACAATGTTTATAAAATGAGCAACCTTATAATCACAAATGGTAATTATTCCAGATAATGAAATTAATCAAAATACAGTCATGAAATTTTGTGGTGCATTATACATATATATATATATATATGTATATATATACATATATATACAAAAATCTCCACACGAACAGGCATGAATATTCAAATATAAGTATTTGAAGATAAAAATTATATTCATCAAAAAGAACCAATTGCACATCTTAGTAATAATCAGGAAAAGCTTATTTTCTCCATTTCAAATCAACTATTTTATTTTCAAAAAATGAATTGTCTTTACAAATGAAGGAAGATGTTGGTTTGTTATCCTTTTCTATACTATATAAGCTAAACTAACAAATCTATAAAGTATTTGAACATTTTTTGTAGAGTGACTTGCATTTATCTATCAAGAATATTTCAACAGAATATTTACATATACTTCATGAATTTTCTAAAGATAATTTCATGGTAAAAATGTTTTTCAAGTGCCTTTGCAAATATGAAATCTTTTTAAATGAGTATTTACATATTTTTGTCGACTCACCTCCCTGTTTGCTTTTAAGTAATTTTTTTCAAAAAATTCCATTATAATAAATCTAACAAATCTTATCCTGCCACAGATGATTTCTACTGTCGATTAGGAGTGATATGAAACACTTTATTACTTAGAAAGGATTATCACATTTGATTTGAATCAATTCCTTCAACATAAGCAACATAAAAAATGGGAAGTAAAAATTTAAGCCATGAAATTTTGACTGTTCTCTCATCTGGAAATAAAGATCCTATTTTACCCAAGGTGTTTTACAGCATTAATGGCACCTAACAAAAATCATGAAAAGCATAACTTTAAATGAACCTCTCTCTCTCTTTTTATATATATATATATATTGGAAGTGAAGCGATGAATCTTTGACACACATAAATGTTAAAATGAAAATATACATCAACAGACATCACAATGTTTATGAAAAAGATGTAATTCAATGTCTGAGTAATGAAGGAAAGTTCATGATTGTTAATTAACTACTGAACTCCAAAGAAGTTCAAGTGTTAGTTAGCTTCCCTTTTCTGTACCATATATTTAAAAGAATCAGATCTGCAGACAATAAAGGCATTTTTTGTAGTGTCTTGTATTCATGTTTCAACTGAATGTTCACATGGATAGTCCACAAAAATACCAAAACAAGGTTTCTCCTCAGCATGTTACTTGAATTTTCAAATTCTGCTTACTTTCAGTGTGTATTCGCATGTGTCTTTTCAAATGCGAAGTATTTGAAAATGCTGATCCACAGACTTGACAAAAGAAAGGCTTCTCTCCAGTGTGTGTTCGTATATGTTCTGTCAAATTTGAAGTTTGTGAAAATGCTGATCCACATACATGACAGGAATATGGTTTTTCTCCAGTGTGTGTTCTCATGTGTCTCTTCAAAGTTGAACCCTGAGAGAATGCCGATCCACACACTTGACAAGAGAAAGGTTTTTCTCCAGTGTGAATCCGCATATGTTTCTTCAAAGTTGAACTGTGTGAAAATGCTGATTTACACATTTGACAAGAGTAGGGCTTCTCTCCAGTGTGTGTTCGCATGTGGTTTTTGAAATCAGAATTTCGTGAAAATGCTGATTCACACACTTGACAAGAGAAGGGTTTTTTGTCAGTGTGTGTTTGGTCGTGTTTTTTTAAATCTGATTTATTTGAAAATGCTGATCCGCATACTTGACAAGAGTATGGTTTTTCTCCAGTATGTGTTCTCATGTGTATTTTTAGAGCTGAACTTTGTGAAAATGCTGAACCACACACTTGACAAGAGTATGGTTTTTCTCCAGTGTGTATTCGTAGGTGTCTTCTCAAATCTGAATTTTCGGAAAATGCAGACCCACACTCTTGGCAAGTGAAGGGTTTCTCTCCAGTATGAGTTCGCATGTGGCTCTTCAAATTTGAATTATTCGAAAATGCCGATCCACACACTTGACAAGGGAATGGTTTTTCTCCAGTGTGTATTCGCAAGTGTGTCTTCAGAGTGGAACGGTCAGAAAATGTTGATCCACACACTGGACAACGGAAGGGTTTCTCTCCTGTGTGTGTTATCATGTGTCTCTTCAAATGTGAATTTTTAGAAAAAGCTGATCCACAGACTTGACAGGAAAAATTTTTTTTTGCATTGTGTGTGTGCATGTGTATTTTCAGGGCTGAACTCTGTGAAAAAGCTGTTCCACACTCTCGACAAGTATGTTTTTCTCCAGTGTGAGTTCGCATGTGTTTCTTCAATTCTGAATTCTTAAAAAATTTTGATTCACACACTTTACAAGAGTAAGGTTTCTCTCCAGTGTGTGATTGCATGTGTTTTTTCAAATTAGAATTTTCTGAAAATGTTGATCTACATGCTGGACAAGAGAAAGGCTTCTCTCCAGTATGAGTTCGCATGTGTGTCTTCAAATTGGAACTGTGTGAAAATTCAGATCCACACACTTGACAAGAATATGGTTTCTCTCCAGTGTGAGTTCGCATGTGTATCTTCAGAGTTGAATTTTGGGAAAATGCTGATCCACACACTTCACAAGAATACGGTTTCTCCCCAGTGTGTATTCGGATGTGTCTCTTCAAAGCAGAAATGTCTGCAAATGTTGATCCACACACTAGACAAGACAAAGGTTTCTTCCCAGCATGTGTGAGCATGTGTTTCTTCAAGTCAGATTTTTTTGAAAATGTTGATTCACAAACTTGACAAGGGTAAGGTTCCTCTCCAGTGTGTGTTTTCATGTGTTTTTTCAAATCTGAATTATTTGGAAACACTGAACCACACACTTGACAGAAGCATGGTTTGTCTCCAGTGAGTGTTTGCATATTTTTCAATAAAATCAGAACTTCTCCAAAAGGCTGGCCTACACAACTGGCTCAAATGTGTGTCTCAATGAGTACTTTCAAATCTTACTTAAATGAAAATGAGGATTAGATTTTGGAATAATAATGCTCTTGTTGTTTGCACGAGATTATTGGAATTAATACTGTGGAAATGCTGATTTACACATTCAACATCAACCTTGTTTCTCTTCGATGTCTCTTGGCATTTGTATTCTCAAAATTGAAGCCAATAAAAATGATGCTCTACACACTGCTCTGAGAGTAACATTCCCATCCAAAGTGTGTATGTAAATATGTTTATCAATGTGTAAATGCTTGTCCAAAGGATGGTTTTTCCATTCTCATTGTCAGAATCAAATTGATGTTTATAGTTTATGGCTATGTTTCTTTGCAATATCTGTGAATAAAAAAGTATCATTAAAGAAAATATTCATACATTTGCAATAACAAAATTATAACAACTCACTTCATGTTTCTATGATTCCAAAATCTCTCACATTTCCTGATAAATGACAAAATACAATTGACTACCAGTTGTTGAAACAATAATTGAATGGAATATAATTTAGTGCATTGCATTTTTACACTGCTGCAAATCTTATCTATTAGGAGACACAGAGGAGTATTTGATAATCATTTCACGGAAAGAAAATATGGGGAATATAAAAATGCAGAAAAGTACAGAATATATCCCTGTTGAAACTGAGAATATTTTATCTTTTTCATTATAAACCAACCATCAGTGTATGGGAAGATTTTGGAGACAAGTGTTGAAAAGAGAATTTATAAAAAAGAAAAGAAGATAAGTGGAGAAAAATTGGTATATGCTATATGCATTCTGTTTTGTAGTAAACTTTCCTTCGAATTCTCAGAGTGGAAGGGGAAGAATTCTTTTGTTTTAACAATACACAAATCTGTTGCTCAAACAAAACAAGTCTGTTGTTTTGCTATGCATTAAGATTCATTCATTAAAAGAATGGATATAAAACTTTCTGATTGTGATTGTCAAAAATAGAGGCAAGGAAAATACATATATTGTTTAAAATGATTTTATTTATTTGCAATACACATTAATGAATCCAACCTAAAAGAATAAAATGCTCTTCTCTCTTTGTGGCATTACATTTTACACATCAGTAAATAAATAACTTCAAATGAAATAAAAATTTGTTACTTTGAGCAGGTAAAAAAACCTGGCATAGCTTGGTTAATGGGAGTACCATAAAGTAGGTGCTTTGCTGGGAAAGCTGTTATTTATTATGCTCTCAAAAAGACAATCTTAGCTGCCACTAATATATTCCCATTCCTTTTTTTCCACCTGTTATTGTACATTTACTGACCTCATCAGAGATGGAAGTTGGAAATGCTGAGATTTTATTGGCTATTTGAAGCTTGGGCATGTACTGAAGAAATTAGTATTTGTTGCTATGTTCATTATATTCAGTCAGGATTCTTCAGACTGAGAGTCACAGTTCAAACTTTCTACGTGTATCATTGTCAGTTTGGATGGTGAACAGCATGATCTCATCTTGCTCTCTCTGCCAGTGTTAATCTCAGGGATGATTTTGTTTTTTCCACACAATCATGATAACTTTACACAAAAACTATCTAGGGCTACTTATGATCAGTCTTCTTTCAAAGTTAGACTACCTAGCGATGACAGCCTGGCTACATGCTCAGGTGCCATGATAGTTGGTAATCATCCACAATATATCTATTTGAATAGACGAGTTACTCTAGTATATTTAATGGAATGCATCAAATATTGTTGCTGATTTACTGATTTCATACATTTCTAAATTCTCAGAAAAGGATTTTAAAAATATTTTCAAAATGAGGCATTCCAAACAGCGTTGTGATGTTCACTTTTTTTGTATAAAAGTAACTGCTTTTTCTTGTATCAATGGTCTTTCGAAAAAATGAAAAATCTATTTATCAATAACATTATGCAACTTCATTCGAAGGTCAATAATATAGAAAAAAATTATTACATTGAAAATGGATCCACAAATTGAAAAATTATTAAATTGATTGACATCAATAATAAGAAAGATGTATTTGCATCATTACGGGAAGTAACAAATGATTCAACTGCTACACTACACTAGGGGTATTTAGTAGGAGTATTTACATTACCCAAATAATCAATGGAGCTTTTCCTTGTCAACAAGGATTTAGTTGCATGATACTTGGGGTATTTAGAAGAAGTATTTACGTCACTTCAATAGTCACGGAGGCTTTTCAAACAATGATTTAGTAGTACTATACTTGGTTTATTAAATGGCAGTATTCAAATTATTCTGATAGTCACGGAAGCTTTTGCTTTTGAACTCTGATTCAATTCTATCATCTAATCACATATAAAATAGTTCATCTACTAGATTGGATTGAAAGAAAAGTCCGTTTCTGAGAAGAACAGATACTCTTGAATTGCTGATATAGTATAGATGTTGGAATTTTTACTGGCTTATAAAAAGATTGTTAAACAAAATAAGTGTGAAACAAGAAATAAGTGGGAATAAAGAGATCTGTAGGTGAATGATGTGAACGGAGGGGGGGTTACAAACTCCCTATTTTCATATTGGCTAAAATACAGCAAATAGGAATCTCCTCTTCCTCTTTTTCTCTTGGGATCTTGACCTATTTACATACAATTACAACAGTTGGTCCAACAGACCTTCATTAAAGAGATGTATTTCAACAAATAATTAACTTATCGTTTAATTTGGGTTACAATTGCAAGAAAATGGCATAAAGTTAGTCCTCATAGGAAGAAAACAAAACTTTTTTGCCCTTTACAGAATTTATTTCAATCATCGTAGAAAAGGCATCCTGATACCATGATTTAATTTATGAAAAACACGTAAAATTAAAAGTTTAAGAAACTTACCACAAGATTCTTTCCATGACTTGAAAAAAAATGTATTACAACAATTAAACACCTTCTTAGGAGGTTTAATTATGGTTAATGATTGTAAGGAAGTAGCATATGCCTTAAAGTTGATATTTATAGATTAAGAAAAAAACTGTAATTGGCATCATTGTTAGTTGGTGGTGGTAGTTGGCCGTAGCAGAAAAACATTTCTCTCTCAACTGAATGGCACCGTTTCCGGTCACAAACAATCAGTTGCTGCTCTTTTATGTTATACGTGCCCTGACTACACAAACTGGTGATGCGTGAAATTGCAACAACTTTCTTACTAATTGCAGATTACAGAAGATTTCGGTACCATTCGAAAGATCTTTCTGGATAAGAAGTTTCACAAATATAATTTAATTTGAAATATTTTGTCACATACCTACCATTGATAGGAGTTATTTCCATTCAATGTTATCTTTGAAAGATCGTTTAATGTCAATGCAGAGCAATGGAAAAACTTGAGAGAGATGAACAAGAATCTAGAACTTTACCCAATATTCATGGGGTAATATCCTTCAGTCACAAAAATCTTACATAGAATATTATTATGAATTGATAATAGATGATGGAATATTATGAAAAATTGACGAGAAAAGAAAAAATATTACAAATTGACGAAAAAAAAACCAACAAAATATTCATTAAAGTAGATGATAAAAGACAAAATAGTCGTCGACCATGATCTTGAATAACGAAATATTATCAGAAATTTTTATCAAAAGATGAAACATTCGTAAAAATTGAAAAATTCATCGTCAACTTTTTCATGAAAATCTTTCTCCAAATTTGTTTTTTAAAACAAAGGAATTGAGCAAACGTTACTTACTTATTTCGTCTGGTTCGTTTTCCTCCACGAAATATCAACATTAGAAAAAAGATAAAAATTCTAATATTCTAAATAAATAAACTTTAGTTTTTCAGAATAAATTTTCTTTGGGCACAAATTTTCCTTCTGGGAATTTTAAGGGGAAAGTTATCAAAATTAGAAGAAAGGCCACAACCGAATACTTGGAAAATCTATGTCACTCAGACGGTGATGGTCAAAGTATTTCCCGTCGCAAACAATATCCGTCAAATTGGATAACTTCCCTTTTTTTTTCAATTCTTAACGATACCATAATTGTATTTTAATTGTTTTCAACCACCACAGAAATTTCGTTGACCTCATCACGAGTGCTAACACTCTTGACGTTGAATTCATGTAGAAAATGCAAGAAGAAAACTCATGACTACAGAGTGGGGGTCATCAGGGGTGCATTTCAACTTTGTGCCCCTCATATCTAGACGAATTTCTTTGGAGACGAAGATACCCTAGAAAAACTGATGACAAAAGTCTATCCTACTCCATTAAGTGTTCCGTGGGTAAATCAAAATGAATTATCGAACCTTTCTGTATCAAATTATTGCTATTAAATTGTTGTATTTTTGGGGTAGAGTTATTGTATCTCGTGAGTAAATCATTGTTTCCAGATGGAAAACAATTGAAATAAATTATTATATTGGAGGGAAGGGAGAGCATTGAAAACTAAAGTTTGCTGTACAGTATCAGGGATACATTTATTGATACTTGAATTGTATGAATGTTAATTCGGCCTTTGGGGTTGTTTCCCACCTATTAAGTGATGGTGCATGTCTATTTATTGCAAATGTTCCTTTCTCAGCAAGTCATACCAAATGCTCGAGGAGGTTCCTCAAGGGAGAGATGGGTGCCATAATCAATATTTGGTTGAAATAGGGCATTAGGGATATCTCACTCATGATGGTGACCCCATCATATCTACGAAGAATAGTAGGAAGACAACTTGTGGAAAACAAAATCATTCAAATAAGAAAAATGTTTTGTCTGTGTCTTTCAGTGAGTTCGCACGTAAGAGTTCTTTCACTGCTCTAGTGTGTCATTAAACAGTATAAGTTTAGTGATGAGTATGTGATGTTATATTGTTTGAGTGAATATGAAGTGCAATTGAGTGAGATTACTTACATTCGGGTGCGTAGTCACAAATATGGACCACATCTTCATGTGCCCCACAGAGCATGTGACCCTCCAGTGTCCAAACTTAGAAAGACTGGCTGAGGTTTACTTTTTGCATCCTGAAATTGACAACTTTGTAAACAGACACATTTGACTGGACATTGGATGATGTCACTGAAAGGCCACCGTCTCAAAAATGCAAACAAGTAAGATGTGTTTACAGAAGTAACATATCCATTATAACCCACGCTAATTCTCCATGAAGCACTGACCCTAAACACCCTGATAATCCAAATGTTACACTCCACTTGTAGGTAATGATCTTTCAGATGAAATATTTCATACTGACTATTTGAAACGATGGACTCTCCCACAGACATATTCAAAGTAGTTTCCTAGGAAAAAAAACATCTCATAGAAATCCAAATATATGCATTAATTTTTTTCTTCACGGGAATTAGAATTCCAACCTTTTTAAATTCATTTTTACAAATCCATTTTAAAAATACACACACATGAAAAAAAAAAGATAAGGTAAACAAATGATATAAGTGAAGGAAGGATCTTATGTCTATAATATCTGTATCTCAATATATCAGTATTAAATGGAATTGTAAAAACAAATACAGATACTATAGACATTACACTGATATCATTTATTTACATAATCTTTTTTTTTTTTATAAGTGTATCTTGAAATTTATTTTTCTGTGCAACTATCAAAAAAAAATGTTATTTATTGGACTGATGTATATTTGTACCAAAATTATGTAAATGTTGTTTGCGTCTGTTTTCGTTCAATGTTTATATTCATTTTTTTGTCAATGGTCATAGCCTCATTTAAGTCACTTGTATTTCCATTTTTTGAGTCCATTGGAACTGAATTACTTTCATTAAAAGGGCTGTGTTCAATATTGGTTTTGTAAGGCCCTCCAGTTAAAGGTAAAATGAAATATCCCATATTGTATAAGGCCGCTGATGTTATGTTCATGTGGGTGAAATAATTGCTGGTTCATACCCTTGATTTGCAACATCACAGGTGATTGATTTGGGGAGAAAGGCAGCAATCTTTTTAGATTTTAGAAATAACGATACCATGTGGATCAAATTGTTCTAACTGTGTGTGTTCAGGGTCTTTATGCGTAAGTTCTGCTGAAGTGCCTTCCATTATCTTTTCAATTCTTTTTCTATTCCTGATTTCAATTGTATTCTCCATGTATTTTTTTGTTTTGTTTTGATTCTACAGGCTTGATCTACTTCTGAAAATTTCTCGGAGAGTTTTTTTTTTTTACATCCTCCTTTGGATTTTTCTTCGAGATCAATCTTGGTTTGTTGAGGTGAAGGGAAGGTTAAACGTCAACTCCCTCAAATGACTACATCCATTGGAGTACGACAGCTGGTGACAAAGTCCTAGTTTCTGTTGCATATGTCAGCTTAGAGATCCTTGCAAGTCTCAAGTCTGGTCAAGACCAGGACTTTATACCTACTAGTTCTTTTTTATGACTATCCCCTTCAAAGGGATACCTTCACCTTGAATTTAGAGTATACTCAATTTGTGCACAGGATTTTTTTTTTTCCTAATGAAGAGTTTTTCACATTCACTCATCAAACCTAGAAACTTCTACATATGAGGCAGAATTGTTCACCATTACACCATCAGAGTGGACTGGTTTTTAAGCGGACATGGAATTTTTCAAATCTCTGGCATCTACCGACAATATGTAATCTAGCCATCTTTTGTTTTGCTGGTAAGAGATGAGCCGATGGCAGTTACAAATTTTTTGATGTTACTCAGTTATGGATCTCTCCATACCTGCTACTTTGCAGAATGTAGCCTGACAAAGAGCTTTACCTGACTGGAGGATGGTCTAGAACTTTCCAAGCAATTTTTTACCTCAGGGGGCTATGATTGTTGACTTGTCTTTTTTAGTTGTGTTAGTGGGGACCGATGTCTGAAGTCTGCCATGAACAGTATGTTGGCCATGGCCCAAGAGTTGGGCAGGATGTTTGAAGGTTGGTGAGATTCAATCATGAGGTTTAGGTAAAGGTGGTTGCCAGCCCCGGAGCCAAGCTCAATACCCCTATCAGATTCAGAGATGTCCCTTTGATTTCCCTTGAGGTAATTTACATTCCTGCTTAGCCTTCCATGGCATTGTGTCAAAAACCGAGGCATCGGGGGCTGCACTGTGCAGTCAGTTGTTGTTGCTGTGTTGGCTTAGATTGACAGACGGAGAGGTCCCACTGAACAACTACTTAATGCATTGGCAGTTGAATGCAAGGCAGCTCTGTTGGTCTGAATCTAGAGGCCACAAACATAGTTGTAACAATGTTCCTGTGACTATTGGTTGTGATGTGGTTGGTATACACTGTTGATGATCGGCAATGTATCAAACATGGGAAGCCATTGGCTATCATATAGTTGGTCCTGTAGTGACTTTTTGGGATTTGTCCTTTTTTGCAGAGTTTGGACGATATGCATCCAGTGATTATATAGAACTTGGTCTCCACACATCCGTCAGTAAAGTTGAAATTTGGGGCTAATTGCTTCAGTTCATGTTGTTAGTCAAATGCTTAATTTGCCTAAAAACAAACTTTTAAAAATCCAGATTCTGCTGCATATGATAAAAGTTCCTGACCACTTGGTCAAGATTGTCAAAATTTGTTTCATCATCTCCAGGTGTGGTTTGTTCTGCAGGTAAGGAATCAACAATGTCAAAGAGACCGCCATTTCCAAATGTCAATAGCAGGGCGAGGGCTTTTGTTGACAAATATTTTTGACCACTTGAGCAACTAATTAGTATGAACAATATGGACGTAATTTTTGCCAAAAATCGACTTCTGAGAAATTTAGGAATCTTGCAAAAGACAGCTTATTATTCAATTTGATAAAATGTTCAATACTTATTTGTTAAAAGATTAATTTCTATGATTCCTAAACTATCTCTTATTATTTTGATGATTTATTTTAATATTTTCTTGCTTTCATTGATTTTTGTACTTTTAACAGATGAATCATCCAACACATTAATCATGTTCACTTTTTATAGGAATAACATTTTGATAGATTTTTATTGGCTAAATTTTAAATTTCTAAAAAATCTTTTTTACTGCCATCAAATGGCATCATGACTGATTCGTAGCTGTATATAGGGAATATAGATTGGATTTATAAGTCGAAACCTACGTAGTAATCGATAAAAACATGTTTGTTTGTTAAGACAAAAATTTGGGCTAATTCACTTTGAAGAAAAAAAACAAGAAATCGTGAACAGATTTCTAAAAAAATTCTATCACGATTTTAAAAAATCATGCATCGATATTTCACATCGGAAATTTTTGTTCAAAATTGTTCATGACTATTTTATATGCTGGATTTAGCAGTCTTGATGGCATTCAAATGATGGCCCTGGCCTGTTAATTGGTCCGTTTCCATTTTTCAATTCAACCATCCTTAGTGATCTCTCTGTAGATCTTCTTATGAATACTGCTCGACAAAAACTAAGGGATCAATTTTGGATAAATCTATATTGTGTGTCCCCCCCCCATATACTTGAACCTATTAAGGAGGTAATTTCCATAAAACAAAAAAATTAATTTGCTCTACTCATAAGGAGGAGTGTGTGTGCAAATTTTCAAGTTTCTAATATGAAGAGTTAGGGCTAAGCAAAGTCCAGGTACATAGAAACATGTTAATGTCTGTATACATGAATAACTTAATCCAAGCAACAGAGTTTAAACAACTCTGTTGTGGGTTGTGGTGATTCATATTTACATACTGGTCAAATTCTGTGAAACAGATATTTATAATCTAAAAGTGTCTAACTGTTCAAAGGTTTACTAAGTTTGTTGCTTCATTTGTGGTAAATGAGAATTTGCATAAATTCATACATTGCAAAAACATGCACTAAATAAATACTATAGATCTAAAAATCTAATTTTTTTGTTTCTTTGTGAACAAAAGATTTTCCTTGCTTATCTGTATATATATATATAAAAGTTTGATATCAGCGTCTGATTTAATTTTTCAAATAAAAACTGATTAATTTTCTTGTTTCTTTGAAAGTGATTACTTTCAGGATCCTCTGGCAAAGTTTGTAGATAAATGTATTGTTTTAAATTCATATTCATCTGCTGCAGATGTATTTACTGAATAACTGGCACAAAACAATGGAAATATTTCATATCATGACTTCCAAAATTATTTTCATTTGTCGAGGAAATACAATTTTGGTCATTCAGAAAAATCTTCTAGTTTGATGTTAAAAATTTATTCATTTCAATTAAAGTCCATGTGTTCATAAAATTACTGCTATTGGAGCATTTATTTATTTTTTTTTGCAAAATTTAGAAAGAGTCTTACAATAGATTTCTCGAGTTTTTACAAACATTCTGCCCTAAATTATGTAGTGGTATAAATCATGTAGGCAACACAAGGAAGAAATTGAATTCATAAAGAGAGAAAAACTACATGAAACAAGTTGTGTTTTGCTTATTCACTGCAAATCCATTCAGAGTTCAACTTGGATTTTTGTCAAAAGCAACACTGGATTGGGCTTCAAATGCAGAGAATTGTGTTCCATATTTTAGGTAGAATAAAAGTCAATTCCTACTTAACATTCACGTTTGCTGCTTCTGCTAATTTTACTTGCAGTTGTGCATTTTTCCTCCGTCTTATGATAAATGACTTCCTGTCAGTTACCTTTCAGAAATCCAATACTTCATACGACATTCAGAAAATACATGTTGATACATTTTATCTAGAAAAATTTAACAATCCTTTTCGTTTACTCTTCCATTGTAACAAAACTACTTTGCTAAGTGACTTCTTTGACAAAAAATAAAAAGGTGTCAGAGAAATTGAGTAATAACTATCCTTTTCTTAGTCTGAAGTTTTACTTTGCCATCCTTTTTCCAAGCAGGCAAGATAGCCATGGCTTCCAAACAATCAAAATTCATACTTTGACATCCCTTTTCTAGCAGGCAAGATAGCCATGGCTTCCATACAATCAAAATTCGTAATTTGCCATTCATCTCCCATCGGGGGAAATGGCAATGGCTTCCAAGCAATCAGAATTCATACTTTGCCATCTTCCTTCCAGGAGGTAGGATAGCCATGGCTTCCAAGCAATCAAAATTCATACTTTGCTATTCTTCATCCAGCAGCCAGGATAGCCATCTTCCATGCAATCAAAGTTTATAATTTGCTTATATCAAATTCAGAACTCCATTTTGATGGCTGATAGACCTGTCAAATCATTATCTTCAGCAAGCACACTCTCAGATCCAAATCTGGACAAATCATCTCATAATTTCAAGTTTCCGTTGTTGAAGCCACTGGAAAATTCTATATATGAGCTTTCCTTTGGAAAAACCTTTTTTAGAGGATGTTACATCCAAAGAATTCTTTCCAGATCAAATCAAAACATTCCTGAAATCTCTGATAAATAGATAAGATCTCAACTCTGGGGCAAGTGAGGTGTAAACAGTTTTTTTTTTCAGCCATTTGTTCAAAAAATTATTTTGCTTCCTTCTGTTCTACATCTTCAAAATACTGTTATGACTTGCCAACAATAATGTACTATTTCTAACAGCCTGGCTGTGAATTCCTTCCATCTCACTACAAAACATGATTGAAAACAAACACGCTGTAGTTCCAACTCCTTTGCTGCATCATTTTATCTTTTAGATTGTAAACCTGAGCTATGAAAAAATGTGTATAAAGCAGCAGCCTTTCCAACAAAACTTTCAACTTAACTAAGTGAAGATGCAACAAACTTCTAGGAAAGGTTTATCCCATATACTGCATGCTTAATTTTCAACAAAGGTTTGTTTGTTTCAGACAGCTCTTCCCCTTTGACTAAGTGACCAAAGTTCATTTTTATCACCTGTATTTTTATTTTCCCAGTCTGTAACAATCAACAGTGCACCATAAAACAGATTATCCCTGCTACAGGCAGACTGGAAAGCTTCTTTCCTTCTACAACTCAACTAGTTAAAACTCCAAATCCAAGAAAGAGAAGTTCACCATCATCATCAAATTCCAAACTTTCACCATGATGTGGTTATTATATATATGTGTTTCATCAACAAATACATCTGTGTGGAGGCTAAGGACCAAAGAATCCTCCATTGTTTTTATGAAATTTGGTTTATCAGTTCCGGTGATATAATGTAACAGAATTGAGCGTTATGTTTGATTAACATATTGCATATCTTCCTGTTATCTTCTAGGTGTAAAGTTTGGGGTGCATTCAGCTCCTTTACAAATTAATCTTTGTCCCTTTAAAAACGAGACATATCTTGAAAGTCATGACCATGCAATTAATGCTCCTCTTTTCGCACCATAAAATATGGTTACTGGCAACTTTTCTGAAAGGTTTTTCATTCTGTTTGAAAAGTGACTTGTGTATTGTGCCCTTTCCTTTCAATTGATCAGTGCATTTGCAAGGTTTCAATCAAGATACCTTTTTTCTACATAGTCTTTGTTAATTAGAATTAAAGTAATGATCAATTTATTTCAGTCAAATTTTACATCCTCCCTCGCTACAGATATTTGGTATCTTATCGCAATTCTCATAACTGAAACAGCATTTCTGTCTGCGTAACACATTACCTTCACTTTGAATTGTCTTCACCTATTGATTCTTGTTTTCCTTTTTCTTTTTTATTATTACTTCCATCTTGGTGATACAGTTTTGGGCTGATTTATAAAATCCCTGTTATAGGATTTTATAAGGTTAACTTAACAATTAAAATGATAGCATGCCCCTTCAAGTGACACTTTTTTTGCTTTGATTTTTACTCAGTCTGCTACCCAGGCACACTCATACTTTCTGATATATCAAGGACTTGCCACAAGTTCCACGCAAATATAGTTTTATTAATGTGTGACTGAATGGATCTGAACTGCAAGAAATACCAACTTTCTAATTAAAATACTATAATGAATATGGTTCTTATATATATACATGTACATATATAAATATATCAAGGTCATCAGTTAGTAGAATTGTTTCTAGATGGTTCTAATTAGAGAATGGGTGCCCACTGTATTAGTGGGCCCATGAGGACGTCAGTTTAAAAGTTGATGGAGGAAGGGAGATGTATAGAGAACATGCATGCCAAGTACAGGTGTGGATGCAGATATTTAATCGAGTAAAAAAGACGCATAACAAGTATTTAGATGTGAAAAATGAAAAATACATTTAATTCATAACATTTGTGACTAATGAAAAATGAAAATAAATATATGTAATGGAAACATTGATACATTACATTTGATCATGTTAAGAAAAGAAGAGGCCAGTTAAGTTTAGTTTAAATTGTGGCAAATAAAAACCACTTACATTTTTGTGGATGTTTCATGTTCTTCTTGAATCATTGTGACAACGAACAGTTACAAAATTAGTACGACTGACCTTCAAGTCACGACTTCTGGTCATTGCATCCTATAGAACTATTTAATCAAAAAGTAGTATTGGGTATTATTTTTTGTTTATAAATCATTGTTTCAAATTTCAGTCGATAAAATGATTGCCAGAAAGATTTGTGGAAATGACTAATACAAATATCAAGTCTTAATGTTGAAAAACTGTTTAGACTCCACAGATTGGTGAATATTCTTACTAAATACTTTATGGCTTCCAGTATATATTTATCTCATACTGTAAAGATAATGAATGTTTCTAACTTTGTCAGATTGTATCTACAGTAACTATTATTTACTTTTGATATGAGGGGGTTTATACCAAATGTATAACAAAAAAAAGATTAGTTTATATGAATATAATACTAATTTTGATAATATACAAAAAGAACCTTTAATCACTATTATTTATCACGACAAAAGTAACACATTTCTACAGTTTCTGTTTTTAATACAATCTAAGTACAAAACTACAAACATGTTTTTCATATTACTGCACTTATTTCTACAACTATTACTACACCAATTACCAATAATATTTTTTAAAAGAAGCAATTCTACTGCTTACTTTTATCAAGATGTATAAAAATGAACTTTCTTTGATCGTTTAAAAATTCATGAAGAAAACTCATTTTATCTTAGGAAAATGCAAAACAAAAGAATCGTACAAATGCTTGACATAGTCCAATATAAATTCTTTTTCAAAGAAGAAAATACAAAATTTTCGGATTTCTTGACAGGATTATCATAGTCTTCAAAGTGGGGGCATAAGATATTTTGCTTATATTTTTATGAGTTTGAAAAAAATCTTTAAAACTATTTGCTGCAGGCATCTTAAAACCTGATACAAATATGATGAGTAGAAATACAATTCTGTTAAATAGGGTAAAGAAAAATGAAAAGACACTAAACTACACAGGTTTTTGTAACAAAAAATTATTCTTGATCATCCCTAATTCTAATTGGCAGTGAAATATCAAAGAAGTTCTGCAATATGAATCTAGATTTCAGATATCTATATCTATCAAGAAACAATAAAATCTTCCTTAGTCTGAAGACTTTTCTTCTGAGAAACACATCAGAGAGGAACAAAGTATAGATAATTCAATTTAGATTAGATTATCTCCCTTGATAAGTAAGAGTAACTATGGAAGATCTTTGCTTCTTCATAATTTTTTCTTTTTATATTTTGACTGAAAAAGAAAGTGAAAATCTTTGAAAATCTTCTCCCATGCAGAGATAAAGTATTTTATTAATATTTTCTTATTGTATCTTAAGGGTAGTGGCAACAAAAACCCAAATTCACCGCATGCTTCCTCCTGAGGGGACACACACATACACCAACCTTTATCGAATGAAGTTGAGGGAGAATCATTGGCAAACTATAATTTTGTAGAAATCTTCCATCATATTCTGTAGAGAAAACTCATTCAACAAGACTTGGGGGAACCATCAGTCTGGATGGAGTAGGCAATGAAGTTGGGATTCCATGGGTGTGGTCTAAAAGATGTTGAAGACTGGAGGGTACACGACAGAAATGTTGTGAACAAAAAGATGAAAAAATTAGTCTGAACAAGCCATACACAATGATTCAATGTAGGTGTCATATACATGTTAATGAAAACGGATTAAAACATATTTTAGGAGAGAAATTTCAAGCAATCCTCCTAGTGACAAAACTTGAACTACTTTTTTAGTTAACAGACATTGGCATAAAACGTATTTCCTGGGAAAGCAAATATACAAAAACAATATTTTAGTTATATTAAAAAGTATGGTGAAGCAACCTGTCTCTTAAGAGACGACGCCAATAGAGTATGACGGCTGGTAATGAAGTCCCGGGTTTTGATATATGCTTCAGCTTGGTAACCCTCGAAAGCTTCAAATCTCAACCAGGACTTCATAACTACAAGTTTTTATGATTAACCCCATTGGTAGTTTTGAGGGATGACTTCAATGTTGTAATGAACAGCAAGATGGATTGTTGAGAGACAAGGATTTTGGATCCTCATGGTTTGGTGTGTAGCACACCAGCCCTGGAGATGTGTAGGAAGAAAGGTAGCTGTATGAAGAGAATGGAATGCGCGCTAAGTATGAAGTTGGATACGCATTAAAATGAAGAGGAATGAACACAAAGTATTATGGCCAGAGAAGAGACATATATTTAATATAAGAATGAAGAATGAAAATGAGGTACATTCATTTAAGGATAACATAGATACAATCGATATGTGAAGTGATGATAGGAGAAATAAAGAAGGAGAGATGGCAAAAGGTGGGAGCTTTCTTGACTTGATAGTACTGGCGTCAGTGTTGAAGCGGAGTTTGTCTGAACTGTTTGGATTCTGTATAGCTTGGATAGCTCCAAGATTATATGGAAAACAGGTCAAGTGTGCATGCCTTACTGCCAAGTAAGTGAGAGTTAACTTGGGGTTCAGTGTGTGAGCCATACTGCCGAGTAAGTGAATTGCCTTGGGGGCAATTCTCTGATGCGGATAGACTATTGACAGACAGACCATGAAAAACAGAGAACCTGGAGTTTTATCCATGTGTGTTTCCTGAAGTAAAGAAGTTTAGGAAAAAATATCATGACTATTGGATAGTGGAAAGACCTTGCCATTTCATTCACGAAAGTGTGAGGTGATACGCGTATGGAGCATGTGGTGAGGACACGGTGGCGTAGCCGCGTAGTTGTGCATAGATGTGAGGTTCGATACTGGTGAAGTGGAATGGGCTAAGTTAGTACAGAGATAAGTCACAGAGGAAGAATGGTTGAGATCGGATCGGCCAGTGGGTCGGCAAAATGACAACGATCTTAGGGAAATGGAAAGACAGAGAAAGAGAGTGGCCTGTTGCAAGCCGGAGCCAGAGGCATGACCAGCTAGAGATGCTGGCACCAATGATCATTGGACCATGTGTGTCCAGGAGTTTTATAGGGGTCAGAGCAGGAATAGACATTTTCGATATCTAGCTAAAAGAAGGGTTTCGTATTTAATTCCTAAATAAAAGGATAAATGGAGCTACAGTAGGATGCAACTTCACCGAAAGGATTCCTCAATCCTATACACAGCTTTGACTGATCTCAATTAGCTACTGAATGTACAGAGAAATTTGTAATAATGGAACGTTTTTCACACTCCTGGCTTATACCGGTTATCAAAACCAGATTTACAATGTGCTCACCATCACACTCTACGCAAACTTTTAGATACATGGCTCTGCAGTAAATTTTAGTCCAGCTCCTAAACAGAGTTTTATGATAGAGATTGTCAGAAATCAAAAACATTATTATAAAGATTGACTCCCCAAGAAAAACATCCACAGACACAGAGTGTTATCTTTATAGAAGCAAATATAAAGAATCGGGTCTGTATCATTCTTTGGAATTTGTTTTAACTGACCATGGATTTGAGGCACTTTCATTTTCCTAATTCCTCACATTACTGTTTGGCAAATACCCAAATCAAGGGCTTTCTTTAATGTAGGATTATATTTCCAGAACACAGGTTGATTTTTTTCATTTCCTATGAATAATGTGATGGGATTATTTTCATGAGACATTATTTGAACAATTTATGAAAGAAAAAAAAGCTTCCATTGTAAAATTTGAATTATAAGTTCTATTTATGTACATTAAGACTTAGTATTCAAAATAAAGATCAGGCATGGAGAATTTTGTGCTAAAATTCCCAGAGTGAGATCAATGCTTGATTTGAAAAGTGTGATAAAGAAATTTCAAAATTCATTCTCACTTCATTCATTGAATTTATAACAGTCAAAATCTATGTATGATTGATGAAAATCTGTTTTTTTTTTTGTTTGATCTGACAAAAATTTGGGCTAATTTACTTTCAGAAAAAATATTTGAAGACTTGACAAAAGATGTTATTTAAAACATTGAAGATTCCTGTTGAAACATGTTCATGCCTAGGATATAATGTTTGTGATACATATTTTGATTACTAAATCTAATCATACATGAATAGAACATAAGATTTTAATTTTGCAATATGAATACATGATTTTTTTTACATAAATCGTTGAAATAAGGTCTTGTAAAAAATAACACTATTGCACTCATCATAGGAGTGTTTTTATGATGGAACATCAAAGACAGCCCTCTAATCAACTCCCTCTGCTTTCCAGGGTACACACCAGACGGTAATGTGTTGACTAAAGGAAATTATAAGGCAGCCATATGAAATATGGCAAATCTGTTGTCAGTCAAAACCGATTCAGGAAAACAGATGCTACTGAAAGAGATATTTCTAAGATATCCTCCTGTACATTGATTTAGTTTACTTCATCAAAAGATGAAAAGGTTTCGTAGAATAAAAAGTGGTTTTCTAACTTTTTTCAAAATGTGTGCATCTGGAAACACATCCACAACCATCTTCAAAAGTATATTTATTAAAAGAGTATTTCACAAGTGGATTTTTAAAGCTAAACACACAAAAAATATTACAGAATAAAATATCTATGAGCAACATAGATTACAGCACAAGATTATGATTTATCAACTTCATTTTCATGAATAAAGAGTGACTTCAGCAGAAGATTACATCCACAAACAACTTAATAAACATTTATATGTATAAGTCTTTTCAACTTGTATACCACTGAAAATGAATGACCGCATTTAAAAAAAATTATGATTTCCCTGCAATGTGTCTGCTTTTATTTACAGCCTAGACTAATGTCTTCACAAAAAGAGATGCAAAGACTTCACAGGAGTATGATGTCCATTCAATGTCTGTCACAGGAATTGTTGATAAATTGAATCATCTGAAATTGATGATTTTCGATCAACAAATGATGAATGATCTTCAGTTGGTATGTTGCACTAAATTTGATTTCACTCTAGTCACACATTGCACAAAATAAGGTATTACTTCAGTGAATGATCGCATACGCTGCAGCAAATGTGATTTTTATGAAAATGAAGATTCACACACATTGCAAGAATATATCTCTCAGGTGTTCTGTATATGTTGTGCTAAATGAGATTTAAATAAGCAGATCCTCACACTTCATTAAAATGGTCCTGATGAATATCATTTCTCTCCATAGTGTGTTCTCATGTGTCAAATCAAAATTCAATTGAGCCACACACATCACAAAGATATGACTTCTATCAAATGTGTATTCGCATGTCTGATCAAACAACACAAGAATATGGTTTCTCTCCATTGTGTGTTCACATGCCGAGACAAATATGACACATGTGAAGAAAAATAGCCACACACTTCATTAAAGTATGGTTTCTCTAGAGGGTGGACCAGTTCTATGATTTTCAGGGGGTCCTCTCCAGACACCAATTTCATATTTTTTAAATGGGATGAAGGAGTGGTAGATATATTCATGAATTTTGAATTATGAAACGATATTGTCTCCCCAACCAAAAAATGAATCATCATCATTGTTCCACTTTTGTTACAATAGTACAACTGTGTATCTTAGCTGTGACCCTCCTTCCTGACCTGACTCTCTGGATGAAAGACGTTGACACGTGGCTGATTGGAGTTGTCAATTTCAAACATTAAATCATAAACTAACTGAAACTCCCTCTAACATTCTCATTCCAAATAAGCTTATCGAAAATGATAATAAATTTTACAAGATTATATTTTTGTGATGTTTGCAGGAACTTTAAAAAAGAAAATAATCCATCATTGTCAAGGGAGACAGAAAATCCAAAAAGGGGAGATAAAGGTGTGCCTCGTGAACAGATGATTGACAAGCATGAGCTGGCCAAGTTGAAGATGTGTGATAGAAAACAGATACACAAAATTGGCAAAGTTAGTCACTAATCGTCAATTTATTCTGTTCTAAAAAACTAAAACCTATCAACTTTTGTAAGAAATACCCACACACAATATAGTTTTCACTCTATTCAGACGTGACTTTTATGAAAAAGAAAAGCCATACACTTCACAAGAATATGGCTTCTCTTAAGTGTATTCAGTTATATTTGTTGAACATTGTCTTTTCTGGAATTAGCAATGCCACTTACTTTTGAAAGATATGGCTTGGTATGTGTTTGTTCAAAGATGAATTCACAAGTATATACTTTCTCTCCAGTGTGTTTGCATATTCCTTGACAAATGTGACTTGTGTCAAAAAGAATAGCCACATACTTCCTAAAAGTATGGTTTCCCTCCAATATATGTTTGCACGTCCATTTAATCTGGAATTTTCAGAAAACGAAGATCACATACTTTGCAAGGAATATGGCGTTCTTCCACTATGATCGCATGAGACTGAACTAACTCAAATTCACTGAAAAAGATTAACCACACAATTCATGATATGGTTTCCAGTGAGTGTTTGCATAGAAAAGTTCCAATGTAACTCTGAAATATGAGAGCCACACACTTACCAAGAATTAGACTTTCCTTCAGTATGTATTTCCATACGTTCATTCAAAATTGTCCTCCCAGGTAAATGAACGCCACTCACCTCATAAAAACATTGCTTCTCTATGCGATGTGTTCTAAGATGTTGCTTCAAATTTGATTTTTGTGAAAAGGAAGAGTTACACACTTCGCAAGTATATGGTTTCTCTCCAGTGTGTGTTCGCATATGCCCAAACAAATGTGACTTTTGTGAAAAAGAAGAGCCACAGACTTCACAAGAATATGGTTTCTCTCCAGTGTGAGTTCGCATATGTTGGTACAAATGTGGTTTCCGTGAGAATGCAGAGTCACACACTTCACAGGAATATGGTTTCTCTCCAGTATGTGTTTGCATGTGTTTTATTAAAGTAGAATTACTTGAGAAAGGAGAACAACACACTTCACAAGAATATGGCTTCTCTCCAGTGTGTGTTCGGACATGCACTGATAAATCTGAACTTTGTGAAAAAGAAAAACTACACACTTCACAAGAATATGGCTTTTCTCCAGTGTGTGTTCGCATATGTTGGTTCAAATGTGATTTTCGTGAAAAAGAAGAACCGCAAACTTCACAAGAATACGGCTTCTCTCCAGTGTGAGTTCGCATATGTTCATTCAAACTTGAATTTTGAGAAAAAGAAGAGCCACACACTTCACAAGAATATGGCTTCTCACCAGTATGCGTTCGCATATGTTGAATCAAATTTGAATTCCTTGAAAAAGTGGAACCACAGACTTTACAAGAATACGGCTTCTCTCCAGTGTGAGTTCGCATATGCCCTGACAAATGTGATTTGAGCGAAAAAGAAAAACCGCACACTTCACAAGAATATGGCTTCTCACCAGTATGCGTTCGCATATGTTGAATCAAATTAGAATTCTTTGAAAAAGAGGAACCACAAACTTCACAAGAATATGGTTTCTCTCCAGTATGTGTTCGCATATGCTCTGACAAATGTGATTTTCGTGAAAATGAAAAACCACACACTTTACATAAATATAGCTTCTCTCCGGTGTGTTTTTGCATATGTTCATTCAAAGTGGACTCCTGCAAGAAAGGAGACCCAAATACTTCACATAATGCATTTTGTTCAGGGTGAGTTTGAATATGTTTGTTCAAAGTTGGCATCCCTGGAAAATGAGTGCTACTCATTTCAGAAAATGGCTTTCCTCTGGTTAGCAGTTGCACATGAACATTCAAAACTGTCTTTTTTGAAAAAGAAGCACCACACACTTCACAAAAATAAAGTTTTCCTATAATATGAATATTCAGTTCCTTTTTTTAAATTTTGAACACTTAGATAAATTGCAACTACAAGTTTCCAGACAAATTTTTTTCTGAACCTTTTTTTCATTTCATTTTTTGGGGGGTCAGGAAAAAAACTGATGATGTATTCATGTTTACCAGATTATTTGTGTACATAAGAATTTTCAGGAAGAGGAAAATCTACACACTGCCAATGAATATGTCTTTCGAGTTTTTGCTTACATACATCACCACAAACTTGACTTCAGTGAAAAGGTCGTCACTCACTCCAAAGGAATGGTTTGCTTTGAGTGTGTTTTTTTACAAACTAGTTGCCTCTGACTTCATGAAAAAAGTCTATGATATCCATAAGAATATGATTTCTCTCCAGAAGGATTTTCTAATTTTTTTCAACTTGGATTTTTAGACAATACTTTTGTCACTGGTACTCCTGTAAAAGAAAAAAGATACAATAGATGAAAAAATGAATCAGATTATATTAAATTATTTTATACTTAGATAAGCTCAGTAACATCTTATTTTTTAAACATAAATTCCTTTTACTATCACATAGACAATGTTTCAAGGGATGGTCTTAGTCCAGTGAAAATGTAACTTGCTCTTACCAAAATTGCAACAAAAAAACTCAACAAATTTTGTATCTTAATGTTCTGAATAGAAGAAAAAAGTCAACAAACATTGTGTGCAGGGGAAATCCTGAAATTCAGATTGGCTGCCATCCACCATAGAGACAAAAATCAAGAACCAGCATAGTATTAAAGTGACATTCAGCAGGTGAATTGCTAAGAACTCAAGGCAGAGCTGAGTCAAGTTTGATGTTTTTTGGAAGAGTAATTCTCAAGGAAGCTGCAATTAATCAGCTGAGGAAACAGTCCAATGTTCACTGTTGAAATTAGAATGTGATTCAATTTCTTCAAAAGCTACTTTCATCCAAGTGAAATATTACCATTCATTTGAAGCTGATTTGACATTTTTAAAGTTTTGATTCTCACCAAAGGCTTATTCTTTATTTCTAATACACTGTTTATTCATTACTGAAGAATAATGGTCCAAGTGGAATTCGCATTAAAAAGTAACTAAATTACTGTTAAAGACTAGTTAAAATTGCTAAAAATTTCTCCATTTATTGCTTTGTGATGATGAGTCAATGAATTCCTAATTCGGGCTATCTTTGGTTTGACATGGCCAGAAGATAGTATGACTTTCTGGTTTTAAAAATGGCCAAAATTAGCTATGTTTTTGAATGATTGACTTTAAAATAGCAAAAATTGGTGAGTTTTCACTCCCAGATAACATTTAGCTGAAAATGTTTCTCTGTATACAGTACATTCATGAGAAAAAACGAAAAACAACCTCCCCCTAATAATTGTTCCAATAGATCATGATACATTCTCTGACAAATCATTAAGGAGCTGTAAACCACCCATACTGTCCACAGATTTTAATGAAGTTTGGCAGGTTGAGTGAGTTTTTGCTTAAGACTCCAAAAATGAAATCTTTCTTTGCAAAATTCCATTTCAGGGAGAGGCTATGACCTTCATGAATCTCATCATTTTGGTAGACTAATCTATGTTTACAAACTCATAAGCCTGATCATAATTAAGATGGAATCCTGGGGTTTGTACCATTGGACAGAGAAGATTCATCACTGCAATAGTACTTCAATGCAGTTTGTCCTAAAATGCCTTGGAAAAAAAGGCTTGGGATACTTTATGGCAAATCATAGTCAAGAACCTCTCCACAGGTACCCTCCCTCATATGTAACTATTACAGTTTTGTATTTTCGCTACTTATGGATGAGTAAGCAGGCAATCCATTTTTACTAATTCTCCTAATTTATACCTAAAAATGTAGTTGGAGGGCTGAGGTCAAACCTGACGGTACAAAAACCATTGAGGAACCTTCCGTTATGATTTTTTGGTGGGTAGTGTGAGCTTTTTCATAGGACAACTAATTTGGCATTCAATTTAGATGCCATATTAAAAAATTACCTTCCAGTGATTAGACAGTGGTAGAATTTTGATTTGTTATCAAGCACACCAGATGTTACAAAAAAACTTGTCTAAGAGAATAACGAACAAGTAATAGGCATCATAAGTACCTGGCAGCCATTTTTGAAATTATACACACCAGGGCGTAGAAAAATTAAACAGTAACATTTTTTTTCAAAGTATCTTTATAGAGGATCCACAAAAACCTTTCCTCAGGCTTTTTCCAGCCCTGACTGAATTTCATAATGACAATAACTTTTTAGGGGGAAATCCTAAGACAAATTGCATAAGAGTATTCTTGTAGTGATGAGTATACTCTATCCAATGTGGCAAATCTAAAGATTCATCTTCATTTAGATCAGAATTATGAATTATAAGGTAGTTCCTTAGATTGTTGAAATTTGAGAGGTTCATAGTCCCTCCTCCAATAGGGACACAGATTTCATTTTGTGCAAGAAACTACTTGACAAATCAATTCCAATTGAAATCTCAAAAAAGTGTGGTTACAAATTTAACCTTTATTATGATTTGTTAGAGAAGTCACCTTTTTTGACATTTTTTTTTGTAGTATCTGATGTGTTAACTAACATACAAAAAGTCTACCACAGTATCAACAATGGCAAGTTATGTTCCCAAGAACAACGCCAAATTAATTTGCTGCATTTCAGAAAAGAAAAAATACTTTATCTCTCAAAAATTGCAACAAAAAATTCATCTGCAGTTTTTAGTATTTGGTGTGTTTAATAAAATACCAAAATTTCAGCACTAAAAAAAAATTGTGACTTTGAAGATAGTGTCCAGGATGACCATCTAATCCTTTAAAATTCTCATTACTCATTCATTATTCATCGTACACAAGTAATTTGGGGTATCTAAGGGTCCAATTAGTATATTTAAATGATAGTGGGGTGATTATGATAATAAAAACAGTTGACAATTTCACATTTACAAGATAAAATTAAGGAATTTCTGACAAATACAGATTTCATATCATTGGCAAATCAGTTACTGGAGGGAAATCAAAAGAACACTATGAGAATAGTGTTGATTTTGTGACAATGAAGGAAATAACATCCAAGATACTGAGATCACTATTAAAATGAAAAGTTGCTCAAACTTGATCAACTGTTAGGACAATTGATGTACTCTGGGAACTCTCACTAATCTTCAAACAGGAAACCCAGGGTTGTGAGGGGTGAAGCATATCATTCATCAATTGTTTTCTTGACTTATCCTTGAATTGTACCATAGGGACGAGACATGCAGTCTGTCCACACTGAATTTTATCTGTGATCTTGCAATAAAACACCATGATTGACCATTATTACAATCAAGCAACCTTTATATTGAAAAGCTGCAAAGATCAACATGGACACACCATAGACTACCCATCTAGGAAGCATTGGGTACACATATATATATATATATATATATATATCAAAACATCAATGATGACAATTAGGAATACAAAACATACTTTTCCCAACTGATACTAGATCATACATAATATGGAACTGCACAAAAATTACCCAAAAACCTTGATTAATACTAGAAATAGACTCAACACCAACTCAACTGGTAACCAAATAGTCCAACACTGTGCTACTATCCAGCTCCCATGACAACCAATTCTTACGAATGTTCATACCCTCTGACTAACATAACCAATATACCTACAACTGCTGCTGCTTCCAACAAAATATCTGACCAAACCACCAGAGATTTCTGCACAGACATAATACAGTCCAGGCTCACCACAATGACCTCCTAAAAATCCTCATTCTTCATTTCTATTTTTGCATATATACATAGATGTATCCTCACACATATATGTACTTAATTATACATACATACATAAATATATATAGATATACACACATATATATGTATACATATATATATATATATATATATTACTATATATGCACATATGTATATACACATGAATATATATATATACATGTACAAATATAAATATATACATATACACACATACATACACATATATAAATATACACATATATACATACACATATAAACATAAAATATGCATGCGTATATATACATGTATAAATGTATATACACATATATATACGTATATACATACATACAAATATATATAAATACATACAAATATACATACAAGTATACATAAATATACAAATATACATATATATATGTATACATATATATGCATATACATATGAACATATATATATGTCATATACATATATACATATATATATATATATATGCATATACATATAAACATATATGTATACATATATATGCATGTACATATGAACATATATATATGTCATATACATATAAACATATATACATATAAACATATATACATATACATATGCATATACATATAAACATATACATATATATATATGCATATACATATAAACATATATATATATACATATACATATAAACATATATATATATGCATATACATATAAACATACATATATATATATGCATATACATATAAACATACATATATATATATATGCATATACATATAAACATACATATATATATATATATATATACAAATACATATACATACACATATGCACATATATACATATACATACATATATATATGCACATATATATATACATTTATACATATACATGTATCTATTCAATATCTATACATATATCTCTTCATATACAAATCCATATATCCATTGATATACATATACGTATATCTACTCAAAAATACACATAATTATTCATAAATATACATACATCTATTCATATACATTTAACTATTCATATAAATACATATACATCTATCCATACATATGCACACACACACATATATATATATATATATATATATATATATATATATATATATACTCACATGTTGATGAACATATTTGTACTCATATGCACATATATACTTATACAGATATATATTCATATATACATACACACACATATATACATATATATACATATAAACATATATATATGCACTCATATGTATATACATTCACATATTTACATACACACGTATATACATTTGCAAACATATATACACATATATACATATACACACATACATATAAAAAGATTAACATGCAAACATATATACATATACACTCAAATATTCGCATATATATACATATATACACATATATATATACATATACACTCATATATGTATCATATTAATAATATTTGAAGAAGTCTTTTTTTTAATAGATTTTTAACAACCGATTTTTTTCTAGAAATTCTGTCATCGATAATGGTGGCACACTGTTGACTTTTTTTTTTATCTGTACATAGGAAAAAATCTATAAATCATAAATGAAAATGTTTTTTTCTCTTCGTATAGACAAAATTGTGTACAAATTAATTTCTAGAAAAATATGAAAGAAAATCGAGAACACAATTTTGATCAAGTTTTCATTATCCAGTGAATAATTTCCGTTCATATCTGAACACTCACCCACAAATTCTATCCACTTACTAAGTTGCTGTTTGGTTTACATGTGATAGTTTGGGTATAAGGAAGATAAAACCTCGTAGTTATTTTTCATGAAAATACTTTTAAAAATTGATGATTAGATAAAAGTTGATGATGAAAGATGGAATATTATTAGATACTGAAAAATTCATCGTCATTATCAATGAATAATCTTTCTGCAATTTAATTAGAACAAAGAAGTTGAGTAACCGTTACTTACTTACTTCGTCTGGTTTGTTTTCTTCACGAAATATCAACATTAGAAGAAAGATTTTGAAAAAAAAAACACTAAATTTTTAAATAGACTTTATCTTTATGGATAAAATTTTTTTTGAAACAAATTTGACTCTAGATGGGGTTCATGACAATAAAGTCCCATAAAACCACGGCTTTCAATTCGAAGACGAAAATATCTTTCGAGGAGCGAGGACCAAGGGAGATAATTGAAAGAAACAAACGAACCTTCATTTTTAATTCTTGAGAATTCGAGTATTGATTTTTGATCTTCTAAAAGGGAGCTAAAAATAAATTACCACAACATTTTTGTCCACCACCCTCCCGTTCAGAAGAACAGAATTTCATCAAAAGACTTACTTGATTTGACTGAATTATGAAATATCTTCAATTTACCATGAATTAACATATAATTACATGGTGACTTGGACATGAATTCAGTTTTACTGAATATTCAAATATGCTAAAAACAAAAGGTTAGATAGATTGAAAAGGAGCTAAATTAGGAGTTGAGAGCTAGATGCAGACTTATAGGAGCTGAATTATATTTAGCAATCCAGCAATGAGCAAGGGAGATCATTAACAAAGGAATCTACTCATATTTTTTCTTCAAATACAAGAAATGCACAACATTTTGAAAAATTGAAAATTTACAAAAACATGAAGGACACAGGCAGTTCTTTATAAAGTTAACTTACTTCCATCAATCCTGTATTAGAAGTCCTCCATGTTGTATGTTGTCACCTTCACTGCCAAGTCTAATTGTCAAAGTTAGAATTCTAGTCGTCATAGGGTACCCTTTGACAACTAGAATTCTACCTTTGACGGTCAGACTTACTCATTACAGTTGTGTGATTTGCAGAGTTTGTTCAAGTTTTATTCCTGTGTAACTGCACACTACTTATTTTTAAGTTAATAGACAAATGAAATAACATTCTCCTGTAGAAGAAATTATTAAATGCATTTGACTGGCTCTTTGCATTGCAGTCTTCTAATAGTTCAAATGTTAATAGATAAGCAAAATGTAATTTTCATTTGAGAGAAATTTCAAAATGTATTGGCCAGCCTTCTTATATTGCAGTCTTTAGAAGAATGTGTAGTTTCAGTTTTTAAATATTTGTTCCAAGTTTTATAAATTAGTTATTTGAATAAACTGAGTTGTGAAAAAAAATCCAATCTCTCTGGTTAAAATCCCATGAAAACTATAGTGTTTTTACAAAGGGGTTCATTAAGTTTTCAGCAGAGGCCAAAGGTCATTTTGAGATTCAATGTTATCAGGCAAAAGTTAGCATTTATCAAGGAAAATTATGAAAATACAGATCAGTAGTTCTTAACCCAGGTGGGGTAGGGGAATAGCATCCAAGGACAGAATTCTTGGAACATTTATTTGCATTTTATTGTTATGAACATAATTTTTTTTTTCACCACATTTCAAATAATCATTTGGTTGAAGATATGAGTGAGGGTGTGGATGCTAGGTCACTGATATAGATATATACATACATATATTATTGCACATTAAACATAACTTCTAAAAATGCATTTAATCTTTTCAAAAATTTTCTCCATCAAAGGAAAGGTACCGAATATTTTTGAATACAAGTCAATCGTGAAAATAAGTTGATTTCTGTCAAAACCAACACTTGATCAGGTTTTAAAGATGAGAAATACCATATTTTTGGTAAAACTAAGCTCAATCCCAGCACAGCATTCACAACTGCTTATTCTACTAATCGTGCTGTTCATACCAAGTCTCATGTTAAGGAGACAAAAGATCAATCCCAGTTTACCATTCACATCTGCTAATTCTACTTGTAGCTGAGGGTTATTCTTCTATCTTATAATAAAGAGAGAGGAACTTCAAGGAATTGGTTGTTTTTTACTTATCCAATGCAGATCAATTCAGGTGTTAACTTTGATTTCTGTCAGAAGCAAAACCAGATTAGGCTTCAAATACAGAGAATTGTGTGTCATATCTGCGGTAGAATAAAGATCCATCGCTTCTAACCATTCACTTTTTCTGCTTCTGCTGATTCTGCTTGTAGTTGAGGGTTATTCCTTTATCTAATAATATATGTCTTTCTGACAGTTCGACCTTTCAGAATTTCAGTACTTCATGCCACATTTAGAAAATGCATGTTGATACAATGTATCCAGAAGACCATTACAGATCTTTTTGAATATTGTTCCACATTCCATTGTGACAGTGCTGCTTTACTAGTTGATATATTTAAAAAAACTGTAACAGACCAAAAGGTAATAATGTCCTCTTTTTATTCTGAAATTTCACGTAGCCATTCTTTTTCTAACAGGCAGGATAGATTTGACTTCCCAGCTAACAAAATCCATTTGCAAAATGCAGCGGACATTGTCTTCACTCAAGAATAAGCCACAAAAAAAAGTAATTATAACTGATAAATCAATACGAGAAACAACTATCCATACCATACAACAGCATAACAGTGATGGAAGATAACCTTTTGGGGGATGTACTGATGGAACTTATTCAATATCATCAAAATGCTTTAATTGATATGCCACATTCATTTACATAAGTTCAAGTTTTATCAAAGAGGTCATTACAGAAAAGTCAAATATTTTAACTAAAATGGATGAAGAAGGGAATAATTCAAGACTTGATATCAATTTGGAACATACAAGATTTGTCAAACAAACAAGATTCTACATCAGTTGCTTCAAAGTTTTAATTTCATGAGTTCCATAGCAGCAATGGCACCTCATAAAAATGTAAAGAGGATCATTTTTAACTCATCCTCAATTGTGAAGGTGAAGCAATTATTAATCACTGCTATCCACAACACTGGTTAATTGGATTCAAGTTATTCATGTCTTCTGACATTTATATGTACCTATGTATCCAGACTTTGCACAATTTTGACCATTCAGGGTTGAAACTTGAAAAGTTGCAAATGCATTCACCTCAAAGAGGAGAGAAAATGGTGTTTTGTTCCTTGAATTCAATTTCTTCAATTTTCTACGCAATTTTCTGCTGAAAAAGTTCTTTAGTTTGTATCCTTGCTTTTTCTTTGAAAATGTGTTTATTTCAACACCCAGCAATTCCTTGTTTGTTGAGAATCCAAATTCCCAATGATCTCATGTCTCTGCAGTTCTCCCATGATCTGCCTGGATCTTCTCAATCATTTCCCTCGGAACTTCCAGTTTTTGTTGCCGGTCCATGATTCTATCTAAATGTTATGCAAACATGGATGAGATTAATATACAAAAATCCTCTTACTCCTCAGTGAAGTACCTTACTTTATCTGCCCTCTTCCTTCTCACCCTTTTAATAAACTATATAAACATCATTTCAACCCTCTCTTGATATTAAACTTTTTCTTCACTCTCTTCCTACCCTTTTACTAAACTAACAAACTACACTTTTTCCCTTGCCTCTCCTTAACCTTTTAGTAAACTACCTAAATATATTTTTCTCTTTTTTTTAGTAAATAAAATAAAGAACGTCTTGATTAATTCATAGCACTAAATTAGGAAATATCTAAAAAATAAACCAATCGATGTTTTAAATCACATAATCTCTATCTTCATTCTGTGAATCAAGTGAAAGAGAAAATAGCAAAATAAAAAATGCTACTTGCTGTGGCATTTGTTAACTGCAAATAAACCTCTGATTCTGAGGAAATCCCCAAAATCATCAATGTAATCATACATTGAGTAGTCCCCATATAGACAGGGCCCTTCCAGCTAATAAAATAAGGAGTAAGACAATGTGACACTAGCTCATCCAAACTCTTCACAGCCTTCCTGAAAGGATCTTCAGAAAATTGAACAAATAAAGGAATCAGAATTGATGAAAACTTAAGTAACGTAAGAATTGTTGATAACATTGTCGTTTTTGCTGAGAACTTTGACAAACACCAGATACTGTTCAACAAACTGATCAAAGAAAGTGAGAAAGTAGGTCTCAACATAAACTTAAGTAAAACCAATATCATGTACAACAAATGTTTTGAAAAGAAAAAGATACAATAATCAAATGGCTCGAAGACTTGAAAACTTCCAGTAGATATTTGTGCCAAGATGTCCATGATCAAGAGTTCTGGCAGATTTGGGGAAAAGTTCATGTCCAACCTAAAATGTTGAGAGGCTGATGATAACAATAATAATGTTGATGATATAGCATCATTTAGCTATTTCCATGAAGTGAGCAATCAATTTTGCTCCAATGTTATAATCATTGAGCAATTCCCATACAGCAAGAGAGCACCTTTTTCAGTTCATTTTAACTATTTTGAATATTCCTTAACAGTAATACTTCATCATCCAAAGATCAATGTTATAACCATTGGGATATTCCAATGCAAAAAGACCTCATTATTTAAAGTCAAATGTTGAAACCATTAAGATATTCCCACGCAGTAAATGTAAAACATTTTCAGCCCAATATTGTTAGCATTGAATAATTTGCATGCAGTAAGACCTCATCATTTCAAACCCAATGTTATAATCCTTGACCTGTTCACATTGAGTCAAACTTTATTAAATTCAGTCCAATGATATAACTATTTGAACCATTCCACTACTCTCATGTAATTAGACATCATCATTTTCCAATCATGTCTTATCATTTTGTTTAAAATGTTATCTACTTTGGAGAGAAACAGGGCAGAAAGAGAATTCAGGTAGTTTGCAATCCCGCTTGTTTTAGAAAATTTCGACATTTTAGTGATCAACAATCATTCAAAATGGCTAATGTACCTTATCCATTGATTACCTTTCTCCAATTTTTTAATTCATCACCCTCAACACTGCACACAATAAAGACATTGGTCATGTGCAGGTTCAATTGAGTAATTAACCAGACCTAATTTTTTTAAAATCCATACTCATACTATTTTCATCAAGGTCATTTAATTCAAGCTCTATTTACCAGATGAAAAGAAGCATATGGATGGTGATGATTTGTAATTCCCCTCGAAATTCTAGTATTCTATATTTTTATTCATTCTATCTCTCTTTCTCTACAGTGAAAACAATTATTAACACAAATAGGCAAGAACATTAAAATCAAAATGTGAACAGAAATCATGATGTTTATGAAACAGATTTTAAATTATCTATTATATTTTGAAGAAAAGAAAAATCAAATTTAGTTTGATGAAGCCACCTGAATATGTATGAGTGTTTAAAAGCAGCCATCAGCAGATCAGAGCTTATTTGGTGTTTTACTAAGAGTTCCACCTGCTCTCTTCTCTCTGAGTATTTATTGAATTGCTATAGACGTAATGTTGCAGAACTCAGCATCCTTTGAAAGAAAATCTGAATCTTGTGGAAATACAGATCTACACAATTAAAAATAATGTTCATCACAAAAGTAGCTTCACGAGCAGATTTTATTCACTGAATACAATGAAATCCTTTCTATAATCAGAGTATGTCCAAGTGTTATTTCATTGGTTTAACAGGAAATGAATATGGCTTAGCCCTAATGTGAGTCCTGATGATTTTAGAAGTTGAATTATGTAAAAGTTTACAGTCACAAACATATTCAGAGCATTTTCAATCTATATGGTATGTTGTCTTCTTGGAGTGTACTTCTTAGATAAATATTAAAAAATTAAAATTTAAGCTTCACAAAACACTTCGTTAACTTTGAGATTAATAGTCCAGGCAATTCCAGCAGAATTTAGTAGAAATTGCTCACCAAGTGATGAAAGCAGAAAGCTTTGCAGAGTGATATTTCAGGGTGTATTGAATGATTCCATTTATGGAGACATTCTGAAACTGACTTAGCAATGGTCACAAGGCAAAATGACTATCTCTTAATGAATCACAACTTCCTGAAAATTCGATCACTATTTCTTCATCTCCTGGTCTACCTTTCCACAAATTTTCATCAAAATTCATTGAGAACTTTTGGAAATATCATTTAGAGAGACAGGAGAATAACAGAAATGTTCAAAATATTTTTAAAAAAAATCTTTCTCAATCAAAAACAAATATCTGGATCTGTTCCCAAATGAAGTTATTACTTCCTTACAGTGTGCCTGGCTCTCCCACAGATATGGATAGAGATTTTTTGACGATACTGTATGGATAAGAACGAATGAATACTTGAATATATTCCCAACAAAACACAAAGTCCTGGATCCACCCCAAAATTTGATTACTCTTTTATCTTGTGGCTTAAACCTTTCACAAAATGTAAGTGGAATCTATTGAGTACTTTCAGAGATACCTTGTCAACCCTGTGAGCAAATATAGAAATTTGTTAAACTGACCATCACAGTCAATAATTGGACAACCATAACATCAAATTTCAAGTCATGTGAAAAATTCCATCAAAGAATATGATCAGAATAAATTCCATTTATGCTATTAATAGTGTCGTCTGCTGGAGAAAATCTAAAATAAAGTAACAAAACACCTAGATGTTATCAGAATAATGCCCCAAAAAGTTTTTTTTTCCAAAAATCACGTAAAAAAATTTGTAGAAGGGATTTAGTGAAGTTTTCAAACCAATTTTCAGGTCTGTAGACGAAACAGTATGTCCAGGAGTGCTGAATTACAAAAGCCTGACAGAATAAGGCCAAGAAATTTGTTTTTGATCGAGAGATATTTCCTCCGTTTGAAAATTCTATACAATTTTGTATTTCCCGATGCTTATCTACATAAGTATATAAGTTCTTGAAGAATTTCAATAAATTCTGTGGAAGGGCAAGTTACGTTGTAAGAAATTACTCAAGATTTGGGGCAGATCAAGGATTTTCTTTTTGATTGAGAGGTATGTTTTTTCATAAATTTCTCTTGTCTCTCAACATACTATCATGTTATAAATGAATTGTAAAGTATTCTTGTTGAAAGAGAAGGCACACGTCAAAGAAAAAGTTATCAAATTTTTTAGTGGATCCAAGACTTTGTTCTTTGATGTGTTTCTAAAATTGGTCCACACATTAACAGAAATAAAATTTCTTTTAGCATGTAACTCTGATTTGTTTTTAAAATGGGAAGACAACCTGTACACTTCATAACAATGCAATTGCTCTCTGGAGTGTGTTAAAAAATGATCTTTTAAAGACAAACTCCAGGAGAATGCTGTTCCAAACACTCCTCAGAAATAGGGATTCTGCCCTTTGTGTGTTCAGCTGTATATTAAAACAGAACTTCTATTGAAAAACAAAATCACAAACCTCATTAAAAAATTATCTATCTCCAGTGTGTGTTCGCAAATGTTTACATGTTTGAATCACATGAAAATTCAAATCCACATACTTTGTATGATTAAGGTCAGTCTTAATTGTATACTATTATAGGAGATATGTAAAACATTCAATAACACGTTCCACACATATGGCAAAAGTAAGTTTTTCTCCAGTGTGTGTGTGTGTGTCTACCTTCAGAGCTGAACTATCCAACATTGCTGATTTACAGACTTGACATGAGAAAGGTTACTCTCTCGTGTGTGTTTGCATGTGTTTCTTCACATCTGAACTCTGTGAAAATGCTGATCCACACACTTGGCAAGAGAAGGGTTTCTCCCCAGTGTGTGTTCGCATATGTGTCTTCAAATTGGAACTCAGTGAAAATGATGATCCGCACACTTTGCAACAGAATGGTTTCTCTCCAGTGTGTGTTCGCACATGGTTCTTCAAATTTGAACTGTTTGAAAATGCTGATACACACACTTGACAAGTGAAGGGTTTCTCACCAGTGTGTGTTCTCATGTGTGTTTTCAAATTGGAATTCTCAGAAAAAGCAGATCCACACACTTGACACGTGTACGGTTTTTCTCCAGTGTGTGTTCTCATGTGTTTTTTCAAACTAGAATTCTCCGAGAATGCTGACTCACACACTTGACAAGAGTAGGGTTTCTCACCAGTATGTGTTCTCATGTGTTTTTTTAAACTAGAGTTCTCTGAAAATGAAGATCCACAGACTTGACAAGAGAAAGGTTTCTCTCCAGTGTGTATTCGCATGTGTATCTTCAGAACTGAACTCTGTGAAAATGCTGACCCACACACGTGACAAGAAAAGGGTTTCTCTCCAGTGTGAGTTCGTACATGTCTCTTTAAAGTTGAATTGGCTGAAAATGCTGAGCCACACACTCGACAAGAGAAAGGTTTCTCTCCAGTATGAGTTTGCATGTGCTTCTTCAAATCCAAATTCCAAAGGCATGCAGACCCATGAGAGGAAGGTTGCTTTCTAGTATGTGTTCGCATGTGTTTTTTCAAACTGGAATTAGCTGAAAATGTCGATCCACACAATTCACAAGAGCAAAGTTTTTCTTCAGTGTGTCTTTGCATCCTTTATCCAAATCTGAACTGTTCAATTATGTTGACTCACACACTTTGCTCAGAAAAGTTCACCATCCAGTGTATTTGCATGTGTACTTTCATATACAGATTCACTGACTTTGCAAGGATAAGGCTTTTTACTTGGTTGCAAGAGATTTTTCAGATTTGTACTATGAGATACTGATCACAATTGACATGCATCAGTTTTCTTCTCAGTGTCTCTTGGCATTTGTATCCTCAAAATTGAAGCATATTGAAATGTGATCTGCAAACTGCACAAGAGTAGCATTATTATGCAATTCGTGTGTATGCAGATATTTTGAAATGTGAATATGCAGTGTCCTGCGTCTGCCAAGAATATATGTGAATGCTTTTTCAAAAAATGGTTCCTTTCTTTATTCTTACCAAAATCAAATGGATCATTACAGTTCATAGCCATCAAATTTTCATCGCAATGTCTGTGAATGAAGAAGAGGTATTATGAAAGAAAATACTAAACTCATGCATAATTCACAATGATAAATAATAATGAACCAGACACTCCATTAACCATCAGGAAATAATGAGAAAAATTGCAACCATCTTCACAACTAAACTAGTGTAATTTTACCAAACCATTTATGATTTTGAATACAGAAATGAAATGAGAATATCTCATCTTTTAACATTTATTAAAGGTCTAACAGATTTATTAGAAATGTATTTATTCAGTTGAATTTAAATTAGATGTTGATTTCTTCCATGAGTTTCTGTGTACATAATCAGAGAGATATTTGATGATTATTTTGCTAAAAAAAAAAAAAACATATACAACATGGAAAAACTAGAAATAAAGGAAATATATTCCCATTAAAACAGAGAATATTTTGTCTTATTTCATACAAAAGCAACCATAACTGCATGAAAGTATTTAGGAAACAATAGTCTGAGAGTCTACCATACACTTCCTCCATAGAGTTTTTTCTGATAGGTACATGTCTGTAGATTGTAGCTTGGATATTTACTCAAAAATATTTTTGGATGAACTATGATTTTAGGGAATAATTTCAGGGAAAACTATTATCTCAAAAATTGAGGATTTAGAAATACTGATAATTTGGAAATGTTTCTTTAGACACAAAAATTGTTCTACAATCAGAGGCAGAGCTAGAATTATAGGGGGCTTGGGTCCTTATAAGCATCTCGAACATTTATCGCAGGATCTCCCCAACCTAAGATTGTAGACCACTGAGAGTTCATGAAGTTAATAATGGGGCTCCATTGACAGCCTCTTAAAAGCCTGGGGTCAGTGAGCTTGTTTTAAAGATAGATACTAAAAAATATCTCAGGATGAACTATGATTCTTGTGAGGGTAATTTCGAGAGGTCTGCCCACAGAGCCCCACCAATACATTTGTAGATTATCAGAATCAGCTACCCCAAGGTTCAGAACCACAACCGGTTGAAAGGAACCAAGTCCTCCAGGCCCTAATTCTTCAGTTCTGCCCCTTATTGAGGTGAAATTTTTGGTTTAAATTAACATTTCCAAATATTTAGTATTTTCAATTAGTCAATTTTCAATAGAGCAGTACCTCGTAAAATCAATTTATCTGGAAATATTTTTGAGTAATTACCTAAATCATAAACTACAAACATGTACCTATGAAGGAAACATTTGACTGGTCTGCCTAGATGACAAGTTCACAGATTCTAGGCATTTGGAAAGCTTGTCTGTTGAGCCTCATTAATGACTTTTGTGACATCTCAGGTGTCTGTAGCCCCCATGTTGGGAAATACTGCATGAAATTTTGGAGGGAGGTGTTTACAAGGATCCAAGCCTACCAGGTCTAATATCATCACCTCTACCCCTGATTGTAGTACAATTTTGTATCAAAAGAAACATTTCCAAGTAATCAGTGTTTTTAATTCCTTGAATTTTGGAAACATCAATAGCCTTAGTTCATCACCAAATATGTTCAAGTAACTAATCAAACCATAAACTACCAACATGTACCTATCAGAAGAAGTATAAGGTAGAGGATACCTGGGGTGGGCACACTAGGATCCTTGGGTTCCAAACGTACAAATGTTGAGAAAAGTTGGTATAATGTTATATGCGTTCAAGTAGAGGAAAGGAAGAAGGAAAAAAGAAAAAATATCATTTCTGTTTTGTAGTAAATTGCTTTGTCTCAAAGTATCAGAAAGGGAGAAGAAATCTTATATTTGAACGACAAACAAATCTTTCACTTGAAAACTAATCCACCATTTTACAGTACCTTTAGATTTCTTCATAAAAAGAATTCATACAAAATGTTCAGATAATTAAAAATAGAAACAAGGAAAATACCTAAATTTATTTTAATGTAAATCCAATTTTAACTCTGATTCACAAATTCAAGCTAAAAGAAAGTGAAATGCCTTTTTTTCCATTCTTTGCGGCATTCATATATTTGCACACTTCTCTTGCCTGTTATCTCACATTTACTGGCCTCATCTGGAACAGAATTTGGAATTGTTGAGATTCTATTGGTTGTTTGGAGCCATCAGGCTCAAGTAATTAGCATAGGAATTTTTTTCCCTCTAGAGAAGCTTCAGTTTTTCATACAATGATGACAAGAACTTTACTTTACAAGAAAGCTATCAAGTGCAACATACAGTCAGTCTACTTCCAGTGTTTATCTACCTAGTGAGGAGTGCCTGGCTATGAACCCAGGTGTCAGGATAGTCGGTATTCATACATTGTATATCTATATTTGCATAGGAGATAGTATTGGGTATGAATTAAATGAATCAAATTATCAAAGTAAACAACTTGTTTCTAGCAGACGTCAGATCAGATTCTAACTTTCCATGACAAATAGAGCACTGAAGAAGAAAATTCAACCCTTAGAAAGAATGCACAGTTAGGAAGAGTCACAGAACAGAAGTTTTACTATTTCATCATTTGACAATGGAAATACATTTTATTTCAACATTGACAATTGTCAGAGGCTACATAACACTGGAAATACTAAATTCTAATCTTCCAGTGCTTGAGCATTGGAATTAAGAATATTTTGGGACCCACAAGATGCCAGAGAACACCCACTGAATCCCCTAGCAGGACCCAAATTGATGATAAATGAAAAAAAAAATTTTGAACTGATGATAAAAGATAAATAACTCTCACAGACTTTTTGATGCTCTTTTAAGAATGCACAGCAAAACATGAATATCCATGTTTCATATTATCAAGGAGGTCAGTTATGAGACAAATAAATCGAAAAATAATCTGATCATTATCATGTCATTGGAATAAATTGGAATTTTTTTTTTCCAAACTTTTTCCATAATTGAATCATCATGACTAATTCTTTGATTAATTTTATTTTGATTAATATGTTTTTTTTCATTCCAAAGAATTATAAATAATGTCGTTTTGACAGAAGTTCCGGTGAGCAAAGATTGCCTCATCACAACACATGCAAATGGTAAACCGAGACACCTCGACCTGTTTAGCCCTTGTACTAACTCTTCCATGGTGAAATAATGAAAACATCTTTTGATCTGTTTTGCATGCTTAGGTTACACTCCTGTCTCCAGACTATTTTGCTACGTCACACAATGGAATCAATATTTCATAAGTAAAATAATTGATTTGACTTACAGAATTTCACAACAGATTGCATTGAAATTTAATATCTTAAGCATTATAATAAACTCATATAAGAAATTTGGGATCTGAAAATTTTGAGTACACCGACTTCGAATCTTATTGCTCCATTTCAGGGATTCTAATTCAGGTGTTATGTGATCAATATTTAGAGTCAAGTACCTGCTGCTGGGAAGCTTGGATGTTGATAAGCCCAACAGAATCGGTCCATAAATATCGACGCCAATCTTTACTTGACTTGTTGGCTGTATGGATCTGCTGACCAATAACTATGGAACTTCGATTCTCTTTCGTTAAACACAAAGATCACTACGATACAATTGATAGATTTCAAGTTACAGATATTTTAATCGACACATATCGCTTCGCCAACTTGTCCGTTAATGGTCAATTGAGAATATTATCAAAAATTGAATAATTCGCCGTCATTTTTCATGAAAATCTTTCTGTAAATTTGGATTTAAAACAAAGAAATTAGGCGAACGTTACTTACTCGTCTGATTTGTTTTCCTCCACGCAATACCATCATTAGAAATAAGATTGAAACTCTAATAATTGAAAAACCTCCAACTTGATGAATTGAATTTTCTTCAAAAACAAATTTCAATTTTCGGATTTTTTTTTTTGAGAAAAATGTCCCACGAAAACATCAGCTAACTATTGAAAGAGGAAAATATCTTCCTAAGAGCAACAATGAAGGGAGGTAATTCATGAAACAACAAGGAATCTGTATTTTTAATTCCTAGAGAACTAGTTCATAGATTTTAGGTCTTCAAAAAAGGAGATAATTACAGGCGCCCTAGATACGCTGGGATTCGTTATAACGCTGTTAAAAAAATGGTAGATATTCTCACGGTCAAGTCAAGGATCCAAACATTTTCGCTATTATAATCGCCCAGAAAACCAAAATAAACGGAATTTCATTGAAAGACTTTCTTAATTCTAATGAAAGATAAAATTTCTGCAATTTACAATGAATTAACATATACTTGTGGGGTGTATTAGATATCATTTCACTTTTACTGGATTATTTCATAAATGAGAAAATATGCTAAAAAGCGTTGGATAAATTGAAAAGGAGCTAAATTAAGAGTTATGTGCACACTTAGAAGCTAAATACACCCCAAAAGGAGCTAATTTGGCAACCCTTTGACGATCAAGGGAGATAACCGATAAAGAACGACAGGAATTTTTATTAGAAACCATCAACTAAAACTGTCATGAAAAATGTCAACGTGGATTTTTCCAGTTTTCGAGTGGGTCTTGCTGGCTTTATATGTATGTATCATGTATACATGTCATACCAATAGGGCTAGAGGCTGGAAATTCAAAAATTTACCATTAACTATGTCTGGAAAAATCGTTTTATTGTTTTTTGAAAACTTTCCCCCTAAATTAGTGAGGGTTCAATTTGCGATGTGGGTTAATGCTAAATTGATCTTCTACTTCATGTCCAGCAGCATCCATGATTTTTTTTTTTTTACATTCTGATATTTTTAATGATCACAGCCCAACAAACATCTTCCTTCCATTCACAATATTCACAATATTTGCTTGCCTGGCAGGTTCTCAAAATAGTCGTCATATCTCGAGGGTGATATGGATTTTCCCTTCCTACTGACTCTACTTCTCTCCTACCCCTGAGTCATGACTCATACTGGATGGCATGGGGGTGGCTGCAACATTATTGAAGAAATTCCTGCCACACTGATTTGGGGTAGCACATGGATTTGTTTTAAGAGTCATTTGTGGTTGGCAGGGGTTTAGCTATTAGTAAGGTGTGAATTCTGTTGAACCAACCGTGTTGGTAGTTGATTCAGTGCTGTAGGAATTGGATCTACTAAGGCAATCTGTGTTTCTGTGGTTTTGCCCAGGGAGCAGTATTTCTGTTTCGGCTAGGTTTTCAGTGGTATTGTATGATGTGTTTGAGGGGGCTGAGTGTCCTTTGTAGAGCTTAATGTTAATGATGTTTTGATTTCTATTGAGTGATTAACATACCTGTTTTTAGTTTCTTTTCTTCAAAGAAAATGAAATACACAACGTTTTAAAAACTTATAATTCACAAATGTGAAAAAGTTACAACCAATTCTCAAATCTTTTCTTTAACAAGTATTGAAATGATCCCAGTCATGCAGAGGGACTTTTTGTCCTTTTGTCATCGATTAATACTATACTTCTTTTCCTTCATATGCTCATCAGTATCTAACTCAACATATTTACAGAGAATTTAGCCTGAAATTTAGCCTTTGATTAAAATTGATATCATAACGACTCCTTTATTTTTAGTTAACATCAAATGCAAAAAATGAAGTTTTAGCTTTAGATATGAAACCAAAAATCGAGCCACATATGCCAAATGTCACTTCCTTTATTGACTGTCCATAAAAGTTCAAAGATACATTCACCTCTTTGTCTCCCATGAATAAAATGAAAATGCACTTAAAATACAACAATCACTTACTTCAGGAAGTGCACATAGGTTGAAACCTGATATGCTTCTCTGTAAAAGAAAGTTTTTCTGTTGCGTTTATCAGCATATGAGGATGGCCCCCAATCTGCTTGGGAGCCATCATATATCAACCCCAACCTGGCACTTTGGCATTCCACTGATAACCCTGTCTCCATAATTATTCTTTGGTCCTCAAAATATCAAATCTTGTGGATTCAAATCATTTCAGTTACCTCCACTTAATTAACTCACGACTACTATGACTACTTTACACAGAACTTCTTCCTTTTGCTCGATTGCTAATTTATATCAATATATACACTCATTCTGTCATGGATCCATTTCTTTCCTCATTTCTGTAGTAATCTGATCTAAACAGGCCTCTTCTATCAGGATCAATCTTACTAATGTTGACGTATATTTCTTCCCAGTTTTATATGTATTGTTTATAAATGTCTCATTGGTCAAATCATTAAATGTACATCATATTTGTTTCTAAACATTTGTACTTTTCCTTATTTTGATAATGAACACGGTTCAACTCCACACCCATATTAATATCTGATGTGTGCAGATTCTCTCTTCTAATGAAAGGACAAAAATAGCTACCGTATTTTTTCATCTCACGAGATGGACACTTGCTTTTTTGACAATTATCGTGACATCAGCAGGTGGCGGTACACTCAAAGCACATAGAGATAAATTCCTTCATGCTCAGCAACTACAACCATCTCATTGTTTCACACAACCTTCAGCCATAGAGCAATCCCCCAAACAATAAATTTGAACAAAAAAATCCAATATTCTAAGTAAATATTTGTATACCTATCTCATTTATACAGTGATAAACAAAAATCCCAGCTTCTGATTTGTTGAGAAAACTTTCCGTCTGTTACAATTTAAACAAAAAAGTTTTGTTATCTGATTAGAAATCATCTCAGAATGCACATTTACTTAGAAAAGCTCATTGGGTTGACTTTGGTTGACTCTATTCACAGAATAAGAACAAAAAATTTTAGTGGATCATGATAAAGATCTTTTTGAGATGTGTAGAGCTGGTTACACTAGCATTTAGAGAACATTTATTTTAGTGTGAAAAAGCTATGCAAAGTGTACAAGTACACATCTAAGCAATCATATTTACCAAATATCGAGGACCTTAAACATTTGCAATGGTGTAATAAACATCATAACTCATCTTAAAATCATTCACATCTGTTGAGAGTACTACATATTCCTGCAATGTTTTCCATAGTCCTAAAACTATATTGATAAAAAAGAATTTTCTGATATTCAGTCTACTTCTATCATATAAATATGACCTCACAGTCCCTTTGTACTCCCTTCTAGTAAAAAATACATAAGGATGTACTAATTCCAAACCATGCATAATCTTAAACATTCTATTAAATTTCCCTGATCTCTCCTATCTTTTAATGGTGATAACCTGAACTTTTTAACCTATCCCTACAACTTATACTTTTTAATTCTGGTACAATGTTAATTGCTATCTGTAAATAAGGAAAAGGTATTATAAGAGAAAATACTAAACACAAACATTATTTGCAATAATAAAATTGCAGCAACGCAGTTTGTTTCAATGAAATCAAAATTTCTCAGATTTCATGTACAAATCATTGATAATAATTGATAAAATTGATCCCTTGCTGATGTTGAAACAACAATTGAATATGATTTCAACTTTTAAATCAATTTTATTTATTAGAAAAGACACTTTATAATTCATAGAAAAATAAAAACAAATAATTGTTTATATTTCAACTTTCAACCGACAGGTGAATAATTATTGTGCCAAACTATCTATGAACTTGAAACAAATCAAACATAAGAACATCTTTTCTTCTTAATATCTAACAAATTCATCAAAAATGTATTCAGTTGAATTCAAATGAAATTTTGATATTTTTCATGAGTTTCTGTGTGCAGATCAAAAATAACATGTACAACATGAAAAACTGAAAATGTACAAAATATATTTCTTTTAAGAGAAAATACTCTGCTTTTTACAATCAATCAATCAGTAATGTATGAGAAGAATCCAGAGACAAGTGTTGAGAGAGGAATTTATGAAACAAGAAATAGAAAACACTTGGTAATCATCAATAATAATACATCCATTTGTGCAGAGGAGATAGTCTAGTGCATAAAAGATATACATCAACTGATATATCCCTTTTCTTTTGATTCCCTCTACCACTGCTTTTAACGGGTCTTTATATACAGAGAAAAAGGAAAAGTTCAAATGCAGTCAGTCTTGAAATGCAATTTTGATTACTGTTCAATTTTTTTTACCACTGCTGCGTCAATAATGTGAATACATTGATTTATTTGATAAATCTCATGAATATCACAGATTCCATAAACAGTTAGTTGATTATTTCATTGTCTTTCTGAGTTCTATAAAATCTGTTCAGTTTACTGTCATATAAAGGCACTCTCAGAGAAAAAAAAATGTGTAAAAAGTACATTTTTTGCATGCTGAAATATGGTTATTTACAAATAAAATGTAAACAAATTATTTTTGACCATTGCAGTTTTTGTAAACATTATGACTTAATTTCAGCAAAATCAGTGAAGATTTGAGAGATTTCCCCAATAATAAAAAAAAGTGATTTTTTCATGAAAAGGAAATAATCAGATCAGCCATAAGTCACCACCCACAATTTACATACAAAATTTCATTGAAATACATTCAGAAATAACAAAAACATTAGAGGATAGCAAATGATAGTCTATTTTTACTGAATGCACACTCAGTATTGTACATAATACAGCAATTTTGGGGACCTTTGTATTAAAAGAGTACAGACTGCTTTGATAAATATGCCTCTCTTAAAAGTCTATTGTTACATATGTGTCATAAAAATGAAGTGAATCAGATTTTTCCAGTTATTCAAATTATACATGATGACGTCATCATAGTATGAAACCTATGTAAAAATTAGTCAACATTAAATAACTTGACTGGAAAATCCTATCAATACACTGATGTGATGATTGTTTTTTTTTCATTCAAGGGGTGAATAAATTATCACTGATTTCTTCATATATTATACATTCAAGAATGAGAAAATGTAAAATGAGAAAAAGAAGTTTTCATTTTATTACATGTTTCATTTCAACAACAGGGACAGCTTTATCCTAGGAGACATTTTGAATTGGATCATATTGCACAAATAGTCTTCAGAGCTACACAAACTGGGGAACTATGGGCCATTTATATATTTCACTTAAACTAACCAATTTTGCATGAAAAATTGATATTATTTTACTTATGTAAACCTTCAGGAATTCGTCTTGAGAGAGTTAAATCTATAAAATAACACAAGCCAAGATTTGGTTGCAAATGTTTCTGCCATTTGCAAATGTTTTTATAATGCTTACTGTATGTCTGTTACTATATTGTTGATTTTTTTTGTTTTACTATTATTTTCAAGTTGAAATATTCAATGAATAAAACTTTATATTTATCAAGCCTTTAGTAACCATAAGAATGATTTTAGAAAGTACCTTCATCTTTTTAGGTATATCATATATATAGCATATTTTTCATCCTGTAAAATGTCAGAAGATTTCATCATTGGATGGACAAAACTGAAATCATTGTTTTCACAGTATACATCCGTCTAGATACAGTAATATAATAAACATTGTAAAAAATTTTGGATGACATTTTAATATATTGTGTGTATTTATCTTAAGTGCTAGAAGACTTGGAAAAAAAAAGCCAAGTCTTTCACACTTTCCAATCATAAATGGCTATGTTTCACAAAAAAATTCAAACACTTCTGTTGATAACAGTATATATGACTTTTTAATGTGCACTTGCATATGCTCCTTCAAATTTGAAGAGCTTGAATATGCTAATCCACACACTTTGCACAGATAAGGATTTCAACCAATGTGTAATTGCATGTTTCAAATAATTATAGCCACCAAAGGTGGCTATGGGTTTTATTTCTTATATAAGTACATATATTTGTGCTTTCCAACTTTCCTGATCATACTGTTTTGTCTACAGACTCAATGTTGGCATCAGTACTCCACTAGACCCCTTCTGAAAACTATCTTCTCTTCTTTTTACCCTCATTCTGATTGGCTTATGATATCTAAATTTTGGAGAAACTGGATGTTTAGAGATTTCCTTTTACTTTATTTCAGATGATTTTCCAGTGGAAAATTCCAGTGATGTCATATACAGAATTTAATCTGATCATGTTTACATACATGACTTCAAATAGTTAGACGGAGTAAGAATTCCCTCCAGTGGGAGTCTGCATGTGTCTTGAATTGGGAGGATTGGAATATGCAAATTGGCGCTCTCTGCACAGGTAACAATTTCCTCCACTGTATCTGCATGTGTCTTATTTTTGAAGAATTGGAATATGCTAATTTGCACACTTAACATGGATAAACATTTTCCCCAGTTTGCGTGTGCAAGTGACTTTTTTGAATTTGGAGAATCAGAACCTTCTACTTTCTAGATTTTGCATTGGATGATTCCCTCCTGAGTGTGTTTGCACGTGACTCCTCAGAACAGTACAATGCAAAAATATCATTTCTCTATCTTGTATTTGTATGTATTTTTAAAAAGTATAACCATGTGAAGATGCTGTTTCAGACAGAAGACAGATTATAGATTTCCCACCAATGTGAGTTGCCTTGTTTTCTTAAATCAGAATTGTTTGAAGTACTTTCACATTCGCTTAGCAAAAGTATATGTTCTCTTCAGTATGTGTTGGCATTTTCTGAAAATAATGATCCACACACTTAGTAATTTCTATCCATTGTGTGTTCGCAAGTGTGATTTTAATTGTGAATTCCGTGAAAATGCAGATCCACACACATGACAAGAATATGGTTTCTCTCCAGTGTGTATTTGCATGTGTGATTTCAAATTACATTTTTCTGAAAATGCAAATCCACATACTGGGCAGGGGAAAGGTTTCTCTCCAGTGTGAATTTGCATGTGTTTTTTCACAGCTGATCTATCTGCAAATCTTGATCCACACACTTGACATGAGAAGGGTTTTTCTCCAGTATGAGTTAGTATATGTCTCTTCAGAATTGATTTCACAGAAAATGCTGATCCACACACTTCACAACGGAAGGGTTTCTCTCCAGTGTGTGTTCGCATGTGCATCTTTAAAGAGAATTTTGTTGAAAATGCTGATCCACACACTTCACAACGAAAGGGTTTCTCTCCAGTGTGTGTTCGCATGTGTAATTTCAAACGCCAATTACTTGTAAAAGCAGATCCACACACTTCACACGAAGAGGGTTTTTCTCCAGTGTGTGTGCGCATGTGCGCTCTCAAACCTGAACTCTGTGTAAATGATGATCCACACACTTTACAAAAGAACGGTTTCTCTCCGGTATGTATTCGCATATGCTCCTTGAAATTGGAATTATTTGAAAATGCCGACCCACACACTTGACAAGGGTAAGGTTTCTCACCAGTGTGTGTTCGCATGTGTATGTCCAAAGCTGAACTTGATGAATGTGTCAATCCACACACTTGACAAAAGAAAGGTTTTTTCCTAGTGTGTATTTGCATGTGTTTTTTTATTTCCCAATTTCGTGAGAATGACGATCCACACACTTCACAAGAGAAGGGTTTCTCTCCAGTGTGTGTTTGCATGTGTGCTTTCAAAGCAGATTTCTGTGAAAAGGCTGATTTGCACACTGTACAAACTAACGGTTTTTCTCCAGCATGTGTTCGTATGTGTCTTCTGTAACTGGAATTATCTAAAAATGCTGATCCACACACTTGACAAAAAAATGTTTTTTCTCCAGTGTGTGTTTTCATGTGTGATTTCAAATTAAATTTTCCTGAAAACGCAAATCCACACACTTGGCAAGAGAAAGATTTTTTCCCAGTGTGTGTTTGCATGTGTGATTTCAAACTAGAATTTCGTGAAAATGCAAATCCACACACTTGGCAAGAGAAAGGTTTCTCTCCAGTGTGTGTTCGCATATGTAACTTCAAAGCTGACCTACGTGAAAAGGTTGATCCACACACTGTGCAAATGAACGGTTTCTCTCCAGTGTGTGTCCGCATGTGTCTTTTGTAATTGGAATTAATTGAAAATGCTGATCCACACACTTGACATGAAAATGGTTTTTCTCCAGTGTGTGATCGCATGTGAATTCTCAAATGGTAATTTTTTGAAAATGCTGATCCACACACTTGACAAGAGAAGAATTTCTTCCCAGTGTGTTCTAGAATGTGTATTTTCCAAGCTGTTCTCATTGAATATTCCAACCCACACACATGACAAGAAAACCAGTTATCACCAGTGCGGCATGGATGTTCCTCTTCAGTGTGTATTTCCATGTGTTTCCTCAAAGTTACACTATTTGGAAATGAAGATTCACATATTTGACAAGAAAACGTTTCCTCCCCAGTTTGAGTTTGCACATGACATACGTTTGAATTGTCTGAAAATGCTGATTCACGCAATTGATAAGAGTTAGGTTTCTCTTTAGTGAGTGTCTGCATGTTTACTTTTGATGTGGATTCAGTGAAAATGCTGATATACACACTTTGCAAGAATACCTCTTTAGTGTGTCTTTTCATATGTTGATCTGAATTTGATCCGTGTTAAAATACTTATCCATACACTTGACAACAATTGTTTTCCTCTCAAGCATCCCTTGGCGTTGGGATTTAAAAACCCGATGTAAGTAAAAATGATGATCTAATCACTGCGCAAGGTAGTATGTCTCTATAATGTGTATGTGAATGTTTTTAGATGTGAAAATGCATAGTCAAACTAATAAATGGAAATGCTTTTTCAAAAATAGTTTATTTCTTTATCATCATCTTCAATATCCATTCAGTGTTCACAGTTTCCTGATGACCATCAATTTTCTACAGCAATATCTGTGAAGAAAAAGAAGTTTCATCAAAGAAAATACTAAATTCATGCATTTTTTGCAACTATAAAATTATAGCAACTCAATATATGTTTTGTATGAACTCACTTTACGTTTACATCCTGTTGGGGGTGATTAATTGCAAAATTGGAAAAAGAGGAAATCAATTCTTTTGCCTCTCATTGGCCAGTGATCACTTGTGTCTGAATTTTCATAAAACAGTCAGACACAAATTAAGGGATCAATTTAGCATAAACTTACATAGTAAATCAGATCATCCCACTGGAAACCTTGTGAGAAAAGGAATTTAAAAAAGAAACAAACATTATTCCTAGACTGAAGAGTAAATGCTTAAATTTTCAGCCTTATAATTCCATTGATACATAGCCAGCGAGACCAGGCAGAAAAAAGAAACCTGTGTTGACAGTAGAAGTGCTAGTTTCTCAGAGATATTCTGCTGTTCTTTGAAGAACAATAATTAAATGTATTATCATTCAGAGATTCACATTTTTACTTTTCAATAAGTTTGATCTATCAGAAACAAGACGCTTTATTATTAGGGAAAAGTGAGAAAAACTGTTTATGTTTGAACAATAAAACAAATGCAGAGCTACCAAAATAAAATAATTTTCAGCCAGGGACCACCTCTTTCATGATTGTGCTAAAGGAGAGTTGTGTAGTTGAGCAAAATAAAATGGAAGAGTGGTCCCATCCAAAAGGGAAGGTGGAACTATGAGATTATATTGAAGTCTGACAAAAGGTGCAGAAAAAGGGTAGATATTAGAGTTACAAAATTCAAGAGGATTTGAGTTATCAGAGAAAGATGATTAATACAGGCTCTCAAGTGATTAATTTTACCCCAATTAGACATTGATCCAACTCTGAGAGTAGGTCAGTCCCCATAATAGGAGCAGACAAAAATGGTTGATACCTGAATCCTTGCTGCTAGCAACAGCAATTTGACTTACTGGGACGGAATACTGGTATTGAAACCTGAAAAGTAAAAAGCAAAGACTTCAAATTGATTCACTCAGGAAGCAGAAACAGCAAAAAAAGGTCCAACCCTACATTTTTAGATTGCAGACTTGAACCCCGTTATTCTTGCATAAGCCACTCTCTGCATTTTTTTTCACTATTGAATGCTCTTCCCTCTGGTCTCACAAGCAACTGTTAACCAACCAACCCAGATTAACCCCAAAGAATGTATCACATTGCTCCCAGTACTTGACAAGCTGTCAAATCACCAAAAATTACCAATAGGAAATATGAACTTAGTTTTTATAAACGAATGTTGTGCTTCCTACTTTTACAGCTCTTGTTTTTCCTTGCTTCATTTTGTATTTATCACCCCAGTGCCCATTCTTAGCGACACGTTGACCACAGCACTTGAACCTCATCCTTTGATCTTTACATATTTGGGACGACAATAACTGTCAGGGGTGTTCCATGAGCTATTGGAGACTGTGTAGAACAAGATTCTTGATCTGAGGTGAGCCATGAAGAGGTGTCTATTATATGATACCTATTTAAACTACTAAGATGTAAACAATTATACATGTTCTTATGCATTTTGGATTTTGCATTCATTATATTATACTTTACAGGAAGAAGTTGATCCATTATTGACTTCATCCTACCCCAAGATGGCGGCTGATCTCAGGTGAACAAAGACGCCCTTTCAAGACTTCCTGTTTCTACTTTTTTACTAGATGAATTTATTTAGTTTTTGGCACATTTTGATAGTACTCAATTCAGAAGTTCAAAAATCCTGGTTTGAAATCTGAGAGTTTTGGTCAAATTTCCATACCGTGTAGACTTGCTATCATTTTTAACAGAGATAGATTGAATTTCTAATGAGTTTTAAATTCAGTTTTAATGCGAATTTCCAAGGATTGAAATTCTCTTGAAACTACACAGTTTATGAGAACTGCCCAACTTTTTACTACAAGGTAGTGCTTTTGAATTGACCAACACTCCGCCAAAAAGTTTTGTGATATAATGTATCTTTCAATGCAAAGAGTGGAATTCTTCTTCCTTCTGGAAGGAAAAAAGTTTTCCCAACCACAGAATCGTATTCTCTTTAGTTTAAAAGAGACTGACTTTTGTTTATCTCCCTCAAATCTTTCCATTATTTTGCATTGTCATTAAACTATTTTCCAAGGATGAAATTGAACGGAATAATGGTTATTTCATCAATTTAAAGAAGGAATAATTTTTGAGATAATCAAGAATCATCAAAAGAAGCAAGAAAAATTATGTTCAAAATATGTGCTCCATTTTACATTTAACTATGACAAGTGCATGGGTCGTAAAACTTTTTAGATCATTATTCCCCCACAATCATTTACAATAAATGAATGATAATTAGATAAATATCCAGTTTCCACAAACATTAGGGAAGGAAACTACATACCAAATCTCTAGAGATTGTTGATCAATATCCACCATAATTTTGACTATGAATCACAGTCAAATACCAGCAATGTTTACTGGGTATTTGGGGGAAAATCATTGTATGCAGGTCAACCAGAGGAGATCATGTGTGAACCAGGTATAATATTTTCTATGCCTGCAATTTTGAGGCCTTGTGCAGTCATGATTGTTTATAATCATTTCAGTACTCAAGTACACACCAAAATAAGAATTCATTGAAAATACAACTGCAACAAAATCATGAAGTAGCCAACACAAAGCGTAAATAGTAACACATGGAAAGTATCCTACTCAAATCAGCAAAATTTCATAGTTAGTTATTCAACATTTGACAACAAATTCATGTTCCAATTTTGGTTGTACACCACTGGAGGAGTTTTGTGACAAACTCTCAAGATCCCTATACTATACATGCACTGTATATTATCATTATTCTCAATTATGATACTATACATAATAATAATAATGATAAGTGGAAAACTTCAAAAATAATATAAGTAATATTGAATACATCAAAAATGAATAAACATATTTTTTTTGGAATTTGCTGACATCAATTATGGGGAAAATGTGTTTGATGAGCATCAGCAAAGTAAAGATGGCTCTACCACTGCACTATGCGTGGGGTATTCAGTAACAATACCACTGCACAGTCCTCGGGGTATTGAGTAACAATACCGCTGCACAGTCCTCGGGGTATTCAGTAACAATACCGCTGCACTGTCCTTGGGGTATTCAGTAGCATTAGCTCTGAAATATTCTTTGGGCTCTTAGTAGACGTGTGGGGTTTTCTGTTGGGGTGGGTCTCACCAAGCCACACTAAACCCAGCCATGGTTCTGGGTTAGTAAAAGAAGGCAACAAAACGGAATTTCGTTTATATGTTTTATACAGAATATTGACCATCAATATCTCTGGAGACGGGAAATGCCTATTCGCAGTTGAAAAGAGAGGAGGCAGATTATTATCTAATTCAGAATGATGACTGGTCTCTCATATCAGGAACGGTAGTCTACTGAATGGTAGCAGCGGTTGACGGCCACTAAGGGCGGACGGCTGACACGAGAGAGCTAGCAACGACTCTCTTCTCCAAACCCAAATTTTACTCTGCTTAGCGGTTGACGGTTACTAAGGGCGGACGGCTGACACGAGAGAGAGAGCTGGCACGAGTCTCTTATCCCCTTTAACACAGATAACTCCTTTTTGTAATAACAATAGTAATTACTGGTAATAACCATAGCAATTTTTAGTAGCAGCCATAGTAATTTTCGTAATTTTCAGGACACGGGGGACTCCTGGCCCCCTAGTGTCACAGACGTACTTACATAACTCAAATAGTCATGAGCAATAGAAAATACTGATTTCCAATGCCAAGTACTGGATAATGCTATACCCTGATGCCTGGGCTTTGAAGGATGCTAAATTCCAATCCCAAGAGACAGAATGATGATAAATTCTGATGATGGACAGTGGAAGTTACTTAATTCCATTATCCTGCACTGGAAATTATTGAATTATGATGTCAAGACACTTGAAGTTGCAGTCTCATCTCCATATACTGGAAGTTGCTGAATTCCCACTTCCAAGCAGTGGAAGTTGATAAATTCCTACCCCTGGGCACTCAAAATTGATAGAATTGAGCATATTTCAGTGACTAGACTCCAGGCACTGGAATATACTCTATTCTATAATTCAATCACATAAATATGTTAAATTTCAACAATAGACAAAAAAAAATATATATATATATATATATATTTTAGAGGCTGTCTAGGCACTGGATATTCTAATCATCAACGTCTGGGCACCGGAAGGTGCTAAATTCAAATATCTAGGCATTAAAAGAGGTTAAATTATCAATATCTCTTCATTTTTAACCATATTTTAATGGTCAGATATTGGAATCCTGATTTTTCATCTGTCCCAACACCAAGAGATATGGCTTTCCAGCCACTAGAAAATTCTCTATCCCCACGTTCGGACATTAAAAAATGCTGAATTTCAAGAACAGAAACACAAAAATATGAAAAATTGTCACTCGATCACATGAATATGTTTTATTTCATCATTCAAAGCTTTCAGAGACCGCTCATATCCGGTCGCTCAAAGATGCGAAACTGTCAAGTCCGGCCAGTGTAAAAGACTAATTTACAATGTCTGAGCGTTTTTAAAAATATTCTAATGGTCAAAAATTGAAATTTCAAATATCCATTCGTCTGGTCACCGAGTCATGAGAAATTTTAACATTCGAACGAACTTTACAAAGGCAATTGAGTAGAGGGGTCAAATATTTTAATTTGAAATATTCATTAGTCTTGGCACTGAAAAAACGATAAATTTTAACATTAAACCAACTTTCAAAACATAAGTATAGCTGAAGCTGTCAGGGCCCTAAAAGATGCTAGATTTTAACATTCAACAACAAATATGTTAAATTTCGACATTTGACCACGAAAATACGTTTTATTCCAATATTGAAAGATTTTAGAGACTGTCCTTGTCCAGGCCATGGAAGTTGAAAAATTTTAACGTCCTGTTACAGAAAAAATCCAAATTTTCAATATTCAACCACATATATATGTTGAATGTTTTGAGTTCTGCATAACGTGACCCAATAACATACCCGGGAAGCTTTTAGTAGGATTCGAAATTGAATATAAAAGATAAAATATCATCGAAATTTGAAAAATTCATCATTTTTCATGGAAATCTTTCTGCAAATTCGTATTTAAAACACAGAAATTAAGCAAACGTTACTCACTAATTTCGTCTGGTTTGTTTTCTTTCACGCATTATCAACATTAGAAAAAAGTTAGAACCTCCAACGTTTTAAATAAACATCAACTTTATGGATTCATTTTTCTTGAATTTAGTTTTTAACATTTGAGGGTTTTATAAAAAAAAAGTCCCACAAAATCATCGGCTTGAAATTCGAAGTCGAAAATGTCTTTAGAAGGACAAGAATTAGGGGAGGTAATTCATGGGAACAACAAAGGACTCGTTACGTCTGAACCTCAATGAGGACAATAGAAAGAAAGTCCGTGTGTGGTTTTCAGTTTCTGTTCTCAGGCGACAAGTTTTTATCAAGAATTTTCAAATGTCTGGAATTATTTTTGAGCTAAATGATCATAATTAAACATTTGGTATCTGAGATCTTTTATGAGGTTTGAATTAAATAAGTTTATATTGTGGCATCTGATAGCTTATTCCAGATATAACCAGATCAGCTTGAGGAGAAATGTTCTTTTCTTTAATGCAAGAAATGCACATTTTAAAAACTGAAAATTTCCGAATTTGGAAAATGCAAAACCAATTATTTGATCTTTCCTTTGACAAGTGATGAAATAATTTCAGTCATCCAGAGGGACTTTTTGTCCTTTTATAATAATCAATTTTTTAATAATTAACATTTGTTTATTTTATATGCTTATTAGTATTTGAATTTAAGTTGGGATCAAACACAAAGTATTTATGCAAAATTCAACCATAAAATGATAAAACTGATGTAAATATTTATTATAAAAGTATTGATCAATTTTGATTCCATAGGGATGAACAGAAATCCCAACTTCTAATTTATATGTCAAAATTTTTTATCTGTTACAGTTTATATTGAAATATTTTGTTATTTGATTAGAAAACAATGTTGGAATACAAATTCATTTGGAAAAACATGTTTCACTCAATAAAAAAAATGGAATAGATCATGAAACAAAATTAGAATATATGTGTACAGCTAGAGTAGTGATATATAAGTATTTATATAGATTGGGAGATACTCTTTTATTCATTTAAGCTTTATCCCTGTGTTACTCAAGACTGTTTATTATTTGTCTGCAATCTTTTGAAGAATGGTTGTGAAGGTTTTCTGAGTTTTCAAATGATTCTCCATCTTTTATTCTTGTGTTACTGCAGTGAACTGAACACTGAAAAAATTCCCCACCTTCTTGTTGAAATACCATGAAAAACTTTTTGTTACAGTGAGGGGTCATTAATTTGTTAACAAATACCAAAAGTCGCAATCAGGGCCAGTGCTATCTATTAGGCTAAACTAGGCAGTTGCTTAGTGCACTGATTTTGGAGGGGCTCAGTACTTACCTTCCGGTAAGGAAAAATTCTTTAGAAGATCAAGCAACCAGGGATGCAAATTTTTGAGTCTTGCCTACAGACACTCATGTGACAATGAATTCAAAGAAATACTTGGAGCAACATCTCATACAATTGGTGCAAATATCAAACAGCACCATTTTTAGGTAGGATGGTACTTATGGCCATACTGTTAAATGAGAGAAAAATAGATTAAGGGTTATGAAATAAAGCTGTTAGAATGGCTGCTACACTCACAGGACCACATCCAATAAAATGTTTTTGGAATATTATGAATTGAGAGATTGCACCAATGAAGACCACCACAAAAAATTATCCAAAAGAATAAAAACAAAAGGCCTTACAGCTATCAATGCCTTCTAGAGTAGAGGCACTAATGAAAAAAAAAACACTTTCTTTGTAAATACTAAATTTCCAACATAAAGTAAAGCATAATTCTTTTCTAATAAGTTTCCGCACAAGATAAGAGAGTGCAATATCGGTAAATAAAAAATCTTATTTTCATGATGTTTGGATGGGGTTTCCATATTTCGCAAGACATTTGATATAATTTGAGTTTTTTGTATTCCTATTTTCTATTCAACAGAAGATGCTAAAAATAGTTAAAGTCAAAAAATTTGGAAATAACTACACATTACTTCTGTTTCTAAAACATATTAAATTCTCTAGCAAAGAGAATATTATAAATTATCATTGAGACAAGATAACCCTTTAAAATTACTCTCGTAATTTGATTGAGAATTTATTTGATAAAGAAATACACAGTAGCGCCCCCTATACTTTTAGTTAGGAATTAAATATGAAACTCCTCTTTTAGCTAGATATCCAAAATGTCACTTCCGATGACAACCCCTATAAAACCCCTGGACGCACATGGTCCAATGCTCATTAGCTCCAGCACCCCTAGCTTGGTACGCTTCTAGCCTCAGCCTCTACAGCCGGCCATTCTCTCTCTTTCCTTCTCCCTGGTCCAATGCTCATTGGTGTCAGGAACCAAAGCTGGCCATGCCTCTGGTCCCGGCCTTTGCGGCCGGCCACACTCTTTCCTTTTTTCTGAGATCATTACCATTTTGCCGACCCACTGGCCAATCCGATCTTAACCACCATCCTCACTTCGGGACACACGCATTGATAAAACTCCATGTTCTATGTCTTTCATAATCTGTTTGTCGAGAGTCTATCGGCGTCTGAGAATAGCCCCCAAGTTAACTCACTAACTTGACAGTAAGGCTCGCACACTGAACCCAGTTTCCACGTATTATCTCGGAGCAGTCCCACCATACAGAATCTAAGCAGTTCAGACAGACTCCGCTCCAACTCCGACGCCAGTACTATCAAGACAAGAAAGCTCCCACCTTTCACCATCTCTTATTCTGCTCTTTTCTTAACATTACTTCCCACGATTGATTGTATTTATGTTATCTTTACATGTACCTCATCTTCATTTTTGTATTAAACGTACGTCTTTTCCCTGGACAAAAATATGTGTAAATCTTCATTCCACTTAATTTCAATACGCGTTGAACTTCATACTTGGCGCGCATTCCATTCACTTCCTAACACCTCTTTTCTCCCTGCACAGGAACAGGGCCAGCGCACTACACATCAACCTACGAGGATCCAAAATCCTTGTCTCACAACAATCCATCGCTGTTCGGATTCAACAGAAAAAGACATCCTATAACACAATCTAAAAAACAAAATTATACAAATGAATAATTCATACAATAAATCCCAAATTTATATTAATTTCACAAGTAAACAATATCTGATCATTCACAAGAATTTTTCTCGGGCTTAACTTTATGTAAACAGTTTAGTTGATGATAATTATTTTGATACTTAATGATATCGAAATACTTCATGTATTCTTTAGATTATTATTCATTTACAATTTAATGTAAGTAACAACATTTTAAATGATTTTAATACTGAAAACAATAAATCAATTTTATTTCATTGATGATATCTGGAGTTTTTGAGATTTCAGCACAAAAGATTTGATTTTATCAAAATGTATGAGATCACTTGTTTAAATTTCATGGACCAATCATATTTATGCACCGATAGTTGAAAAAAGACACTAGGAATAAGATATTTCAGTGAGAAAAGTTTAGAAATAGACAAACATTTCATACTTGAAAGCATAATGTCTGTATCATGTGTTATGATTATAAAATGTTTAAATAAAGATTATCTGGACTCCCTCTTAGTCAAACAGCATAAATGAAAAATCTTTTATGTAACTTATGTTCCCGCAAAAATATAAATTACCTCATTTTTATCCACTCATTCTTTAGTAGATGATTTGTAAATCATCATTACCAATTTTCCATTTTCATGCAACTGTTTACCTTCATTTTAATATTATGGTTGATTTTTATAAACAATTTCCTTTAGACTGGATTTCCTTTAGTCACAGGTAAATGAATAGCATGGATTGGAATAAAGAATAAGCCCTCCCCCTGTAAGACTTGAAAAAGTTCAATAAAATGCTCAATACATATCTTGACATTTCATTCCCACATAAATGCTGCAGGAAGTGAATTTAATAAAATATTTCCAAAATGTCTACATCAATTAATACAATTATGGAATCAAATCTTCAAATATAAACAACATCCAAAAAAGAAAGTATTATATTTCGCCAGGAAATTTTGACAGTCCTCTCATCCTGAAATGAAAATCCTATTTTGGACATGGTATTTCATGAGAATTCTAATATACGTTCAAAAGAGTATTTGAGTTTTGTGGAAATACACATCCACACATTCAAAAATAACATTTGTCACAACAGTAGCTTCACAAGCGTATTTTATTTGCAAAATACAATAAGATGCTTTTTGAAATCAGTTTATATGTCCACGTGTCACTTCATCAGGTAAAACACAGGACAAGAATATAGTTTCTTGATAAATTTTATTTTGATATCGGTGAACACAAATATCTAATTACAAACACATACACATACAAGTAAACATATATTATTGGGTTATTTAAATTTCCATTTATTTTGTGACAATTATTTTGATATTTGACAGTTTAGGGTAAATCATAACATTTTAAAGTATTTTGATTATGTAAACAATAATATGAATTTTATTTCATTGATGATATTCAATTAACAATCGAAGATAAAAATTAGATGCAGAAAATGGGTAGAAAAGCAGAGCAGTGAAAAGTATGTAAGCAAGCTATTTGGTAGCAGAGCGTTGTTTATTTCATTATAACATTATAACATCCAACACCTAAACAGCAATATATGACATCTTTAAGCAACCTAAAACATTTAGATTTAGAAGAGTAACATCTTCATTGACAACAAATACAACTATTCTATCAGATCATTGATCTTTGAGTCATTGGGACAAATTCGGCCATTGACTATCCTCAAACCCAAATTCAATAAATTCCTCAAGTTGATTTAAAAAAACTTTTTGACTTTGTTGAAATATTTACAAATAAATTCCTGAAAAAGAAAATCTCAGTTTTATACAATTGCAGTTCTTGAGATATTCTTCTTAATTGTCTCAACAACCCATGGTGGCCATTTGGAGGCTAAATTTGATAACTTTGGCATTTTTTAAACACATTTGGCCATAAAGTTTTTTGTTTTGGTCATACTTGAATTCATGGGCATTCTTGACATTTTTTTTCATTTTCTTCCAATTTTATTTTGAAAAAGAGAGAAAAATAGTTTTTGCAAATAATTTTTGTGTTTTTCATCTATAAGAAATAAGCCAGTTTGGGAAAAATCAATTTATAACTGTAATGCTGAAGTGAACACTTATTTTCTGCCATTTGTATAGACAATAATTTGTGTAAATGTAATGCAGTAATATTTTCAATAAATTCTTATTCTTGCTGTATACTTCAGAATTAAAATATTTCATAAACAATCATTATTATAATTTTTCAGTTGCTTTATATAATTACAACTGTATTACTCTGATCAACTTAGTATGGTTGGGGTAAAAAAGTAATTGAAAAATTAAGAAGGAAATGAATAGTCGTATTAATTTTCAAGAAAATCAATGCTAATGATTTACAATAAAAATGTAATACCTTATGGTATTTTACTGAATAAAGATATTTAAATTTTATTGATCAACATGGGAACAGACATACATAGAAATCAATACAACTAAAATAAAGGACAGAATGTGATTTATGAAAATAAATATGAATTTTATTTGTATATTGATAAACAAAAATAAAACATCACAAACTCATAGATATAAGCATTCTATGCATACTTGTGAACATGGAACATTATTTTCATGATATACCCATTTCTAGATATGATAATAGAATTTACATTGTAATGTACCAAAAATCCTGGACAGTACATTTTAAATCTAAATGAAGTTTTGATAAACTAGGTATTCTTATGTTTGGGACTAAAATTTTTCAAAATACAGCTAGGTATCATACAATTTTTAATCCCAACTGGCAAAAAAAGAAAGAAAAATTCATACATCTTTCAATAACAGAACCTGAATTGGTAAAGATACATTATAATTCCAATTTGAGTTCAATGGAGAAAAAATATTGAAATCTGAAAGTCAGGTAACAAATAAAAGTAATCTAGTCTTTATGAAAAATTAAAACATAGAAACACAATGTAATCTGTGGAAAAATAACTCTTGACTGGATATTATGATTCATCTTTGATAGATTTCACATAATAGTTACTTGGCTCCAGTGGAGGAGGCCAGTATTGTCCAAACCTTCAACAACAGACTCGACCAGCATTGGAATTGCAGAAAGTTCAATCAATGCCAATTTCACCAAGTATTTTAACAGAAATAGACATGGACATAATCAAAAGACCAGATCAAAAGCTTTCAGTTTAATATAATCCAACACTGATCTGTATTGCATGAGTTTTAATGCAACTTTTGATAAAGACGAATCATGTAAAAATGCAGAATGACACATATCATAAAACAATTTTCATCTGAAGAGAATATGGATATGTTTTCTAAGCAGAATACTAAATCTCACAAAATAATGATGATTCAAAGACAAAAGCTTATAAGTATAAGCATATCTATGTGTATCATTTTATAGAGTGAAGTGATTTTTTTGTGACAGAAATAGGGATTTTGTTTGGTGTGTGTTCACCTCACTATAGACTCCTTGAAAATAAGATTAGTCATACTTCATTAAGATATTTTTTCTCGGGTTTGTTTGCAAATTGGATCTAGAACATTTGTGTTTTTGCATTCTTGCAATTATGTGACACTTTAGAGGAAAAAATTTCCTTTCAGTGTGTTTGCATGTGACTTTTCAAATTTTGTTTTTCCTCAGTGTGTGTTTGCATATGCCTCTTTAAATCTGAATTATTTGAAAATGCTGACCCACACACTTGACAAGAGGAGGGTTTCTCTCCAGTATGTGTTTGCATGTGTTTCTTCAGAGTTGATCCCTGTGAAAATGCTGATCCACATATTTGGCAAGAGTAGGGTTTCTCTCCAGTGTGTGTTCGCATATGAGTCTTCAAAGTTGAACCTTGTGAGAATGCTGATCCACACATTTGACAAGAGAAAGGTTTCTCTCCGGTGTGAGTTCGCATGTGTGTTTTCAAATGTGAACCATGAGAAAATGTTGATTTACACACTTGACAAGAAAAAGGTCTCTCTCCAGTGTGTGATCGCACATGTATCTTCAAATCTGAATTATTAGAAAATGCAGAACCACATACTTGACAAGGGTAAGGTTTCTCTCCTGTGTGTGTCCGCATGTGTGTCTTCAAACCTGAACTATTACAAAATGCTGATCCACATAATTCACAAGAAAAGGGCTTCTCTCCAGTGTGTGTTCGAATGTGCCTCTTTAAATCTGAATTATTCCAAAATGCTGATCCACACACTTCACAAGAGAAGTGTTTCTCTCCAGTGTGTGTTTGCATGTGTGTTTTCAAAGTTGAACCCTGTGAAAATGCTGATTCACACATTTGACAAGAGAAGGGTTTTTCTCCAGTGTGAGTTCGCATGTGCGTCTTCAAACCAGAATTTTTTGAAAATGCTGATCCACACACCTGACAAGGGTAAGGTTTCTCACCTGTGTGTGTTCGCATGTGTTCCTTCAAGGTTGAAATCCGTGTAAACGTTGATCCACACACTCGACAAGGGAATGGTCTCTCACCAGCGTGTGATCGCATGTGTGATTTTAAATCTGAATTATTCCAAAATACTGATCCACAAACTTGACAAGTGAAGGATTTCCCTCCAGAATGTGTTTGTATGTGACACTTCAAAACTTGAATGTCTGAAAACACTGATCCGCACACTTGACAAGAGCTTTTCTCTCGCGTGTCTCTTGGCATTTTTATTTTCAATGATCCCCATACTGCAGGGGTGTAGAACTCCTCTCAAATCTGTTTGTATACAAATATGTTCAAAAATGTGAAAAAGCATAATCCTTCAACAGCTAAGAGATGTAAATATTTTTTTTGAAAAATTGTTTGGCCTTTCATTCGTATCATCAACAGCTAATTTATGATTACAGTTTATGACCTTCAATTTTCATTGAAATATCTGTAAATAAAAAAAAAACATATTTTCCATATTGTGTTCAGTCACTAAATTAAACCCATGAAATAAAAGTAATTGTACCAAATCATTTACAATCTTGGAATAAAAATTGAATGTAAGAGTTTTTTTTAATTTTTTCACATTCTAAAGAAGTCTACCATTCTGCAAGGCCTTTGGATTTTTTTATAAACAGAATAAATAACAGTAGTCTCCTTGCATGCAAGAGTTGAGAAATTAGAAAAGAAAGATAAGTAGAAAACAGTTGGTGTAATGTTACATGCATTCAAGTGAAGGAAAAAAGATGGCAGAAAGACAAACATCTTCATTTCAGTTCCGTAGTTGATGACTTTGCTTCAAGTTTTCAGATCGAAAGGGGAAAGATTTCTTTTGTTTGAATGATAAACAAATCTTTCACTCAAATCAGACGAGTCAACCATTTTGCTATGCATTAAAATTTCTTCATTTAAGGATGTTCACAAATAGAAACAAGGAAAATAACTAAAAATGGTTTAAAATGTGAATTTAATTCATTTTTAATATTGATTTATGAACCCAAGCTAAAAGGAAGTGGAATGCCCTTTTTTTCCCTTCCTTGCAGCTTTACACAATGTTTAACGACTTCAAACAAAATTTGTCATCGTATAGGGATGAAAACCCAGCTATCTTAATTTATGGAAGCCCCATACAGTGGACATTGGTGGAAAAGCCGACAGTAGGTAATCATCAAGACAATCTTTGTTGCTGCTTATATACACCCGTTCTTTTGTTCGTCTCCAGTTATCTCACTTTTGCTGAACTCACCTGAGATAAAAGTTAGAATTGTTGTGATTTCATTGGTTGTTTGAAGTCATTACTATGTGATGCTATGTTAAGTACATGCAGTTGCAATTGTTCAGACTGAGAGTTGCAGTTCTACCTATCTACAAGTATCATTATCTGTTTGGCTGGTGAACAGCACAATCTCATTTGCTTTCTCTGTTTGTGTTAACATAAGACAAACTTTAAAAACATATAAGTAAAAATGAGGCTGCCCAGGCACTGGAAAATTCTTCATCTCAACATCCATGAACTTATAGAAGCTAAATTTCAACATTCAACCTCGTAAAAATGTTAAATTCTTGACCGTGTAAATATGTATTACTTCAATATTGAAAGCTTTCAGAGGCTGCTCCATACTCCAGGAACTCAAAAATGAAAGCTAAATTTCAACATTCAACCTCGTAAAAATGTTAAATTCTTGACCATGTAAATATGTATTACTTCAATATTGAAAGCTTTCAGAGGCTGCTCCATACTCCAGGAACTCAAAAATTAAAGCAAAATTTCAAAGTGCAGGCAGTGAAAGAATGGCAAAATTACAATATCTGGTGGTTTTCAAATACGTGATTGAATATTGAAATTAAAATATTCATTCGTCTGGGCACTTGAAGATGATAAATCTCGACACTGATTTCAAATAACCTTTCAAAACATGAGCAAAAAATACGGCTGTCCGGGCACTGGAAAATTATTTATTCCAAAGTCTGGCCATAGAAAGATACCAAATTTTAAAATTTAACAATATGAATATATTCAAATCTGATACTCAATCATGAAAATACGTTAAATTTCAGGATTAAAAGCTGTCGGAAAGTCTGAAGTGTCCGGGCAGTGGAAAAGCTAAATTCAAACATTTGAGCCCGTCTGAAATTAACATCAGATTTAGTGAATGTCCAGGCGTTCAAAGTTTTAATATCTCAAGAGCTGGTGATGATAAAAGATGAGATATTATTAAGAATGAAAAAATTCATCGTCATTTCCGATGAAAATTTTTTTCTGCGTAAAAACAAAGAAATCGTGACCGAACGTTACTTACTTATTTCGTCTGGTTTGTTTTCCCTCACGAAATATCAATATTAGAAATTGGATAGAAACTCATTTTAAATAAACTTTAAATTCACCGATTGAGTTCTTTTTAAAACCAAATTTAAATGGGGGGGGGGTTAATGAGAAATATGTTCTTCAAAAACATCGGCTGGCAATTCAAATAGGAATATATTTTTTAAAGAGCGACGATGAAGGGAGATAATTGTGAGAGACAACAAAGGAATCTCTATTTTTCATTTCTTTTTTCTTCAATAATTACAAGAAATAAGCAAATTAATTCCTGTCCTAAAAAATTACGTCAAGTTGACTGTAACGTTTTTATTCTTTCATTAATGCAAATATTTTAAATCTGAAATTCTTTGAGATACCTTCGGGTCCTGTGAAGATCATTGGAGGTCACATTATTTAATTTTTTCAAGGAATAATATTCATTTTGATTTTTTTTCAAAAAAATTTCTTGTTAAACAAATGGCCCTTTGGGAACTAAATTGTGTCAGCGCCACCAGATATACTTCAGGGAATCATTTAATGGCTAACGTAGCACATTTTTCATTTCTCTTCATCTATAAAAACTAGAAATACACAAAATTTCAAGAGCTGAAAATTTATAAATACAAGAAAAACACAACCAATTCTCAAATCTTTTCTTGAACAAGTATTGAAATAATTTCAATCATCCTGAAGGACCTTTTGTCTTTTTATTATCAATTAATTCAATAATAATTCTTTATTGATATGCTTATCAGTATTTGAATATCTGTTGAAATGAAACTGTTTGAATTACTTTCAACCCAAAATATATATGAGGGAATTAACTGAAAAACTGAATTATTTTGTAAAATTGAAACTGATGTAAATTAATCTTAATTAAAAAAATATTAACCAATTTTTTTTATATTGTGATAGACAGAATTCCCAGCTTATAATCAAAGTATTTTGATGAAATCCAAAAGTAGTATATGATTATCAAAAATATTTCCTCAAGTAATTTTACCTGCTTCCAACAAATAACACCTTTGTTTCTTCTAGTAAAAGTAAAGTTTAATATTATATTCACCTTGTAAATGGATGTAGGGACAAGAACCCAACCCGGAAGGTGCAAAGCCAGACAAACCCCTCCAACCCCCAAATTCCAGTTATTGGTGACAGTTATATTTTTTCACCTATTCTCATCTTCAGAAGATATACACTTTTGAAGCTTTTCATTTTGATGCATCCCAAAATTTAGAAAATGACACCTCGTGCAATTTATTCTGTACAACACTGATGTTTTTTATTCTTTGAAGTATTTTCCCATTCTAGTTTTTTGGTAGACACACAACGGACAGACCATGAAAGACAGAGAACACAGAGTTCTATCCATGCGTGTTTCCCGAAGTAAAGAGAATTTGGAGAGATCGTTAGAACTACCTGATAGTAAAAAGCATTGCCATTTCATTCATGAGAGTGAGAAGTATATATGTGTTTGGAGTATGTGGTGAGGACATGGTTGTTGTTTAGCTGTATGTAAAGGAGATGCCTCAACATCAGTGAAGTGAAATGGGCAAAGTTAGTACAGAGATAGGTCACAGTGAAAAAATGGTTTAGATTTGATTGGCCGGGCAGTTGGCGAAATGATACCAATCTTAGAGAAGATGGAGGAGGGAGAAGGAGTAGCCGTACACAAATGCTGGGGCCACAAGCGTAACCAGCTAGGAGTGCCGGCACCAATGAGTGTTTGACCATGTGTGTCCAGGGCTTTTATAGGGGTCTTTGGAGGGAGTGATGTTTCGATATCTAGCTAACTTCATCTAAAGTCTTTTCTATTCTTCTTCAATCAACAAAAAAATAAGACATCAGAAGGGTAATTAGAACTGATAAACAGCCATCAACACTACTGGAGGATAAACTGTTCTTTTGGTCCTTATGGATCTTAGTCAATATCATCAAACTGTTCCAGTTGATATGCCTCTCATTTCAAAAGTTCTCAAGTTTTACCCCAGAGTAATCATGTTTTAACCAAAATGGATACAGAAAAGAATTCAAGACTTGATATTTTCTTGACTCAATAGAACATGAAAGATTCTGCATCAGTTGCTTCAAAGTTTTTATCGCATGAGTTCCATTGTAGCAATGGCATCTGACAAAAAAATGTAGAAAGCAATACGTCCAACTCACTCTGTTGCACAGGTTGAACAATAATATTTCTATTCATTTTATTTCTCCTTTTCCACAGTAAAAACAATTTGTTTATGATAGAGACCCAGTATGTGTGTGTGAGTAATAATAAGGAAAAGTTGAATTGTTATCCTTTTCTACATTTGTGTGTGTGTGTGTGTGTGTGCATTGAGATAACTCAATTGTAAGAAGTTGATATTTGCCAGATATACACTGGGCATTGCAGTTCAAGTTTAGAGTCGTTCGAGTTGATACCATCAAGTCCGGCTACTTCCAAACATGTACCTTTTGAAGAAACATGTCCTAATGTTTTGAAACAGAATAGTTGAAAGGCACTCTGTACATGAATATAGTTTATACTTAGAATGTTCTTAAAAATACAAATCAGCACATTTCACAGGAATGTTTTTTTTTCAGAATTTTTAATGCTGAACTTTTGAAGTGGATTTTTCCAATTTGTTGGGATCAAATCAATTCTTATTGATTTATTGTTGATTATCTCTGCTGCTTTAAGTCAAACGAATGTAAAAATGAATTACCTCCCTTCTCACATGGAGATATTTTTCCATCTGGAAAATAGTTTACATTCACTTCCTACCCAAGAAAAATATAACAGGAGGTCATTTTTAATGAGGGGACCTAAGTGCTCTCATATTTGACAATTGAATAAGCATAATAAGAAAAAATAAAGCAAGAGACACAAACACAACTTATTGGATAGAATATATGTAATGAATCATTCCTAACTGAGCTCAGTGTGGTACGAATCTAGGCCACAAATGAAGATAGTATTCATTTCATTAATGATATTGTATGAAACTTGCTTGCTAACTGCCTCTCTTGTATGATGGGTATTATTTTTTGTTTGGAAAAAAAAAAAAATAACTGCGTCTCTTAAGAAGAGAATTATCATGTTTACATATCTATACATTTTTAGATACCAATCTGTGACTCATTCAATTGAAAGTTTATATGATATTGTCTTCGCAATGGAGGAAACAGACATCTCATTAGTGAAGATGCCAGTCTGTGACTCATTCAGCCAGGAGAAAAATGGGGATCAACTAAAATGATGCATTTTTACTGCTAAGAATCCTGAATTAATAACTTGAAATTAATCAAGAACAATTCCATTGAAAACATCCAAACTAAAATCTCTTATGATATTTTGAGATAAATAATTCCTTCGAGTAGTTTTCTTTGTTTTTCTCTATTCTATTCTTTGGCTCTGATACTAACCTGCTTAAATAAAGAAACAGTTGTGGCTGAAACTAGAACTGTCATCCAATATCTCATTATTTTAAATACCTATATGGTAAGAAACGGGATGTTTTAAATGGGTATGTTAGTTTATCCGGTGTTTACTGCTATCCTGGGGTAGTATATGGTCAAGATGGCTTGAGGTAAACCTGAAGTCACTTATGGTCTACAATGATTTAAATTTTCCTTGTACATAATACTAAAATGAATGCAGAATCTAAAATGCATAAGAAAATGTACTACTGTTTACATCTTTGTAGTTTAAATAGGATTTTAAAATGAAATTTGACGATTTAGAAAAAAATTGCACAATGACTTTGACAGTACCATAGTTTAGCTTATCATTATATCTTCATTCTTAATACCTATAATTTTGCTTATTTGACAAAGAATGGACTGGCTTGAAAAACTGGATGAAAGAAAACTGGTCAGAATAATTGAAATCACAAATATGCATTATTCAAAATACAGTCTTTTCCTCTTGTCATTACAATGCTGATTTTGTTCTAATTTGAAGAAAGATAAAGGTACAAATACTTTAAAAAGAATATCATTTCCTTAACTTGTTCTTAAAGTTGATCGACACATTCACAGAAAAGGGGTTTCTCTTTTCAGTAAGTGATTTTTTGTTTTGTTCTTAATATGAAAACTCTGGAAGACGATCCACATACTGCATTAGAATATGGTTGCTATGTTTGCAAGAGGTCTTCCAAAGACAAACTGCTTGTAAATGTTGTTCCAAACACTTTACACAAATAGGTATTCTCTCAGGAGTGTGTTTACCTGAGTATTCAAGAACTTCCGAAAGAATATAAAACTACATACTTTGTTATAGAATAATTATATTCCAGTGTAACTTTGCAAGTGAGTTTGGGAATTTGAATCCAGTGAAAAAGCTTATCTACATATTTCGCATGATTGAGGTTATTTTTTATTGTATATTAGATGAGATAAGTGAAAATAATCAACACACTCCACAAGAATGAGTTTTCCTCACAGCTTGTTGCATGTGACTTTTAAAATTATTTTTCTCCATAGTGAGTTTGCACATGCCTCTTCAAATTTGAATTCTCTGAAAATCATGAACCACACAGTTCACAAATGTTTCTCTCCAGTGTGTGTCCACATATGGGTTTTCAAAGTAGAATTCTCAGATTTATACTTTGAGCTTGAAGATAGAATGTAATAAATCTGTTGACTCATTTCTGGCTGAGAAATTGAGCAACACATACACAAAGTACTTCCCTTCCATTTTATTTCTTTTTGGAAAGAGACTAAAAGAAAATGATCAGGGCTTTGAGGAAAAATTGACACATTTGAGTCCAAAATTATGATTCACTATTTTGTAATTTTTACATTTTCGATTCAGATAAAAAGTAGGCAGATGAAATGCTCAATACATATTTGCATGTTTTATTTTCATGTAAATACTGGATCAGTGAATTTAATCAAATTATATTGAAGATGCTGTCTAAATCTATTCCTAATGGGTTAAATTAAATACTCAGATTGAAAGAATATGGAAAAAGTATTCATTTTTGGCAAGAAAATTTTAACTGCTCTCTCATTCTGAAATCAATATCTTTCAATATTTCTTTGTAGGAATTGAATAGGCTAAGGTCGTCATTGTAATGATTAGTGCTCACCTGAAACTAAAAAAAATATAATATTCATAGTGTCTTTTGAATAGTGAACATGTTTGTATTCAGATATAATTTTGAAAATGCTTCTGTCAAATATGAAAAGTAGAATAAATGAAAGAAATACAAGCACGATTAATGAAGATATACATATTTTATTATATACAAAAGAGAGATCAATAAAAGATGCTTGTTAGTAGCAGAACAAAAATGATGTACTATATTTTAAGGTAATGTTAAAAGGAAAAATAAAAAACAGGTATAAAAAGACATAATAGAAGTGGAGATGGAAATCAGAATGTTGGAAAAAAGATTTATCTCAAATATGTGTCCTATATGGATTTTGAAAGGTGAACTCTGTGCAAATGCTGATCCACACATTTGAGACAAGACTAGTTTCTTCACTTTACAAGAATAGGGTGTCTCTCAGTGTGTGTTCAAATGCATATTCACATACTTAGCTAGAGTGAAGTTACTCTCCAGTATGTGTCTGCATGAGTCTTTGCACATGGAAATTCTTGGAAAATGCTTATCCACATGCTTAACAAGAGTTAGATTATTTTCCAATATGTGTCTTAATGTGTCTTTGCAAGTGCGAATTCTCAGAAAATGCAGACCTACATAAATGACAAAAATAGGATTTTTCTCCAGTGTGTGTTCGCATGTGGTTTTTCAAATCTGAATTTCTTGAAAATGCTGATTCAGACACTTGACAAGAGTAAGGTTTCTCTCTAGTGTGTATTTGCATATGTGTCTTCAAATTTGAACTATTACTGAATGCTGATCCACACATTTCACATATGTAGGGTTTTTCTCCAGTATGTGTTCGCGTGTGTTCTGTTAGTGTTGAATTCCTTGAAAATGCAGATCCACACACTTGACATGAGAAAGGTTTTTCTCCTGTGTGTGTTTGCTTGTGCGTCTTCAAATGTGAGTTATTTGAAAATGCTGATCCACAAACTTGGCAAGAGAAAGGTCTCTCTCCGGTATGTGTTAGCATGTGTCTTTTTAAATGTGAATTGTCTGAAAATGCTGATCCACACACTTCACAAGAGAAAGGTTTTTCTCCAGTGTGTGCACGCATGTGTCTCTTCAAAGCTGAAAGCTGTGAGAATGCTGATCCACACACCTGACAAGAGAATGGTTTCTCTCCAGTATGTATTCGTATATGTTCTGTTAAAGTTGACTTTCTTGAAAATGCTGATTCACATACTTGACAAGAAAAAGGTTTTTCTCCAGTGTGCATTTGTATGTGTATCTTCAAACTTGAATTCCTTGAGAATGCTGATCCACACACTTGGCAAGAGTAAGGTTTCTCTCCAGTGTGTATTTGCATGTGTCTCTTCAAAGTTGAACTCATCGAAAATGCTGATTCACACACTTCACAAAAGTGAATCTTCTCTTCATAGTATGTTTCCATGCTTTTAATCCAATTGGAATTCATTGAATAGGCTGATCCACACATCTTTCTCACAAAGATTCTCAATAGTATCTGAATGTGTACTTTTGCACATGCTGATCTATATATCATGCAAGAAACATTTTTGTTTTTTGTTGTTTGCACATGATAATTTCCGATTTGTACTTGGGATTGCTGACCTACAAACTTGATATACATTAGTTTCCTCTTCAGTCTCTCTTGGCATTTGTATTCTCAAAATTGAAGCCTACGAAAGTGATGACCCATCCACTGCACATATGAGTAGCATTTCTATCAAATGTGTGTGAATACAAATATGTTTTGAAATTTGAAAATGCATTGTTCCGCCACTGCCAAGAATACGGGTAAATGCTTCTTTTAAAAAGTGTTTTTTTTTCTTCATTTTTAACATCAATTTGATGATTGCAGTTCATAGTCATCAATTTTTCATTGTAAAATCTGTGAATAAAGAAAAGCTTCATTAAAGGAAATACTAAACAATCATAAAATTCTGACAGCAATTGATTTACACCCCAGAGGCTGAGAAACTCAAGGCTAGGTGCACCCCCCACATATATATTTATATTTGTGCATACATATGTCTATACAAATATATATTAAATTAAATAGTGCTGTCTGTAAGGAGGAACATGGTTCCTCCAATAGAACTAGTAATATTGCTTTATTTTCATAACGCATTCCCCAATTACTGTAAACAAAGATTACAAGCGGTAATTTCATTAATTTATTCTAAACAAAAGCATTATGGAGAAATAGATTGCAGAGTAAATTACAAATAGTAATCATTTAAACAAATTTTTTACTCATTTTCTTTCTGTATAAATGCAAAACGAGCAATTGCAATGGAACCCTTTATAAATCTGGCACAGCATATATGTTCAGTTACTAAATAAAATTGATATCCAGCTGTCTTTAGAACAACAATGATTAAATCTTGAATTTAGATCTTCACATAATGGTGAATAACTTTTCTTGCATTTTCCACCTGCCGCAAAAATATTTCTGCTCCTTTGTTTGCCTTTCATTTAATCTCCAATTTGAGTTTGTTCTTTCAAATAGTGGTGGTTGTGGCTGGATGTTGGAATTGTTGAGATCTCATTGTTTTCTATGTTCAATATATGCAGTTGGAATTTTTCAGACAGAATCACAGTTCCACCATCATTATCAATTTGGCTTTAGTTTTTCACACCATGATGATGAAACGAACATGACAACACAGAGAAAACTACAAGTGCTACTTGAAGTCAGTCTACTTTCAGTGTTTAGCTGAATGAAATGGACCAAATGTTGTCACTGTTTTATTACAAGGACAAACCATCAATTCATGGGCAATTTTTTTTCTATTTAAGCTAAAAATAAATTCCAATCAAATCTCCTTAAACTGTTTCTCGCTTCCTGAGCTGCACATTATTTTTTACTCTTCAATTTGTTTCTCTAAATTTCAAGAATGGAATTCATCTACATTTTAAACAAAAACCATGTGACCTATGTCTTTTGGCAGCATGCTCTGTTGGATGTGTGTGATTGAAAATTGAAAAAAGGGGTGATCAATGAATAAGTTGACTCTGACTTACGGATTAATTCAGCATAAACTCACACTATAAATTGAGCTTATCACTAAAAACCTTTTTCCCACACTCTACCTAAATTGGTAAAGCATGCACATGAGATACATACATAGCCAGCCAAATCAGCTCGAAATCCAAAGAAACCCATTTTAGTTATATAAACATATTCCTGCGGTCAAATATTGGAATTTAAAATTTGCATTCGTTCAGGCACTAAAAGATGATAAATCCTTTTTATCACCCAAGGAAATTTGAAAACAGATAAAAATAGGGCTGTCCGGGCAATGGGAAATTCATCATTCCAACGTCCGGGCAGAGTGAGAAAAGTGCTAAATTTGATCATTATTTCAACCACATAGGTTAATTCTGCACACTCAACCACGAAAATAAGTTTTGTTTCAACATTAAAAACTGTCGACCACTGAAAATATTCGGATAATAGGAATATTGAATTACTAAATTCAAACGTCTCAGCATGTCAAGATTTAGCATCTTCCAGACGTAGGCGTTGAGATCTAGAATAATTTAGTGCCCGGGTACACCTGAATAACGCCCGGATAACTTTACTTAGCAGCCAAAATTGATCGTAACAAAACGACGTATTATTTTAAACTGATAATATGAGACAAAATATAACTAAAAATTGAATGATAGGAGTAAGATAAAATATTAAAAATTGCTGATAAAAGATAAAATATTATCAAGATAAACAATTAAATTAAGGGTAAAAGAGAAAATTATCAAAAATTCATGGAAAAAGATAAATATTAAAAAAAGATTAAAAAATTCATCGTCTCTTTTCATGAAAATCTTTCAGCAATTTTTTTTTTTTTAAGAAAAAGAAATTAAGCAAACGTTCCTTACTTATTTCGTTTGGTATGTTTCCCTTCACGAAATATCTACGTTAGGACAAAGATAGAAACTCATTTTGAATTACTTTAAATTTATGGATTAAACCCTTTTTAAAAACAAATTTTACTTTTGGGGGTTATGTACAAAAATATTAATGTTAAAAAAAAAAAAGACAGCCGAAAACTTACAAAAATTGACGTTGTTCAGACGGTGTTTGTGGAAAAAATTCCCCGTTGCTGTTGAGAACAACATCCGTCAAATTGAATAACTTCCCTTCTCTTTTCAATTCTAAACGGTATAATAATTCAGTTTTCAATCACATCCAATTATTGTAATCAAATTGTTTTGTCCTTTTTGATGAAATTATTGTTTCCAGAAATAAAGCAATTGAAATGCCATCAGGATATTGAGGGGCGGGGGCGAAAGCAAAATAAATCATTGTTTACCCAGTGCATTTCTATTGGACTTATACAATAACGACAATATATTTGTACGTAAAAGAATTGCATTAATGATAGTCCACCTTTTGCGATTGTGTTTTGACCAATCAAGTTATAGAGCATTTCTATTTATCGCCAACTTTCCTTTTTTCATCAAATCCCAATAAATGCTGGAGGAGGGGGGGGGCTCCTCAGGGAGCTTTTGCGGAGAATGATTTATGGATGAGGAGACGGGTGCCATAACTGATACATGGTTAGAATAAGGCAGAGGGGGTATTCCACCCGTGAGGCCTTGTGAGGATAACTCCAATGTAGAGGTCATATCTGTGAGGAATTGTAATAACAGAAGGGTAGCACATCCTCTGGAAAATGAATTGATTTATTCATTCAACAAAGAAAAATACAAGTTTTGTCAATGTCTTTGCACGTGTTCGTATATATAAGAACTTATATTGCATAGTGTATGAAAAGTGAACATAATATTGTTCAAGTGAATGCAAAGTACAATTGAATGAGGTAACATTTTTGATACTCACATAGCCAACCAGCCAGTCAGCCAGCCAGACCAATTTGAAAACTGAGAGAAACTCATGTGGATAGACTTGGTGGCAGCTTTGACAGTTTCTTACAAGCATCAATTAAAACTAGCATTCCATGGGAAAAAATGAATCAGCACCACCCATATATGCTTTTTTCATTTCATAAAATAGCGATAAGTTACATCTCTTAATTTTGTTGGGCAGTGATCACTGAAAAGTCTGATTTAGAAAAAAGAAAACAAAGCAAATAATGGACAGAAACTCAGGGATCAATTTAGAATATATTTATATTGCAAGTTGAAACATCTACTACGAAAAAAAACAACACATTTTTCCAGCTCATTCAGGGGAGTATGTGCGCAAAAATTTAAGTTCTTTTATAACAAATAAAGCTGGACAAAGTCTGGATAAATAGAAATATATAAATGTTGTGAGACACAAATCACCTAAACCCAACAATAGTATTTAAACCAGTCTGTTGTAGGTAGTAATGATCATCTTGAGCCTAGCACCAGAGTTTGAACCAGTCTGTTGTGGGTAGCAATGAATAATATTAAGATATTAGTCAAGTTATATTTAACAAATATTTACAATTTCAAGTGTCTGTCCTGATGAAGATTTACTTTCAGTGGTAATTTACTGAGTCAGTAGGATATTCTATCATTGTAAATGAAAATTCATTTATTGCAGAAGCATGCACTGGATAAGCGGCTCAGGACCAATTTACAAAGGTTTAAATTCAAGTGCAGAATCGGAAATAAATTGGAATAATTGCTTGCAAGCATTTATCAAAGGACCCTTGAGATTACATGGCCCATAGCATATGGTACTTTCTCTACATAGTCCAGACAGAATCACAAAATCAGAATAATAGCTTGCAAGCATTTAGCACACAGCCTTTGAAATTTCAGGGTGTGTAGTGTAGCAACTCCTTTAGTTTCAGTTGAAATCTAATGGAAAACGAAAATAGAAAAGTCTCATCTTTAGATGCAAAACATTGAATCTAGTTGTACATCCAATATGTCACTTCTTTTACCTACTGTTCATAGAAGATCTGGACCCATGTGTTCATTGCTCATTTGAAGCCAAAACTTTCTTAGTCAGTTATTTCCTTTTTTCTCAGTCTCTAGGACTGGTATTATTTTGCTGGCCTCAGTGGCTGATTCAAACTTTACCGTTTTTTTCACCTTGACCAATCACTATTCTGAACCTAGCCTATTTCATTTTTCACAGATGTTGACATATCTCTCATACACTCAGTTACAAATCACAGGTCCTATAGTTCAAACACATTTACTATACAACAGTCACGATTATTTCCTGTCTTCTTATTCTCCTAACTTCAGGGAGCGCACATGGTTTGAATACCTTGTGTTTGCTCTGACTTAAATAATTTTTCTGTTGTGCATTTTTCAGCATCTGAGTATGTTCCTCAAGTGTTTCTTACAATCATAAAATCAGGCATTATACATCAACCCTAACTTGACAGTTATGGATTTCACTGATAACCCTGTCTCCATAATAATTCCTTTGTTGTCAAAATACCAAGCTTTATGGATTCAAAGCATTCCAGTTACCTCTGCAACTCACAGCTACAACAACCACTTAAAATGAGCTCCTACCTTTCACTTGAGTGCTGTCTTCTATCTTTCTCATCTACCTAGTTGCTAGCTGACACAATGAACCCATTCTATCATGGATCAAATCTCCTTCCTTTTTTTACCAAATAATGTAACCTAAACAGGCCTCTTCTATCTAGTCGATCTTACAAATGTTAACGCACATTTTCGATTCATAGTTATATATGTTTCATTTGTCACATCATTAAATGTACTTTCTATCCGTTTGTCAAAACATTTGTCATTATTTCAATTACAAACTCTCTTTAATTTCTTTGTCCATATTCATACTTAGCGCATATTTTCTCTTTTCTTATAAACAAAAAAAATAGCTACTGGATGTTTACATCTAACAAAAATGGCAACTTCTGTACCCTTCAACATTTATTGTGACATCACAGTCTGAAGCAGTAAACTCAAACCATATGGAGACGAATTCTTTCATCCTCAGCAACCACAATCATCAGATCACTATGCAAAACCAACTAACCATTATTCATCTCGTTCAAACAATATAGGAACTATCATACCTATAGAAGAACAAAACTTTTTTACATTGTTTACATAGAATGACAAAATTGAAATAGTTTGCAAGCATTCAGTGCACTGCCCTTGAAATTGCATGACCTGTAACACATGATACTTAGTTAACCCGGCACTGTTCATGCCAAATCTCATGTTAGGAAGACAAAAGATCAATCCCCTCTTACCATTCATATTTGCTGCTTCTGCTAATCCTGCTTGTAGTTGGTGGTTATTCTTCCGTCTCATAATAAAGAGAGAGGAACTTCATGGAACAGGTTGTGTTTTACTTATCCACTGCAAATCCATTCAGGGCTTAACTTGGATTTCTGTCAAAAGCAACACTGGATCAAGCTTGAAATACAGGGAATTGTGTGCCATATTTGAAGTAGAATAATGACCAATTCCTGCTTACCATTCACATTTGCTGCTTCTGCCAATCCTTCTTGTAGTTGAAGGTCATTCCTTTGTCTTTTAATACATGCTTTTCTAGCATTTCAACCTTTCAGTACTTTATGCCACACAATCTAGAAAATTTATATAAAAACCCTGTATCCAGGAAACTTTTATAGACCTTTTCATTCAGTTTTCCACCTTCCATTGTGACAAAGCTGTTTTATTAGGTGACATCTTTGATGAAATATAAAAAACTGTTGCAGAAACTTAAGTACAGATGTCCCTTCTTATTATGAGGACTTTGTCTTCTTTCTTCCAGCAGGCAGAATAGCTCTAGCTTTCAATTCATAGTGCAAATTGCCGCTGATGTAGTCTGCATCAAAGAATAAGAGTTGATCTGATGATTCAACAAGAGAAACAACAATCAATACTACCCAAGAGAAAATTTATGGAAGGGAAAGTAACTATTATTTTTTTTTGTATTTATAGCCCAGTCAAATAAGCATTGGACCCAGAATTAAATGTTAACCAGCTAAATTTGGGATCATTATTAGTATGAGAGTGTCCTCTTTCAGAATTCCAATATTCCTCCAACTTCTCTCAAGCCATTTTCAAAGATGATCGCCAATTTGATCTTTTCATTTCAAGACCAGAAAACCAAATGTTTGTTCAGGACATGATATATTGTTGGAAAGCAAATTTTGGCACCTTTCTAATGATTTATCGTGTTAATCTTTCTGCAAATTGTATTTGAGATTAGGAAAATATTACATATTTTGTCAGGTTTGATTTCCTCCACACAATATCAACATTAGAAAAAAGATAGAAACTCTAACATTTTAAATAAAGTTTATGGATTGATTTTTATTCAGAAACAAATATCACTTTTTGTGATTTTATAAGAAAAATACCTACACTTGAGAAAAAGGCCATGGAGAATTACATTATCGAAATTTCAGAACAGAGTCTTTTATTTAATTCTTTATCTGAAAATGTTCTAGATAAATTTTGATGACATTTAATGGAAATGTGGGCAATAAGCGATGAAATTCAAATATTGGTCATTCTCTATCAAGTGGACCATTTTGGGGAAAGTGCCCCACTTGAACATCTCCGATTTTATTCTAACTTCGGTCTTAGGTTTTTTCATCTCTGAAATGAAATTCTGCAAAATTTAGCTCAATATCTTCACTCGATCAGTAACTATAGATTGAATAACCACAGCAACTTCGTTCAGTTTGACAGGGTCCAAATTATTTTCTCCATTTTCAACAAGCCACCATTCCATAATAGGAAGTCCCACTGAACTGAAAATTTGCTTTTTGAGTCAATTTTTCATTCATTCATTATCAATTGTCATGTGGAAGTGTATAAAGTGAGAAAAACATAACTTTTCATTTCAAATCTGGGACATTCCAAGAAAACATTTCGAATGGGATCATATTCCCCCAATAGTCATTTTTGCTACATATCCTCAGGAACAACAGGATATGTACATTTTGCCCAAATTAATACGTCTTAAACAAACAAAAAACATCTCTATTTCACTTATGAAAAACTACAGGAATTAAGTACCTTAATAGGTTAGTCTCAAAAAGGTTAAACTATAACGTGAGTATAAATTTGGTAAAGATATTTTTGCCATTTGCAAAGCTCTCTATAATACTGTATGTATTACTGTTTGCAAAATGAATGAAATTTTCTTATATCATGTTTTTCCATACATGTGTTTAAAACTCATCCACACATTCAAGAAAATAAGGTTTCTCTTCCTAGTGTGATTTTGTACTTTGTTTGTAAAAAGACAATCCACATACTGCATAAGAATATGGTTACTCTCTAGAGTGTTTTAAAGAAAAACTTCCACTCAGGCATGTTCCTCTTGGTATTTTAGCAGGGTCTGCTTAAGAATCTAGACACTTCATGATAACAGTTTATGTCCTTCCATCAGAGTTTTATATTTGAATCCTGTGAAATAGCTGATCCACATATCTTTCAAGATTGACATCATTCCTTATTGTGTATTTGCTTGACTGAATGGGACATTTTAAAACATGGTTTCCCAGTGACTTTTCAAATTTCTTCATCCATAGTAAGTGCTTTTGTATGATTTTAAATTTGGAAATCAGAATATGTAAGTTTTAACTTTTGGGACTGATAAAGATTTCCTCCAGTGTGAGTTAACATGTGCTTCTACAGGAAAAAAATATGTGAAAATACAGATCCTTATATTAGGCAAGAACAGTTTCTCACCAGTGTGTGTACATATTTTTCCCAGGTTGAACTGTATGAGAAAGCTGTACCACAAACTGGGCGGGGATGAGTTTTCCCTTCAAAGTGTGTTTGCATGTGTTTTCCCAAAATCAAATCGTCTGAAAATGCTCATGCACATGCATGACAAAGTTCTTTCCAGAGAGTGTTTGCATGTTTGATAGCAAGTGAAGATACTGATCTCAACACTTGTCAAGGTATAGGTTTCTGTCAAGTGTGTGTTCGCATATGTCTCTTCAAAAAAAAATTTTTTGAGAATGCTGATCCACATACTTGACAAGAGAAAGGTTTCTCTCCAGTGTGTGTTCGCATGTGTTCCTTCAGAGTTGAACTCTGTGAAAATGCTGATCCACACACTTGACAAGAGAAGGGTTTCTCTCCAGTATGTGTTCGCATGTGATCCGTCAATGTTGAACTCTGTGAAAATGCTGATCCACACACTTGGCAAAGATAAGGTTTCTCTCCAGTATGTGTTCGCATATGTCCCTTCAAAGCTGAACTCTGTGAGAAAGCTGACCCACAGACTTGACAAATGTGAGGTTTCTCTCCAGTGTGTGTTCGCAGGTGTCCTTTCAAAGCTGAAATATCAGAAAATGCTGATCCACACACTTGACAAGTGTGAGGTTTCTCCCCAGTATGTTTTCGCATGTGTATAGTCAGACCAGAACTCTGTGAAAATGCAGATCCACAAACTTGACAAGAGTAAGGTTTCTCACCTGTGTGTGTGCGCATGTGTCTTTTCAAAAGTGATTTCTCTGAAAATGCAGATCCACAAACTTCACAAGAGTATGGTTTTTCTCCAGTGTGCGTTCGCATGTGGTTTGCCAAATTTGAGCACCGTGAAAATACGGAATCACAAATTTCACAGGAGAAAGGTTTTTCTCCAGTGTGTGTTCGCATGTGTCTTTTCAAACCCGAATTAACTGAAAATGCTGATTCACATAATTTACAAGAAAAAGGTTTCTCTCCAGTGTGTGTACGCATGTGTATCTTCAAACCCGAACTCTGTGAAAAAGCTGACCCACAAATCTGACAGGAATAAGATTTTTCTCCAGTGTGAGTATGCATGTGTCTCTTCAAATAGGAAGCTTCAAAGAATGCTGATCCACACACTTGACAAGAGAAAGGCCTCTCTCCGGTATGTGTTCGCATGTGTCCTTTCAGAGCTGAAATACCTGAAAATGCTGACCCGCAAACTTGACAAGTGTGGGGTTTCTTTCCAGTGTGTTTATGCATATGTATAGTCAGACCAGAACTCTGTGAAAATGCTGATCCACACACTTGACAAGAGTAAGGTTTCTCACCAGTGTGTGTTCGCATATGTTTTTTCAAACAGGATTTGAGTGAAAAGGCTGATCCACACACTTCACAAGAATATGGTCTCTCTCCAGTGTGGGTTCGCATGTGTCCCTTTAAAGCTGAAATGCTTGAAAATGCTGATCCACACACTTGACAAGTGTGTGGTTTCTCTCCAGTGTGTATTCGCATGTGTCCTTTCAATGCCGAAATGACTGAAAATGAAGATCCACACACTTCACAAGTGTGGGGTCTCTCTCCAGTGTGTGTTCGCATGTGTATAGTCAGACTTGAACTCTGCGAAAATGCTGATCCACACACTTGACAAGAAAAAGGTTTCTCTCCGGTGTGTGTTCGCATGTGTCTCTTCAAATGTGAATTAGCTGAAAATGCTGATCCACACATTGGACAGGGGAAAGGTTTCTCTCCACTGTGTGTTTCCATGTTCTTCCCAAATCTGAACCGTTTGAATAGGTCAAATCACATCCCCTTTCTTCAAAAGAAGATTTCGTCACAGTGTCTGCATGTGTACCTTCAAAAGTGAATCCATTGAAAATACTGATCTGTAGACTGTGGAAGAGAGAGGGGAACTTTGTTTGCTTGGTCCATCTTCAGGGTCAATCAGCATTTGTATTTTCAACATTGAAAGTGGTGAAAACAATGATCATCATTCTGCACTAAAGTAGCATTTCTCTCCAATGTGTTTGATGTTTACACTTTCTTCATGGCCATCAGTTTTTCACTACCATATCTGTGAAAATGGAAGTATTATAAGAAAACACTAAACTCATACATTTTTTGCAAGTATGAAATAAAAATAACTTATAACATCTCAATTTATGTTTTTATGAACTTAACTATTTCACGCTTGATAAAAATATCTAGCTGTTGTTTTGATTTTTCCTTATTCATCAAAAGCAAAACACTTCATCATTTATCAAAAAAAATAAAAATGATTTATATTTCAATATCTAATCAATACAACAAATGTAATCACATAAAGCTGGAACAAAATGAATGACCATTTAGAACCAAAAACTTTAGAATATCATTACTTGGCTTGAGCACAAATTTATTAGTTTAAGTAAACAGTACTTGAATTCGCACAATATTTCCAATGATCAGGCAGTGAATTCCATTGCAATGAAAACTGGGGTCATTGGAGTCAGCAAAATAATTGGTGTACACTTACTGGCAGGTACATGCATCAAAGACCAAGAAAAAGCGGAAATCAGTTGGGAACAGGTCCAGTGAATATAAAGAGTGTGGTAGGACCACAAAGCTCAACTCTATCAGTCTTTGCTGGGTGGTTTGTAAAGTATCAGGTCTTGCCCTTTCTGTTCATTATTGCTGGCCAAAATGTTTTGATGCATCAGTTCTAAATCAGGACAATATGATTATGCTGTGATGGTCTGAATAGGCTGAAAGAGGCTGTGATAGATCACTCTATTATATCACCTCTGTTCAGGAATATTCTTTGGGGGGTTAAAATTTGGTTTCAGGAAGGTTAAGGTGGGGTTAGATTGTCGACCCAAAAGAAGCTACATTTTTGATTATCATAAAAAAAACACTTTTCATCAATAGCAAGCTCATGATAAAGAAAAGAGTCATTTTTTTTTAGCCAAACTAGCTAACTGCAACGTGTCAAACTGCTGATCATCAGTCCATTAATTTGGATAATTTATGGATACATCGACCTTCTGTATTTCTTTTCAATGGTCATCTTCCAACTGTTGTACAGGCTAGCACAACTTTGCTCCAAATACCCGAGCGTTAGTTTCTAAATCAGCTTCCATGGTTGCCCTCAATTATTCATAGTCCGACTACAACTAGTATTATCCTAGAGATTCAGATCATCAGAACTGGAATTTTCAAACCAATGACAAATGTTTTGGAGCTAACTCTGCCCTCCACCCACACTGTTGATGTTGCTATGGCTTCAGTAGCAAAATGGCCCAGTTTGAAAGCTCAAACAATCTCCTTACGAAAAGATACTGAGCTTCACAACGGCATGTAAATATATGCATACACAGAGGAGAATGATGCAAAAAACAAAACACAAAAGTCTCATTCTAATCGTAATAAAACTGAGATGAATCAAACCAACTTGGAACAAAAGAAAAACTAGCATTTCAAGGGAAATTATGAATCACCACCACTCATACGTGTTAATCTTCACTGTGTAAATTTAGCATAAACTTACATCGTATATTGAGCCCTTCACTGAAACCTTGAGGGAAGGGGAGACTTTTCAAATTACAACAACACTTGGGAGAGTGAAAGCAGAATTCAAAGATCCTAGTTTGAACACTCAGAGCTGGGCTTAGTCTAGGTACATAGATAAATACATATATATATAATTGTCACATTACACGAATAACGTCAACCCAGCAAAAATGTTCAAACTGGTTTGTTGTCGGTAGTGGTGATTGATAACATCAAAAACAATAACAAACACAACAGATGAGATATATGTGAAAAGTTTTTTTTTTCAACCTCCAGATGACCAAAGACTTTTGGCAGCATGTTATTTCATTTAAAATACTTCTCATTTCTATTCAGATAGGAAGGGGGGGGAGAAATTTAAGTAATTTACTGAAGGAGTAGGGAGAGAGAAGAGGAGAAAGGGGAGTTTGTTAGTTTAATAAGAGGGTAAGAAGTGAGGAGAAGGAAAAAAGATTAGGTAGTTTATTGAAGGGGTAGGAAAATGTTAGCATATGAATCATATCCATGTTTGCATAACAATTTGATAAAATCATAGACCAGCAAGAAAGATCAGAAAGGATAAAGGAGATAATGAGAAGATACTGGAATAGATTGAGAGAAATACAAAGGCATGAGATAATGTTTAGTTTCAGTTTAGGTGCAAACAACCAAAGAACTTCCCCATGGGTACAGCTAGCGTATATAAATGTTTGAGCCCATGAATAACCGAAACCCAACTAAAGTGTTTAAACCTGTTTGTTGTGGGTAGTGGTGATTAATAACAACAAAAACAGTTACATGTATAACAGATGAGATAAACACGAAAACGTGTTTTTTTCTCATCTTCCAAGTGACCAATGTCATTCAGGAACATGTTATGTTGGGGTGATCAATGAATAAGCTACTTGTCTTGCCTTTTGTTGGGTACTAAAATGTCCAAATTATTAAAAACCAAGGATGGACACAGATTAAAGGACAAATTTAGCATATACTTGAGTCGAAAATTACAACACTAAAACCTCATTAGGGGTTGGGGACAAAGAAACCATTTTCCTTACTCAGAGAAGTGTGTGTATAATTTCAAGTATCTACAATGAACAATAGGGGCTAGGCAAAGTCAAGATACATAGATACATATATCAGAACACATGAATAACCTAAAATCAACAACCAACCAGTGTTGCGATTAGGATTGCCAGATTCCAGATCATTTTTAGATGATGATGAAAGATGAAATATTATTGAAAGTTGATTATAATAGGTGAGATATCATTAAAAAGTGATGATAAATAATTTGAAAATTATTGAAAATTTATGATAAAAGATAGAATATCATTAAAAATAGTAAAACTTCTCGCCATTTTTCAAGAGAATCTTTGTTCGAATTCGTATTTAAAAACAAAGAAATCAAGCGAACGTTACTTACTTATTTCGTCAGGTTTGTTTTCCTTCACACAATAACAACATTTTAGAAAACGATAGGATATCTGACATTTTGAATAAACTTCAAATTTACGGATTAAACTTTTCTGAAAAAAGGTCCACTTTGGGGGTTTTATAAGAAAAATGTCCCACAAAATCATCGGTTTGAAATTTTAAGAGGAAAATGTCTTGTAAAGAGCGACGAACAAGGGAGATAATTCATAGACACGACAAGGGAATCATGTATGTAACTCAATGAGAGAATAATATCAAGTTAGAGAAGTCAGCTTATGGAATCCGTCTGTGGCTTTCAATCTCTTCTGTGTTGACTGCTTTTTATTTTGACTTTTCAGCTGCTTGATATTATTTTCGATTGTATTTTCAGTTCGAAAAATCATGATCAATTTACATTTGGTCTGAGATTTCTTTCAAGATTTGATTAAAAAATGTTAATATTTAGAGAAGAGACCGTATTATCTCAAAACTTATTCCAGATATCTTAGAGCCCGGACAGGCATCCATAATGCTGTTTTTGGCTGCTTTAAGTAATTGATTGATAAAAGATGATTTATCATTCAAAATTGATGATAAAAGATAGAATATTCTTTATAAACTTTATGGATTAAATTAGCTCTTTTTGGAGGTCTGTAAGAAAACAGTCTGCGTCCTACAAAAACAACTTCTGTCTCATAAAAACAGCAGCTTGCAATTCAATGAGGAAAAGGCAGGGTTGCCAGATAGTAGGCGATGTTTCTGGCCAAAAACACGTAGAAAAAATTGCCAACTGAGAAAATAGTTTATAAAAGCAATTTTTTTATATTTTATTTTCATTAGATTGAGTTTTGTAAATCATCAGAATGAAATAATGTTGTTTCTTCCAAAAATCCCATTTTATTCATCTCAATTGTTCAGCTGCTTTTTTTATGGCGACTCTGAGTGATGGCTTGTGTATCAAATTGTGATTATAAAAAGCAACTGAAAAATCAAAATGCATGTAGGTATTAATAGTAGTATGAGAAAAAAATAAATACAATCTAAAAATGTATTATAAATACAACTGCAGCAAGAGGAATAGGGCTGAAAATTTCAATCTGGCTTAACCGAAAAGTACATTTTTTTCAAAAAGGCCAGAATTGTCCAATTTAGCCATAAAATAGATAAAATGGCAACTCTGTTTCTGAGAGTGGCAACAAAGAGAGATTATTAATGAGAAGGTCAAAGGCATCTTTATTAGAAACCATCAACAAATACTATCAACACAGGTTTCATCAGTTTTTTAAGCAGTCTGGCTCACTATATATGTATGAGTCATACTCGCTGCGCCAATAAAACTGGAGGAGTGAAAATTTACTCCTTATGTCTGGAAGAAATTTTTCATACAAAATCCCTGACCAAAAAGTGTGTGTGTGTGTGTGTGTGTGTGTGAGGAGGAGGTCAATTAGCAATGTAAATTTATGCTTAATTGGTTCCTTCTTTTGTGTCTGGCAGTATTCACGCTTCTTTTTGAAACTTAAGACTTTTCAATGTTCACTGCCCAACAAATTGCAAGAGAAATAACATACTCATCTGTCATGACATACGAGCTGCATCAATGGAGCTAGAGGGCTGAAAATGTGAACATTTTCAAAAATTTGACATTAGAGGTAACTTATTCATTACTCGACTAGATTTCCAGTTTTCAATTTAATAGATCACCCCAACATGATATGTTAGCCAAAAGATTTTTTTTTGTATTAACGATAATTTATAGGAACAACAAAGGAATCTTCTTTTTTCATTTCTTTTCTTTAATAAATACAAAAAATGAACAACATTTTAAAAACGGAAAATTTATAAATATGATAAAGGCACAACCAATTCTCCAATCTTCTCTTGATTTTACCATAAATCTCTCCATAACCAAAATAAGCATTCATTGCAATAGCTGTTCAAGATATTTTAGACAATAAATTTGAAAAAATTACATTATCAAAATACCAGCTACAAAAATGAAACACTTTGTACCCAATATATATTTTTAATACTAATGGAGCTCAATCATCATACATTGTCGGATGTGTTTTGATTTAGAGAAAATTCATTTGGATCCAAATCTTATTCCAAGTCTGAATATCTAAAACACCCTGTTGCTAGAATAAAATTCATCCGTTTATCTTTATGTAAACACACACACACATATATGGCTGCAGTGAAAAATCCTTTATTTCTCTGAAGTCCTGACCTCTTACTTTGAAATATTTCGTTTTCCCCTTACTTTTCTTTTATATATGTTAGATAACGAGTTGTAATAATTGTCCTTCCAGTATGATCAGCTAAAAACTGTAGACTGAATTTTTTCAGCTCATCATTAACATGGATTTGAGATTCTCATGATAGTTCCTACTGATTATTTGTACTCCATGAAATAACTCAATTTGTATAATTAACAATGTTGGATATGCTGTTATTATGTATTGCCATCTACTTCTCCTGTGTTTGTCATGGTGGCACTAATTATAGGGACATCTTTTTCCAATGACCTCATCGCGATGAAACACTCTCACATTTTCCATTGAATAGTTGTTAACATTGACAAAAGTATGTTTTCGTCTGCCTCTGGTGATTGAGTGTTGAACTGATGGTCTGAGTATACAACCTGGTCCAGAATCTGGATTGGTTTCAGTATTAAAATTTAGTATACAACAAGAGTTAATATATTTTTGTTGGAACATGGAGTAATCAAAATTTTGTGACTCAGAGAATAAAAAGTCCAAAGCAACGCACATATCTTACATTGCTGTGGTATCAAGTTCCATTCCACTAAGTAACTGTAAGTCATACTTTCAGGATCCAATACATGTCGATCTACAAGGTTTAGTCATGTTTTTCATGTTCCTGGGGTCTAATTCTCTTGAGTTTGTTCTCTGCTTTGATGTTGAGTTGGGTTTTCCTGTTTTAATCTTTTCCATTGTGGTTGCCTATTCTATTTTTGTGGACTTATCAAACAAACTTTTCCTCTGTCTCTCAAAGATAGTCAACTATTATCCATGGAACTTGTTCTACAGAGTAACAATATAGAACAGTACTGACATTTTGGTAGGATTTCTGATCAAATTTCGGGAACTGTCTAATTATCAGAACCTTTTTTTTCTATCATACAATTTCATATATCTTGTATAATCTAATAATTTGATGAATGCTACTTCGTCTATAGTTGGAGCTCTCGTTAGCATGTAGTAATTTAGACCTTACATATCTACTGGATCCTTTGTACATCTGCTGGCTACCATAGGATATTTCACAACCACTCCATTGTACAGGCTGAGCCCCTGAACATAATGGCCAGTCATGGTAGAACTACTTTGAATAGAAATCTGGGTTCTTATATGCAATTGTTAGTATCATTGTTGTTTAGTCAATCAATATATAGGGACCCACATCCTTTTCTCTAGAGCAATGAATATCTATAGTTCTTTTTAAGCATTGAAATTCTTCAAAATATAATCAGGTAGATCACAATTTGATTCAAACACAATATCCAACACTATGCCTTGGGCACCATTGATCAACCCTGCTTCAACCAAGATATTACTTGTTAGCATAAGATGGCCGCCAGTTGCGATTACATTATTGATTTCAATCCTCATCATTTTCAGATTTATCAGCATTCAAACCAGAAATCTTGCTACCATTTATTTTCATTGTAGATGTTAGTTTCCTTGCATTTAATACTCCAGCTTATTTATTAGTTGTAAATAATCATGTTCCTTTGTCATCTAAATCTTTCTCCTGCAGAAGATGGTTGTAGACTCTGGTCGTTTAATATTATGATAGATTTTATCATTTTCACTCAATTTTTATAGATCACACATTTCATTTCAATTTGCAAACATTTCTATCTCCACCATGCTGACCTCATCAATCATTACCAAATAAATATTTTTGAATTTGGTTTTTAATGGTTTCTGTGCTTCTCCAATGAGATCTTCAAATTTTCTGTTTGGTTTAATTTGAAATAATTTGTGAATTGATGCAGCTTTACACCCTACGTTAAAAGCTGCTATGCCAGTACCAAGTTGCATGGCCCCTAATGAAGGGAAAGGTTTTGTTGATATGTAATTGATGGTTGTTCCCATTCCAGCACAATTTCGAAGTCTATTTAGATCAGATCGTAAACTTATCTTTGGAAATGTTTCTCGATGTAAAATACACTGGAAGGTCAAGTAAATGGAGCTATAGTTCTGGCACAGAAACTAATGAATATTTGATTTTGTCACAGAAAAATTAGTAACAATTTTGTTTACAAAGTTTGACTGTATAAGTAAATCTGTTGTCTCTGATCTGTGTATTTTCCAGTATCATCTCTTGAATTCTGAGAAACATCAAAATTGTCATTCTTTGCAGAATATAAGACTCTACTAAGTTAAAATCCCTTTCAAATCACAATAAGCAAGAAGAGCAAAAAAAGTAATTCAATTAGAGTGATTAATACTCTTAAAAAGAATTCGATACAGACTAGGTCAACACTGCTCTTCTCCAACAAAACCATTCGAAGATTTAGTAAACGGTTAAGGAAAACATTTTGTGCAGTAATCCTTGGTGTCAGAGTTTTTCTTTAGTTTGCAAGGTGGTATTCCTTTGGAACATTTCTAGTTTGAAAGGGCTTGTTTTGTTGATATCGTTAAGCTGAACTTATCAATGAGTTCAGATGAAACTTTAATCTCTGTTTTTTGGCATCATCACTTCTTTCTTCATCTGTGAGGAAGTGGATTTAGAATCGTATCAAAGTCTTCTTTGCTAATAGAAGATAGATTTACACTTGAATCTTCTGGAAATGATTCAGACTAATCCTGCATGAAGCTCATTGTGCTTGAAAGAATATAGCCCGCACCTTCAAACTCAATCAATGATGATGTGGAGATCAAGTCCCTGATTATCCCTGGCTGCAAATTGTTCTAGGTTAATGAAAAAAGACTGACTAAACTAAAAATGTTCCAACAGGATCCACTACTATACACACTGCATCACCTCATCATTTGATATGCAATTGACCACAGCACAACCAACAGTCACAACATTGTCATAACTGCATTGGCTTGTGGCTTCAAAATTCAAACCAAAGGAACTGCCCTGCATTCAACCATCAATGCAGTAGTTGCTCAAAGTGGAAACACTTCACATCCATCAGTCAATCAAAGCTGACACAGCAACAACCACTAACCACACCTATGCAATCACCAGCACCATTGCCTTGGTCTCAGATGTGATACCTTGGAAGTCAGCCAGGAATGGGCATCTCCTCAAAGACAATCTATTTGATGGCTCTGAATCAGATAATGATATGAGTTTATCTTCAAGGCTGGGAAGAGAAACAATATTTTACTATGCTTTGACATCATTGTGGGTAGAGCTTGCCAATGTTTGAACACCTGGGCTAACTCAGGATCCGTGGTCAGCATCCTGTCTGAGGCAGACTTCAGAGGCCTCTCCTCAGTACCACAAATGGAAAGCTGAAAATTGCTGATATTGGCTTTCGGAAGCAAGTGACCCATACCAGTACTCAGTTTCATACCATCTTTTAATCAGGCAACACCACTTGCCAGTCTGCACCCTAACAGGTTTGGAAAAACCCATCATAGGCTGGGAGACATCAAGGAAACTGACACCTAGCTAGTTGAGACTTAGTTGAGACTGTCAATGACTCAGAGAACCCTCCTCTGCAGAGAGAGTTCACTGATCTCTTTGATGGCCTGGATCAACTCAACCATCAACAAGTCAAGCTTCACATTGATAAAATTATCCTGCTTGTTGCCAAACAATACTGCTGCTTCCCCTTTTATGTTAGGAAACACATTGAAGACAGGATCCAGAAAGATGGGGAAGTGAGAATAATCAAGAAATATATTATCATGGTCACAGATGAGTATTCCTGGAACGTGGTTGTGGACGTCCTTGACTAGATCTCAACACGATGTGTCATATTGCACATGGACTGGTTTCAGGCACAGGAAAATCACACATTTGTGACCCCAAGCCAATGCTGAGACTTCACGTATACAATGAAAAAGTTGATCAAAGCTGCACACATCCAATGACTGAACTTGAGACAAGGGCTTAATAAGTTCCTCCTGAACTACAGAACAACTCCTCATTCCACAACTGGGGTCTCTCCAGCTTCAGTCCTCTTCTGTATTGAAGTTGATACAAATGACTGCATCATCTCTGATGATGAAAATCTCAATCACTATCAATCCTCAGACACTTTGCAAACCCAATATACAAACAGCAAACGACACAAACCAGAAAACTACACACACACACACCAAGATGCTCTAGTCATGAGTGACACTGTCCGTACAAATTAAAAGACTACTTCCCCTTCTAACATCTCAATTCATAAGTCATAATACCCCAAAGAATACTTGTATATATTTAAAAAAAACCTTGCACACACGAAAAACTTCTAAAATACACACACTAGAACAAGCAAAAATAACATAAAAAATGTGAAAAATACACATGAAGTATATTCACCATGAGAAAGAAAAAAAACACATAAAAAACAATATAAATTACAAAAAGAAATCTTTCACTCGCAAATCAAGGACTAACCATTTACTTATCATTCACAAACCATCAAACCTAAAAACACACTTGCAGAAAAGGAAGGATGTAATATCTGTAATATCTATATTGTAACATAACTGTATTAAATAAAAAATATAAGAAAGCAATCCTCTCCACTCAGTATGGAAGTTACCAGGTTATGGCCCTTAATACCTTATGTCCCTTTGCTAAATAGTTTAATGAAATGCATCTTATTCCAATATATTCTCAAGTAGTGGATTTAATAAATTGTTCAAAAGATATTGACTAAATCCATTCATAGAAGGAGTCTAGTGAAATCCTAGAATCTAAACAACATCAAGAAGAAAGAAGTATTAGTTTTTCCCAAGAAAATTTAATTGTTCTCTCATCCTGAATTGAAGATCCTATTTTGGAGATGCCAGTATTAAATGGAATCTGGGATGAAGAAAAAAGCTTTTTCTCTATCAAGTTCGAGGTCATTTTGAGATCAAATTTTCTCAAGTTTTTAAAAATAATTCCCAATCAACTTTAACAGAAAATCTGATTCTTGCAGAAATAAAGATCTACACAATATATGAATAACAATCATCATGAAAGTAGCTCCACAATAGATTTTATTAGCTAAATACAATAAGTGACTTTTTGAATCAGAGTTTATGACCCTGTATTATTTCAAAGGGAAAACACAGGACATGAATATAGTTCCTTGACAACAAAAGTCTTGATGATATCAAAAGTTGAATTATATAAAAGTGTACAGCCACAAACATATTCAGAGCATTTTTAATCTCTATAGTGTATGTATTCGTCTAATTGATTGATAGATATTTATTTTCAAAACCTAAGCTTCACAAAATACCGAGTCGGTTTTGTGATTAATGACTTTATAATTTATATAGTAACTAAATAGAAAGATATTTCAATTTCTACAAATTTATGTAGAACTTTTATTCATATTCTCATGGTATGATTAAAAATTTTTACAAATGATACCTTAGATTATCAGTAATTCTCATCGGAAGGTGGTTGGATAGCAGTAAAATCAGTGGACAGTGATAACGAAAGCTAAAACTTTGCCTATATATACTGGTTTACATGCCGTAGGTTCTAAATACAATTGTGATTATTGCTTTATTTTGTACCACTCCTTCATCTTCAGTGTGAATGTATTGATAACATAATTGTGAAAATTAATTTTCTATTTTTTCATTGTTAAGCCTCATGTTCATAAAGTGACTGACAGTTTGTTTATATTCGGGGTCTTTTCTGTTAGTTCCTAACAGGGAAGCAAAAACTCTAACCTGAAACCTGGGGGTGAGGAATAAATAAACTTGACATGTCAATTCACACTGGTTATGAACATTTGGTCAATTGTTGGGGTGAGGGTACAAGAAATCCAAGCCAGGCCATCACAGGAATCTAATCTAGACTTGAAGGAGTAGTTGTAGCTGAGGATTGAACTTGCTACCCTTATCCTTTAATTTTCATACCTGAAATTAGCTGTGTCATTAGTAGGAATATATTGATCTGTTGGATAAATCTTAGCCATGATATTACAGGTTACATAAATAGTATGGTTAGTCACTTGATTGAAACCATCGCATGATATAGAAGTCAAATTTTTTTATGGGTTACCATACGTAACCAGTTCATGCTTATATCTGAATGTTATGCAAGCCTGGATTAGTTTCATGTATGAAAATGTTTTTACAATATTAGAAGTAATCCCTTCTTGCCCTCTAATGGAACATTCCCTTCCCCCCTCTCTCTTCCTATCTTTTCAGCAAACCACCTAAATTCCTTTTGTCCCCTATTTCTCTCTATGAGAAATTATTTTAAATGAAATAACATTGAACTGAAAAATGAGATTAACTACATAGGAATAGTCCAATGGTTACAACTTTGAGCTGATTTTCATGAGGTCTCACTGAATATGAATAGCTCAATAGTTATAGCATTGGACTGAAAATGATGAGGTCTTACTACATGGGGAGAACTGAATAGTTACAACATTGGGCTCAAAATGATGAAGTCCTATTAAATGGGAATAAATCAATTAAAATAATTAAATCTCATGAAGTAGGGATATCTGAATGGTTTTAACATTGGACTTGAAATAATGAAGTTTTACTGCACGATAATATGATAGTTATAACATTGAACTCAAATGATGTGGTATTACTGCATGAGATTATTTCAATGGTAATAACATTGGACCAAAAATGATGAGGCCATACTGTATGGAAATCGCTCAATAGTTATAACATTGGACTGATATTGATAACTTAGTCCACAGAAATTGCTAAATGGTGATATAGTATCATTATCATAAGACATGGACCATCCCTAACATTGGCCAGGGCTCTCAATCCTGGGCTTTGAAGCACCAATATCTCAATTATCTGAACCAGCACATCATTTGATTGCTGTATCTTTTTCCAAAAAATATCTGTTGCATGATATTGGTTTTACTGAAGTTCATATGAAGACCTAGTTTCTTGCTTCCTTCATTCAGTTCATCTAACATTATCTTGTGTCCATGAAGGTTCTTGACTACTCTTAGATTACTTGGGTATTTTTTATCAATTTTAATTCCTTTTTTTTCTTACCATTCATTTAGAGTAGTCTGTTAAGAGTTTGTGTGAGCTGGTGTCACTTCATCTTACTCTTTTTGAGTAAAAAGAACTTCAAAAGAACTGTATTTCAGTAGATGTGTTGCAGAAATTATATATATGGAGTCTACTCCTTGTTGCATGATTGTATTGATGATGACTTTCACTGAGTCAAAGGCCTTCTTGAAGTCAACAAGTGCAAGTACTTTCTGTTTTGATTGATTCATTGAATGAAGATAATATAGATTATATGAATCAAAATACTACTTATTTAAGATATTTCTATTTCAACACTACAAATTAATCAAAATCGTACTTATTTTATTTCAAAAGAAAGAGAAAAGAATAATAAATAGTTTACTGAAGGGTTTGGGAGAAACAAAGGGAGAATGGGAAGTTTATTCGTTTAATGGAGAGTGAAAAGAGGGAAGGGGGAAGAAATTCATATCATTTATCAAAAGGGTAGGAAAGGAAAGAGGACAGATGAAATTTAGTTAGTTGACTGAGGTGGTAAGAAATTGTTTGCATGTGAATAAGATTTATGTTCATGAAACATTTTAAATAAGATCATGGACTACCAATAAAAATTGGTCGGGAAAAAAGGAAAAAAAGGAAGATACAGGTTTAGGTGAGAGAAATATAGAGGCATGACATAATGGGCAATCTTAGTAGTTGAAAATCAAGGAAATGTTGAGCATTAAAATGAACAAATTTTTGAAAAAACAAACATGAGCAAAAACAAAGGGGGCAATTTAGCAAAAACTTATATTGAAAATTGAAACCCCACTAAGACCTTTCTTTAGAGGGAAAATTTGAAATAAAGACAAAATCTTTTTCCCTACTCTTTGTGTGTTTGCAAAATTTCAAGTTTCAACAATGAATGGTCAGGGCTTGGTGGACTCCAGATACACGGATAGACCCATATGTCAGGACCCAATGATAACCTGAACTCAATAAGCCTTGTAACATTTTCATTTTCAGGTGTTTCTAAAGTTGAGCCGCACATTCGAAGAAATAAGGTCTCTCATTTTATTGTGTGTTTCACGTGTTGTTTCTAAGATGAAAACTTTTTCTAGAAGTACGGTCACCTTCTGAACTGTGTTCATAAGTGATCTTTGAAAGACAAACTATTCTAAAATGTTTTAAGCATGTCACAGAAATAGTGATTCTCCTATATATTTGTTCACCTGAGTATTTAGGGAAAAGCTCTTAGAAAATGCAAAACCACACACTTAGTTCAGTGTGTTTACATGAGTTGCAAAATTTTAATCCTGTGTAAATGCAAATCCACCTACTACGTATGAATGTTATTCTTTGTGTACAATGTAAAATAAGTGAAAATATTTGGAACACTTTACAATAAGATGGTTTTTTCTCAGTATGTTGCATGACTTATCTAAGCTTGTTTCTCTCCAGTGTGTTAGCATTTCTCTTCAAATCTGATTCGCTGCTGATCCAAAAACTTGAAAAGAGGAAGGTTTCTCTCTGGTGTGTGCTCTCATGTGATTCATTAAAGTTAAAATGTCCTAAAATGCTGATCGGTAAACTCAACTAAATTAGGGTTTGTGATTGATGTGTGTCACCATATGTGATTTCAAATTTGAAAATGTTGATTGACACACCTGTCAGGGGAATTGTTTCCGTCCAGTATGTTTTCGCATATGACTTTTCAAATATGAACACTGTGAAAATGCTGATCCACACACTTGACAAGAATATGGTTTCTCTCCAGTGTGGGTTTGCATATGTCTCTTTAGATCTGAGTTACTTGAATATGCTGTTGCACACACTTTACAAGAAAATAGCTTCTCTCCTGTGTGTATTCGCATGTGTCTCTTCCAAGCTGATATGTCCAGGAACGCTGATCCACACACAAGACAAGAAAAGGGTTTCTTTCCAGTGTGTATTCGCATATGTTTTTTCAAATTTGAACTCTGTGAAAATGCTGATGCACACACTTGACAGGAAAAAGGCCTCTCTCCAGTGTGTGTCCGCATATGTACTTTTAAATGCGAATTCTCTGGAAATGCTGATCCACACACTTTACAAGAGTAAGGTTTATCTCCAGTGTGTGTCCGCATATGTCGCTTCAAATCTGAACTATGTGCAAATGATGATCCACAAACTTGACAAGAATAAGGTTTTTCTCCAGTGTGCGTCCGCATGTGTCTTTTCAGATCTGAACTATGTGCAAATGGTGATCCACACACTTCACAACAGAAGTATTTCTCTTCAGTGTGTGTTTGTATACGTGTCTTTAAATGCAAATTCTCAGAAAATGGTGATCCACATACTTGATAGGGGAAAGGTTCCTCCCCAATGTGTGCTTGCATGTGGCTCTTTAAAGCTGGAATGTCTGGAAAAGTTGATCGACACACTCGACATGAGGAAGGTTTCTCTCCAGAGTGTATTTGCATGTGTCTCTTCAAACTGGAATTCATGGAAAATGCTGTTCCACACACTAGACAAGAAAAGGGTTTCTCTCCAGTGTGTGTTCGCATGTGGCTTTTCAAATTGGAACTCTGTGGAAATGCTAATCCACACACTTGACAAGAGTAAGGTTTCTCTCCAGTGTGTGTTCGCTTGTGTCTACTCAAATGAGAAATCTGAGAAAATGCTGATCCGCACACTTGACAAGAGAAGGGTTTCTCTCCAGTGTGTGTTCGCATGTGACTCCTCAAATATGAACTCTGTGAAAATGCCGAACCACAAACTCGACATGAGTAGGGTTTCTCCCCAGTGTGTGTCCGAATGTGTTTTTTCAAAACAGAGTTATTTGAAAATGCTGATCCACACACTTGACAATGGAACGATTTTTCTGCAGCACTTGTTTGCATTTTTGTTCTGATATGAACTTTTTCAATACGATGATCTACAGATTTTGCAACAAAATGTTTTCTTTCCAGTGAATGTGTACTTATGTACTTTTGAACATAAATAGAATGAAAATGCTGATCTATAGACTGAGCAAGAATAAGATTTTTTTGGTTGTCTGCATATGATAATTTCAGTTGTAGTGTATGAAAATGCTGATCTACACACTTGATATATAGGTTTTCTCTTTACTCTTTCTTGGAATTTGTATCCTCAAAATAGTTCCTCACTTCAATCTCATCTTTAGCATGAAATCGATGATTACAGTTTATGGCCATCAAATTTTCATTGAAATATCTGTGAATAAAGAAGAGGTAATATAAAAAAAAATACCAAACAATCGTTGAATTTTCAGCCACAGTTTGTTTCTATGAACACAAAATGTCTCACATATCTAGGACCAGAATTAGACCTTGGAGGCACATGGCACTCCAGGTTTTTGTTAAACTGAATGGTAAAACATGTTATATCCTAATATTCACTCCCTGAAAGTCACTAAATTCAAAATTTGGACGCTGAAATGAGCTAAATTTTATAATTCAATCATATAACAAGGTTATATTTTGAACATTTGAACATGAAAGTGTGTTTTTTTTCAATATCAAAAGCTGTCAGAGACTACCTTAACACTGAGAATTATAATTATTTGTCAAGGTCCTGGAGGGTGCAAAATTTAAAACAAAAGAGACTAAATGTCAATGTCTGTTCATTTTTAGACATATTTCAGTGGTCAAATATTGAAATTTAAATTATTCATTTGATAGGGCACTAAATGATGATAAATTCAAAAATTAGGCAGAAAACATAAGTAAAAATTAAGTTGTCTAGGCACAGGAACATTCTCCATTCAAATGCCCAAACTGTGAAAGAAAGACTCAACTTCAAAATCTATTCATTTTGGTTGACTCTAAAAGATTTTATGTTTATTGTTTATTGATAGCTTTTTATACAACATATTTATTTTTTGAAACAAGGCTTACTTACATAGGTTAGCCTAAAAAGATTTCAAACGATGAGGAATCAATAAGTGTAAGTATATATATATATATATATACTTATGTATGCATATATATATGTAGGTATGAACCATATAGATGCAATTTGTACTGGAAAATTGATGCCTGAGATATTTATCAAATCTGGTGAAAATCAGCATCTTATTTGATTCTAATAAGTTTTCATTAAAAGACAAATATTTCCAAAATTAATTTTCCATTCCAGATTTTGGAATAGAAATTTTCTATCCTTCTTTGATGTCAACCCCAACCCTTTTATTATCTTAATTTATTCTATTTATATTTTTTGCACATTTACAAATAAATTCCCCTAGATATTAATTATGTCCACCTTTTTTTAGAAAAGACATCCAGCCTGCTTGAAATTGGAATCTTACCTTGAGAATTAAAAGATAGAAAATTTAAGTAAAATATCTAATATAATTTTGATCAGCAAAAACAAATTTTTTTTCCCTCAATATTTAGAGAAAATTTTTTCTCATCATTTTCACTGATTATTCAGACTAATCCAATATTTCTAATGGTATTTTCTCTATTCTTTTCATATCCTGCTTTGACTGAAACTTATATATATCTATGTAAATATCATAATAAGGATGAATAAATGATAATATATAGTGAAATGATAATAAAATATTCACTGACATATTTGTCATATATTTTTCTTTTTTGTGGTGGTGGGTATATAACTTGACCAGTATCCCAAATACTGGGGAGGTCACAAATTAATTCAGATGATACTTAATGCATTTTTTTGCACAGCACAGCTTTGGTGCATTCTGATGCTGTATATTCTACTGCATATTTACTTGGTATTCCATATTCAGCAGAAAATGCCCATGCAATATGGACCATGAATATTGATAACTTCCAAGGAACATGTTGATTAATAATGTTGAAAGTGCTTTTTTTATTATCTAAAATACAAAATATCATATACTATAGCATACATTAGTTGATCAATGATAAAACCAAGTATTTTCATTGAAATCATCTGAATTTGACATAAAACTATTCTTGTAGATTTTTTACAACGGAATTTCAAATTTCTAAGAAATTTCTTTCACTGTCATCGATTATGGCTTCATTACTGATTTATAGCTGGATATAGGAAACATTGAATTTATAACAGTCCATGTTATAATTGAAAAGTATATGGTTTGCTTTTTGGTTTAGACGAAAATTTCGGCTAATTTACATTGATGAAAACATTTGAAGAATCAAAAACTGATTTTTAAATCTTTTTATCATATTTTTAAAATTAGGTATCAATTTAACTTGGGAAGTTCAGACACACTTTTCATCGATCAGGACTAGGTCATATGTTATTGGATAGTAATCAGATGTGATAAAACAAATTCAGCAATGGTTTGCTCTAATCAGACACTTTTTAGAGTCGAATCAGGTACAAAGGTATCAAGTCAAAAGCCATCCATATTAGCCAGATATTTCAACTGAATTTGTACTATCCAAGAAATTTAATTTAGTATTTTTTTTTTTAAAAATCCAATTGAATCGACGATTGGTGCTCATTTCGTGCCCTGGATTCATACAAAATTTTGAATTAGAAGGTATAATGATGTCTTTAATGGTAGAATTTATTTTGTAAAAATCCGAAGGTATAAAATGTTCCAATTTCATTTTCGGAACATTACATCAAAAGGACATGTTATTTGATGCTGTAGTTATAATTGAACTTTTCAGGGTTTATGACAGTAAATGAGATCATTTTTTTTTTTTAGAATTTAAATGAGTAAAAGTTTTATGATGATTTCATTTTTTCATTCTATCATGATGTATGTCACAGGAACACTAATATACATTTTTTCAAATCATATTTTTATAATGAAATAATCCTTTTTCCCTCAGTTTTACAGAATAAATTCCACTATTAAGGACATAATTATACTTATTAATCTAAAATTTTGTACGAATCCAGGATATGAATTAAACAATAATACGTTCATTCATTTGGATTAACAAAAAGAAAAAAAAAGTACCAAATTAAATTACTCCGATAGTACGAATTCAGTTGACATCTTCGTAACTACTGCTATCTTTCTGACTGATCCACTTTCCGTTCGTCCTGATGCGATTGTAACTTGCAGTAATCCGTACTACACACTAGAAGCCTTTGTGCTAAACACCTCTACGGTCGTCCCTCGTTTTTTCAAGTATTTTTTAGTGGTTGAGTATTGAAATGTAAAACTAATGACATAGGGTAAACTCACTTTAAAAATTGAAAAATTCGTCGTCATTTTTCATTAAAACTTTCTGTAAATTCGTTTTTAAAACACAGAAATCAAACGAATGTCACTTACTTATTTCATCTGGCTTGTTTTCTTTCGCGAAATATCAACATTAGGAAAAGGATAAGAACTTGACATTGTAAATAAACTTTAATTTTACTGGTTAAATTCTCTTTTAAGACAAATTTCACTTTTGAGTTTTATGTGAAAATTATTTACCAACAAATGGCGGCTTGCGATTCAAAGATTTCATACCCGCACTCAATAAATTCCTCTGGATTATTTGAAGAAATCTTTTAACTCTCTAAACCTGACAAAAATTATACGAATAAATTCCTGGAAAAAAAACTGGATTTAGTCAACAGCAGGTTTGGGATATTCTTCTTAATTATCGCAACAGCCACGGGTTGTCATTTCGTGGCTAAATTTAACAACTCAGGCTTTTTTTTAACTTTGTGGTTTGGCTTTTCTGGCCAAGAAAACGTGGAAAAAAAATCTTTTTTCATTTCCATTGAACATTTTATTTAAAACGAAAATCACATGCAATTTTTGTGCTTTCAATCCGTATGACCTTTGTTTCCTAAGGAATTTTTTCAGCTTGAAAAGAGACAATATTTAAAGTTATTCGGGGATTTACAATAATGCTAAACTGGACCTTTACTTCCTATCATTCGTAGGGGACAAAAAAGTTCACTTGATATTGCAGAAGTATTTTTCAAAAATTCTCATTCTTGTTGTGTACTTCAGTGATTGCAATGTTTTAATAACAATCATCATAATTGAATTCTTTCAAAACTAATATTTACCTTCATCTGAATTTTTCAGTTTCCTTTTTTAATCCTCAGACGGACGGCGTCATTGTAAAGTTTCGATTTAAATAAAGCAACTGAATAATTAAGATGAAGGTGAATAGTAGTGTCAATTTTTCTTTAATCAACTCTAACGATTCCATCTAATTGAAATAATTGCTTTTATAGAGATTTTTGATCAGGAACATTTCCAGCTGGCAACCGATTGTCGTATGTCATTCACTCTGCGGAGACACACCCATTTTAATTCCAGCCTCGCCTATTTAAAAAAAATTAAGATTTGGATCTTTACTCACCTCATACATTATTGTCTTGCTTGAAATGCTTTGTAAGATAAATACATTAACTTGAATCTGTGAAATTACCTGATCATCGATTTTTTTCTTTGTAAAAATGTTTGATTACATGAACTTTTCATCATGAAAGAATGATTGCTTTTTGTCCCTGTTTTGATTGGATAAACTTTTTGTCAAATTAAATCTACGTATTTTTAAATTTAATTTTTGTAAAAAAAAAAAAATAGATAAATAAAAATTAAACTGCATATTTATTTCTTTATTTATTTCAATTTTTATTGTGAATAAATAATTGTTTATATTCTTGTTTTAAATAGATCAAATAAAAACTTCGTATTCATTTTTTTTCTGAAAAATTGATCCCAATTTTATCCTGCTTAACACAAGTAACGATTTCGTCTTTTTCCTATGAATTATCTCCCTTCATTATCGTTCTTTACACAATATTTTCTCTTTGAATCGCAAGCCGATGTCTTTGGGGGGATATTTTTCTTATAAAACCACTAAAAGTGGAAATTAAAATTTGAAAGTAGATTCAATTCATAAAGTTGTGGGACATTTCTGTTAAAGAAAACCCAAAGTGAATATTTTTTCGAAGAAAATTCAAACCATAAACTTGAAGTTTATTCAAATGTCGGAGTTTTTATCTTTTTTCTAATGTTGATATTGCGTGAAGGAGAACAAACCAGAAAAAAATTAATGAGTTACCTCCGTATAATTTCTTAGTTCTAAAAAAGGAATTTTCAGAAAGATTTTCATAAAAAATGACGATTGATAATATTTTATCTTCTATCAGTTTTTAATAATACTTTCTTTTGTATTAAATTTTGGGTCCTACTAAAAGCTACCAGGACCAGCCCGCGCATTATGCGAGCCTATCCTAAAATATTCAAAATTCCAACGCCCGGACACTGAAAAATGTCAAATTCAAACGAGCTTAGATGTTTTAATTTACTATTTCCAGTGTCCAGATAACAATGTTGAAATAGAACGTATTTTCATGATCAAGTATCGCTAATACACATATCTATGTAGTTGAATGTTCGAATTTAGCATCTAATGTTGCCCGGGTGTATGGATTAAGTATTTACCTGTGCCTGGACGTTGAGATTTTACACCTACTCATGGTGATACGGACAGCCTCTGATGGTTTTCAATGTTGAAATAGCAAAACAATTCACGGTCAATTATTGAAACTTACCATATTCATGTGGTTCAACCACAAATTATTCAGCGTCAAGGCTTTGGAATTTTGCATTTTTGATCGCACGGACACCGACTGCCTCTGGTAATTTTTTTATGTTGAAGTAAAACATAGTTGGGTGTCGAAATTCAACATGATTATGTTGATGAATGTTGAAAGTAAGCATCTTTCAGGGTGCACACATTGGGGGAAAAATTCACTAGTGCTCAGACAGCTTCAATTTACTTATGTTCTTGACATTTTTTCAAATATTTCTAATTTCAATGTTTGAAAAATTTTTTTTGAATGAGCAGACATTGATATTAAGCCTTTTTAAGCGTCCAGACATTTAAATAAACACCTTCTAGTGCCCAGGCGTTGGTATCAGGCATTGCTGGTGCCTAGCCAACTCAGACCACTTTTAATGTTGGAATAAAACATTTTTGCAATCAAATGCTTTGAATTTACCATATTTACATGGTTGAATGATAAAATTAATCACATTCAGAGCCTGGATGTTGGAACTTGGCTACTTCCAGTGCCTGGACATCAAAATATACTATCTTTTAGTGTCCAGACATTGGGATTCAACATATTCCAGTGCCCTGCTTTTTGATTTCAGCATCTTTCAATGGCTGAATATTGGAATTTAGAAACTTTCCATCCCTCAATATCTAAACTTTGTATCCTTCTGTATTCAGATGTTTGTATTTAGTATTTTTCAGGGACTGGATATTGTAATTCAGCATTCTCCTGTGCAACAGTTAAGGAATATAGTATCCTTCAGTGCCAAGGCATTGAAATATAGCATCTTTAAGTGCCCAGACATTTGAATTCAGCATCTCATTGTATTAGGGCAATTGTATTTAGTATCATTGTGTCAAGTCATTTGTATTTGGATGATTGTTGGTCCCAGATAGGCCCTTATGATACCTGGGTAGCTCCTGTCAACTTTTACAGTCATCATCAATTTCTAATGATACTTTATCTTTCATCATCAATTCCTTATACTTTTACCTTATTCATCAAATTTAAATATTTCATCTTATTTGTCAATTTTTAGTGATATTTATCCTTTAATATCATCTTGAAATGATCTGGAATTTAGTGATTCTCTTTTTAAGGAGAAATTTAAGTTTTATTCATGTTATGAGTGTTTTTTGTCAAGAGGGCATGGAGGTTCTTTTCATATGTTGGTTGCTAATGCTAGGAAAATGTGCTGACAATTCTTGAAATTTGGATTTGTACCTTTATTTATTGATGAAACCATGACTATGTGTCTGTTATTTGAAAAAGCTTTCAGTGATGAAGCTGTAAAATCAGCAAAGATGAAAGGCCACCTCAAAATGATTCACCCTGATCAGGAAAGCAAAGATCTTGATTCTTAAGGTGTTTAAAGAAAAAATCAGAAATTTAACAATCTAAAAAAATTTATCAAAGCATTCACCAGTTCTGATTATAACGGGACACTGAACGCATGATACAGTGACTCCTTCAGTATAGTAAGGAAAGACTAATCATATACAATTAGTGAGGGGATCATAAAATGAGCGATTAAAGATTTCATTAAAAATGTTATGAACCTAATCTAAAATGTAAATATGGAGAAAAAACAGATTTAAGCAATTTTGTTGTACAGGTTCGAAACAAGACATAAATCAACGGTAACTGTTTGCCATAGCAACCAAATATTTTGCCATAGCAACCAAATATTTTGCCATAGAACCATCAACAAATTTCAGCTCAACAAATATTCTCCGAATTTTCTGACAGGGATGGGTACTGCATTAGCTAAACAGAAACTGAAAAGAATGCATTTGGAAGTCAATTCTTTGTGCATCATATACAAGATCCATTTCTTGATCACATTGTGACTTGTGATGAAAAATAGATTCTGTGCAACAATTGACTATGTTCCTCACTGCGGCTGGACAGAAGTAAAATACCAAACCACTTCCCCAAACCAAGTCCGCTCCAAAAGAAGATTACAATCACTATTTGGTGGTTGGCAAGTGGAATCTGCAGTCTAATGTCAGGAAGAAAATACTATTTTATATTTTTTATATCTCCTGTTTCATTTATTCTGATTGTTTTTCATATATCCAGCTCTTTCTTTGGCGAGTCAGCAAAACTATAAGTATTAAGAATAAAGAGATATAGGTTAAAGATTCACTCATCAACCAAAACTACTTCTTTATTCCACGTCTAGATTAACTAGTTTATGTAACCTGTGATATCATGGCTTAGGTTTATTGAATGAATTAATACATTCACACTTAATGACACAGCAAATATCAGTAGTGGTGGAAAAATAGAACAATAATCACAATTGCATCCTAGCACTGCATTGAAACTGGTATATGCAGTCAAAATTTAGCTTGTTGATTCTGAAAATAATGTTAGTCAATGAAATAAAGTTTGACAAATGCTCTCTCCATAGAAATTAAAAATGCTCAGGATATAATTACAGCTGTACATTTTTTGTACAATTCAACTTTGAAATCAGAAGGACTCATGTTGTCAAGTAATCGTATTCTTGTCCTGTGTTCATCCAATGAAATAACTCATGAACATATACTCTGATTCCAAAAAGAATTTTATAACATTTATCAGATACTTTTTGATGAATGCTATTTTTAAATGTGTGGGTCTGAATTTCCACAAGATTCAAATTTTCACCTGAAAGTGATTGGGAATTCTCTTAAAGTGCTGTTTTCAAATATTTGCACAAATCTCAGAATGACTTTGAGCTTTATGAAAATTAGTTTTCCATCATTTTTAACTCTCATCATGGAGTAATGGTTTGGTTAGCATGCTAGAAGTGGAAACAGTCTTCAATGAATGTTCTACATTTGTGGCCTTGTGCAATGCTAAGCTTAGTGAAGAATGACTCCTTAGACATATCCTATCTGATAAGTTGTGTTATGGTCTAGCTTCATTTCCTTATTTTGATTATTTGATTGTCGAAGATGAGAACATGTGGTTCCACACATTAAAAATGACCTTGGGCCATATTTTTCTCTGATGAGAAAGAAAATGTATTCTTCTTTTCTGGTTGAAGAATATTCCCATTTGACAAGGGAAGTAGTTCATTTCACCTTTGTTTGGTTTTGCTCAACAGATATAATTGATAAAGAATAAAAATTGCTTCAATCCTAACCAATCGTTGATTTGTATTTTTGAATGTTTATAGAAAATGAAAAAACTTTGTAAAAAAACCCACTGAATATAAACTATATTCACGTACAAAGTGTAATTTAACAAAAATGCTAACTCAAGACGTGAATAGACTTTGTTAAGTGAGAATTTCTTTTTAAATTGTGTGACTGCATTTTAAGCAAGATCACATTTAAGAATGTAATCTAACACACTGGAGAGAAATATTTGAGTTTGTAAATTTGACTTGGCATTGATTTTCCGAAAAATCTTTAAAATGTGCATTGAACCGAAATTTTACTGTAGCATATGGACGCTTTACTGTTTTTCTATGAAAAGATACGTGCAAATACAAAATTAAAAAGTTTTTTTCTAAAGGAATACTTGCTGAAGTACTTGTCTATGCTTGATTAAATATTCAAGGAGTGAAAAAGACAGAACTAAAGCTACAAGAAAGTAAAAAAAAGTTCCTTTCACTTCTGACCCTTTCCTTACTCTTTTTACCCCTTAAAGTGGATAGAAGGTTTCCTTTCACTTTTGACCGATAAAAGAATTACATAAACATATAAAAGAAGATATGTATATATAGAGTTGTTTATTGAACAGATTGTCAGGTTCCAGTTTAGTATTTTAGCTATAAAAATAGAACCCACAACCCCTAAGAAATATTTTCAATAGAACATTTCTAACTTTGAAAACATCCCCTAGATCCATAGAGTATGGATGCCAAATTTGGTTGGGCTACACCCATGTTTAAGTGGTTTCTGTAGCAGACAGGCAAACAGATAATGGGACTCCTCTCACAGATATGAATGCTTATTCACATTGATTTCCTATTTACAAAAGTTCTTGGGGAAAAAATTCTTGGAAAAAATATTTTTAAGCCATTCATGAGTCATATGTAAACATTTAGTTGAAGTAAAAAATCTTGACACACTCTTTAAAATATTTTGTCTGCAGATTCGCACATTTGGCTCATATATGACCAATGGACAAGGGTACCTGTCATGGAAAAGGATTACAAACCAACAGTTTCCTTTATTTGTTAAGGCCATTTAATTTTTCCAAGTTATAATAGTTAACTTGATATCATTAACAGAATGACAATTACAGACTGATTAACGTTCTCATTGAAAAAAGTATTTTTTGTCCAAATATTTTTATCTCAAGCTTATGCCACTTTGTCTAGAGAATTACTTGAATATATCAATCACAGCTTTGGCTATGGAGAGGCAGAAATAGAATAAATAAAAGTATAGAATAATATTGCTTCACTTTCACATTTAAAGTTAAAAGTCATGTTTTCACATTTTTCTTAGGTTTCATTGCTATTATGGAACTCTTATTCTTTGGTGCCAACCATGTTCGTGATATGAATTTTGATTGCTTGGAAGCTGTGGCTATCCTACCTGCTGGAAGTAAGATCTCTTAGATCAAGCTTGAGTACTTATGTGATGAATGTGACTAAGCTGAATAAATGCTAAAAAGAAAAAATTGTTACATTCTCCTCCATTAGTTCTCTCTCCACATGTGTTGATATTTATATGTCAGCTGCATTTTACAATATGAATTTTGATTGCTTGAGAGTTATCCTACCTGCTGAAAGAATAATGACAAGGTAAGACTTCATAATGAATAGGGGGTCATCAGTTCATTAAGTTCTGTGACAACTTTTTTTATCTTATCAAAGAAGTCCACTATCAAAGCAGCTCTCCTTTATGAAAGATGGAAGAATATGTAAAAAAGGTCTGTGAAGGTTTTCTGGATATATTGTATATAAAAGCATTTTCTAAATGTGGCGTGAAGTACTAAAATACTGAAAATTTGAAATGCCAGAAAGGCATATATAAAAAACAGGGATTGATCTTTATTTTACCTAAAATGTGGCACAATCTGTTCAGTGAAATTTTTCTCTCTCTATGAATTCAGTGACTATCCTGTGTTGGATATATGATTTATAACAGTAGATCACTTGGTGCAGAATGCTATGACAAATGAAATACCAGTAGTGAGACATCTTCAAAATTTTGCACAAATAGAAATGTTTTACACCTCAATATTCAATATATACATTTCCATCTAAAATAATAATTTTGCAAACAAATGGACACAAAGTTTAGGATAAATGAATTAAGACAAAGATAAATCTTCCTGAACAACCAAATGAAACTAAATGTGGAATTCATTTTATAGATCATGCAGGTGTGTAACCTTGTTTTTTTTACATTGTGTATTTCTTGCAAAAGTACATTTTTTCAAATTTTCTTGCTTGAAGTATTTTAATTGCATATTATAAAACATACCATTTCCACGTGAATGTAGATAGTATAATACTAAACTGGACCCTATCCAGAATAAACAAAGGTGTTATTTGTTAAAATAAGGTAAAATTTGTTAAGGAAAATGAATTTAAATTGTATAGTACCCTTACATTTGACCAGTTTTATTATGAACTAACCTCATTATATCACTATAGAAATAAAATTGGTCAATATTTTTATAATGAAAAGTATTTAACATCAGTTTCAATTTCACAAAACATCACTTTTGGGTTGAATTCCTCATAGATAATTTCTGTTGAAAGCAGTTCTAATAGTTTCATCTCTCTGTAGATTTTTAAATACTGATTAACATGAAAAAAACAAAAATTAGTCAAGATTCATTTTCTTGAACCATGTAGTTCTCCAAGTTTAAATTCATGTTTTTGTAATCCATTACACAATGAAGAACTTTCCGCGAATTTGATAGTTTTTTGATAAATTTTTCCGAAGTTTTACAAAAGTTGGTACATCTGTTTACAATGTAAATGATGAGATAACAATTACTTTCTACTATTTTCACATGAATTCTGATTACTTCCTTTAACATCAACCCTTATCCTAATCCAACCCTAACTTTATTATTCATATAAGCCGTTTATTAATGAAAATAGTGAAAAATTAATGTCCATTTAATAATTACATCATGGATAGTAATGCCCACCTTTTTGTAAAACCTTTTTTTTTCTAAAAACAAACACATTTCCTGACTCTTGTCGGGTTCCATTTGATTGAAATCACCTGAAATTGATTGCAAAAGAAATTTTTTTTTTTCACAAGATTTGGCTGATTGGAGGGAAAAAAAAAGAATTATGACCCATATTTTAAGAACAAGAAGTCCTTCTCGATGACTAGAATTATTTCAACATTTGTCAAAAAAAAGATTAGAGAATTGGTTGTGCTTTTTTCGTTTATAAAAATTTACAGATTTTAGAATGTTGAGCATTTATTGAATTTATTGGAGAAAAGAAATGAGAAATAAAGATTATTTTCTAGGCAACTACAGATTTTTGACACCAATTATGATCACAAGATGGTTCAGGACCTCCATACTTGAAAGTAGAATGAGCTCAATCCAGGGGATCGCCGAAACGGTGGGCAGAATAGTCATATATCACTTGAAGACGGCTGTAGGGTGCATCAGCCGAAACGTTGTGAACAAGAAATGAACCAAGATGGAGATAACAGTCCGAAATAAGACTTGAAATAGAAATTATTTTTGTGTTCCCATGAATTACCTCCCTTGATGATCGCTCTTCAGACGATAATTTTCTCCTAGCGTACCGCTGTTTTGTGGGACATTTTTCTCAAGGAAACCCAAAAGTTTTTTTCTTAAGTAAATATAAAATTTAGTCTATAAAGTTGAAGTTTAAGTTAAAAATGTTAGAGTTTCTGTCTTTTTTCTAATGTTTACATTTTGTTAAGGAAAACAAACCAGACGAAATAAGTGAGTAACATTCGCTCAATTTCTTTGTTTTTAAAAAAGGAATTTGCTCGGAAATTTTAATGAAAAAAGACGAGTTTTTCAATTTTCAATAGTAATCTATCATTTATCGTCAGTATTTGATAATACATCACCTTTTATATCATCTGTCTGGGTTTTATGCCGGCCAATTCGGACACTTAGATACTCTACATTCCATAACCTGGGCATTTGTATTTAGTTTCTTTTAGTGTCTGGACGTTAGAATTTTGCATTTTCCATTGTCTGGGAACTGACTGAAAGATGTTGAACCCAGAATAGAGCTTATTTATGTGGTTGAATGTTGAAATTTTGCTTATTTGAGTGCCTGGACGCTTAAATATAGTATCTTTCTGTACCGGGACATGAATAGCCACTGACAGTTTTCAATGCATAAATAAAAAATATTTACGTGGTTGAGTGTCGAAATTCAACATTTATGTGGTTGAATGCTTAATTCAGCATCATTCAATGTCCGTACGATGGAATAAAGCATTTTTCAGTTCCCGGACAACTTCACTTTTACTTACGTTTTTTGAGTCGTGTTTAAATCTATCATCTCTTAATAGATTCTGTTTAATAGAAGAAGGATTGCAGAACATAATCAACTGAAAATCATTTCTGTGGATGTAATAAATTCGAAAATAATCGTGATTGAAATCGTTTTCCACATTTCACAAGCTGCAAGTAACCATATTAATAGCTAGCAGTAAATATTTACTTAATTTCAGCTCAATTTTCACACACCCCTTATAAATCCTCTGAAAATATACTGATTGACTGATTTTAATTAGATTTATTAGAATTTACTCAATTTTAACTGAATGTTGTGGCATCACTTGAGTACAGGACCCACTGTGTGTGTGCTATTCAAAGTAAGTGAAAGTGCCTCTACATTTTTATGAGTCGTGGGAAAACCATGTTGCCAACAAAAATCTTATTTTTTCCCCAGCTGAAGTTGCTTCAAGAATTGACTAAATTCGGTTAAATCTTTCTCACTTTTGGCCAAGTTTATGGCTAGATATGTTGTATACTCATTCAAAATCAAATAAAATTGATACTTGGGAACAAATAAAGAAAATTGTATGTTCACTTTCTAAAACTTACTGAAAAGATCCATCAGCTTCCTTTTTCAAACTGATGGGCTTTTGACAGTCCATTAGTGCAGTTGGTCTCTCAGTTTGGAGAAGAGGATCAGAGAGAGAGAGAGAGAGAGATAAACAAGGATGGTATGTAAGGTCAATGCGTAGTAATAGAAATAGTTTGGTATTAAGCTTTATTTTCCTCCAACTTAGATAGGATGTTAAACTAACACAAAAGTCATGCAACATGTTTCTTTGTATTAATCCTAACTGACATTTTGTTGGCTATATAAACATTTCAATTAATTTGCCAACTCATATAATTGCATTCACTTAAGGAATATAAAAAAATATGCTAAATCTAGTATTTCTGCTAGTTTATAAAATTTCTTCCACTCGCTTAATATAATGAAAGTAGATGTGCATAGTCACACACACTATGTTTTTTAGATGCATTTAGTCACGATGTAAACTTACTGTAGGTTAATTCCCAATGGGAGAATTCATCTGGAACCATTTGATTTCAGTATCTTCCTGTGCTGGGGCATTGGAATTCAGCTTTTTTCAAGTGTATGAACATTGGAATTCAGCATTCTTTATTGCCTGAGCTTTGGAATTTTACAGATTTCAATGCCCAGGTGTTGAATTTGAAATATTTAGGGGCAGTTTTTAGAGACGTTGTCAATTTTTAATATTATTTCATTTCCTATCATCAATTTTCAATGATATCTTTATCTTCTATCATATTTAATATTTTATCTTTCATTTATTTTTTAATCATGATGATTTGTTGATTTTTTCCAAAAACTCCTGATGATATCAATTTGTTTGGATTTATCCTCTATTATACAGTGTTGATGCAAAAGAAATAATTTTATTTGATAAAACTGAAATTGATTTTATTCCCTCTGAAACTTTTCTGTTATGTGGTTGGGAATTTTCTTTTTTTAACATGAAGAGGAATTCCATTCTTAGAATTCAGAAAGATATTCACGCAGATTGAGAAGTCAGAAAATTTACGGTTGGCAAAGCAAGAGACAGTTTGAGCAGCTTAAGTAGAATTTGATCTGAACATATTGTGAGACATTTAGAGTTCCTGGAACGGTATGTGCAGTGACAGATCTTTAAGGGTGTGAAATGGGTAATTGCCTCAGGATCTCACCATACAAAAATATGATTGGAAAATTAGTTTCTTTTAAGATAAATCATTACCACTTAGAATCTATTACAAAAAACTCTACTTGCTCTCTATGAAGGACTGTACTTTTTCTGAGGAACATAACTATTTAACTTGATAATATATATTTATATGTGTATGAGTGTATATATGTATGTGTGTGTAGGGTGCACCATCTGAAGTGTCTTGGATCCCACAAGGTCTATATCCTGCCTTGGATGAGATATTTTGAGGCCATAGAGTTATGATTTCTTAATTGCAGAAAAGCATGAGTTTAGTAGGTTTTTTAATAACACTTTTCTATTTTCACAGATATGGTAGTGGAAATTGATGGCCAAGAGGAAGCTGTAATAACTGATTTTGATGTTGAAGATGAGAACAAAAATGGAAAGCATTTTGTTTACAAAAGCATTTACAAATATTTCAGTGGATTTTCACGAGTAGGAACATCGGACAGAAATACAACTCTACTATAGGGTGCCGATCATAGTATTCAGTGACTTTAAAAATATAAATGCCTATAGAAACTGAAGAGAAAACTGATTTGTCAAGTATGATCCATGTTTGAATAATCACATACAAACAAAAAAAAACCTCATTCTCAAAAAGTCTATGGATCGGCATTTTCTACCGAATTCACTTTCCAAAGAAGACACAGGTAAACTCTAGAGTGAAACTTTTTCGAGCAAAGCATGTGAATCAGCTTATCTAAACCGTAAAAATAATGGAAAAAAACATGCTTGAAGGAAACGTTATTCTTGTGAAATGTGTAAATCAGCATTTTTACATTCGCATTGGGAAAACCACATGCGAATACAAACTGGAGAGAAACCTTTCTCTTGTCAAGTGTGTGGATAAATATTTTCAATGAGTACGCATTTCAAAACACACATGCGAACACTCAGGGGAGAGAAAGCCTTCTCTTGTCGAGTGTGTGGATCAGCATTTACTGAAAATTCCAGTTTGAAGAGACACATGCGAACACACACTGGAGAGAAGGCCTTCTCTTGTCAAGTGTGTGGATCAGCATTTTCAGAGAATTCCAGTTTGAAGAGACACATGCGAACACACACAGCAGAGAAACCCTTTTCTTGTCAGATTTGTGGGTCAGCCTGTTTACAGAGTTCAGATTTAGAAAAACACATGCGAATACACACAGGAGAGAAACCTTACTCTTGTCAGATTTGTGGCTCAGCATGTTCACAGAGTTCAGATTTGAAGAAACACATGCGAACTCATACTGGGGAGAAACCATACTCTTGTCAAGTGTGTGGATCAGCATTCTCACAGAGTTCAGCTTTAAAAGGACACATGCGAACACACACTGGAGAGAAACCTTACTCTTGTCAAGTGTGTGGATCAGCATTTTCACGGAGTTCGAATTTCAAGAGCCACATGCAAACACACACCGGAGAGAAACCCTTCCCTTGTAAAGTATGTGGATCTGCATTTTCTTACAGTTCACATTTGAAGAGACATATGCAAACACACACTGGTGAGAAACCTTACTCTTGTCAAGTGTGTGGATCAGCATTTTCAGAGAATTCCAGTCTAAAGAGACACATGCGAACACACACTGGAGAGAAACCGTTCTCTTGTCAAGTGTGTGGATCTGCATTTTCACAGACTTCTCACTTGAAATCTCACATGCAAACACACACTGGATAGAAACCACTATCATGACAAATGTGAGGGTCAGTATTTCAAAAAATTGGCATTTGTAGAGACATTTTCAAATGAATACCTGGGAGAACAATTACTTTAGTCCAATGTATGACTCAGCATTTCCAAATAATTCTGATTTGATTCATGAAAATACAACAAATTCAAGAAAAGCAACAAACTCATGTAGTTTGGCATTTTCACTGAGTTCAGCTCTGGAAATACATATTGAAACACATTCTGGTGTGAAACCTTTCACGTCTAGTATAACTCAGCATATCTTGATTCTTCAAATTCAGAAGAGCGTATGTGAATGCACGGAAGAAAACCATGTTCTTATTAAGAGCATTGCTAAGCATTTTCATTATTGTACACATAATTGTACACATGCATCAATACAATAGAGAAAAACATCAATCATGCAAATTATGTGGATTAGCTTTTTCACAGGTTTCAATTTTGAAGGCACTCATGTGAACACAATCATTTTAAATGAAGTGTGTGGATTCTTTTTTTCTATGGAGGAGGACACATGCCTGAGATAATACCTATTTCTGTGAAGAGTTTCTCTTTAAAAGATGACTTGCGAACATACTCTAGAGAAACCATATTCTTATGCAATGTGTGAAATTTCTTTGGGAGCCCATGTGAAAAAACAAACAAAATCAAGCCCTAAAAATATAAAAACTTATTTCCATGGAAATGCGGATGAACTTTAAAAACTCATGGAAAAACTTGTTACACAAAAATCATATTATTTTGTAACTATTGAATTCTTTATTTTTCTGAAAATGATCTGTTATTTCAATTGTGGAAAAGTGCTCTTAAGATTCAAGTCGTAAATAAAAAATGATAGGAAAAAAATTATTCGACCTGTAATTTTTGGTGCTTTCAATACATAAGACTTTTGCCCACATGTTAGTTTCAATATATGTTAGCCGGTTAGGATTAAAATATGAATGAGGCTTAGTTTCACTTGGGAAAGTTTTCATCCTAAGCATAAGAATATACATTATATTTAAATGTTTTCAGTATTTCATGTTCAATTTTTTTTGTGGGTTACAATGTATCAGAATATAGAGAAAGGGTATATATATAGGTTGCAATGTTATAGTATTCGAGTATGAAGTGATATATATATGTATAATGTTATTGTTTGGGGGTATCAAGAAAGGTATATACCATGGAAATGATTATTTCAGTTTGATTGAGTGAATGATTAATCTCCTGCTATTTTACAGGTGAACAAAAATATTTTTCCTACCATATACACTTTCACTTCAACCCATCAATCATAAATCCATAATACATGAGAAAATTAGTGATGAAAAACATGGAATCAGCCAATCACTTTATGTAAATGTTTTCTGTGTTCTGTCCCATTATTTAAACTAATTTTTGCATAGGTGGTATACTATGAGGATATCAATGGGACACATCTCAAGAATCTAAAACCCCCAAGATATACGTGTTCCTGGAGTCAGAAATATTTAACTAGGTTTGAAGGTTTCTTCTCCATCATTTTCCCCAAAATTTTTCTAGTGAAATGCTTTGATCTTCATTGGAAAATTGATTGAATTATTTTCTGTTGACATTGATAAAGCAATTAATTTGCTATAACTGTGGCATTTTTATTTAAGAAAGCTGTTGATCCTCATCTATTAGCTGTGTTATATACAGCACTGTATATGTACATCAAGTAAAATTACAATGTATTTCTACATATCTTTTTGAGTGACAGCCTGTATGTTAATATATACTGAACAGATTTTATGAAACATATTTTATAAATGATTAACTATCTGTTTATGTAAACTGTGATAAAATGGGTACAATTTATTAACTAAATCCATTCACACTGATGATTCTGAAAATTATTGCAGTTGTGAAAAATACCAAAGTGATAATCACAATCGTATTTTAGTGCTGACTACATCTAAACTGGTATATGTAAGCAAAGTTTTACCTCCTACCACTTTGCACTGCCTTTACTACCACTCCACCTCTTCCCGACAAGTATTACAGACAGAACAGGGATATTGTATGTAGAAACTAAATTTTCAGAGAAATTCATAAAGATTATATTTTTCAGTCCAGTTACTCTATGAATTATGAAGTCATTAATCACAAAACTTACTCAGTGTTTTGTGAAGTGAAGACTTGGAAAATAATGTTCATCAAAGAAATCCAGTTTGAGAAGACAAATGCACTCACGCTATAGAGATTAGAAATGTTCTTAGTATGTTTATAGCTGTATCCTTTTACGAAATACAACTTTTCAAGGCCTCAATATGCACCTTGTCAAGAAATCATATTCCTAAACTATTTTAACCCAATGTAATAACTCATTGATATATATATACTCTGATTCCAAAAGTTCCAGATTTGTTTGTTTAACTTATATAGTATGGAAATTGACAACAAACCATTATTTTCCTTTATTTTTTTAATTTTCTGCTGACTATAATAGTTATTTCAAAATCATGAAAGTAATAAAACTTTATTATTACTCAGACATGTGTTTTGGGTCTTTTTCATAAATATATTTTCTGTCCCCATATTTTCATTTTTATTCTTAAACTAATTTGTGAAAATATTTTTTCATTCATGATAATCACAGTTTTCACTTTAGAGAGAGAATAAATAAAAATATAAAATATCATTGTTTCAACTTCACAGTATGGGGGGGGGAGTAGAAAGTTTTCCTTTTTACATTTTTGTTTGATGCCATTGTTGCAATGGAACACATGAGATACAAACTTTGAAGCAACTGATGCAGAATATTCTATGTTCTACTGAGCCAAAATAACATCAACTCTTGAATGCTTCTCTTCTTCATCCACTCTAGTTGGAACATTGGATTATCATATAATGACTTCTGAGATGAAACTTGAGAATGTTTGAAATGAATGTGACTAAGTTCAATATATACTAAAAAGAAAAATTAGTTCTCTTTCCACCAGTTTCAATAATGGTTTCTCAAGTTGATTTATCAGTTCCAATTTCCCTTCTAATTGCTTATTCTTTGGTGCTCTCTTTGTCAGTTGCATTTTGCTATATGAATTTTGATTGCTAGGAAGCCGTGGCTATCCTGCCTGCTGGACGATGGATGGCAAAGACTTCAGAATAGAATAGGGGAAATTCACTCTTTAATTTCTGTGACAGGTTTTTATATTTTCCAAAACGCTCTGAATGACCAAAATTGTATTTACTCGCCGAATAAAAATGAATTGGGAATTTTATTGTATAAATATACATTTGCATAATTTTGGCTTTGAGATTGTGTATTTGTTGCAAAGAAAATTGTTAATCAAATTATAATGGTATAGTATAAGGATTATTCAAATCTAAAAAGTTCAAAAATATCTTTGATAGAGAATTTGAAGTGTTTAGCAAACATGAGTAATGCATATTTCATTTTCTAATTTTCTGTCTTGAAGTGTTTTCAGTTACATGTTTTTAAACATACCATTCCAATATGAATGTAAATAACTCAAAATAATTTATATTTCCATGTATATATTTGTAATGTGATATTTTTATTCATTGAAATAAATTCTATAATCATTGTTATGAATATCATTGTGTGTTTAGTTTTAATTTCAATGAGATAACCCAAAACAGCTAATTTTGCATAAAGATTCTTTTACGTAATGTTATGTGTTCCATGAATGAGACATTAGTTTCTTTCTTATGTTTGTCAGATCTGAGAAATATTAGTTTCTTTACATTTTAGGCTGGAGGTTCTGTTTACAAAATGAGTACAATACTTAACCTGGCCCTTTTCCAGAAGGGGTTATTTGTTGAAATAAGGTGAAATTGATGAAGGAAAAAAAAATTATAATTACATAATACTTTTCCATTTCACTAAAATAGTTATTTTATAAGCAGGGGGTTTTGTTTAGCACTATATAAATAAAATTGGTCAATACTTTTATAATTAAAATTAATATGCATCAGTATTGATTCTTACAAAATATAACTTTTAGGTTAAATACCTTATAGATATTTTGTGTTCAATTCTCAACAGATATTTGAATACTGATAAGCTTATGGAAAAAACAAATTGATTGAGATTTCTTTTTTGGACCATGTTGTTCTATAATAATTTCTTCCCTTTTAATTTTAGAGATTTTCAATCTATTAGACACTAAAACTTTCCTGAAATTTGATAGTTTTTAGAAGAAAATTTTGTAAGGTTCTGCGAGGAGGGGTGTTGTTCACGACAGTTCATGACTGTAATGATAAAGTCGCTCTCAAGTTAACCCAACGTTAATCCCAAATCCAACCCTATACCTAATCCAACCTCAACTTCCAGCCCAACCTTCATAATCCACATAAAAAATATTTGTGAAAATGGTGAAAATTAAATGACCACTTTATTATTATTGTTATAATAAGGATAGGGCCATATAAAAAGTTCCTTGAGAAATCATTTTTCTATAAATAACACATTTTTGATGGTTGTAGAGTTCCATTATTGGATTGAAACCATTGAAAAATGATTTAAAAATTAATTTAAAAAAAAAATTCTTTCAAGAGAATTGTACGATTAAAAAAAAACAAATCCTATTCCATAGAATAAGAAGAAAAGTCTTTCTGAATGACTGAAATTATTTCGACATTTGTCAAAGATAAAATCACAGAATTAGTTGTGCCCCTTTGATATTTATCAATTTTCAGTTTTTAGATACTGAGCATCTCTAGAATTTATTGGAGACAAAAAGTATCGAAAAATGGTTCCTGTTTTTTTTATGAATTATCTCGCTTCATTGTCATTGTAGAAAATAATTTCTTCTTCAGTGTTTATAGGACATTTTTCTTATGAAACTCTAATAGGGAAATTTGCTTTATAAGAAAATTCAATCTATAGAAATAGAGTTTATTTTTCAAAAATTTTATTGCTGATATTTTGTGAATGAAAACAAATCAGACGAAGTGAGAAATGTTTGCTTAATTTCTTTATTTTAAATACAAATTTACCGAAAGATTTTCATGAAAAATGGCGGTGAATTTCTCAATTTTTTATAACATTTCATCTTTTATCATCCATTTTTAATAATATCATATCCTGTATTGTCAATTTTGGAGTGATCCAGAGATAACTGTTCTTTTTAAAAACTAAAACTGCATATAGAGTTGCCATTTAATGGCCAAATTCAATAAATTGTGTTTTTCTTGAAATTCTTCTTTTTTTAATTCAATTTTGGTGGCCATTTTGTCTCTATTGCTGTAGTATTTTCTGAATAGATTTTTTTTTGTTATGAACTTCAGTATTGATGTCATTGGATTAGAAACAATACAAGGATAAATTTCTGTCATCTAATTATAAATTTAAAAAATACAATGATAAATTTCATTTATTTGAAAAAAAATGATTGTTCACACCCAATGTTACAAATGTTTGCACCATACATATAAAGAAATAAGAGAATTCATGGAAGAAAAACTGAACATTTCTTTATTTAAAAAAAGACTCTGTTTTTATACATTTTTTCTTCTCAGTTACTGGATAATATTCATATTTTCTACTTATCTTTTTTTTTCCAAGTTCAAATTGCTCGTTACTTGACTATAAAAATCAAAAATGTTCCATTTTAACAGAAATATATTTCGTATATTCCAATCTTTGTGTTCTATGGTTTGTTCTATCTGAATCATTTTCAAACCTTTCTCTACATTATAAACAACTCATGAAAAACATTGATTTATAAATAAAACTTTGAGAAAAGTCCAAATCGAAGTCTCTAAATTATATTCCATTTAATTATTGTTCTTTTCACAACAGCGGGATATCAATTTAATTCAATAACTGAAGAAGAAATGATAAATATATTGAGTTCACAGAGATGTAAAACTGAGTTATAATTTCAAATAATACATAATTTTTTTATTTTCTTTAATAATATTTCTTCTATTTTCACATATATGGTGATGAAAAATTGTTGGCCATGAAGAGACTAATCAATTTGATGTTGAAGATGAAAATGGAAAGAGAAACTATACTTTGTAAAAGCATTTATTCATTTTTTTTGTGTATTTTCTCATCTAAAAACATATTCATATACTCATCAGAGAGAAATACTCTTTTTGGATCATTATTTCTACAAGCCTTAATTCTGAAAATACAAATGTAAGGAGAAGAGAAATCCAACTCTTGTCAAGTAAGGCAAATTCAAATCATCAAATGGAAAACACAAAAAGAAAACTTACAAGTCTGTTGATCAGCATTTTCCCTGAAATTAGATTGAAAAGTAAACATGCAGACACATATTGGAGAGGAACCCTTCTCTTGTCAAGAGTGTGGATTAACTTCCTCAGAAAATTCTGATTTGAAAAAACACATACAAGCACACGCTCAAGAGAAGCCCTACTCTTGTTGAATGTGTTGATCGGCATTTTCACAAAATTTGCATTTTTAATCACACATGCAAACATACACTGGAGAGAAACTTTTCTCTTGCCAATTGTGTAAATCCACTTTGTCACAAAATTCGCATTTGAAATCACATGTGCAAACACGGAAACAAACCCTTTCAAGTGTGTAGATCAGAATTTTTAGAGAATTCAAGTTTGAAAAAAACCCCGTGCAAAAACACACCAGAGAGAAACTTTTCTTTTGCCATCCAGTCCATACAACGAAAATAAGCGTCAGTTACATTAGAAAAAAAAACAAAACAAATCCTTCTCTTTTGAAATGAATAGGTTGTTTCTATTTCATATTTTTCATTTTATGGTTTTATTTGGGGCTGAGGTTAGAGGTCAGGTCAAGGAGGTAATGAACATGACACATGTATCATTTTATCAAATCACATATTTGATATATTTTTAAAAAATGTTTGGGATGTTTTCTAGTGGCTCGCTTTGTTCAGACATTCCTAGTTTAAGGCTTAAGTGTTAGTGAGGAAACCTCAGAAAACTGGTCTTGGTGTCTCAGTAAATGTATAGCTCATCAATTTTCAGAACCAGTATTTAAATACCAGTTAGCAAACCTTGCAGAAACATTTAAAAGTAAATCTATGCATGGGTTATTGTATAGTTCAACGCTTTCATGACTAATCTATTATTCTTTTATTCCTGAAGATTTACATAAATAAAATTGGCAAATAGTTCCAATATGATCCCATTTAAAATGTCTCCTGGGACTAAGTTGTCCCAGATGTTAGACTGAAGCTTGAGTTAAAATGAAAAGTTTTTTTCTTTTTTACTCGATCGTAAATGTAATATAAACAAAAAAACTAGTGACAATTTATTCACCCCTAGGATGAAAAACACAGAATTATCATATCACTTTGCTAATAGGTTTTTGCGGATTAATTTCTACACATCTCATATACTTTATTTTGTGACACATAGGTCGCAATAAACTTTTAAAAGAGGCATATATATCCCAACATGTAAGACAAAAGTCTGAGAAATTACTGTATTATTTATCCTATTGATTGTGTGTCGAGTAAAAATAAAATGCGTCTTCCCCAGCAGAAAAAAATAAATCCTGGGTCTATCATTCACTGTGGGTATAAGTTGTTGTTATCGTCATTATTATATCCTTTTTTTTCAATTGGATGATTTTGTTATTCCTCAATATATTTTGGCAAAATTTTGTATGTAAACGTGTAGTGAGATTCTATTTTGGGGTTGGGAAGTTATGACTGATCTGATTTTTTTAAGTGAAAACGCTTTTGTTCACTATTGAGAAAGTCTCTCAAATCTTCATTGATTTTGCTGAAATTTGGTCATAATGTTGACAAAAACTGTAAGAATTGAAAAATGGTAAGTTATGGTTGATCCAGTTGTTTGTTTACATTTTATATACAAAAAACCATTTGTGAACAAGTGAAAAATGTACATCAAAGATTTTTTACACATTTTTCTTCTGAGATTGCCCACATATGACAATATACTGAACTGATTTTATAAAACTTATTTCATGCAAAAGTTATAGATGATGAAATAATCAACTAGCTGTCTTCATGACCTGTGATATCATGGGTAAGATATATTGAATGAATCAATACATTCACATTATTATCACGGCAAATTCTAGAAGTGCTGGAAAAAATTGAATGATAAACAAAATTGTATTTTAGCACTGACTGAATTTAAACTGGTATATGTTGGCTAAGTTTTAACTCTTTTTATCACTGCCCACTGACTTTCCTGCTACTCTACCACTTCCCTACAAGTGTTACTGAGACAATAAGGATATTATCTGTATAAATTTTCATCACACCATTTAAATATAATTTTGTAAATAATTAAAACATCATTCAATTCAGTTACTATTTAAAATAGGAAGTCATTAATCACAACTCAATGTTTTGTGAAGTTTGGATTTTTTTTAAATGTTTATCAATGAAATAAAGTTTGAGGAGACAAATGCACACACATTATTAAGATTAGAAATGCTCTGTGTACGTTTGTGGCTGAACATTTTTGCACAATTTAACCTTTAAAATCATCAAGACTCATGTTGTCGAGAAATCATATTCTTGTCCTATGTTTAACCAATGAAATATCACAAGGGCATATACTCAAATTTCAAAATGCATTTTATTGTACTTAGCAAATAAAATCTGCTTATAAAACTACTTTTGTGATGAATGCTAATTTTGAATGTATGGATCTTCATCTTTACAAGATTAAGATTTTCTTTTAGAGGTAGATCAGAATTTTCTTTAAGTATCATGTTTTGAAAAGTCTGATGAAAATCTTGGCTCAAATTTACTTTGAACGTTATGAAAATTAGTTTTTCATTACTGATTCCATTTAATAATACCTCCAAAATAGGATTTTCATTCCAAGATGAGAGAAGAGTCAAAATTTTTCGGCAATGCTTCTTTTCTTTGATGTTGCTTAGATACGAAGTTTTGACTCAATCCATTGAATTTAGACAATATCTTTAAAATACTTTATTAAATCCACTTCTACCACAGATATATATTGAGCATTTCATTAAACTCTGCCTATTTTTCATCTGGTTCAAAGAATGGAAATACCACACAATATTGAATTATTATTCTAGGCTCAAACCTGACAATTATTTTTCCAAAAGCCACAATTCTCTTGTCTCCTCCCAAAAATAACCACGTGTCATATTTTTTCTCTGGTGAGGAAGTAAATGCATTGTAGTTTTCTGGTGGGAAAATTAGTGATGGGTAGAATAAAAATCAGTTATTTTATTTAAAGCCATTTTATTCCAAGCTGTTTGGTTCTACGTACCATGTTGCACAAAGCAGCAAAAGATATAATCTTACTATTATTCACCAAATGTCTGTCGTAAGTCAGGGATAACTAGAGCTATAGTCACCAAATTTTCTGCAATTAATAATGGGACCTCTGGCTCATGTTTTTAGCATAAAGAGGTCCCTTGTGATACTGCAAGAATTGTGTTCCAAGAAAGAACTATAACTGAGCTTCAATTACTTCAGGGTAAATATTCAAAAGTTTGCGATAGATGGAAGTCAACAAGAATTGTTCAGAAACAAAGTGAGACTTGTAACAAACAAACATAAACATTTATTCTTCAACATTTGTTTGTTTATTTTTCATGGGTCACAACTGCCACCTACAAAACTCTTCATTTTCCTTGCAGTACTTTATGTCTTTTCCGTCCCTTATGTAATTATACGGCCCAGTTTCCTGTTTCCTCCAGTGGCACAATAGAGAAGATAATTGTAAATGCTTTTCAACAGCCTCAAAAGTGAAGAAAAAGCATACCCATCCTAATGGTTAATCAGGCACCAGCCTCGAAAACAAAGTAGAAAGAGAGGAAAATCCAACTCTGCCTTTTTTTTCTCCGCTGTTTTTTCTTTGTTTTGAAAATGGAAAATTACATTTTTGAGTTCCACCATCATCATTCTTTCTGTTCATTTTCTCATATTTCAAAAAGCACACAGCAACATTCCTATGACCTTGAAAATTAATAAGAATATACAATTTTACTTAGATCAGAAGTGTATTTATGTTTATTGTTTACTTAATAAAAAAAGAATATTCTGAGGAAAGTGTTCATACAATTATTTGATCTCAATACAACTTTTCTTTTTTTGTTTATTTTTTTTCTTGAATGAATAAAACGATACTTATAATTTGATTTGACATTTTGTATGTAAAAAAGACGATCAAAAGTTGATTCAAAGTAAACAAGGCGGAATACCACATAAAAACATTTTTTACAAAATCTTTTCACAAAAAATTAATACATTTTGATTTAATCAGAAGTTATTCATGACAATCATGGAAAATAGAAGTGCAAAAATATTCATTTAATCAAAAGGATATTGTAAAAAAAAGTATCACAATATTTTTGAATACGCAGTTTTTACTTTTTTTAGGTTGTAAATAGTTTGAATACGCATATATGTTTTCAGATTTTCTGACGCTTTTTCCTCTCAATATCTTTTTTTTAAAATTAAATTAAGATATATGAACTCACCATAACAGTCAATAATTGAACAACTATAATGTCGAAATTTGAAGCCATGTAAAAAAATTCTATCAAAGAATAAATATGATCTTAGTGTATTCTATACATGGCATCACTGGCATTTTCCACCGGAAAATAGCTAAAATAAAGTTTAGAAAATATCAAAAATCTGGATAATTTAGATGTTATCAATAAACGGAAATCTGCCAAAGTAAGGCCACTAAAAGATCAAGAAACTTTTTTTTTTTTTTTCAGAAATAAAAAAACAAACAACACTTCTAGAATGGGTTTAGTGGATTATTGATGCTACTTCCCAAGTTTGTAGACAAAACGGCATAGCCAGGAGCGCTGGAACACTCAAACAAACACATAAAAAAGAAACACTCACATACAAAGAAATAAAAACGAATTTATGATACACAAAAAAAGACAATCTTTTTGGGTGGTTACGCTACTTCAATATACTTCTTTACTAAATCATTTACCTCCCTTAGATTTTTCAAGGCCGAAGGAAAGGTCACTCAGCAAGAATCTTTTTGTGAGATATTTGTCTTATATAAATCTCAAAAGTGAATATTTTTTTGAATAAAATTTAATCCATAAAAGTAAAGATTATAAAAAATGTTAGGGTTTCTATATTTCTCCCAATGTTGATATTGCGTGAAGGAAAACAAACAAGACGAAATAAGTAAGTAACATTTGCCTAATTTCTTTGTTTTAAAAAACGAATTTAGTGGAAGATTTTCCACAAAAATTATAGTAAATTTTTCAATTTTCAACAATATTTTATCTTCTAAATTCAATTTCATTGAAATATTTTTTTATAATCAATTTTGGGTGCTACTTGGAGCTTCCCTGGTATTATACAGGCCTGCCCGGATATTAAAATATTCAAAATTTCATCGCCCGGACCTAGAAAGACGTCAAATACGAACTTACTCTGACGATTGAATGTTGTATTTCTATTAATCGAATGTTTTGAGTGCCTGTTCAGCCTCTAAAAGCTTTTAATTCAAAAATATATTTACTTTGTTGAGAGCGGATAATCAACATATATTTGTCGTTGAATGTTGAAATATAGGACCTTTCTGTATCCGGACTTCGGGATAAAGAATTTCCCCTCTGTACGGACAGCATTTTTCAAATCTATTTATGTATTCTTTTAAAGTTCGTTTGATGTTAAAATTTATCAGCTTGTAATGCCTGGACCCATGAATATTTTTATTTCAACTCTTGACCTCTAAAATGTGTCCGAAAATGAGCAGACGTTGTTATCTAGTTCTTTCTTACTACACAGACATTTAAATTTATCACCTTTTAGTGCCCCAGGCGTTGATATTTCGTTTTCCCCAGTTCTCGGGCAGCTTCTAATGTCGAAACAAAACGTATTTTTGTGCCTGATATCGAAATTTAACTTATTTGTATGATTGAATGATGAAACCAACATATAGTAACTGGGTGTCGGAATTTAACTTTCAGGGTGTGCCGGGATGTTCAAAAATATTATCTAACCCTGCCCTATCGTTTGAATAAAGCATCATTTTGATTCTGCCTTGGTATTGGAATCTAAAACCCATCAGTGCCCACCCATTGTGATTTAGTATCCTCCTGTTCTTGGGAATAGGAATTCTAAAAGTTGCCCGATCATATTTACCTGATTATATTCCTTCGTTACTGATCCAGCCCTGACGAACAAAGAATGTGTGTATGTGTGTGTGTGCCGCCTTGGGGGGTTACGCAGGCTGGTTCAGACCCTAGAAACCCACACACAGTGATTACTGAAGATATAAAAATCAAATCTGTATTTTTTAAAAGTTATTAAAAAGATAATATCTGAATTTTTGATCTAATTGTTTATTGTTGATAAAATTGTTGTCTTTCGTGTTGTTGATTGATTTTGAGCTTGTGTGTGGGTTTTATGGTCTCTTGTTTAAGGCTTTTGTAATTTGAGTCACAGCAGACTAGATCCGCTTTGTAAACAGACGGATTTTCACTGGCCTTGCCTTTAACTCATACTAAAAAACCTTTTCGCTTGCACTTATAACACAAAAACTCCATAATATTTCGGAGCACATGGTGATATTCATTATCCAGCAAAAACCACTCATTGTTTCACAACCCATCAAATCTTCTCATATTTTCCCGTTTTTTGTACATTTTTTATTAAATAATCAAGATTTCTTACGAAACTGTAGTCTTAATGTTCTTCTACATGCAGGTATTTACGAGTGTTAATCAAAATAACCTCCATATTTTGCAGAAATACTAAAATTTTCAACAAAGTATCCCAATTACTCTTGATCCAGTCTTGACTGACCAAGAGTGTGTGCAAACCTCCCCATAGACCCATCTGAATGCTAAAACTCCTATTGCAATGACTACTAGAAGGTGTCTGAATGTAACTTATTGAACTCGATCACACTCGATCAATACCTGATACAGTCTTGACAGACAACAAATGTGTGCAAACCCTCCCAGGGGTTACAAAGGCCAGTCCAGATGCTAAGATATTTTGAATTCAATTATCCGGGCAATGAAAAAGGCCATATTACCATGCCTTCGGTTAATGCAATTGAATTAAATGAAATTCCAAACAAAAAAAATGTTTCTGTTTTGCTGTGATGCCCGGACAGGCAGACACAGACTGATTGGTAACTTTCTGCATAGTATTTGAGATCAAATTTCTGCAGCCTTTGTTTTTCTTTTAAGTTTGTTGTAAATATCAAAATAGATCATCATCTAGTGTCTAGGAGAATACTTACATTATATTTCAATATTTGACCACAAAATATGTTTGAAAATAACCAGATTTTAAAATTTAGCCCCTGTCGGTGGCCAGATGTTGGAATTAACATCTCCTATGACTGAACAGTCTGTGGGAGCTTTTAATGCTGAAATAAAACCTATTTTCATCAGCAAATTAAGAAAAAGATTGAGCGCAAGGACTGTGACAATTTCTTGAAATTAGAATAAATGAAAACAGTCCTGAGTAGTCATTCAATAAGAACCATCACATGACCAACATCTTTTGGCAGCATCCTGGCAATGATCAATTCAAAAATTGGAAACAAGCATGTTCAATGGATGGGTTACCTCTCTCACCTTTTGTTGGGCAGTGATCACTAAAGTCAGAATTTTCAAAAAGCATGTGTGAATACAGACATACAAAGAGATCAATTTAGCATAAACTTACATTGCAAACTGAATCGCACCCACTGAAAACCTATTTAGTCTGGGGCATTTTTTAATAATTTTTTTTTTAGATATAGGGCAGAGTAAATGTTGAAATTTTGGTCTTCTAGCTCCATTGGTGCTGCCTGTACGTGCGACATACACATACATAGATGAATAAATTGCCAGCTAGACAGACAGACAGATTTAAAAACTGAGGAAACCTGACAGTTCTGCTCGACAGTTTCTTATGTCATTTTTCTAAAATTTGAATTTTTTTAGGAAATAAATACTTTGAATTTTAATATTTGACCACTTAAAATGTGCTACAAATGATCAGATATTGAAATTTTACCTCTTTCGTGCCTCAGTGGGAGGAGTCAGTATCTTCCAGTGTTCGGTCATCACAAAACAGCTTCTTTCAATGGCTGGACAATTGAATATAGAATATTTTAGGATTTGGACAAGTCTGCATATTCCCTGGGCAGGTTCTCACACACTACTACCAGTCAGGCGTGGTAGGATATGATCAGGCACCTTTCACTCCTTGTGCCATCCAGACATTGGAAAATGTTATCCTTCAGTGTTCAGGCATAAGAATTTATATAGGAAGATATCTTGTTGTGTTCTGTTGTAGGAGTATCATCTCTTGGTACCTATAGAAAGGATATATCCACTGTAATTACACAGATTAAAGAGTACTGAATTTGCTGCTCAATAGAGTGGAAAATTTGTCTTATGAAGAGTTTTCCACGCTCTTTGCTCATACCAGGAATCAAACCCACAACCTTCTGTGTGTGAGATAGACATGCTAATTATTACACAATATAAGCAGACTATAAAGTGTCCCTTAGTGCCTGAGGGTAAGAATAAAATCCTGCAGTGCCCAGGTGTCTGAATATAGCATCTTCCATTGCAAGGGCATTGAACTTTGGAATCCTCCTCTGCTCAAGCATTTGAATTTAGCATCTTTCAGTGCCCAAGCATTAGAGTATAGAACATTTTAAGGCCTGGACAGGCTTGCATAATATTTGGGTATCTTTTTAGAGTAACTGTCTGTTTTTAATGATATTTTGTCTTCCATAATTAATTTCTCATTAGATTTCATCTTTTATCATCATGTAAAAAATTATCTGAAGTTTGCAATTTTAAAAAATTTCCTGATGATTTCATTCTGATATCAGAAATTCCTCCAATCACTCTTTTTAAGAATGGTCTGAAAATTTATCAAAATGGAATTAAGTTTTATACTTATTTCAGGTATCTTGGGCATCATTTTAGTAGTTAGCCTATGTCCCTTCTGAATGAAAATAAAATCGATTAACTGCTTTGAAAATCTTTCTGAGAATAATGCAAAATTTTTTCCATCCTTTTAATTGTTTTTTTCTTGATTTTTCTCATTTTATCAATAAATATGAATGAGATGTTGTGAATTGTGGATATTTTAACTCAAGTGGTGAAATTATGTTGAACACCATTCTGTGATCTCATCAGTTCTCACTATGATAAAAAACAAGGACAGGCTTTCATTGCTCCTTTTTTATGCGCCAAATTGTCCCTGCACCAAGTGGTCATGCATAAGAATGTTAACGCCAAGTTGAAATGTGCAGAGTTGTTAGTGAACTATGCTAGAATACCTACCTTCACTTTTTGGTTTGGCTGTAGCCTTTCATGGCCAACAGATACGAATTGAAATATTACACTTGGTAACAATAAGTATACATATATTCACCAAAAATCAAATCAAGAATTCATAAACTGCTGACTATAAAATACTTGAAACTTCCTTGCAAAATGCTGGAATTCATACCTTCATGCTCAAATTGACAAGATACACTGTTGAAAAGCTGATACTCTTTTTCCAATGATAAATCTTATCACTATTTACTTTATCTATTTTGATGCTATTTTGCTCAAAATTCTACAGGACTATATTGGTGAGAGTGCAAACACAGACTCCAAACTATATTTTTGATATTTCTTTCAAGAATTTTAAAAAGATTACCTTGTTGAGACTGCAGACACTCACCTATCAGAAAAAAAATCCTTTGAATGGTCTGCTTATTCAATAAGTTCACAAATCCCAAATCCACGGAGCCTCATTATAACTTTGAGAACAATCAGTTGTTTGTGACTACCAGCTGGGGGAATACTCAAATAAAAGTTGATTACAAGGACCCAAGCTCCCCTGGACCTTCATAACTCCTCTTTGCCCTTGATTGTCATACAATTTTGAGTGAAACATTTCCAAACAACCAGTATTTTTCTATTCTTCAATTTATGAGACAATAGTTCACCCTGAAAATAATTCATCCTGAATATTTTTGAGTAAATATCCAAATCATAAACTAAAAATGTGTACCGATCAGAAAATCAGTATTGTGGAGGATATCTAGGGGATGGTGCACGGTAGACTCCCCTGGTTCCCAGACAATTGTTTCTTAAATTTTCTTTTTTTTCTCATACACTGATGGTTATTCTACAAAATATCCTGTTTTAATGGAAATATATTTTGTACATTTTTAGTTTTACATGTTTCTTTCAGCAAAATAATGATTAAATCTCACTCTATGTACACAGAAACTCATGAAAAAAATCAGCATCTAATTTAAATTTGACAAGCCTGACCTTCATTAAATCTAAAAGATGAAAAGTTATTCTTACTTTTCATTCTTTTTGTTTTCAGAATCATAAATGGTTTTGTACAATTACAATGGTTTTGTTACTAATATGTAAATATTTCTAATAATTTTCATTGGATAATAAAGTTTCCTGTTCATTATTGTTTATCATCGTCAAAAATGCATGAGTATTTTTGTTAATGATATCTCATCTTTATTTACAGATATTACAATGAAAACTTGAAGGCCATAAGCTGGAATCATCTATTTGATACTGATGATGAAACCATTTATGGAATTTCTTGGCAGTTGCAGAACTAAGCTTTTTCCCAATGAAAGCATTTACATATACACACACATCTGATTGAAATGCTGCTCTTGTTTAATTTGCATTTCACAGTACAAATTTAAAAAACCACATGCAAACAACTAAATAGCATCATTCTTGCGACGTCTGCTGATTAGTATTTCTACTGAATTAAAATTGCAGAGTGAACCCATTTTTGAGCCAAGTGTGTAAATCTGCCTTTTTGAAATTTGGATGAAAACATGGAAAGATACACTGGAGAGCAACTTTACTCTTGTGAAGTGTGTGGATCTGCATTTTCAGACGGTTCAAATTTGAAAAACCACATGCAAACACACGCCAGAAAGGATACCTTCACTTGTCAACTGGGTAAATCAGCATTCTTACAGAATTCAGATTTTAAGAAACATGTGCGAACACACACTGGAGAGAAATCTTTCTCATGTCAAGTGTGTGGATCAGCATTTTCAGACAGTTCAACTTTAAAGAAACACATTAGAACACATACTGGAGAAAAACCCTTCTTATGTCAGTTGTGTGGATCAGCATTTTCACTCAGTTCAAATTTGAAGACACATATGCGAACACACACTGGAGAGAAACCATTCTCCTGTCAAGTGTGTGGATCAGCATTTTCACAGAGTTCAAATTTGACAGAACACATGCGAATACATACAGGAGAGAAACCTTTCTCTTGTCTGGTGTGTGGATCAGCATTTTCATTGAGTTCAAATTTAAAGAAACACATGTTGATACACACTGGAGAGAAACCTTATCCTTGCCAAGTGTGCGGATCCACATTTTCAAGGAATTTTCAATTGAAATCACACATGCAAACGCACACTGGAGAGAAACCCTTCCCTTGCCAAGTGTGTGGATCTGCATTTTCACACAAATCAGCCTTTGAAATACATAAACGAATACACACTGGAGAGAAACCTTTCTCTTGTCAAGTGTGTGTGTCAGCATTTTCACAGATTTCAGATTTAAAGAAACACATGCGAATACACACTGGAGAAAAACCTTACTCTTGTCAAGTGTGTGAATCAGCATTTTCAGACAGCTCAAACTTGAAGAGACATATGCAAACACACACTGGAGAGAAACCTTTCTCTTGTCAAGTGTGTGGATTAGCATTCTCACAGAAATCACATTTGAAGAGTCATATGCGAACACACACTGGAGAGAATCTTCACTCTTGTAAAGTGTGTAGATCAGCATTTTCCAAGTATTCGCATTTGAAGAAACACATGCAAACACACTCTGGGGAGGAACCGTTTCATGCCAGAGAAATTGAAATGAATTGAAATCATACATGTGATCACACACTGGAAAGAAACCCAAAATTGTAAATGAATGATATTTCAAAGAATAATAAGATCCTATTTAATTTAACCCAAAAAGCTCTATTCCAAGATTCTCAAATGTTTTTGAATATATACCATGAAATAAATTGATTTCCAAAATTATGTTCACTTGTGAAGTAAAATGTAATTTACTCTATTCATTCAAATGATTTCAGCTTTCAGATTGTGTATTCAATTCAAAATGATTTCTTAATCAAATTACAATGGTAATTTTCTTGGATTATTTAAATTTGATGATAATCTAGATTATTTTTTTTCAATGTTTGAAGAAAACAGAAATGATGTATAGTTTTGTCCTGTTTTTTACTTGAAATTTTTATATTACATATTTTAAAATTCTCATCCTTAATGTAAATGTAGGCAGTTCCTGGGTTACAAATGAGTTTATCCTAAGTGTATTGGTAAGTCAATGCATATTCATCGTCAGGGAGTCAAATTTTTGTATTAGTATATAATACCTTTTTATACATAAAGAATATTGAAGAAGCCATAATTATACAATAATTATGTTATTTTTATAATTGATTTTGACAAATTTTTAATTTTTCTCTTGCTTTTGATCACTTTGACTCTGACTGTCATCGTACAGTATTGAGTAAACAGCATGATTGAGAGTAAAGGATGTTTACTCTCTGCCATGATGATAAAAAAGCTATTCACATTGTAAAAAATAAACTCAAACATTTGTTAATTCAAAGTAAATTTCATAATATTTTTAGATTTTTCTGTGGTTTTCTTCCACTGATTGAAATCTTATCTCAGAATGTAATCATGGAAATTTTAAGATATCATCTTTTAATTTATTCTTGAGAACAATCTGGGTATTTTCTTTCTAGCACAGGAAGGAAAAAGCTGAAATTTTTGTCCGAAGGCATGAAAAAAAATTTTCATAAATCAATGAGTAGAATAGGATATATCAAAACCAATGCTCAAATTTGTTCATTTTTAAATTATTGGCAAGAAATCAGTATTATGTGACCCATGGTTGATGATTGATAATTATTTGAATAATTAGCAAATGGAACCCTGATATTCAAGTTTTGTTTTGTGTTTTGATTCTCTGACTGAATTTTTTTTATTATCACAGAGGATTCAGATTTTTTTTTTTTTTCTACTTATGCAGATCTTAAGAAATTAAGCGCTTTCAATTGATTGGAGCAATCAATTGAAAGCACCTAAAATTGGATGAACCATCCCGAAATTTGTATATTTTTCAAAAAAAAGCTTCCTTCTGGTTTTATGAGAGAGGTTTTATTCAAAAACTATCAAGTTTGCTGACGGTTTTGGAGTGTGATGGATTGAAAGCTCCTAACATTGAAAGAAGTGCATTTGTAAAAAAAAACGAATCTTGACCCTTGTTTTTCTTTCATTTAGTAAAAATTGGGGCTTTTTTCTTTCAAGCAAAGCTAAAAAAAAGCTTGAGAAAGAAATTTTTGAATTTTAATTAATTATATGTTTAAAATATTGCCTCCATGATGAAACAGTTGCGAGCTGTGTTGGAGGAACATTAATCATCAAAAAGTCCAAGAGTCAGTTAACTGTTAAATGAAACTAAACTGTGATTATACAAACGAATGAATGTAGCTTTGAAAAGCGTCCACCAAGTTTTTCAATGTTATTACGAAAATAAAGATATGTATGTTCATGAAGAAACTAAGTAGAATACAATGAATGAAGAATGTTCAATTTGAAAACAAACAGAAAAGGTAAAAATATTTTTTTGGCCAACAATGGCATAAGTTTTAATTATATATATATTATTTGTGTGAGAATGTGCATTAGAAAATTTTGGCCTTAGGTTTTCAAATTTTAAAATTTTTCCAGGGAAGACAGGCAATATTTTCATTACAAACAACTGTCTGTAACACCTTCCAAAAATTTAATCATGACTGTCTGTTTGTTTATACATGTTCCTCGTAGATCAGGGACTACTTGTAGCTCAAAATAATGTTTGTATATGGTTACATCTATACGTGTTTCATAATTTGATATTTTGTTCATCAATAACTGAATGAGATGTGTATCTATTTTTGTAGATCTCACTGTGTCCCTTATTTTAATTTTATTTAACTTTTATATATATGTATCCTGATAGTAAAATTAAGATACCTTTATTCAATAAATACCTCAAATTATTGCATTTTTATTATATTTGTATCTGATGCATTCTTATGATTAATCAACACAATTATAATGTTCTACAGGTGGTTGGAATGAACATTATTGTATTCGTAATTTAGTCTTATGAATAATTGACACAAATGATTTTCAATCATGTTCTACAAAAAAATCAACCAGGTCCTGACAAATTTCTTGTTGTTCGACTGAATATTGATTACTTTTCAATTAGAAAAGTTTGAATAGATTTTGAAAAAACCTCTGTTTGCAATTTTGCTCTTAAATGCAGAGAAAGAAAATATACTGTTAATTTAAAGGGAAGTAACTTCTATTTGGAATTATGCATTATTCATCATTTGATGGATTTTTCAATCTTTTTTCTGTTCACAGAAGTGTTCCACTATTTTTCATGCGATTTCTGGCATTAATTTCAGTACAGTTCACTGCAGTATGACTTTAATGAACTAGAAAGCACTCAGATAGTGTATACCTATGCCAACTCAATTGTCAGGAAGAATAATAGCACATGGATCTTCCTAAAAATGTGATCACTTCCATTGTCTATTATTTACCCTTCTGGAAAAGATCATCGAAATTTATTGAAAACTTTTGCAAATATCATTTGGTCAAACATGGAATTTTGGTGATGTTCTGTTATCAGGACTATAGCTATGATTGAAAATCATTGGGAACCATCAGATATATTGTATAGACATTCATGAGTGTGTACAAAAACGTAGTAGAAAACCCATAAAACTACCCCCCCCAAGATTCCTGGATCTGCCCCAAGATTTTATCCTTTTATCCTATTTCTTAATCTTTCAAAAATTTCACAGGAATTTGTTCAGTACTTTTGGAAATAGTGATAAAAGTGAGTGAAAGGTAAATATGCATGGATCTGCTCCAAAATTTTTCTTCCGTAGCTTTTTGTCCACGCTTTTACGAAGTCCGATGGAAATCAATGATGACTTTTTGAGATATCTTGTGGACAAAAAGAAAAAGGCAATGCTATGTGCCTTTTTGGCATATAACTGCAACATAGGGAAGGTAATTGTGTACGGATCCACTCCAAAATTCAATCGGTCCCTTGGAAGCCTTTGTCCATATTTCCAGAGAATACCGCAGAAATTCATCCAGAACTTTTGGAGGTATGTATTGATAAACTTGAAATTTTTGCAATATTATACGGTTTGGACATGTAACTATGACATAGGGGAGAGAATTGCATATGAATCCACCCTGATAGTCTATTGTCCACCTTTTCACAGAATTTTATAAGGATATCATTGAGAAAAGTTCAGGAGATATTGTATGGACAGTCACGAGTGTATACATGAATGTAACAGAAAAAATGCAAAAATCTCTCTCAATTAAAAAAAATCCTGGATCCACCCCTAAACAACCTCTTTATTACCCTATTGCTCATACCTCCAACAGATTTCATTTAAATCCATTCATTGCTTTCAAAGATCTGTAGACAGACAAATACACAAACCAGAAGATGCACCTAAATATATATGTCTCCTCTCAAATTTATTGTCAGAGGTAAATAATTCGAGACTCTCACTTACCAGATGTAGGAAAGCGAGCTCTATAGAAGTGTTCATATATTGCTACTGTAGCAATTCAATGAAAAATATTTTTCCCACAATCAACTCATTTTTCAAGTTTATAAGGAGAGGTTTGATTTACAATCTAATTATAATGCTAAACTGGATCTTTACTGTGTGTCTAACAGGTTAGATCTAGCTGCTGTCATTTAAACAAGGTGTGTTGTGTTCATAAGGGTGTTCGTTAAGAATATTTGTAATTCAGATCTTATTACCAGTCCTTTGCAATGGCAGATCAAACAGTCGAGTGAAGAGACATCACTGATTTCAAAGCAACGGGTCATTGATAGATACCCTTGTGTGACCAACGTCTTTTGGTTGGATACTTTATTGCAGCTGATCAATGGATAAGTTACATTTTAATCTGTTTGTTGCTTCACCAAAAAGTCCAATTTTTAAAAAAAAGCATGAACACAATGGACCAATTCAGCATAAAATCACATTACAAATTGAATCCCCAATAAAACTTATTTGGAAGGATGTTTTCAAAAGACAAAATTTTTTTTTTCTAAATATGATAAGGAGTAAATGTAATTTTTATCCCTCTAGCTTAATTGTTTGGGCCTAAATGCACAGTGCATACATAGCCAGTCAACCACTTGGACCCACTTGAAAACTGATGATACTTATGTTGATGTTGACTGTTTTAGATGATTGCATTGGAACTCATATTGTGATTAAATAAAAAGAGATTTTTATGTACACATTTAGGTATACATTTTACTTATGAAATGAAATTTTGATTCATACCTGGGAGTATTTGGAGTACACCTGTATTAATTCATGAAAATCCCCAAAATTGACTTTTTGAAAAATTTTTGTTCTGTTTTGTTCATTTTTTTTTTTAGCAGTTCCTCTTGATCCTGTCTCCACCCACCCTATATCCAAAAAAATACCTAGACTTGTGGAAAATTCAGATTTTTTAAAAAAATCTCTAGTGAAATCCCCTGAGATATTCAAATCAATTGTGATCCATGAGTTCATGATGGTGATGATTTTCAACTCATCTATGATTCAATAAATTGTGTGGATCAGCAACATAGTGTTGGGACAAAAAACTGCATTTAGGCTTTTAATTATGTGAAAATTCCACCTGTGCAGCAAGTTTTTAGTTAGTTTGCAATATTGAAATGAATGAAAAAATTATATCGATGTGTTTTGGGACTGTTGTCCTCTTCTTGGTTCATCTTTTTCATCATCTATGGATGGGCTGTTTGTGCATGGCAGGAATACATTGATTCAGTTAGTTAACCATAATAAGCAAGTGATAAGTGTTTTATGTTAATCATGCATCGTTAATCAATCTTGGTTTATTTTTCTCATCATCTATGGATGGGTTGTTCCTTCATGGCATAAATACATTGATTCAGTCATTAAACTATAATAAGCTTCTGATAAGTGCTTTACATTAATCATGCATCAATTTGAAGTAGCAATCAACAGGTGATGTATTTAGTAATTAATCTCTGAATTTTAATCAACAAAATTTATCTTTTTTTTAAAAGTTTCCAATGATCAAAATTTGTCAATACGTCATTTCATTGGATATGATTAATCAAAATTCTTCAGCATCTATATATATCCAAAATAAACAAATTCCAGTCTCCTCCACAAATTTTAAACATATATATATATATATATATATATATATATATATATATATATATATATATATGATTTTTATAGAGATCCATCACCAAATGTTTGGTTATGGATTTTCGAACAAAAAATGATACAAAACAGCTGAAGAATCGTAATAAAAAGCAGTCGACACAGAACTGAACCTGAAAACCTCAGTCGGATTATGTTGATTGACTTGACGAACCTAATATTGTCCTCGTTGTGGTACAAACATAAAATTCCGTTATTGTTTATCACAATTACGTCCCTTGATTGTCGTTCTTCAAAAGATATTTCTTCTTTAAATTGCCAGCCGATGTTTTCGCTGCACATTTTTCTTATGAAAATACTGAAAGTTGACATTTTTCAAGGAGAAAAATTACTAGTTAGAGTATATTCTAAATTTTGTTAACTTCTTTGCTCGAAGCGAGTGAAGAGGGCATAAAATGGGTGATCGATTTCCAGTGAACGCATTAGTTTTGTACTCATATGACTGAAATACGCATTTCTATTTCTATCTTTATTTCTCAATTTTATAAACTTGTTGAAAATAGCGTTCAGATAGTCACGGTCTACTTTACATGATATTTGTATTGAAAACTGGACATGGGGTGTCGTAATGCGGGCCACAAAGACAGTGTCCAGTTTTACATTATGCCTACATAGTATATAGATCATCCACTTTATACCTATACCACACGTTCCCCATAAAAAAGTTAGTGTATCTCAAAAACAAAAAAAGTCTCAAAAAAAATTTAGTCAGATTCAAATGTTTTTACAACAATTTCGTCAATAACAATTTAATGAATCTCTACTATGTTTCATTCCTTAAAATCAATTTTAAATTAGGTCATCTTTTTTATTCAATTATTGCTGCTACTTAAGCTGCTCGGATCTGTCTGGGCGTTTTGTTGGTTTGCCTGGACACTTAAGATATACTGAATTCCAACGCTCGAGCATTGGAAAATGCTAAATTCAAACGTGCTCGGATGTTTGAATTTAGTATTTCCTTGCCCAGACAGCCTCTGACAGTTTTTGATTTGGAAATAAGATGTATTGTATGGGTGAGTGTCAGAAATTATACACGCGGTTGAAGGTTAAGATATAACACTTTTCTGTGCCTGGACGTTGGAATGAGTAGTTGTCAGGGTCTGGACAGCATCATATTTATTTGAGGTTGATATTGATCATCTTTTAGTACTGAGACAAATTTGAAGATTTCATGTTTAAAAATAGGCAGCCATTCATTTGCAGTGTAGCCCAGTAGAACAGAAAACCGAATTTAATATGGGTACTATTGACAGTATTGTCACTGCAATTTAGATTGAATGCAACTCAGCGAGTTGTGTGAAAAACATGAATGGAATGGTCAGATGTCAATAGATTTAGCATATCACAATGCCTTTGCTGTTTGTAATTATCAACTTCCACTGTATTGACATTCGGATTCAGTAACTCTCAGTGGGTGGTTGGTTGGATAGCATGTTTCTCTGCCTAGATGTTGGAATGTAGCATTCGTCAGTGCCCGGGCATTGGAATATGGCATCCCTCAGTGCCTTGGCATATGTATGTTATATCCCTCAGTGCCCAGATACTTGAATTTTGCAACTTTTCAGGCTTAGGCATCGAAAATAGAATATTGCAAGGTCTTCCTAATGTCTTTGTAGTTTTCAGACAAAACATTATTGTTAATATTTTTTTATCATTATTCTTGAACTTTATTTTATCTATTATACCCAAATTTTCATTATATTTTATCTTCATCATTATCTAAAAGTGATTAAAAATTATTGTTAATTTTTGTCAGAATCTTCTCCAATCCATCTTTTTTTAGAATGGCTCAAACATTCATTAAAAATAAACATTGTTACATCCTAATATAAAAACAACAATGCCTTCATCCTGATATAAAAACAATATTCCCCTTCATTCTTATATAAAAACAATATTCCCCTTCATTCTTATATAAAAATAATATTGCCTTCAAAAACAAAGCTGGGAATTTGACGACCAAGGGGGTTACAAGCACCCAAGCACCGTACTCTAACATTCAATGCTGTATTTCCCAACTTGGGACCTGGTGGCCCACAATGATATCAATCAGGCTCCATAGACAGACCTTTCAAAAGCCTAGGGTCTACAAACTTGTTGATTAGGCTGTCAATTCTAAAGTTTTTCTAATAGGTATATGTCTGTAATTTATGAATGAAATAGTTTCTCAAAAATATTTTCGGTTAAACCATGAATTTAGGGGATACTGGTGTCTCAAAAATTAAGGGATTGAAAGAAATAGTTTATTTTAATTGTTCCTTTTGACACAAAACTGTACCACAATGAATGGGCAGAACTGGAGATTTGGGGTTTTGGGAGACTCTTCTCCCAATATTTACTATAGCTTGAAATTTTACAGGACTATATCAGTGTGTGTGTGTGTGTGTGTGTGTGTGCAAAAAGGAGCCCCAAACTATTATTTTCATGTTTCTTTCAGGAATTTGAAAAAATAACTTGCAAAAAACACAATGCCTGAGGGTCACATTAATGCAAAGAGAAAATAACATAGGGATATACACAGTTTATCCCGTATTGAAGTGGTTGATTTTTCAATTTTTCAAACTGAAGCATCCATTAAAATCATAATTTATCCCAAAATATTTTAGTTATTATCCGACCCATGAACTAGTGACATGTACATATCAGAAAAACCTTTCAATGATCAGTGTAGTCCGATTGATTGAGCTGCTTACAAATACCCAAGCCCCCATGTCTTGAGTTCTACCCTTGATTGTGATAAAATTTTGTGTCAAAAGAAACATTTCAAAATAATCAATATTCTCAATTCCTCAATGTTTGATATACAGCACCCCTAAGAATACATACTGTAGTACATCCCCAAATACTTTTGAGTAACTCTCCAAAACATCAATTACATGAAACTATCAGAAAAAAACTCTATGATGATGGATACAACTGGGAATGGACGGTAAACTCTTCTCCCTCTCAGACTAATGTATCTTAAATTTTCTTGTACACTGATGGTTGCTTTATTATGAAAAAGATGAAATGTTTTCTCTTTTAACTGCAATCCATTTCCTTTCTGTTTTCAAAATCATAAATGGTTCAGTACAACTACACTGGTTTAGTAAGTGTAGAAAGGAATTATTTATATTTTGATGGATAATCAAGTGTCTTATTTGTTCTTCTTTATTATTATGAATAGTTTATTTTCTTTAATAATACCTTTTCTATTTTCACAGATGAATATTTATGAAAAACTAGTCATCAACTGGAATCGATTTAATGTTGATGAGACTTAGGATTGAAACCATTTTTGAAGAAGTATTACATGTTCTTGGCGATTGTGGGACTTCAGAAACATCTGCGTACACATGCATTGGATTGACATATAACTCTTGTGCAGATCACCATTTTCATCAGCTTCAATTTTGAGGATACAAATCTCAAGAGACACTGAAGAGAAAACAAATCATATCAAGTATGATTTGCATTTCACTGTTTTCATTTAGATAATCACAAGCAAACAACAGAAAAAGTTTTTTTTGCAAAGTCTGTGGATCAATATTTTCACTAAGTTCACATTTGGGTGGACATGCTGATACACACGCAAGAAAGACTTTTCAAGTGCAAAAGTGTGTTAATCAGCCTATTTAAACAGTTCCGATTTCAGGAAAAAACATGCAAGGACACGCTGGAAAAAAACCTTTCTCCTATGAAGTGTGTGGATCAGCATTCTCACAGAGTTCAAATTTGAAGAACCACATAAGAACACACACTGGTGAAAAACCTTTTTCATGTGTAGTGTGTGGATCAGCATTTTCTCAAAGTCCAGATTTGACCAGACATATACAAACACACACAGGAGAAAAAACCATACTCTTGTGAAGTGTGTGGATCAGCATTTTTAGAGAATTAATCTTTGAAGAGACACATGGGAACACACCCTGGGAAGAAACATTACTCGTATCAGATTTGTGGATGTGCATTTCCTGAGAATTCAAATCTGAGGGAACACATGAGAACACACTCTGAAGTGAAAGCTTTCTCCTGTAAAGTGTGTGGATCATCATTTTTACAAAGTTCAGATTTGAGGAGACACATGCGAACACACACTGGGGAGAAACCCTACTTCTGTCAAGTGTGTGGATCTACATTTTCTGAAAATTCGTCATTGAAGAGACACATGAGAACTCACACTGGAGAAAAACCTTACTCCTGTCAGATCTGTGGGTCATTTTTTCTAGATAATTCACATTTGAAAGAACATATGCGAACACATACTGGGGAGAAACCTTTCCTTTGTCAAGTGTGTGGATCAGCATTTTCACGGAGTTCAAACTTGAAGAGCCACATGCAAACACACACTGGGGAGAGACCCTTTTCTTGTGAAGTGTGTGGATCAGCTTTTTCACAGAGTTCTGCCCTGAAAGTACACATGCGAACACACACTGGAGAGAAACCTTACTCTTGCTGAAAGTGTGGGTCAGCATTTTCATATAGTTCATATTTGAAGAGACACTTGCAAACAAAATGCAGAGAAACAATTCAAAAAGTCACATGCAACACACTGAAATTGTGAAATGTTAGATGTTTCACTCATTTTATAGAATCGTATACTACAAAGAGTAATGTTAGTCATACAAACTATATGGATTACAATTTTCAAGGGATACAAATGTAAAAACACTCTTGTAAACACATTTTGAAGCAAGATATATTTAATAAAGTGTGCGGTTTTGTATTTTCTTACAGGCCCTGTTTGAATATGCAGATGAGCATACCAGGCAGAATGTTTTTGTGAAATTTCTGCTATTTCTCAACTTAGAATTGCAGAAATTCAGTTGTAACAATCTCCTTAAAAGTGCATTTTGTTTTTCAAAGTCTATTGAAACTTCTGTGTTTTGAACTTTCGTTTTTATATAAGCAAAATGTGATGAAATGTGGAGTTCTACTTAACGTGACTGGAAAAACAATAAAAAGTTGAATTATCCTCTGCACTAGAATAAACAAATCATCCAATCAAGGATGTTGAGAAAATGAGAAATAATTATAACAAAAAATATACTTTTGATTTTGGTATTGGTGGAAATTTTTTCAACGGGATAGTTGATTGTGGAGGGTGAAGTAGATTATATTTGTGACTTTGGAAATGAAGATTTTTGATTAAGAAATATGTTTATGGGATAAATGAAAGTACTATTTTTCAAAATTGGATCTACTCAAGAGAGGTTTGAAATTAGGAAATTATTCATTTGCTGATGACCAACATAGCAAATGAGGTAATCTGTTTTATTGATCTGAAGAAATAGTATGAATAAAGTAATAGAAGAAAATGGTCAGAAGTGCCATCCAGCCAAATTTGGATGTAGGAAAATTAACTTGGGGGTCATTTACCAAAACCCCATGGATACCATGCTTCAACCTTTATAAGAGGTTTTCAATAAATACACTCAGAAATTGACCCTAAAAAGCTCCAAGCAGCAGACCACAGTGAGCTGCCAAAACAAAGACCTAGCCATCCTTTGATCCAAAGTCATGGAGTATTGGTTCAGCTCAACTCCTGACATAAGGAATCTAACCTCTCAGGTACTTAAAATAAGGTGCCTAACAAGGCTTGATACCATTTTTCCTTATCAATGCCAGCTTTGTTTATCTTATCCTCTGAGTGCAATGAGCTCAGCTGATTAGTCATAGACCTGAGCAATTGACCAATCTTTGGGACTAAGCATCTTGGGAATGGTCTAATTGAAGTTTGTAACCCTACAGTATTTGATGAAATTCTTATGTTAGTTAATTTTTAATGTGCGCATTCTATATCTTTCTTCAAGTTTTCAAGATTTTTCTCATCACAACTGGACTGATCCAAACACAAAAAAATCGCAACCAACTTTGCCAACAACACTTCTTCAAATCTTCAAGCGCAACATGGGCTTCAAAGGTGTCAGCAAGTTGAGACAGGACCAAGGTTGCTTCTCACAGAAATGGATAACAAAAAAGTATTTTCCTTTATTTGTTAAGACAATTCAATTTTTTCCAAAATAATTAATTTAAAATCATGAATAAACTTTTCATGATTATTCAGATGTGTATTTGGTCTTTTTCATAAACATAGTGTTTTCTTTCCATATTCTATTTTTATGCTTATGCCCAATTGTGTAGAAATTTTCTTATGTATGGTTCACTGTAGCGATGGAGAGAGAGAATGAATAAAGATATAAAATGGTATTGCTTTACCACCTCTACGTTGTAGCTGTCAGTTCATGCCACAAAATATCTTCAAAATTTCTTTGTCCTCACGATATCTCCAAAAGTTTTGAATGAATTTCAATTGAATTTTGTTAGAGGATGGAAAATAGGCTACAAAGAAATTTTCAAGTTGATCTGTGCACGATTATCTCCCTTACATCCATGCTAACTGTTGGCAACTACACAATAGCTATTGTGTTTATCTGACCAAATAAACAGAAGAACAAAAATGTTCAGCTTAAAGGCAATGAGCAAAATTTACTTCCATTGAACATAATTGAATGATAGATTATCTAAAAAATAAGCACAAAAGTTTAAAATAAAGGAATCTGCTATTATTTTTGCACTAACTTAATAGGAAGGTTTTTGGTCTGCCCACACAATATTTCCAAAAGTTCTCGATTTTGACAAATTTTTGTGGAAAGTTGGGTAATATGCTATGACAGTGATTGTATTTTGGAACAAATCCATCAACAATTACCTCCCTTATGTTTTAGCTTCAAGCCCACATAAGTGTTTCATTCTGAAACAAAATGACTAATCTGGGGGACATATGGTTCTCTCATAAACTTTTTCACCATGAAATTTCTTTTCAAATGATATACAACATTACCATATTTGATGGAATTGTTTTTTTGGACTTGAGCACCAGAGCAAAAATCTACCATTATGAAAAATAACACAAAAACCTTTTTTGCATCTTCTGGAATATCTACCCAAGATATTCTGACTCAGTGAAGGTCCCACCAGCATCATTTCATTAGTCAACTCAAAAATTCCTTGAGGGTTTCATCCCAGTGTGAGGAATATTTATTGTTTTTATTGAGCTTACATAATATGAAGACCTTGGATTCTTCTCTTTATTTACTTTATTTGAAACATTCGACTTTTGTGTGATGACCTTGTACATAAGACATGTGAACTTATGAAATGAATGTGGCATATCAACTATAAAAATTGATTTTATTGAATTCCATAGAAACTTCCCCAAAAAGGTTATCCCCCTTAAGCTCTCTCAGTAGTCTTGACTATTGATTTTTCAGATCTAATCACCCTTCTTTGTCCAGGTAAATTGTGTTTTATTATAATTTGCAGAGGATAAGTAAAACACAACTTGCACCATTAAATTCCTCTCTCTTTATAAATTCATTGACTGCCCTGTGTTGGCTACAGAATTCATACCAGGAGACAATCTGACGCAGAATATCATGAAAAGATAAAGATACCATCAGTAAGACATTTTATAGTTCTGTGTCAGTTATTCAGTGTATGTTTTGCAATACATAAATTGTAATTTGAATCAATAAGTTTTCAGATAACTTGACATTGAATATAAACTTTTGAACAAGGAAATTAAATGGTTCTTTGTTTTGTTCCAACAGTTATTCAGTGGATGATTTATGATACAAATATTGAGCGTGAAATATTTGTCTAGTCTTAGTTTTCATTTTTTAATGTGTTTAGAACACATAAGTAATGTATAGTTGTTTCCTAATTTTATGACTCTGAGTATTTTTAGTGCCTATTGTAAAACATAAATTTCCTATGGGAATGTAGATAACACAAAATCATGCATGTTTATATAAACAGTGTCTTACAAAAGTTTGGGAATTCCATCCAAACATTGAGAAAATGAGATTTTCTTCCAATTTACGAATATTTCATTCTTTTATGATGTGCGAAAAACTTTCTAGAGGAGAGATATGTATTACCTCAAGTTGAAAATTTATTATTTATAAAGAAAGTGTTTGTTTTTGTGGTTTTTCAAATCAGTACCTTGACTCTGGAAGGCTCTGATACTCCAAGGCTATTGCTCAGATCATTGTTGATTTCTTGTGTCCAAATTGTTTCTATTACTTCCAGTGAAGAGACATGAGAATATAGCATCTTTCCATGCCCAGACACAGAAATTCAGCATCATTTTTTACCCCTGGGGAAACAAAAACTGAACAGTGAACAATATGAACAATTCACTCTGGACTGGGAGAGTAGATCTCATGACCAAAATCCCATCATAATACTAACATGAGCAGTTACGCAGCAATGATCTCAAGGTTTGGGTCACCGTGTAGTTATAAATGCCTCTCCCAACTCCATGCCTCTCCTTCCCCTATGGATCTCTGCCCCCCTCTGCTGTTTTCTCCTGTAATTGCACTTTCTCCTATTTTTTTTCTTTTTAACCACTCATTTCTCTGTGCCTGGCCATTCGAATTCAGCATTGTTCAGTGCCCGGGCATTGGGATAGTGCATCCACCTGCAACAAGGTGGCAGAATGTTCGGTTGTTTGAATTCAGTGTTTTCCTGTGTGGAGACATTGAAATTCAGTCTCCTTAATGATCAGATGTAGGAATGTAGAATATCATAAGGCAGCTCTAAGCATCACCATCAATTTTTATTATCTAATCTTTTATCACCAATTTTCAATAATATTTTATCTTCAATCATTATCTAAAATAGATCTGTGATTAAGCAATTCTTTTTTGAAAACTACTGATGATTTCAATTTCTTTCAATGTATCTTCTATTGAAGTTTTGAGGTAATTAGAATAAAATGAAACTAATTTATTTTATTTCCTCTAAAACCTTTTAGGTTTGTTTTTTTTAATAACTTAGAAAACATTTGCAAAGGCATGATTAGATTAGTCTTTTCACTTCAAGAAAGAAAAACCAAATTAAAAAATTTTTGAGAACCCTGACTTAATTCACTTTTCCATAATGAATAAACAATAATTGATAAGCTCAATGATCAATACACTAAACTGAAATACTTTTCAAGTCATTTATAACCAATTTTTAATTTTTTTCCCTTCATAAATAATTATCAATAAATGCAAATGGAAGAATTTTTCATCCCATTTTCTAAGTGTAAACTGACTTTTCTGCAGTTCCACACACTCCACAAGAATTGGGTCTTTCCTCTCTGTGTCTTTTCTTAAATGTCTTTTTTAACTTGAACTCACAAAAAATGCAGCACAGCACACTTTACAAGAATATTTTTTTCCTCTGTCACAAGCTTCCATCTATTTTTCCCTAGAATAACTTTCATATAAAGTAGATACACAAATAAAAATCTTTCCTGAGTCTGCTTGGAGGTTTTCATAGGTGGAAATTTCCAATAATTTTCCTGTCAGAAGTGTTTTGTTTTTTTTTATTTGGTTCCATGGGAGTAAACTAGTCTCATCAGATCTCAAGCACCTTCCCCAGTATTATTGTTGACTCCAACACTGCTGTGGTGAGGACAGTCTCATTTCAATTTTTTGATCTTGCCTCTAATGTTTTGGCATTGTTCCAAGTGTGCCAATCATTATGGGCATGATCCTAAGCTTCAAACGCACATTTTTTCTCTTCTCGGTTGAATTCCTGGCATTTTTCTAGGAATAAAAAGGTTTTGGCATTGATAACATTCGTTTTCAGATGACGTTTCTGCGAGACTGGAGCATCTGTTGAAAAAACAGCAAATCATTTCAGGAGATACTGAGTGGAATAATTCCACACAAAAATATTTACCCAGAATATATTTTAATGAACTAATAAATATAAGACAGTTCATTATTATTCAGAACTAATAAATCCCTGAGATAGAAATTTGAGAATATAGAGGTCCCTCCCCCCACTATCCAGAAGTAGAACATTCTTTTAAAAGTTGGTCATTAGCCAAAATAGCATAAATAAAGAAGATTTTTGACATAAAAATATAGTTTTCAATGTCTTTATTGTTTGCCTCTGAACACTCTTCTGATGAATTTCCCAGACTATCATTCAAAACAACCAATTCAATTGAGGGATATATTGTACGGTGTGAAGTATGATTCAGCTCAACCTAAGGAAATTTATAAGTCTTGAAATTCAGATACACTCAAATCAAAAATGCTGAGAGTATCACATTGAAATGGATAGTTTCTGGTCAATCTTTTTCTGTATTTTTCAAAAAATATATCGTTTGATACGATACTCTGACTACTTTTCAAGATATTTCATCTCTTGTATAAAAATTTTGAGTAATTTGTGTTGAAAAAAGATGTTTTTAATAATTTATAAGATTTTTGAAAAAAAAGTTAGTTATTTGACATACGGTATCAAAATTTGTAGGAATTGATATATTTTTTAATGAAATCTAGATTAATTCCATACCAGAAATACATGAAGGTGGTTTGATTACCTCTTCACAGCACCAAGTATTCCAAATCAACTTTTTAAAATGAAATCAAAATAATCTAATAATGTATTTGTTCCAATTTGTGATTTTTAAGAACTTCAAAATGATATGACTTTGAGAAAACTTGATTTTTTAGCTATTTCCACCTCTGGGCCTCTTGTGCAGTGTCTTTTGATAATATGTGATTGGAAAAAAGGGTGATGAATGAATAAGTTTCTTTTCTCACCTTTTGATGGGTTATGATCACTAAAAATGCCTGAAGTTCCAAAAATAAGCATGGGCACAAACTAAGAGATTTAGCATAAACTTACATTGTAGACATTTTTGAAGGTGGATTTTGGAAAAAAAAAATTGTTTTTTTAGACATAGTTTGGAGTAAATATTGCAAGTTCCAACCCTCTAGCTCCATCAGAGCAGTCTGGACACATGGTATGTAGCCAGCTAACCAAACAAACTTGAAAACTGAATAAAACTTTTGTTGAAAGTTTTGGTGACAGTTCTTGTTGGCAGTGTCTAATTGTCTCAGTACCTAATGCTTCTATTTAAGTGAGTGAAGAGACATGAAAAATTTGTCTCATTCATAAAGAGGGGCTCCAATTACAAAAACCTAGAGAAGCCCTGGTTATAGAGTATATTCCAGTAGCTATTGTGGGTATCCACTGCTACTATTCCAGAGGGTACAAAGTATATATTTGGAAGGGGCTGCAAAATTATATCTCAATGGCAACTGGCATTAAATCAGTGGAAAAAGTGCTGCACTTGTTGCTATTTGTAATGTAAGCAAGTACAACACTCTATATGTCAGATGGTGCACTTAACTGGGATAGGGATCAGAATATAATTCATGAAAATAAAAGAAGTCCTTAATTCATGAAAAGTTTGGGATCCACAGTCTGACAACTTGGATATGTTGAGGACGTGCACTCTTCTGCTGTGTTGAAAACGGTTACTAATAAAAAAAATACTTGACATTAGTAAAAACACCACCACTATCATCATCATCATCAATACGATAAGGGTTGTTTCAAGTTCTCACTTTTGAAAAAGTATATCTTCAGTGATTTGTATAAGTTCTTTTAGTCAGTCCCCTACCCCCTAAAAAGGATGACAAACTGTCCGATATGTGTTAGGGCCGAGCTGACTGAGTGCCTTTGAGGTCTGAGGACCGTTCGACGTAGAAGCCACATCTCTAGTCCTCCTTTACCCAGGGGTACGCATGAGATGAAACAGAAGGTTGAAAACCACTGCATTAATGGTATTTCCTCGTTCACCTTTTCCAGAAAAATAAAGAAACTGTGCAAAAATGTAATTATTTCTTTTTTCTGTTCCGTTTCTGTCTTCTTGTAGACAGAATGAGAATAAGATCAATTTTCTTCGTTTCGAGGATTTTTCTCAGTCAATTTTTCCGTACTCTTCATTCAATTCATTTGAAAAGTATGACAAGACACAATGAATCAATGAATCTAAGAAAGTAATTCTCCATATTGTTTAACAATTTTCAAAAATGTAACTTCCGAAAACAAAAATCAACCTCAAAATGTAATAAAGTTTAAATTTGCATAAATCTTAATGAAGGGGGGAGGGGTTCGTTCGATGTCAGTAAACTCGACAATAATGGCCCTGATATTGCGACATGAGAACATATACAAGATATTCACTTGGATTGTAGAGAGTACAGGAAAAATCTAAATAGCTGTCATTACAATTTTTGTATATACGGAAGAATATTTTTGATTTAATTCTACAGCTCCTAATCATTTTCGATTTTGAATGATTTTGTAGCACATTGTATGCTTTCCATCCATCCGTATTTATCATTGGGTGATTAATTCAAATAGTGAGAGTCGCCTTTGATTTTATCGATACGAAACGAAAGATTCCAAGGATCATATTTTTTATTCATTTTCAACCATATTTTTCTTTCTTTCCATCAAACTTTCAAAACTGATTCACATAATTAATATGAAGAAATTATTCACTGCGGCGCCAACACCGGTTCGAGCCAAATCATAGTCCCTCATTATAAAATGGCCCTTATTATTGCAGGATGTTGTTAACAGAAATTAATCAATTATTGTTATTTTGAACATTACGGTGATTATTCAAGAGGAAGCCCGACATTTTGGATGTTTAACTAATTCATGACTGGTAAAAAAACCTGCTAATCCATAGTTTGGATTCAGCCTCGTATCTGAACAACGACACATATTTGGGGAACAAGAAAGGGTCGATGTAAGTTCTTTGTTCTTCGGTGCTTGAGTCTCAAAACAATAGAATCTCAGGCGGCATTACAAACAAATAAGCAGTTTTATTAATATAAATGATCTAATTCATTTCAACCTTGATGTTTCATGAAATTAGGTGTAAAGGAGAGACAACAAAATCATTTCTGACACAGTGACACTGCTTCTTGATCATTTCTCTTGTCTTTCCTTTCATTGTTATCGATTTGGTCAGACGGCATATTTCCTTCAAATTAATTTCCCCATTTCATCGTATTTTTCCATTTCTTGATTATTTGGTTGTTCCATTCTTTTTAACTTTGATAATATTGTTATGATTTGAATGAAGAAAACAGAAATAGTTTAGATTGAGTGAGAAACCATTACAAATAATCGACCAAAGAATAATCGAGAAAGAAAAGAAATCCCGTTTGCTTTCATTATTGACATCGCTTTTCCTCATCTGATAGGTAAGTGGACAAAATACAAAAAGAATTTTCATTTTGTTTTTCTTATTGTATTTCGTCGTCTTGAAGATAAGTTTCGAATGGACGTTCCTCTCGAACTGTATTAGAAAGATCACAGATTAATTTCCAATTCTGAAGATTCTAATCGCAACCGTTCGATTGGTTTTTGTTTATTTTGTTTTGTTTCATGAATAGTTTGATGAGGATTGTAGATATTGTTTTTATGGTCAGAGAATTGGATAAGTTTGGAAAATAATTGTAAAATTCTCATTTATATAATGAATATTTAAAATATCAATATTTTTTCAAATCGATTCAGTTCTCGATTCACTGAAATATTTGTAATAAATAAATTGAAAAATTAATCATCGTAAATGCAGTATTTACAATAGACTATTTTCTGCATTGATAGTAAATGTACGATATTTTAACAATTAAAATAAAAAATTTGTCAAATAAAAATTAATTTATTACATGAAAGAACGATTTAAAATCATTTTTTCTAATCGAATCAATTCTTTGAGAATATTCATGTGAATTCACAGAAATTTTGTTTTTATGTTTTAAACTCATCAGAGTAAATTCTAAGTTTACAATCCTAATTGGACTAAATCTAGAAAATAAACAAAAACCATGCAAGCAGGTATAATCTTTGGGGTTAAAAATGAATCAACTATCTTTATGCAACAGCTTGAAAGAAAAAAACCCATTCGATCTTCTGAATATTCAGGTTTACTGTGTTCAGATATTCGGAGTTATGGTCTGCACCAGTACCAATATTATTCCATACATAATATAATCTATAAGATGCAATCAACGTTGCTCGAAAAGTCATGTACAATATTCATAATATAAGTAATAAATTATCTTATACACCTCCAACAATACTGAAAGAAACAAAAGTGAAATGGTTTATAAGGTATGAATGAGAGGTTGAGTGACGAATCGGCTCATATTTGAAATTCTGAGATAATCAGCACTGGCTAATATCTGAGCTCATGAAGCTAGTTATTTAAACCACACTATTTTATAAACGTAATTAACGTTTAAAAAAAATTGTTCTCAAGTCTTTTCTTGTTTCTGCTGGGAAGGAGAGAAACAAATTTTTTGTCTAAAAAAAATCGTTTTCCATTATCAAAAAGTAAAATGTCATTTCTAAATCCGTGTTCACATATATTGGCATAAAATGCCATTTTATTTTTGCTTTTCAGATTTAAAAAAATTTAGAAATTTAGAAACTGTAATGAAAAAAAAAAATACTACAAAGAAAACTGTGTATACCCCCGTCCAATTTTGTTGAAAAGAAAAGAAAAACGTTGAAAGATAAAAACTCAATTCATTATTGAAACATTTTTGCTGCTGTCAAATCGTCAGTATAAAATGCGTGTTATTTTGGAAATGAAAATATATTTTGTCTTTCGCTAATCAATAACACAAAACCAAATGAAAATTTTATTGTATTAGAATGTTGTCATATTTGTTCATGTATCTCACTTCTTTTATGTTTAGAGATATTTTCTTGGGAGATTTTCTTTTTAGTTCTATAATTTTGTAATTTGTTCTTGCAGTTGTTGACTGTATATCTTTCATACTCTGATAATTAGTTCCAATTGTTTATACTCCTATGTAAGAAGATGTTTTTGTCTGTGTTATTCTCTTATATTTCTTCTGTATAACAAATATTCACACATGATCCGGAGGTTTTCCATTCATATTGAAGTTTTTAAACAGTAATTTTAGCTGTAATGTTTCGTGGATTTTTTATTGCATTCTTCTATTTTGTGTTCTTATAAAGCAACAGACATAAAAAAAAGCTTTTTTCTCACAATATAGGGACGGCCATCGAAGTCCAGTTTGTAAAGTTTCATACCTTTGTTCACCCCATGTTAAAAATGGTGCACAAATAGAAAGAAATAAGAGAGTTTATTAAAGAAAAACACAATTTTGATCTTCTGCTATAATCAGGATGAATATCAATATATTAAATAGTTATAAATGAATAATGAAGAGTAATGGCAAATTAAATGAATAACATTATTTATTGAATTAAATAAAATGGACTAAATTTCTGGAGATCTCATAAAAATACCACTACTGAAAATAAACGAACCGGTCTGAATAGCCACTCAAGAGAAACTGTCATATGAACAATATCTTTTGGTAGCATGTTGTGTTGGGCATGATCAATTAAAAATTGGGAAATACGTGATCAATGAATAAGTTACTTCTCTTGCCATTACTAAAATGGACCGAATTTCAAAAAGAATGTTTCTGTCAACATGATCAGGAGTAAATGTTTATAGTTTAAACTTTATTACTTCATTGGTGCCAACAGTATGCATGATACAAAGATCACACCAGCCAGACACATGTAAAAACTGGAGGGATCTGCATGGACCGGTCTGGTTGATGGGAGCAACAAAAACCAAATTGCTAAAAATCCTGCTCCTGGGTTCCCGTAATACACCCAAAACATTTCATAGGTGTAAAAATGATTTTGCTCCCCTTATGCAAATCTTGATCATTTCCTGTGTTTTTTGTTTTTTTTATAGCAAATTATGTTTAGTTGATGCTGTCTCCACCAAACAAGACTCTGTCAGTTTTTTGTTCTTTGAAAATCTTCTCTTGTGTATCTATCTATTGAAATGTAACTTAAGTTTGTACAAGATTCAATTTCTTCGTTATTATATATTTTCTTAATTCTGATATTTTTTTTCCTCTTACAGGTGTTCTGAATGGAAAAAAATTTGTGATATATAAAAAAAAAAAGTCAGCAAACTGTGTATCCGCAATAGAAAGAAATCACATTTGCTATGTGTGGCTTTATTTAATCATACAACTCAAGTTTGGTGCTGCATATCCAGGCACACTCTATGAGAAATCAAATTCTTGTGAGATTTATGGATTGTCTTGTGCACTAAAAGGTTATTAGATATGAATAAACACATTGGAGAGAAACCATATTCTTGTGGAGTTTGTAAATCTGCATTTTTAGTGAAGTCAAATTTAGTGTGCCATATGCGAACGCACACTGGAGAAAAACCATATTCTTGTGACACGTGTGGATCTGCATTTGCCGTGAAAGCAGTGTTAGTGCGCCACATGCGAACACATACTGGAGAGAAACCATATTCTTGTGAGATATGTGGATCTTCTTTTGTACAAAAGTCGCATTTGGTGCGCCATATGCGAACACACACCGGAGAGAAACCATATTCATGCAAAGTGTGTGAACGTTCATTTTCACAGAGTGCACATTTGGTGCAACACTCTCGAACACACACTGGAGAAAAACCGTATTCTTGTGAAGTTTGCGGATTCGCATTTGTAAAGAAGTCACATTTGGTACAACATATGAGAACACACACTGGAGAGAAACCATACTCCTGCAAAGTGTGCGAATGTTCCTTTTCACAGAAAGCACATTTAGTGCAACACATGCGAACACATACAGGGGAAAAACCATATACCTGTAAAGTCTGTGGATCTTCCTTTTCAGCGACATCAAATTTAGTGTGGCATATGCGAACCCACACTGGAGAAAAACCATATTCTTGTGAAATGTGTGGATCAACTTTTGCAAAAACGACACATTTGGTGCGACATATCCGAACACATACTGGAGAAAAACCATATTCTTGTAAAAAATGTGGACTTTCTTTTGTAGAGAAGTCACATTTAGTGCAGCACATGAGAAAACACACCTGAATCAACCCTCACTCTTGTGACATTTGTGGATCTTCCCATTCATGCAAGTCAATTTCGTGCAACATATTCAATCACATGCTGAAACATAAATCGTTTTTTTTTTCTTTCCCTCAAAGACAAATTTGCAGTGTGATATGTAACCACACTCTATTCTTACATAAACTGTCATTTTCTAAGTTGTTTCAGGGTCTTAGAGAAAATGGGTCTGTAAAATTTCCCGAAAGTTATGTCCCTTGCAAAAGTCATTTGAAACGATGATGTGGATCTTAGAATTTGAGACAGGATTGTATCATTCACTTTTCTAGGTTTACTGAATAAAGTTTATCAACTTCTTACAGATTTATAAAAGTAAAACTATCAACATTGTGCTTTGTTGGATTTAGATCTTTAGTGAACCCCGCCATCCTCCATTATCCATCCCTTCCTCTTCAAACTTTTCCTTTGTGTCTTTACCCTGACCCTTCTCTCAGTTTTTCTGTCAGTACATTCTCTTCTTATTCTTGTAGCTTGGGGTTACTTCTTCAAAATTCAGAAAAGTGCCTGGTGATATCCCATAATGTACCTGAAACACCAAGATTGAAGGAAAAAAGGGATTTTTAAGAAACCAAATTTGCATTCTCCAATGTTTATTCAGAAAAAAAACTCGCAAACTACAAGAATGAGCGGAAAAAAAACTTACCTGGCAAAACAAGGTTCAATACCCAGACTTCTCGGACTATGAAGCAGTTTTGATTACAGTTTTTTTCTCTATAATGAAGATTCAGATATTTGATATTATGATTCCCTTTAAATTCCAAGTGTTGCAATATGTTTGAAATGTTTTTCTTGTATGTCTTCCTCTCCAGAATGTACATTATAGGTTAATGTCACTTGACAGCAGGCATGATCACAGGGGGAGGGGTTTGAGTCTTTATACTTTTTCTTCTTTATATCAAAAATGCCCTTTTAGTTGAAATTCAAAAATCCACTTCATTAGAAGACACAACAAAAATAATGCATTGATTTCAAGAATATTTACCATGTTCAATGTCAAAATTTTTCTCTTATGGCATTGCAGATTTCATTTTTTCAAATGTCAGGAGAGTGCCTTTTTTTCAACATAGCCCCTACCCTTCTGAAGGTGTCTGCATGTCACTTTAACAATGACCAACAAGGCTGCTTTCAAAGGAAATACAGATGTACCTCAAGTAATGCGGTTGATTTGTTCCAAAATTTTCAGTATTGTTCAAGAATACACTGTTCAAGACTTTGTTTTGATTTTTTTTTCAGCTTAAAGTTACATTAATTTGTATTGTAATACCTTAACCATTCTACATTATAATCAGCACTGATCAAAATAGCACTATTAAAGGTATCCCTGCATTTGGATTTTTTAGCAAAATAAGTGAAAAAGATGGGAGTGAACTGATCATTTGGTTCAAGTAAAAATTTTAAGAAAATTCTATCAAATTTTTGTTATCCACATATCTACCATTTTGTTCCTCTTTCTTTTGCTTGCTTTCAGGCAACTTTAGGGCTTGAAAATTTGATTCATCAGACCACGTTATCCCTGACCAATTATCTAGTTAAATCCCTCATTCAATTATAGAATTTCTATTGTTTCAATGAATGGTCCTTTGTCATCAATGATTTCTTAGAAATTCTACAAGACTTAGGGCAAAAATCTTTTTTTATGAATACAAATTACCATTTAAAATGAAACTATAGTAAATTCAATTGAAGAAAATTTTTAAAAAATTTTAAGTTTTCAAACTTTTGCAAGACACTATAGTGCCATTTGTTGTTGTCCAAGGAATGGAATTTGTTTTCTTAAGATAATTCTGTATAGACCACAAAAAATGTTTTTTATCAGGTGAAATGTCCAAACATCCCTGACAAGCTGTAGCAATTTTTGCCTGTTCATCAAAGAACGGTTGTGTTTAGCATCATCCTGATGACATAATACATCTTTTTCTTAACTGATTCCAGGTGCTTTTCATCAATTGCAACCCCCACTTGTTCAAATCAATCATTTCTGTGGAAGAACCTTATACTAGAGGAATCCCTTCCAATCCTATTAGATAAACAGGATCATCTTTGGATGAAGATCACTTTTTGATCCAACCAACATGGAGCGTTTTTATAATGTTGCAGACAGGTTAGGATATATATGACATTGTGGATATCTCACCATAATTTTGTAATTGGATATTTATCTGAATTCATGCTGGCGGCACATCCCAGATTTTGTTAAAACATTGTAATAATGATGCTAAGTTCTGTAGCTGAAAATCTCACCCATTGATGAGAAAACATCAAAATACTTTTTTTTTTCATTCAAATCTATAGAAAGTATGAAATTTCTTTTAATATTTCATCATATTGAGAAGCATTGATTTAGATAATGCATGTTATTCTAATATCTTCCTGAAATTTTGAAGTGATGTCGGCAACATTGTGGGGACGTTGTGGGAATCCTACAAAGGGATGTTAATGCAACGTTACCAGGGACATTGTTTTGAGACTACAAAGACGTTGATTTAACATTACAAGAATGTCTATGTAACATTGCAGAAATGTAGTAATGTCAATCAGTTTGCTAGGAATGATGGCTTATCCCCCTTTCCCAAGAATCTCTTTCAGGGGTTTTATATCTACTATTCATCGCCCATCACAATTTGGTTGAAAAAAAGCATTGAAGTATTTCGCTTAACTTATGTTGAAGTTACAAGCAACCAATATAACCAAGTTGGTTCTGATGATGTTGAATACTTGATATGGATTTTCTGAGTGTGTTGCTCCATCTCTCACACCATGGAATGTTTTGTTTTGATCCTCTTTAACCTTGATTGGTATACCTAAATGTGATGTATTGTTCAGCCAGATATCTCAAGCACAAAGCTTCACAAATCACTCTCTTGATACTTTCAACCATTCACAGTGCTTTCTCCATGAACAGCTTATTGTTCTTGTTTGTTTTTTTTTTGCATTAGAATCTTATCCTGAAATAAAAAAGCTGAAAGAGGCCAAAAATGTTTTTTGTTTCTCTTCCATCTTCACTGTTGGGATCAATGATGGAAAATCATCAATTTTGACAAGTTTTTATATTGCTATTATAGCTATCGATATAGAATCAAAATCAATATTTTCAAATGAAGTTAGTCCAAATTAGATGCCATATCATTACTCAATGAAATACCTGGTTTTATTTTTGCCATATGATTCATAAGGCTTATGACACAGGACTCCTTTCTACATCTCTACAGAAGCATCAGCTGACCCCACAGAGTAGGCTCGAGTGATATGGTCCCCAAAGTTGAAGAAGCGATAGAGGTGCTTTTAAAGAATTACAGGGGAGCGCCATCAGGCTTGTCACACACCTTCCATACTTGGGAAGATTTGAAAGTCTGCAACCTCCCACCATTGATATCAGTGAGCTGACCTCATTCGGTCATTAAGAATCATCTATGGCGTAGATTGAGTAAAGTATGACGGATGTTGGGTATGTGGAGATAACATGTTTAAAAAAACACTCGGCACACGAACCATGGAACATAAAGGGAAATTATAGGTATAACAACAACCAGGCCCAAGAAATTAATTTTTTGCTGACAGATTTATATCAGTTTTGCACAGCCAGAGTCAGGAAACTAGGAGTACCATCGATAAATACATGCAAAATCAGAGAAATGAAGGATTCAAAAAATAAAGATTTGCTTTACAGCAACCACTTCTCATATTTAGCTCTAAAAACGCTTGGTTGAGGGTCTAATTACCCAAATTGGATATCAAATGACCCTTACTTGGGATAGAATCTTGAAAAATGTACTCTGATATAACAATTGTCACGATAGAACAAAAAGCAATTTTTTGAATGTTGCAAGTTAAATAATGGATATTGAAAAATCGAATGAAAAATTGATTTGAGTGAAAGTCACAAATTTTTAGATGGAACCACAAATGATGTCACATACCTTGTCAGTGTATGAACAGACATTTTTTCTTAGTTTTTAAAATTCAGTGTCTTTACCAGAATCTTCACCAGAATTTTCCTTTCATTCATTATCTTATTTCTCTTTACTTACACATCATTTTAAATATCAAGTGTGCACAGATATGAGTGTGAAAATATGAAAATTATTAAAAAATCAATGAATCATTCACTTTTTGTTTACAGAAAATTTAAAAGCTATCAGAATAATCCAAAAAATTTTATCAAATCAATGTTAGGATGTAAGAGATCTTTGTTCTGTGTAAATCAAAATGCATATTTATTCACTTTAAGAAAAAATATTCCATGAGTAATTTGTCAATATTGACATCCTGATGCAACACGTGACAACATACACTAACATTAGATAATTTGCAACTTTGACTTGCACCACATTTTGGGATCTGGATACTACTTTTGATCAAAAAAATCTACAATACCTGATTTTATATTCAGCCCTGTGAAGCATAACGAAGAGCACAAAGCTAACTCATATTGGATACATTAGTTCTTGTGTGATCACCAAAGTTAAGGAAGGTCAAGTCTGGTTAGTACTCGAATTAGAACTATTTTACATTGATATAATACAAATAGACCAAATATCTTACATCTAAATAACACATCTATACTTCAATGTTCATAAGTCTTTGAATAAGCACAAACTCTGTTTATTGCCTATGGGAGCATTTTTTTATTAAGATGCTATTCAAAATCTTTTTTTCAGAGATTAAGCATTTGGAGCCACAAAACATGACTAAATGTATGCCTTGTGCTGGTTGCAATAAAATTTAGTTCTTGAATTAAGTTCCTGTCTTCAACTCTCAAAACCAAGCTATATAAGAAATATTCCTGTTTTGTTCAAATACTTAGAAGTCCTGACTGAACTCTTTTTGTAAACTTAATTTAGAAAAGAGGCACATTTTTTCAACAAAACTGAAAATATAGCTGATTCCATCCATTTTCATAGTTTCTTTATTACACAGCAAATAACATACAACTGATATTTTAGATGGAAAAATGTTTCTAATATCACAAAAAGATTTTTTTGATAGGAAAAGAAATATGCCTATGGAAAGATCATATTGTAATGAAAACACTGTTCAAAACCTCAAACATTGTTCACACAACTTTTTACAAGTTTCTTTCATTGACAAATTACTGAATTTCATTAGAAATACTATTTTTTTCTCTTCTCTCATTAACGCACCTAACTCATCTTCATAAGCAGATTTCAACCTTGTTCCATTTCGTTTGAAAGAAAATGACTTTGGCTCTTATAGACCTATCTTTGTCTTGCCTCCCCTTTTCTCTCTGTGGATGCTTTCAGTTTCTAAAAGAAAATTTGTTTTTTTACAGACATGTCTCTCTGTGTCTCTTTTCCTTCCTCTCGCTCTCTGTGGATACTTTCAATCTTTTTCAGTTTGGTCTGAACTTGTAGACCTTCATCAATGGAAAGGAAAATGTAAAATATTTAAATAAAAAAATCAGTTTAGTAAGGAAAAAAATGTAATCGAACAAGGTTAATTTCATGCTCAGCCTTCTCAGTACTACAATGGATGATTTGTAGGTGGAGATAACTACTGAATGCTAATTATCGTGTTACATCTCTTTATTTATTCGCAAATGCATAGAAATCTAGATCCATTCCAGTCCTATTAGATTGCAATAATTTTTTCTCTAAGGTTCACCCAGTGGGTCACTGTTTATACAAAAGCCTCTTTGGAGGTTCATGAATAAATTTTGATAAGAAGTTGAATCAATGATAGGAGTCTGACTCAGTTCTTCACATTTTTAATCATTAATAAATAGGTCCTCCCCGTTATAATGCAGGTGTTGAGTTGCAAAAAAGTCAAGCGCATTATAACTGAGTTTTGATAAACAGGGTTGTCAATTCAGCTATTCTGGGACTACATCGAGCTATTTTCGGTTCCAGCATCCACCTACATTATATAACGAATCAGGTTATGGCAAGGGAGTCCTGTACTCAACAATTAGTTATCTTGACCTTCCTCATGATAAAATTGAATATTTCCAAGTCCGTTTTGTCCATGTTATCCTTTTCAGTTGATTCTTATGGTGTTTTTGAAAGATCAATGTTAGGAAATTATCAAATGTGGCGCTAGCAGAGGTGCCAAAAGCATTTTGGGGCAGGGGGCAGCTTTTCAGAACATATATTTCATTGCGATGGCTAAATAAAAATAGGGACCACCATGTTGAAAACACAAGGCAATTGGTCCAAAGTGTAAGATGATTTAGTTGACAATATAAGAAATAGAACATAAAGATTAGTTTCTTTATTTCAAATCTGTGTCAATTATATTTTTTCAATATACTTGAAAGGATGGTTACAATCAATTTGACTAGGTTAATCAGAACGCGCATAAGAAACTTCATCAACCAACAGTATTTACATATTTAACAAATGATTGTAAATCGCGTTATGTTATATAGAGACTCTTATTTGAAATGATGACCCATTATTAAACGGTGAATGTACCATTTGTCCTAGACAATGTAAATACAATAAACAATTAAAGAAAATGGGCTGCTACAGGAGAATATCAATTCAATTGTTCATACTTTTACTTTTTTCTAGGCCAAATGGTACATTCACAGACATCAACACATTCTTTCTTCCCTGTATTTTAGATATATTGCTTTACTGTAAACTTCTAATCATCTTCCACAAAGAGTTCTATTAATATCCATATCTTTATAAAAAAAATGTCAGCAATCATAAACATAATAAAGATTGACTCCCCAGGAAAAACATTCATACAAAGTGCAATATTTATAAAAGTAAATATGAAGAAATAATATTTTGAAAATATCACCCTGTACAATAATTTGGTTCACATCATCAAAAGACAGAAATATTTCACAAATCTAAAGTTGAAAGGTTTTTTTTCTATTAGGAAATGTGCACCAACAGTAATTTTCATGAATATAAAGTGCCATTTGCAAAAAATAACAGCCACAAACTCAAGAGCATTTATAATCTCCTAAGTGTATATGCATGTCTTTTCAATTGGATATCATGAAAAATGGATGACTGCATTTTTCACATAATTATTATTTCCTTACAACATCAAATCTGACTTTTTTATAATAAGTGATGCAAAAACTTCACAGAAATATGCTTTCTATTTGAATTCTGCCACTCGTGATTTCTCTGAAAATGAAAGTCCTTATAGATTGCAATGATTTTGCTCAAATATTTTGTATATATGTAAAAGAGAAGATCCACAACCCCTTCATATGCATGCTATAGATGATCATCATTTTTTACCAGTATGTGTTTGCATTTGTCTAATCAAACCTCGATTCTCAGAAAAAGAGTCACATGCTCAATAAGAATATGGCTTGACTCTACTGTGTGTTCGCATATGTTTGTTCAAGTGTGACTTCTGTGAAAAAGAAGAGCCACACACTTCACAAGGATATGGTTTTTCTCCAGTGTGTGTTCTCATATGCCCTAACAGATGTGACTTTTGTGAAAAAGATGAGCCACAAACTTCACAAGAATATGACTTCTCCCCAGTGTGTATTCGCTTATGTAGGTTCAAAGCTGACCTCTGTGAAAAACAAGAACCACACATTTCACAAGAATATGGTTTCTCTCCGGTATGTGTTCGCATGTGTGTGTTCAAATCTGACTTCCCTGAAAAAGAAGAGCCACATACTTTACAGGAATATGGCTTTTCTCCAGTGTGTGTTCGCATATGCCCAGACAAATATGACTTGCATGAAAAATAAGAACCACACACTTCACAAGAATATGGCTTCTCTCCAGTGTGTGTTCGCATATGCAAGTTCAAAGTTGACTTCTGTGAAAAACGGGAGTTACACACCACACAAGAATATGGTTTCTCTCCCGTATGTGTTCGTATATGTTTGTTCAAATGTGATTTTTGTGAAAATGAAGACCCACACATTTCACAAGAGTATGGTTTCTCTCCAGTGTGTATTCGCATATGTTCATTCAAACTTGAATTTTGTGAAAAAGAAGAATTGCACACTATACAAGAATATGGCTTTTCTCCTGTATGTGTTTGCATATGTACGTTTAAAACTGACTTTTGTGAAAAAGAAGAGCCACATACTTCACAAGAATATGGCTTCTCTCTAGTGTGTATTTGCATATGTATGTTCAAAACTGACTTTTGTGTAAAAGAAGAGCCACACATTTCACAGGAATATGGTTTCTCTCCAGTGTGAGTTTGCATATGTATGTTCAAAGCTGACTTTTGTGAGAAAGTAGAACCACATGCTTCACAAGAATACGGCTTCTCTCCGGTGTGTGTTCGCATATGTGTGTTCAAAACTGACTTTTGTGAAAAAGAAGAGCCACACACTTCACAAGAATATGGTTTCTCTCCAGTGTGTGTTCGCATATGTAAGTTCAGAGATGATTTTTGTGAAAAAGAAGAGCCACACGTTTCACAAAAATATGGCTTCTCTCCAGTGTGTGTTCGCATATGTGTGTTCAAAGCTGACTTCTGTGAAAAAGAAGAGCCACACACTTCACAAGAATATGGTTTCTCTCCAGTGTGTGTTCGCTTATGTAGGTTCAAAGCTGATTTCTGTGAAAAATGAGAGCCACACACTTCACAAGAATAAGGTTTCTCTCCAGTGTGTGTTCGCATATGTAAGTTCAGAGATGATTTTTGCGAAAAAGAAAAGCCACACACTTCACAAAAATATGGCTTCTCTCTAGAACGAATTTTCAAGTATTTTGTCAATTTCGAACAATTAGGTGAATTACTTTCACAAGTTTTAGAACATCTTTCCTCCAAACATTCCTCCATATTTTACTTTTTAGAGGCCACAAAAAAAAATAAACAGACGAAACATTCAAATTTATCAGATTATTTGAGTTCATGGAAAATTAATGAAAAGGATGGTCGGCACATTGCAGATGATTATTTTTTCTGTTTGTAATTTGATAATTTCAAACATGACTTGAGTGAAAAGTATCACACACTTCATAACAATGAAGTTTATCTCCAGTGTGTTTTTCTTACAATGTTGTCTTTGTCTTCATGAAAAAGTACCACACCATTTCCCAGAATATGATTTCTCCGCAGTGATATTTTTCAAGTTATTTTCTCAAATCAAATTTTTTAACAATATTCTTTTAGCTGAAATATCTATAAAAAAAGAAAGCAATATGGTAATTCAAGAAATTACAAGATATTAACTCACTTTATATTCCAATAGGCTCAGTAGCATTCATTTTTTTCAGTACACAAATTTCTTTTATATCATAGACAATGATATACTCCCAAAAATAGTCACCAGAAAGTTTGAAAAATTGAATAAAATCATATCACAATTTCCAACTGCAAGTACTTGTTTGTTATTAAATCATATAACCAAATAATTGTTTGATATACATCTGAAACAATCTATGCATTAACTAAGACATTAGCATTGTACAAATTCAAGCCATATTGTAGAGCTCTTCACTATGACTTAGCCTACAGATACAAACACTTCAAATATTTGTTTATCAGTGAGAAAAAATAAAAAATTTTCTAAGTTGGGGAAAAAATGAGAAACCACACTGATTAGCGATAATGAAACAAAAAGGTTTATCAGACATAAAACACAATATACATTCCTCGAAGTTCTAATTATGGATTTAATTACAATGAAATTTCAACCATACAGGATGAGGTTTTGAATATAATTTTACTTAATTCAATTTCTCAGGGAAATCATGTTCATGAAAAAGTAAATATATTGAACAACTGCATAATATTTTATGAATATCTGTTAAATCAAATAAAGGGGCGTAAATTTCTTCTGTTATAGAGATATTTTTTGGAGAGATGATTTTTTTCTCTCTTTATGGAGATTTTTTGTATAATCATAGAAATAAATGAAAACAACACAGGTTGCAATTTGAAAAATATTCCCACAATTCTTTCTTGCAAAATACCTTTTTTCATAAATGAATTCATTGATAAATATTTTTCTCATTAAACTCATAAATATTCATCTAACAAAATACTTTTTTATCATTAAACTCATAGATGAGTATTTTCCTAATAAAATACCTTTTCCATAAATAAATTACTACATGAATGAAATAATTATTGAATAAAATATAAAGTTTATTGAAATTTGATAATTAGTTAATTTTGGAAAATTATTTTGCTGAATGATTTTTCATTGCAAATTATTATATTTGAGTGAAAACAAACTTCGAATGAAAATATTCTCCAGTTGTAAACATCAGAGACAAATAATGTTTATACCAGATTTTCCTCCACTCATATTCCTGTTGATGTTCAAGCATTATGGTAGATAAAGAGCCATAGAGCTGAACACAAAATGTTTTGGAGTCAAGAAATAAACAATATCAAATTGAAATTCAGTAAAAATACGCGCATTCCTGTTTGTAGGTGCTGCAGACAAGAATATTGATCAATTTACATAACCAAAAAGAAAAAAATTGTACTAAAAATAGTCAATAAATATTTCTCCATCATTTCACTATATCTAATTATTTATACTCTCAATATTTTCAAGTAAATTGATGTTGAAACGCAATAAAAAAAAAAGAATGAAAACTATACATTTAAAAAATATCGGATCGAAATAATCGATAACAATGACAAAACAAACATAGAGGGAAGAAAATTTGTTCTTCCAGACCAAATGCCTCAATAATAATTAGTAGAATAAAACTAAATATTTGCTGAAAAGAAAAATATTTCACCTGATTTTCCTGGGGTTGTTATAATCCCAAAGTATCTGTTTGAGGATTTCCTTTTCCAAATGTGGTAAACAAAAAATATCTCCCATGGTTCATTCTGAAAATGTGTAAAAATCAATGAAAGTTTGAACATAAAAATATGATAAATCATCAAATTAATAAAAGGCGAGGTAGGAATCAAATGAAAAAATTTGGTCTCCGGAATTTGGAACGGAAAGTTCTTTTAAAAATAATTTGTCTTTCAGTTGAAAAAAAAAAATATCAAAAATTTTATTAAAATTAGAATTGAATAATGTGCTGATTTTTGCCAGATTTTCACATTTCTCTGATTAGGTATGAGCCATAATCATTCATCGTCTGCTAAAGGCTGTGGCCTGTTCAAAGCCCAGCTTCTTTTTGAATTTTCTCATCAAGTTGGCTGAACCTTATTCTCAAACCATTTCGGCAGACTTAGCATTGCAGACCGATTCCTTAATACCGTTATTGTTAATAGAGATTATTTGAGTACACACACTTTTGTAGCATCTTTTTAAAATCATATTTCAACAAAAAGTTATCTTCTTAAAGTTTAATCTTGGTTACAATTGCCAGAAAATACCATACAGTAGGTCTCCATTGAAAAACAAACATTTTTGCATATTACAGAATTAATCTTAACTACCGTAGAAAAGCCACTCTGATTTTTGATAACAAAATTTAATTCACAAAACAAACATAAAATCAGAAGTTCAAAAAACTTACCACAAAATTCTTTTCCTGAATCTCTTCGAAAACTATTGTAACAATTGAATATTTCCTTAGGAAGTTTAATCATGGTTATAATTGCAAGGAAGTAGTAAGTGTCATTGAGTTAATATCTATAGAAAAAAAAACTTTCGTTTGCATGACTGTTAGTGGTGAAACCATCATAATGCATAACAGAAACAAACCATCAGTTGCTTTCTTATCATTTTAAACGTACCCTAATTACCCGCATTAAAGATGCGTAAAATCGCAATTACTTTCTCACTTACATCAGTAGATCAAAGATTCTAGTGCCATCTTTCACCAAAATAATCGAATTTGAAATTTTTTTGCCACATATCTATTCTGGTGTCGATTTCACGCTGAAAATATTTTGTACGTATTTGAATATATAATTTCCTTTAAACATAGTTTTGTTCTTATTTGCTTCGAACTACATATACAGAATTAATTCACATTCCAAGAAACTAAGTTTTCTAGAAAACAGAAGAAAATTACGCATATTATCTCCTGTAGCACAAATATCACCAATGGTTTAAAATATCGAAAATGGCACGGTCCATTCAACGGAAAATTACAATTTTTTATAGGGTTTCCCGAATTATCCGCTGAAACCAATTTTAATCAAAAATTCCATTGTTTACTACTTTATCAATATTGATACTTTATTCATTTTGAAATAACGAGTCCACGAATCTCTAATTGGTCCGAATTTGCTACTAAAACCCTGGAAGGACTGGGAAGTGAAGATTTTTTTCATGTCTACAAATAAACAATTAAACGCAATAAGAAAATAAATAGAAAACCTACCAACCGAATTATCAAACTATCACCAACAAATTTTATTCAATTATTCAACATGCATTATGATAATAAAGAATGAAGTGACTGAATGGATGTTTCAAATACTGTCCCATAATTGTTTTCATATTTATACATTTCTGTACACAAATGTAGCTACTGTTATGGGACAGAGATATGATCGAATACGAAGCGGTCATTGAAAACACCGAGTTTGTGACTATTTGTTCAAGTTGATTAACAAAATAAAGCTTTAAATACTTACTAGATGATCGAATACGTAACCTTTGATGGTTTGTGCATTTGAAAAAAATGAGATGGATTAAGATAAACAGCGATAATCTGTTCGATTCTCTGTGGCCAACACGACCGACTTTTTTTTTTTCGAAGAAGGATTTCTGCAGTGTCGCCAAATTTATTTTCAAATTTACATCCTAAAATGGGCCCCAAACATCTATATTCTCCATATATATATATATATATATATATATATATATATATATATATATATATATAGTAATCTAGGAAATAGATTGAATATTATAAATTAATTAAATCCAATTTTTTTCATCAACATTTACTGTATTGAAATATTGCTTAAAAACATTCTGTATTTTGTCTCTAACTTTGAGAAGAGTCGGTAACGTAACTTTTGTTCAGACATTCTAATCTCTCCCCCCCGATTTTGTTGTTGACACACTGCTTCAGCTGATTCATTCGACGACCCTCTTCAAGTGAAAAATGCAATATCCATAAGGAAGGAAAGAGTCTCCCTTATTAGTCTCTATCTATCTAAAAAACTAATATCTTATTCACAAGGATTGTGGGTAAGATTTAGATTTTCTGTAAGATAATGTTTTTTAATTTTGCACCATGGGAGAAAGTGATTGATGAGGGACTCTGTTTCCACATAGATAATGCATTTTAGACCTGAAGAAGGCTGTAGAATGAAGCGGCTGAAACAATTTATCAACAACAAAGGTGGTAACATGAGATTAGAATCATCTAACAAAATTTTGTATACCACTCATTTTATTACTATGAATTGAATAAATCAAAATATCACACACCACAGCCAGTAGTTCAAGCAGTGCTATGAAATAGCAGTGTGCAGGTGGGGGTTAAAGCTGACAGGGAGAAAAATAGGTAGTGTTACATGAGCTGTAATTCAGGAGCACACCTCCTATGGTCCTTTTTTTTTTGTATTGAGAAATTATATGTATAAATATGTTGAAATTTCTTTAACTGAAACCGATTTTTTCATAATTATTATTTTCTTGCAGTATCATGATATAATCTGGCCACAATGTGTTTTCATTGAAAATATGGCAAAGTTTAGTGAATTTACTTTTCAGATGGATTCTAAAAATTCTGGGAATTGGAGGTTGTTAGTAAAAAAGAGTGGGATATGATTTTAAAGGAATATTGAATAAATATAAATGAGGATACATTATCTGAGTTAATTACAGGCAAATTTACGCAGTATAATTATATTAAAGATTTTTCAAGTTTCCAAGTGCTTTTGATTCAACCTGAAGACCAAACTTGATTGTAACAAAGGAAAAACTGTTTCCTCTCTTCTGAATATTTTTCTTTCTTCACTTTCTCCTTCACATTTTTCTACTTTTCCCTTTCCTCTCAACTGCCTCTTTTTTTTCTCCATTTTTTTTTCTTCTTCACTTTATTGTTCCTTCCTCTCCATTATTTCATACCTTCATAGGTATTCTCTTTCATTACTCCTCCCTCTCAGATCTTCATTTTCTTTCCTTAATCTTTCATTCCTCCACCCCTTCTTGGCCACTTTCTTTTTCACATCCACTTTTCTTCTTGCCTTCTCAACCCCTTTCTTCTTCTTCAATTTCTCCTTCCTCCTCCACTCTATTCTTGTTTCTTTCTACCTCATTCCCCCATTTCTTCAATTGTTTCTGAGGTTCTTTCATTCTTTTTTTTGTCACCTCCTCCTGATAGTGAATTTTTTCTCCTTCAGCACAATTTCTAGTTCCTCCTTCCTATATTTCTAATTCATTCAACTTCATGTACATCTTGATCATTCCCAACAAGGTATGCTGCCAAAAGACATTGGTCATGTGATGGTTTCTACAAAATGACTATGCAGAATTGTTTCTAATAATTGTTCCGACATCTTTACGCAAACAGTTTTCTATTTTCTCTTTAATCTTTTATTTTGATTTATTTGTTTGGGATTTTGATCCTCATTAGCACCTTTTGTTCCCTTTCCAGCTTTTTATTCCCCCTTCTCCGTCCCCTTTTCATCTCTCTATTTCTTCTGCTTCATCTCCAGTCTCTTTCTCTGTTTTTCCTTATTAATCAGCAAAACCTCATCTAAAATTATCTGGAGAATATCTAATCAGTATCTGGTAATTGTAGTTCCAACATCTGGACCATCCAAGCTGAGTATAATATATATATATATATATATATATATATATAGTCTCAAAAGCTTTACAGTTTTGAATACAAAAATTTTCTTTTTAATTCTCAAAATATTAGTCATTTCAGTCACTTATTTCCCAACATCTGTTAATGTAATTTATCAAATTTTCTTCAGTGTCTTTTCACCTCTTCTACATATACTTTGTCATCATAGTACTAAGTGAAAAATTTTTCTCCTAGGGAGGATCAGTTGTTTACCTTGTAACTATTTTTGGGATTTTCAAAACAGAACAGATGTGTCAACATGGTACCCCAGCAGTGTAGATCAAACACCACCTCCCTTTCAGTTATGATTTTAATATATAGCTTATGTCATACATGTAGTTTGTTTGTTTTTTTTATATACGATATTATTAAAATATATTGTACACAGATTTTATTTCATACTAAACATCATTTAATTTTTTTGAAATCAAATCTTATATATACGTACATATATACCCAATACAAATCAGGATTACAATATAATATAATACAATACAATATTCGGAATGTAATGGGTTTATTTCATTAAGTGCTTTATACATTCAACATTAAGTTGATTTAGAGAAGAGCTTAAAATATAATGGAGTAAGGATTTACTACACAAACACATTAATCTTTCTGACCTGTTTGGGCTTCTACAGGTGAATCATATTTGCCTGAAGAAGCTCAAGCAGGGTAGAAACATTAATGTGTTTGTGTAGAAAACCCTTACTCCATTATATACATATTTATACATATTAGTCTGGAAAGCTTTCAGCTTTAAATACAAAACATTAAGAAAAACTTTTTCAAAAAATTTTTTTGTATCACCTCAGTCACCCATTTCTCAATATTTGTCAATGCAATTTATGCAATCTTCCAGAAAGTTTTTTCCTTGTTTCCCCAATACATTGTACAATGTATAAATTGTCTCTTGTTGGGATCATCAGTAGTTTACCATAAAACCGTTTTGGGGATATAAATACATTTGAAACAGGGCAATATATGTATATATATATATATATATATATATATATACACACTGGGAAATAAATGATGAGGTGACAATTTTTTTTATGTGTTCAGTCCTCAAAGCTGTGAAGTATTTCATGTATATATGTAAATTCTGTCTTAATTAACACTTTTAATATAAATTTTCAATTGTGTTTGAATGCTTTTTTGCACTGATCCTTTTAATATTTGATTCTGCACTTTATATATTTTATATAATTTTTATATTTTTTTAATGAATAATTGTTGATTTTATATCAAAGTACATGATTACCAGTGTAAATTCAAAGTAGATGAGAGCATCAGAAGTTCAATAAAGGAGTGATTAGTAAGTGTCCAAATCCTTGTTTCCCTTCAGCTATGTCTTGGAACATTGATTACATACAGTCGTAACAAACATGAAATGTTGAGGAATTCTCTGACCTTCTCTTTAAAAATATTGATATGATTATTTCAATTGAACACAACATCATTTTTACAAATGTTCAATTTTAGTGACAAAAGTAGGTTTTTTCGTGATTTAATAATTGTATCAGTTTCTTAGATGAATCTGAGTTATTCTTTAAAATGGACTTTGGATTGATAGCAGGGTCAGTGGATGAGTTCTACTTAAAACCAAATAAATACTTAAATGTTGACACCAAAAGACATAACTCAATGGCAGATAAAATACAGAAAATAATCTAGATGTCAGACGCATTGGAAATTTGAGATAAAAATGAGATACCCTTAGAAACTTCATGGAAGATTTCCAATGAAACACCTTTGGATTTTACAAATATACAAATTTTAACAATATACAGAAAAAATTTGAGATTATTATTATCATTATTATGAATCGACACTTTACTCACAAAACTATACACAATATTTCCATATAATTACACTTATTTCTACAACTATCAGTATTACATCGATTAACAACAACACTTTTTATAGAACATAATTTTACTGCTTACTTCTATTAAGATGTATGAAAATGAGCTTTCTCTGACCGTATGAAAAGCTATGAAAGAAACTCATTTCATTTCATGAAAATGCAAAACAAAAGAATTGTGCAAAAGATAGGCATATTCTGACATGAATCCATTTTCAAAGAAGAAAATACAAAATTTTCTGATTTCTTGACAGGATTATCATAGTCTCTCAAATGGGATCATAAGATATTTTGTTTATATTTTTTATGAGTCTAAAAAAAATCCTTAAAACCATTTGCTGCTGGCATCTTAAAACCTGACTTAAGTATATTGAGTAAAACTTCAACTCAGTTAAATAGGGTCGAAAATATGAAATAACATTGAATTACACCAATTTTTGTAATGAGAAATCATTCTTGATAATTATTAAACTGGCAGTAAAAAATTGAAGAGTTTCTGCAATATAAACCAATATCTAGACAATAAAATCATTTTGTCTGAAGACTTTTCTTTAGGCAAACTCAACATCAGTGAAAATAGAGGAAAAGAACAAAATATTGATGGAAATCAAGACTATAGAATTAAATCTTTTCGCTCAAATCTATGATAAACTTTTCTGAGGAAAAAAATGGCATTCCAAGGGAAATTATGAACCATTTCCACCAATATATGGTCCTTTTAACCTTGTAAATTGATCAGTAGTGGTGGTAAAATCAAGTTACTTTGATGAAAAAGCTGCCAGTAAGGTTTGAGACTATATATTAATGATTTAAAGAATAAACAATAACTTACTTCTCTCATTTTTTTCGTGATTTATCACTTTAAAAAAAAGGCAGGATTGAAAAACAAATGCTGCTAGTTACAAACTGAAGGATCAATTTTGGATAAATTTACAAATTGAACCCCAACTAAAAACTTGTGTTTCAACAATGAACACATAGGGTTTGGGAAAGCCTTGGTAGAGGGATTATATGTCAGAATAGATGGATAACCTAAACCCAGCCACAGAATTCAAAATGGTTGGTAGTAGGTAGCTTTGTTTAATAAGATAATCTAATTTACATTATCTCCCTTGATATTTTTAAGAAGCAACAAGTAAGAGAGATATTTAGTATTTTTTCATAGTGTTTGTTTGATTAGAGTGGAAAAGTGAATAACTTTGAAAATCTTTTCTGATGCACCAGTAAAATACTTTATCTGTATTTTCTTCAAAAAGGTTTCCCCTCATCTTATTCATGAAAAAAACTTTCCAGCATTAAATGTTTATAGCAAGTGGTGTAATGAAGAATAATCTAATTCTGAAAATCAATATCTGACATTTCATTCAGTTTTAGGCAAATACAAAAATCTGCATTTTTCAGCTTTTACAAATTTGTTTTGAATGTTTACTTCTTATATTAAGAAATCTAAAAAAAGCAGAATCAGGGCTCACAACATCCTTTGTTCACTTCCTGTCAGAGGCATGTGAACATTGCCCTTCCCCATATTAGTTTTTGCAGAACATCTATGATTTTTTGATATTACATCCTCAGCGTACTACAAGAGAATTTGACTCCAGACAGCAGGTCCCTCTATTTGGAGATCAGAACACTCAGGGAGACAATGTTGCAGATCTCGGAAAGAAGATTTCCGAAGATTGAGGAGATCAAATGTTTGGTGCAGGCATCCTAGGCACAAGAGCCATGTCTTCGTAGCAGAAGGCATGCTTCACAAGGCAAAACAATGACTAAAAAGAAAAACAAGCCATCGCTTCCAAGTCTGAACAACAACAAGAAGCCCCTACTGGAGACCAAGGATTGGAGCCCAAACCAATGAAGGTGGAGGAAGAGTTACCCTCTGGTCTTATTGATAGAATGTATGCAAACATTCAAAGGACTCAAAGTTAGCATGAAACTCCTCCCAAGGAAAAGAGTGTGGACATCACCGAGGAGCTGAACAGTGACCTCTGGGAGATGGTGATAGACAAAAAGATTGGTTTGCCAGTATTTACTTGATGCATTTTTGAAAAAATGAATGCATTGCAATGACAGATTGCAGTACTTCAAGAGACAATGCACACAGATAATAATGTTGAATAGATGCTCATTCAGGTTCAGTAATTTTGCGTCACATTTGTCATTATTATAGAATTATTGTATTTCATAAGATGCAAAGCAAAAAATATTGGCATTATATATCAGCAATTGGCCACGCTGCTTCCTAAATATCAGCATGAGCCACTAAAAAATCAATAGTGGTCGATTACTATTCAGAGGAGTGGTTCACATGTGGATTTTTAAAGCAAAACACACTAAACATACGAGTGTAAAGTATTGATGGGCAATTTCATGATTTTTTATCAACATCGATTTTCATGGATATAAAGAAACTCCTGAAAAAGATTACATCCACAAACAACTCAAAAGTAATTAAAATCTCCTGCTGGATATGCATATACCTGTAATGAATACCATTGAAAATGGATGTTTTGCAAAATTATGGTTTCTCTTCAATGTATGTCCTTTTATTTGCAGCATGGACTCTAACTTCTTAGCAAAAAATGATGCAAAGACTTCACAAGAGTATGTTTTCCATTGAATGTCTGTCATAGTATTTGTTGTTAGATCGAATCATTTTGGAATGAAGATTTTCAATCTTGAATGATCATAGATTCTTTTCATTGTGTGTTTGCATATGCCGTACTAAATTTGATCTCATTTTGAGAGAAGACTCACCAGCAGCACATTATTTGGTTTCTCTTCAGAATATAGTTGCCTCTGCTGGAGCGATCACGATTTTTGTTTTCACAAAAATCCACATACATTGCAAGAATATTTCTCTCAGTGTCCTATATATATTGTTTTAAATGGGATTTTGATGAGAAAACACACACACCTCACAAGTATGGTGCAGATGACCATCATTTCCTCCTTGTTTGTGTTCACATGTGTCTGATCAAACTTGAATCCACAGAGGAGGATGAGCCATAGGCTTCAAAAAAATATATCTTCTCTCCACTGTATTTTACAGTGTGAATTCTCTGCTGAAGAAGATGAGCCACAAGCTTCAGATTAATATGGTTTCACTCCTGCGTGTTTGAATATGTGGAATCAAATGTGATTTTCGTGAAAATGAAGAGTCACACACTTCACAAGAATAAGGCTTTTCTCCAGTGTGTATGTGGATATGTTCATTCAAACTTGAATTTTGTGAAGAGGAAGAATAACGCATTTCACAAGATTATGACTTCTTACCAGAATGTCTTTGCATATGTTGAATCAAATGTGACTTTCGTGAAAATGAAGATTCACACATATCACAAAAATATGGCTTCTCCCTAGTATGTATTCGCAAATGTTCATTCAAAATTGAATTTTGAGAAAAAAAAGTTCTACACACTCCACAAAAATATGGCTTCTCTCCAGTGTGTGTTCGGATATGCTTGTTCAAATCTGACTTCTGTGAAAAGGAAGAGCCACACACTTCACAAGAATACGGTTTCTCTCCAGTGTGTGTTCGCATATGTTGAATCAAATGTGATTTTCGTGAAAATGAAGAGCCACACACTTCACAAGAATATGGTTTCTCTCCAGTGTGTGTTCGCATATGTTTTTTCAAACTTGAAGTCTGAGAAAATGAAGTGCGACACAGTTCACAGGAATATGGCTTCTCTCCCGTGTGTGTTCGCATATGTCGCGATAAATCTGACTTTCTTGAAAAAGAACAGCCACACACTTCACAAGAATAAGGTTTCTCTCCAATGTGTGTTTGCATATGCTCATTCAAACTTGAACTTTGTGAAAAAGAAGAGCCACACGCTTCACAAGAATATGGCTTTTCTCCTGTGTGTGTTCGCATATGTTGGATCAAATATGACTTTCTTAAAAAAGAAGTGCCACACACTTCACAAGAATATGGTTTCTTTCCAGTGTGTATCTGTACATGTATGTTCAAATGTGACTTCTGTGAAAAGCAAGACCCACACACTTCACAACGGTATGGTTTCTCTCCAGTGTGTGTTCGCATATGCCCCGACAAACTTGACTTGTGTGAACAAGAATAACCACACACTTCACAAGAATATGGTTTCTCTCCAGTGTGTGTTCGTATATGTTCACTCAAACTTGAATTTTGTGAAAATGAAGAGCCACACACTACACAAAAATAAGGCTTCTCTCCTGTGTGTGTGCGCATATGTCTTTTCAAATTTGATATACATGAAAAGGAAGAGCCACACACTTCACAGGAACATAGATTCTCTCTAGTACTTGTTTGCATATGTTCATTCAAACTCAAATTTTGCGATATAGACATGATACTCACTCAACAAGAAGTTTGCAGGAGTTCGTTTAAATGTTACTGTCCTACAAAAGGAAAGCTGCATACTTCGCAAGTGTACATTTTTTCTCCTGCACGTTTGCATATGCTTTACCCTGACAGACCACACACTTCAAAAGAACATAGTTTGTCTTCAGTGTGTGTTTGCATATGCCTCAACCAATGTGATTTTTGAAAAAAAAGAAAAGACGTTACACACTTCACAATATGGCATTTCTCCAGTGAGTTTTTCAAATTTGAACTGTTGCAAAAATTACATCTGCCAGTTTCAAAAATTTTTTTTCCAAAGTGAATTCATGAAAAGTGAGTTTAACAGATTTTTTGAGTTCATGAAGAATTTCATACAGAGGAAGATCTACACACAGCAGATAAATATCACTTTTTCCAGTTTGTGATTGCATATATCTTCTGAAAATTGACGATCAATACTGCTCACAGGAATATGATATCATTCAATTGAAATTTTTCATCTGCTTCATCGAATTGAACTTCAAGACAATATTCTTGTAGCTGGAATACCTGTAAAGAATGAAACAATAATTCAAAAAATTAAGATTATATCAACTCACTTCATAATCAAATATGCTGATTAGCATCCAATTTTTATACAAAAAATCCTCTCATCATGTAAATAATGATATTATTCAAGGAATAAACTTAGTCCAGTGAAAATATATCTTGACCTCATACAAAACTGCATCAAGTAAAAGTCTTCATGACTATTCCGATGTGAGTCTGAATACAGACACCTTAATGTTTCAAGCGGAAAATAAATAAAAAAATTTTTCAAAAAAGATTAATAAAACACTAAACTACAAATATGAATTGATTTATTATTGATGCCACTAGATTTATATATCATAATTCTACTTGCTTTTAAATTCCAACAAGTCATTTTCATCTTTAAAACATATCCCTGTGTGCACCCCTACATCTGGTGAGATCTTTTTATGTATTCAATAGAACTGGTGATTCTTTATAAGATTGATAAAACTTTCATTATTTTTTCCTTGAATAACCTGAATTTATTTGAAATTTATTCATTGCATAAAAAATTTCTTTTCATTCCATTTAAAAATTAAAAATTTTCCAAAAGTTTGAATTTAGAAAAAATGCTTTTCTCATTAAGATTTCAAATGGTGAGAAAATAAAAATCAATAAGAATTCATCAAAGAAAATGCAATATATGAATTGTATAGTTACTATTTCATGAATCTTCACCAATTTTAAACAGCTAAACCATACATGTGTCAGTAGGCATACGATCATAAATAAAGTCCAATAAATAGGTAGAATCCACATAATCAGCATTTGCAGGATGAAGTGAGTGTCATTTACATCTGGATTATATATTTTTCAGAAATATGTTGCAATATGTAATATTTCACTGCAACAATATGGGACTCTATGAAGGACATCATTCAAAACTCAACCATGTCCACCTTTGGCAAGAAAGAGCAGTCAAGCCTTTGGTAGTTCAATGTCAACTTCCTAAGGAAGCAGCAATGGAAGATAAGTACAAGGTTTTCTCAGAACAAATGGATACTAACAGTACTAAAAGTGCCCATAGTACCAGCACAGCGCATCACCAGACAGTGTGCAGGAATCTACTATAGTGCAGGGTCTGGCAAATAAGTGTGGGATGTTTAATGGCAACAAGAAGGCTTTTGATCTTGTTAGGGGGGATTGCTCCTCTGATATTCCTGGCTAGAGAGATCACTGACTGCAAAGATCAGATTGCCAGATAGATGGAGCACTACTCAGAACTGTACTCCCTGATGCTGCACACTCAGTGGTACAAAGGATTGCCCCAGCTACTGTACACGATGCTCATAGACCTCACCATAGCCTTTGATCAGCTCATCAGGAGAGGACTCTTGAACTTTAAGATTGGCTGCCTCCCAAAACTTGGCGACATGATCTTCTTCCTTGCTGACATGAAATGAACAGCCCTCTGTGACAAACCCTCCTTGGAATCCTACTCTATCAATAGTAAAGCAGGGCTGTGTGCTGGCACTGACCCTATATGAGATCTTCTCCCTGATCCTGTCCTACTCTTCTGACTTGTCTATGACTGCATACCAGGTCTTAAGCTGTTCAGAGTAAAGTGAAGGAGATGCTTTTTGCTGATGACAAAGCCTGAGCAATTTAGACTAAACAGGACCCTCCAGATGCTTGTAGAGACATTGGACTCACTATCAAACTGGAGAAAACAGACATAGTCAATGAGTTAACATAACTGGTAAGCAACAATCAGTGACAGCCTTTCTCTTGACATCGATATCGATTGACAGCTTGAGAAGTTCGATGCCATCATACCCAGATTTACTAAAAGATTATGGGGGGACAGAACATTGATAGAACGCATGATGATCAGAGTCTACCATCAATACCTTGATTTTTAGAACATCAAATAAATTAGCCATATATATATTGTTGAGATGAGACCAAACAAGCTTCTAGCCGATAGTAATATCTCAATGGGCTTTTCAATTAATACACTTTGACACTTGTGACTTAGCATTCCATGATTAATCTCTCACCCTGCCCCAACTACCTGCCAGATTAATGGACTAGAGCCTAATGTTTTCCCCTTTCCCTGAGTCTAGTCAATTCAATGATCTTTCATACTGACAAAGACCAAATCTATCTTTTAGCTACCTAATTCCCCTAAAATGAATATAGAATTTTTTGATTCAATATACATTACTCATTTATTTTATATTTATACTCTTGTTAACATATTCTTTACAGTTTAGCTAACAAGTCTCAAAGGGATTGATGTCTAATCATTGCTTTATTAAATTGTCTGAAACTGCTTTGATCGATCATTCTTACAACTGAAGAAACAATTTTCAGTATAAAATCAATAAATACAAGTGTAGCTCATGTTATACTTAGAAATTCCAATAATATAATTCCATAAAATATATTCACACAAATTAATCCAATAGGTAGCAGGATTGACCCCCATAGGGATACCTATAATCAGATAAAATAATTTAATTATCTATTCGAAGTAACTTTTTCAACGAGATGACTAACAATTGCCTTAAAGATAGAGCACATAAAGTAAGTCTTGCCTCTTTTGTTCAACACAGAAAAGCTCTGTTGTTTGTAAGCCCACTATATTTATCCCATATACATACAGTGGTACCTCTAATAATAAAATTACCGCTTATAATGAAATTTTACTTTGCCAAAGGTTTCAATTGCCAAAAATAAAATCTTGGCAAAATATTTTCATTAAGTAGAGAAAAAAAAAAAAATTATCAAGAATCATCTAGATTTAAATCATGATAATCTACATTTATATCTAGCATCTAAATGCTTTTTTGGGGCACATAGACATTTAGTGAATCAGATTATTTATTCCATTATTTACATGCTCATTCATATTTATACATTATTTAGATATTATTACTTTATAAATTATCAACAAAGTTATTATCAAGGTTTTAGGGGTCTAATAGCTTTAATTGGAATGAATTACTGATTATTATTGGTTAAATTATTCACTCAAAAGATTTTCATTTAACAAGTAGTTTTGTGGAATGGATTGTCCTCGTTAGGAACGTCGCCACAGTATATATATATGTTGACAAAATTTTATATGAACCCCTCCATGTGTGGCCAGCATGTGGTAAGGTACCACAGTACATATATTGACAGAATTTTCAAAGAACCTTTATTCATTGCAGTGTGATGGGAGTTAAACTCATACGTATTCATTATCTTTATATAAAAATTACAAGATAAAAAATGCTACTTAACATCTTCTTTTTCAGGAAAAAGCTAGGCAGCTGAAAAATAGCAATATTTGGGTTCATTACCTGAAGAACATGTAAGCCACTAATTTGAAAATTTGCATATTTGTCTTCGAAAAAAAGTGCACTTTCTGTGCCTGGTATGCAACAAAGAAGTCATGGCTCATCATCACTAGGGGTTTTCCCCAGTCAACTACAAGCAACCCGTCTCCTTTTATTTTTGGCAATGAGGCTAGTATCGAGGATTAAAGCTAGTCCAAAGTGGACGGGGCTCAAATAACTTTGAAGACAAGAGCTTGTTAACTTCATCCTTCAGTTTGGTACTCAACCCCACAGCTATTTTTGACCATTACCAGTGGTACGGTATCAAGAGGGACTCTATCTTCTACTTTAACAGCAAGTTTGAGTTTCTAGCTGTTCATTCTGGATGTTAAAAAGGCTATTTTACCAGTTGCTGGAAGATTCGAACTTGACAGTTGTCATGGCTTTATCCCCTAACCCGAATTTTGGTCTAAGGACCTATCTTTTTAGGTGAGAAAGACATCTTAGAAGCATTCTACATGCTTTTCTTCACTCTCTAATCAATATAAACAGTTATGAGGCTTTTAACAGCCAAGATGAAGAACTATTTATTGCAACAACAATCCTTTCTGAGGAGTTGTTGTCAGAGACTACTTACAATGCTTTTTTGCCAATAAAAAAATGGGAAACTACCACCATTTATAAAGCAAGGTTCAGCTGAGTTTCTAAAACTCTTACTATTTGGGCAAGCAGTTTGAAGCAGCCCCTCCTCTTAGAATTTTCAATTGGTTAACAGTTGTTTGAGATTCCGACTATACAGTTATACCTTGAATAGTGAGGTTAATTCATTCTAAAATTTTCCTTACTATTCTACACAACACTGTCCAAGGTCTTAATTCAATGTTTTATCTTTTTCCAGCTTATACTTAGTTACATTACATACAACATTTCTGGCTATACAGTTGATGGAGAAGTAAATACAGCTAAATTTTGAGATTTTTAAGGCCAGTTATTAAAAAATGACTAGACTAGGCCATCAAAAATGGTTACTGTTTTCTTAGCCCTGTCAAACCAAAGATTTCCTTAATTTGTTTCAAACCCTGGAAAGACAACAAAGTTGAGGTTTTGAAAAAAGGAAACAAAAGACTTTATGATTCACTCCTTTATCAAGATTGATAATTCATTTCTCAATGATGAGTCCATATATTTCTAATTGGTTCCAATTTACTACTAAACCTAAGAAGGACTGGAAAGTCAGGATTTTTCATGTCCACAAATAGATAATCAAATACAATAAGAAGAAAATGAATAGAAAACTTACCGACCGAATCATCAAACAGATTTTATTCAATTATTTAATTTGGATTAAAACGATAACCAATAAAGTGACTGAATAGTTATTTTAAATACTGTCCCATAATTATTCTTACATTTATATATTTCTGTAGACAAATGTAAGTACTATTATGGGTCAGATTTACAATCGAACATGAAATCGGAAAGACTGAGTTTGTTACTATTTGCTCCAATCAATTGATAAAATAAAACTTTAAATACTTACAAAATGATCGAATGCGTAAACTTCTGTAGCTTGTGTAATTGAAAAAGATGGGATGGATCAGGATTAGCTGCGATAATCTGTTCGATGCTTTGAGGCCATCTTGTTTACATTGCATCCATTTTGAGAAAGAGCGACTTTCGGATGCCAAATTTTCTCATATTTACATCCAGAAATGAGTCAAAAACATCTAGATTCCTCAGATATATATCTAAAATCTGACTTTTTCGTCAACATCAACTTATTTCAATGAAAACTTTCCATATATTCTCTCTAATTTTGAGGAGAGTCATTAACATAACAACCTCCGTTTAGACATTGTAATTCCTCCCTCCCTTCTTAATCGTTGATGTAACGTTTTAGTAAATTCATTTTAAGACTTTTTTCGGGTGTAAAATGTAATATCTATTAAGGAAGAGAGAGTCAGTCTCTCTCTCTCTCTCTCTGTCTGTCTGTCTGTCTGTCTGTCTCTCTCTCTCTCTTTCTCTCACTATAATAGAATAACTTATTCACTAGTGTTGCGGTTAGCTTTTAAATATTCTCCTTGAGGACATTTTTTTCCTTGCTTCACTCTACTGGATATTGTATTTTAGACTTGGAGAGGGCTGTAGAATGAATTGGCCAAAATGTTCTACCAACAATAAAGACAGGAAGAAGCGAATCAAATGTTCAAACAAAAGTTGGTATATTACATACTTCATTACAATAAATTTAATAAATTAAAATATTAGTGCAATAGAAGAGTTACTTTGATTGATTGTATTTGGAATTGGTTTATTGGCAAGATTTAGAATTTGTTTTTTCTAAGTTATAGTATGGATCGGAGGTATTTATTCTGGGTGTGGTAGGTGTGCACACCACACCCACCAAAAAAACATCATGAATACTGATATGATATTTCAGTTTATTCAGTATGATCAGGAATCATAATGGGAAACTGATCATTCTGTTTGCTGTAATGAAATATTCTGTAAGTTGTGCTGGGTTCACATCGCACATTCTGCAGCTAGTTACGTAACTTATACCATGATTTGGTTTAAGGCAACAGAGGTAAAAATAAACAATGTTAGGTGCACTGTATTTCAAAAACACACCCCATGCGTTCCTTTTTTTGAGTTAAGCAACTGTATATATAGGTACGTTGAAATTTCTTTTACTGAAACTGATTTTCTTCATGATAATTATTTTCTAGCAGTATCATGATATATTCTGTTTTCGGTGTATAAAATTGAATTCCATTGAAAATATGGCAAAGTTTGGAGGATTTACTTATCATATGGATTCTAAAAATCCTGACTATTTGAAGGTTGTTTGCAAAAGATAGCGGGATAGAAGCTAAAAGAATGTTGCAAAAATCTAGTCAAATTTTTTGAAGAACATCTATATTTTCTCAAAATTTGGATCAAAATGAATTACCTGTGTTGATTACTACCAAATTTATGCAGTAGAAATATAAACTTTTTTTCCACATACTTTTCAACTTCACCTTGAGATCAGACTTGACAGTAACAAAGAAAAAACTGTACGTTTCCTCTTCTTCCTCTAAATATCTATTCTTCTCTTCTTCTTCTTCTTCTTCTTCACTTCTCTCTTCTTATACATTCTCCCCCTCCTCCTCCTCTTCTTCACTTTTTACCCCCTTTCTGATCATTACATCTGCTTTTCTTCACTTTCTCCTTCCTTATCTTCTTTGATTTGTACTGAATTCATTCTCTTTCATTTCTTCACCCCTTCTTTTTCACATGCCTTTTCTTCTTTTCTCCATCCCTTCCCTTGCTATTATACTTTTTTTCCTCCCACTTTCTTTCTGCAACATTCGTCAATTTTCTTCCATTCTTTCTTTTGTCATCTTCTCTTCCTGATAGAGAATATTTCTGATATTTCCAACATCTTTACACTAAGAGTTGTCAGTTTTACCCTTGATCTTCATCATGATTTTTAATTCCCCACTTCTCCCTTCCTTTTCTCCTTTCATCTGCTCTCCCCTCTGCATCATTTCCAGTCTCTTTCTCTGTCTTATTTTTTATCTTTCTATCAATCAGCACGAGCTCATCCAAAGCATAATAACCCAAACACAGAAATATTCACATTCTCTTCTTCAGCATTGAACATGTAAACAGCAAATTTTTTTCTGTGAACCGTCACAAATATTTTTTCTTTGGCTCCTGTTGAAATGCACCAAACATTTTAGATTTAGAATCTATCTCTTCAGTTTTTCTCTTCACCTTCCAATTGTCATTTTCATCAACATATATAATTAATGATTCATTTTTTAATTTGTAAGAATACAAAAAGAAATTAATAGAAAACAGATTTTATCCATTGTTGATGATATTAAATCATAGGGAACTAAGTAAATAGAGTTATTGATGTATGAAAATGAGAATTATAGCGACATTTACCTAGTTAATGTCAATATTTTGTGTCTAATAAATTTTTCAGCGACCAGCAATATGCTTTGTTCCAGTAATTATAAGGAAAGAGAAAAGGGAGATAATTTGGAAGGATCGCTCTTATATATACATAGAAATTATTGGTAGAAATTGTTAGTTCTCCAAAACAATTAAACCTGATCAGATAATAGAGAGGTACATTATTCAAATGAAAAAGGGCTTTTTGCTTTCATGATTAAAAGAGCAAAACATATTGCCAGTAGATAAAGAGTGTGTTAGACATGAAACATTGATAATCATTGGGTATATATTCTTTTCTTACACATATATCTATCTAAATAAATAAATATGAATACATATATACATATGATAATATCAAAGGATTTGGATTCAATGCATAAAAAAGCTGACTAATGAACAAGCTATTAGAAGAATTTGAAAAGGATATGTTCAGTGTAATGAATACAATATAATACAATTCAGATAATTTCTAAAAGGTTTCAAGAAAGACATAATCAATATACCAAAATCTAAAGAGATTTTAGTTCATGCATATAAGACTAGGAATATCCATCAAATCTACCCTGAATGTATAAGATTATCAGATAACACCATCAAATAAACATAAAAAAGAAAAAAAATGAAATCAACAGAGAAGCATTTAAGCATCTAAATATAAGTAATAAAATGGGAACCATAAATAAGACGAATGCTTACATTTTATTTAAAGATCATAAAAAAAACTTTCAAAACAAATTACTAGCCAGATTGATCAATTCGGCCAATCAGGGTTAGAAAAAATGAGAAAAAAATCCCTGAAAATATCAATAATGAACCACAAATGACAATACAATCAATGGATAAACACCAGTGAAGCCATTAATTGGTTTAATGATATATAGAAAAGAGGAAAGCAACTTTTGCACAGTTCTATATGAAAGAGTTCAACCTGTCAATTTCGGAGAAAACCACTTGAAGAAGCAATAACTTTGCTAAAGAATGTGCTGATATTGATGGAAAGAAAATTTATATCATTAAACACTGTAGGAGAAACATAATTGTCAACAACGATAAAATCAGGGTGGAAAAAGATACAAATAATTTTGATATACCTACGGGGGGGGGGGTGATTCAGTTCAAATTGCAGACCGAATATGAATTTACATTGTGCACAAATTCAACAAAAATCTTAATAAAGAAGATGTTAGGCTTTACAGATTTAAGATATCGGTTCAATGGTGAGAGAAAACAATAATGGTCAAAAAGAAGAGAGAACCAAGAGAGAAATATATAAAATCCTAAAATAACTTCAAAATGAACATCAATTTTGAATCAAAAGTGTATTTTCTCGATATAACTTCTGATTTAAAAAAGGAAATATATAAACAATGCATAAAAAGAACTATGAATATATGTGTTGATTAGTTTATACATCAATTGTGATTTTGGATGTTGGCCAAGTGACTAAGATCAAGTTATTCCCCTTTGTATATTAACTCTCCTTAGGGTTTGAAAAGGTTGACTTATTATGATACAGCAAGAGTTTTGTTAGTGATAACAATATTGGAGATCTACAAAAACAATACAATTAATACTAAATCAAATCACCCTTATAAATCACTCTCATATCATAAGACAGTTATCTAAATCTATCAAGAAAAAAATTTCAAGTGATTCAACAAATACGGATGTTTTCAATGAAGCCAATAATATTTATAACAAAATTTATAACAAAGCCTTAATGGAAAGCTGATACAATAACGAGTAAATTTATGATAATATCAGAGAAAAAAATACAAACAAAAATAAAAAAGGTAATACAATATGGTGTGGGCTTTTTTTCAATTAAGTGATAAAAACTAGTATAGGTAAGCTACTTAAAAAATCTCTAGAAAAGCATTTACTCAAAAAACCCACTATACAAAATGATAAATAGAAATAATGTGAAAATCACTTAGAGCTGAATGCAAAATATGAAAAAAAAACAACTGAACAACAAAAAACAAAAAAATAATAGCAATAATTGAATCTTTGAACTCGTCCTGGGGTTCTCTTATTATTACTCAGCCTAACTGTGAGGAGGAAGCAGTTCATCTTGGGGCAGCACTGTCCCATTGATCTAAAAAGGACTTTTTTATCAGTGCTCAACTTTCCAACATTAAACTTACCTTGTGTTGCATCTCACCTTTGTAGGAGGATAAGTACGTAGGATGTCTGTTTGACTGTCTTAGCAAAATAGAAGAACAACAACCATGTTTTTGCATACCAATCTTTAAAAATTAAGAAAAAAAATGTGTGTAAGAACTTTCATGCTTCCCCAATAATACAAATCTAATTTGCATGTATCTCTGCCAAAGTCTCATTCAATTTATTTAATTTGATCTCTAAGAAGCTAAAAAATAGTCAATGATAGAAAAATCTAAGTAAACTTCAAAAACAGTTTTGATCCATCATTAAGATCAAAGTCCTATTGGGCCTTCCTGCAGAAACCAGCTGAAAATCAGGACCACCCAGTAGTTTTCAGCAAATATAGATAAATTTTAGTTAAATATAAGTTACAAATGTCAATAAAAATGGAAAAAAATTATAAAAAGATATTTTTTTAAATATATATATATATATATATATATATATATATATATATATATATATATATATATATTATCAAGAAATGGATCTATGATCAGACAGAATGATTTTAGATTGTGTTATATCACATAAAACTCTCATTTGAAATGAACACCTCTTATAACACAATGTAAATAGAATAAACAAAGCAGGGGTTGCTGCAGAAATCGAACATATGACCAATAGGGCATCCATTTCAATAAAGCGTTGCTACTTACCATTGCAATAATGGTAGATCATTTCAAATAAGATTTTTTATATCATAATGCAATTTATAATCATACATATATATGTATTTAAGAAATGGAATGTCTGGTCAGACAGAATGAATTTTAAATTGCGTTATATTAAATCAGAATTTTTCTGAGATGATCTCCCATCGTTACTCAGTTAATATATCACTTGATTCAGACAATGTAAATAAAACAAACAATTGAAGAAAATCTGGCTGCTGCTGGCATTGAACCTGCTACCCATAGATTAGCTGCTTCAACGTAGTGATGCTCTTACCATTGAGCTAAATAGTCACCGGTAATACAAAGGCCAAATAACTGCTTCAACTCCAATTCTCATCTTGTTTTTTCTTGGTCTTTTTTTGTCTCTTTCAACGTGACATTACAATCGTTAAAGCATCTACCTTATCAATCGCAGGTTCAATTCCTACAGCAACCACATTTTCTTTAATTGTTTATTCTATTTACGTTGTCTAAATTGAGTGACATATTAACCATGTAATGATGGGAGATTATTTCTGATAAGTTTTCTATATGATATAACGGAATTAATAATTCATTTATATATATATATATATATTGAAAAGAATTAAATCAATAATAATAATAATAATAATAATAATAATAGTAATAAAAACAAAAAGTATAATGAAATAAAGAATAGAATAAATGTATAAAGGGCAGACTTATTAGGAAAATAATTTTTCAAATAGATGAGTTTAGGAAGAATAGTTTCATGTTTTAATATCATACGTACAATATGTTTATTAATACTGATAAGTTGTGCCTGTTGTTTCAAAGATTCTGACAACTTTGTGGCATTATTTCTAACTGGGACTCAAAGCCAATGTTGCTGCTTGTAAAATTTGTGAAGTGGAAGGAAATGAAACAATACATGACAGCTTGGCATCAAATGTTTTAATGTTTTTCAGGGTGCTGACTTGTCCCTTGAAATATACTTCAGAAATCGATGATCATCAGTCATGAATTATGATGATTTAAAATGCAATATAGAGAAGAACCCCACCTACGCTATTAGAAAACTTTCTAATGTAAAGCAGCCAGAAGCTCCCCAGGGGTTCCCCATGATTTAAAAGAAAAATGAAAATACTTTTGATCCATAATATGAATAAATTTTTACATTAAATTTGTTTAATCAGTTTCAAGTTGCAGATGTTGCTTCCTTTGTTTTCTATCCTGTTTTGTGTGGATTGAATATTGTCAAAAAGAATTTGTCACTTAATGTAGAAATTGATAGCATTAAGAATTGAGATTTATTCAAACATTTTTCTGTTTGTTTTGCAGCTACAAAATAAAAACATGGTTCTGTCTCTTTCTTTTACTCTCACTCTATCTCTCTCTTTCTCTTGCTCTGTCTAGTGGTAAACACATTTGGCATAGTTCATTCTATTTTGACTGTCTAGGCCAAATATCATCATTATTATTATTATTATCATTATCATTATTGTCAAAAAATTGATATATGAATAATATATATATATATATATATATATGTATATATATACTCTCAGCATAAGGGAACACATATATACATATTTGTGCTTATGGGATGGAGAAAAGGGTGAGCAATATAAGTGCGTTTTCAGATTCCTGCCTTACTATAAGGGTATTGTTAGCTCAGATGGTAAGAGCAGAGTCTTGTATGGGCTGCTTCCTTGATGTGTGCAGGTTTGAATCCCTCATAGCACTCATTATTCTTCATCTATTTATGTGATCTTTGAACTGTTTGATATGCTACTCTGTTAATATCGGAACCAAACAAAATATAATCTCCCCTCTAACATAATCTTCCCTTTAATATCTTTGTCATTATCCTTTTGCTGTTTGTCGACTTTACTTTCTTGAAAAAATAAATAGATAAATTTACTCAAAATATCAGCTAATTTTTTTATTATGTAATCTTCATCAGTATTAAATGTGGCTGTCATCAGGGCACCAGTAGATTATTTTGCCAGACTAAGTAAAATACCCTTATCCTACCTGACCCCAAGTATTAATTTTTTCTTTTATAAATTAAATTTTGCAGTCCTTAAAATCTTGGGGCACCTGGGTAATTGCCCAGGGCACAAATGTGATAACATGACCCTGGCTATTGTTATGAATATCAACATAAGATTTTTATTTTAAGAATTTATGGAAAGAAGTTACATATTTTCATTCATTTGTAAAATTATTCTGAAAAAAATCACATCTTTGCATTTTAATTGATATAATTTTCATCCAAGGTTATTTCTTCATTTTAACAAATTAGATGCAAATTTATTCATCACCTTTTTCTATCGAAAAACAAGCATTATTTTCCCATTGCTTGATAGGATCAGGAGACTGCAAATCTGGAATTAGGTTACTAAATCTAATATTTTATCTTACAAAGTCATTTGGTGTGAAGAATGAGTTACCTGATTGTAACTGTCTACTTCCAGAATAATATGCAACAGGCAGTAATGGGACACTTAGTACCAGTAAGAGAGAAGAATCAGCCCACTAATGATTAGGAATGGAGTAATGTGAAGGAAGAGTAGGTTTCATGCCTTTCCAAAGAGCATTAGTGGGAATGTGATAAGAATTGACCGAAAGATAAGGAAAGCCGTAAGACCTATATTACTCATAACATCTTGCATTAATTCCATCAAAATCTTTTTACATTCTTTAACCACAATTGCAAATCGTATGTCTTTCATTTGTAAATAGCAACTGGAGATAGAAAAACAGCAGTCTTTATCATGTTTGATTATAATATAATTATACTTATTTCTACAACTATCACTATCATATCAATTAACAATAACACCTATTGTAGAACATACAATTCTATTGCTTAATTTTATCAAGATATATAAAAATAAGCTTTCTTGGATGGAGGAAACATTTCATTTCCATAAAGTGTGAAAAAAAGAATTGTAAAAAAGTTTGGCATATTTGGGCATGGATTTTGGCATGGATTTATTCTCAAAGAGTACAACATAGAATTTTCTCTAATTTCTTTACAGGATTTACAACTTCTTACAAGTGTGAGAATAAAATATTTTGTTTATGTTTTTATGAAGCTGAAAAAACCTTCAAAACTATTTGCTGCAGGAATCTTAAAACTGGACTCAAATATATTGAGTAGATTTCATTCAATATTGATTCTTATATCTATTTCGAGATGAAATATTAAAAAGTATTAAAGAAAAACCAGATTCTTCTAGAAACAATTAAAAGTTCCTTTTGGGAAAAACAACATCAGAGGAAATAGAGGAGAGGGACAAAGTATTAAAGAAAATCAAAAATATAGAATAATTTTTTTTACTTTAATCTAAAATATACATCTATGTTGCAACCTCTCCCAAGCAATAACTAAGAAAGATATTTAGTCTTTTTTCATATTGTTTGTTTGATTAGAGTGAAAAAGAAAGTGAATAACTTTGAAATCTTTTCAGATGCACCAGTAAAATACTTTATCTGTATTTTTTCAAAAAAAGGTTTCATGACATTTTATTCATGAAAAACCTTTTCCAGCATTAAATATTTATAGTAAGTAGTGTAACAGAGAATAATCTAATTTTGAAAATTGATTAATATCTGAAATTTCATTCAGTTTTAGGCAAATAAGAAAATTGATCTGTATTTTTCATCTTTTAAGAAATCATTTTAGATATTTGCATTTTGAATGAGGAAATCTAAAAAAGTTGAATCAGGGATTAAATCATTCAATTTTTACTTTTATCTTACTTTCTTATGGAGCATCTACTTTTTTCAATAGTACATCCTCAGTATATTATGTGGAAATCCAACTTTACTTTGAAAAAAAGAATTTCTCATGACACAAAACAAAGAAAACATGGGAAGCATGTATGAATAAACCCTAATGAAATAACTGTAAAACAACTTTTGAGAAAAATGACAACTGACGGATCTATATTATACTTTCCGTCATTTGTGTTTTCAATTACATAAAGATAATGTTGAAAATGAAAAATGTATGAAATACGGTTTTGAAGGGAGGACTCCTCTCACTGGAATATTTTGCATGTTGTGTTAGATCTGGTGTCACTAATATCAATCAAGTTCAGCTGGCCTGGCTAAACAAGAATCCTAAGGCCGACCCTAAGCACTAAATTTATTCCCTGGAGATTTGTTCTAGAATTTTCAACTATTACATGTACATCTGGGGTAATGCTAGGTCTGACTGCACCCCAACCCTTGCAAATTGTTAAATTGGCACCCCTCACAAAGTAAAAGTTTTAAATGGTTTATTTTTTGGCCTGGGAAGTTTTCTGATTTTGAATTTTTTTCTAAAGAAACAAAACAAGCTGTTACAATTGAACTGTGACACCACTACCAACACAACAAGTGAACCAAAAATATTTCCATGAAAGCGTCCTTTGGAACAATGTAATTAAAACAATTTTTTTTTAGATTTTTCATTTTCAACATCATTGTGATTGGAAAAAAATGACAGGTGTAATATAAATCAGTCAATGTGCTCAATAATTGGCAAACCAAAATAACGTATCCACTTTGGACAATAAATTGAACTTCTTTTGATGAGGAAAATTGTGTATTTTCTCATGCTCAAGAAAGTCTGAATTTTCAGATGGTGCCTTTAAATCATTGGATGTGGTTTGATCTAATTTACTCATTTTTTTTTTTTTCAAAATGTTTTGTTCATGTACTCTCCAGCCTTCTTTGGGTGTCTGTAGCATTCCAGAATATGTGCAGAGCATGTGCATCTCGTCTCATACACAATACGTCCGGTTTTGTATCTGTGTTCTTGAAAATGTCACCTCTTGATCCCTTTTCTGATAAAGTGACCTTCTGTTGAGCTATGTACATGCTCTCATCTTTTGGGCCATGTCAATGGAATACATTCATAGCCTGATCTTTCCTTGAGGAAGAGGTGGGGCACACTGATCAAAATAACACACAAGAAGAAGAACTGGCAGATAAGAAGGTTGAAAGGAATTGCCCACACATCATGGTCAAAAAACTAAATGAGCAGACAAAATATTTACATAATTAGCTTTTGAAAACTATTGATCAGGAAGGAGTGAGATTATAAACTTGGGATCTCATAGGTACTGCTCAGAGAATAAGAGCATATGCAAAGCTCAAGTAGAAGTCAGATGATCGTTGCACAGGAAAAGATGCAAAAACCTGACGTTTATGAGATAGGGATACACATGCTCTCTCAGGACAAGATTTGACACACGTTCCAAGAACACAACAGAAAATACCCTGTATTCTTCTCAACCTTTACATTTAGGTTAAATACTTGCAGGCACGGAATGATAAGTATAAACAAATAGGTATTCAAAAAAAAAAAAAAAATTCTTTCACAGTAGCAGAATTAAGAAGGGGAAAATGTATTGCCATAATAATTTGTCCTTCAGAGTTTTATTATTATTCATATCTTTGTAATGAAAATGTAAAACAATTGTACATTCTATCATAAGGTTATGGTTTCTCAACATTCATTTTCCTTAATATAAAGTGACTCCTGCAAAAGGTTACAGCCACAAACAACAAAAAAAAAACATTTATAATCTCTCAGTTGTATGAAGACAATGAGATTTAATGGAATAGTTCAGCATCAGAAAATACAGATCTCCATCAATCATAAAAATGATATTTATTGAAGAAGGGCCTAGAGATTTTTGAAGTTGATCTAAAAAACAAATGAGAGAATAAAATATCCATGAGCAAAGTAAGTTCCAGCACACAATTATAGTTTCTTATTAACTGTGATGCTCATGAATATAAAGCAATCTGCAGTAGATTCCAGTCACAACTTAAGAGAAAATGTAACTTCTCCGGTGTTTATGCATATGTTTTTTCAAATGAATGACCACATTTTCTACAAAACCACAATTTTTCTCCATTATGTGTTCTTTTATTTGCTGCATGGAATTTGACTTCTTTGAAAAAAAGGCAATGGAAAGTCTTCATAGGAGTGAATTTTTGATCATGTTGGTCACAATATTTGTTGCTTAATTGAATCATATGGAAATGAAAATTCCCTCTTCCAAATGATCATGGATTCTCTCCAGGATATGTTCACATATGCAGCACTGAGTTTGATTTCACTACGAGAGAAAAGTCACTCACTGTACAAAATATGATTTCTCTTCAGGGTATGGGCACGTAGACTACAGCAAATAAGGATCCATTAATATAGTAAGAATATGGTTTCCTTCAATGTTATATGTATATATATATTGTGCTAAATGAGATTTTAGTTTATAAGTACATCAACACAATTCTCAAGCATAATATCATTTCTTTCCAGCATGTGTTTTCATGTGTCTAATCAAACTTGAATTTACTGAAAAAGAAGAGCCACACACTTCACAGGAATATGGTTTCTCTGCAGTGTGAGTTTGCATATGCACCAAAATGTATTTTGTTTGAAAAATAGCCATACATTTCACAAATATACGGTTTCTCTCCGCAGTGTGTTTTCATGTTTGTTTAAAGATGACTCATGTGAAAAGAAAGAACCACATACTTTGCACAAATATGGTTTCTTTCAAGCGTGCGTTCTCATATATTGAGTCAAATGTAACTTCTGTGAAGAAAAATAGCCACACACTTCACAAGAGTACTGTTTTTCTCCACTGTGTATTTGCATATGTTGATTCAAACCTGAAATTTGGAAAAAAGAAGAGCTACACACTCCACAAGAATATGGCTTCTCTTCAGTATGAGTTTACTTGTGCAGAATCAAATGTGACTTTCGTAAAAAGGTGGAGCCACACACTTCACAAATGCAGACGGAGGAGCTGCAAAAAAGTTGATTGGAAGTTTCAATGCCTTAATCAGAGAAGAAGGCTACCAATCTGAGCAAAATATTCAAAGCTGACAAAAACAGAACTCTTTGGAAATAGATGCCACAGTGAACTTGCCCTATAAAGAAGTAAAATCCATGCCTTGACATTTGAATATTACAATGAAGAAATGATTCTGGTCAAAGCTTAAGCCTTTCCTGATTTATAATTCCGACAGCCACCGTGAATTCAAAAACATCAGTGAGCACACCCTGCCTGTCCATTACAAAACCAACCGAATATCGTAGAAGACTGTTATGTTCAACAATATTTTGTAGAAAAAAAATTGCTCCATTCAAGATTTTTTAACTTTTAGCTAATGTGACTGGACACCCATTTCATTCGAATTACCACCAAACACAATTTGTACCATTCAGTTGATGGATAGAATTGCAATATCTATTTTTAAAGCTTATCGTCAACAATCTACATTTGTACAAGCAATGGCAGCAACAAAAAATGAGTGAATTGTATTACACGATGATTGGAAAGATTACAACATTGAGAATATCGTAGCAGCAGTTTTTTTTTTAAGGTGAAGCATAGAATACAAACAATTGAGACAAATATTCGTCAGACTAATGACCATTTCGAGATATGGCCTTCCAGTTGGAACTTAATTTTGTCGTAAGTTGGGGAGTACCAGTAATTTATTAGATGTAACATTTATCACCATTAGTAAAAATCTCTGATCCTAGATTAATACCCCTCCAACAAAAACCCTGAACGCCGTCATGTGACCTGAGATCCTAATCAGCAGCATGCAGATGCCATCTTTCTTTTACACAAGAGAATCATCCAAATTTTAGATCATTTCTCACCTGACAGATGTTGATGCGATGCCCTTGGCAAGGACCAGTAGGATCAAGGTTTGCCCTGTGACCTAAATAAGAGCTTTTATGTCCTCGTAGCAATAGTTGCAAGGAATGAAGGGCATTTTTCTGACAAAGTTCCTACCCTTCAAATAAAAACTTTTATCAAAATGTATTTTCTTATTCATTGATTGAATAAATTGGTTATTTTTCATAATGGTCTTTTTTTCCACCACTTCACAGTAGACTACTTGATCCCACTTTTAATACAAGATACAAGCTATTACCTACGATCCAATTATCTTCACTAAGGGCCTACTCCAGACCCCTGATGGGAGAACTTCAATACTTCCATAAAATGATTGAATAAATGTATAAAATCTGAGTATAATCAAAAATGAAGTGTTCACCAAAAAGAGTGAGTTATTATCTGTTCAAGTTACTCGATAAAATAAAACTTGAGATACTCTCAAGATGATCAAAATTTTGGTGTATTCGAAAAAGATGGGATGGATAAAAAGAAAACAAGCCTGGCTGATGCAGGGTCGAAATCCACTCCAACTTCTATACTGACTGAAGATAGTTACTTCAACTTGTGTATTGCAAACATAATAGATAAAAAAACAAAAAATTTTTGTAAATAAGATTTGTCAGTTTGGCTCAGTTGGTAAAAAAGTTACCTACTGATCATTTACTCATGATTTCAAATCTCGGTAGGGAAATGTTGATATCAAATACCGGTTTGGTTCAACATGACAGGATAAACAGTGAAGTGTTTACTCAAATAAATTAGGTGAGGATAGATGTTGCTCTTTTTGTGACAGGGGAATACCAAAATCATCTCCAGTCTTCAACTTGAACCGGAGTTTGGCAATACTTTTTCTATAAGTACAATAAAGAGGAGTTACTTTCTATGTATTTGGAATTGGTTTTTAACAAGGGTTTAGATTTTGTTTTTCCAAGTTATAATATTGATCTTGACTAATCTTAGTACAGCACAAGGCCACAAAAATAAATTGAATTTACAACCACAATGTCCAACCATCATCTTTGGCACAGAACTTGATAATTTAACCAAGATATTTTGCCAAGAAACAGTGCATAAATTGAGAGAAACAAGAGAATAGGTTCGGTTAGTCACTTAATTAAAACCGTGAAATAACCAATGTCTCTAGACAGCATGCTGTGATAACAGCAATAGATTAAAAATTTGGAAAAGTTATTTATCTGGCCTTTTGTTGGGCACTGATCACTGAAAAAGCCTGAATTAAAAAACAAACAAACTGGTATGAATGCTGCCTGACACAAACTGACAGACCAATTCAGCATAAATTTACAGTGCAAATTGAATCCCCTTAAAAACCTGTTGGAGAGAGAGGGGTCAAATAAACAAATGGAACATTTTCTATACATAATATGGAGAAAATGTTTGAATTTTCAAGCTTTTGCTCCATTGGTGTGGCACGTAAGGCTGATGAAGCCAGCTGAACCAACTTGAAAATTAGAGAAGTCTATATTGACAGTTTTGGTTGATGGTTTCTGATTTATAAAGGATAATCTGATGTACATAGTGTAAATCATATATTCTTATTCCATTGAATGATTTCAGATTTTTTTATTTGGGGTCCATTTTTAACATCCAGTACGCAGGGTGTGTATGAAACACTACAATCAAAACTACCTTACCTAAATTGTACCAAATTTTGAGACAAAACTTTTAGAGAGGGAGTGCAAAATAGCACAAATCCTATTGATTTAATTTAAAAGTTTTCAGAGAATTTATATCATTAAAAAGAATTGGATAAGAACTTTGATACAGAAAATATTCATGCAAAGAATGCTAGATGGAGCGACCCAGGTTATTGTATAGTTTTACACTTGAAAATAAGTGCAGCTTCAATGCATCTATGTTTTCTGGCATCATGTATGAATCAAATGTATATATCAGTAAATCCAAAGGCACTTTGGTTGCCCCACATTTGTAATTTGATTTTACCTTTGCGAATTTTGTTTGGTAAATAAGAAGAAAATTAGGTAATTTTCTATTTCATGTGTTGAGACACTCTTAAAAAAAATCCCTTATGAAATATTACATTAAAACAATAACCATGGAAAAAAAATTCTGTTCTGAAAATAATAACACAGCATACTTGATTCTAATTTTAATTCCATAATTAAAAGTTTGAATTGAAAATTGAATCCAATCCACCCAAAAGGTTATCTAAACAATAACTGTGTCAAAAAATTCTGTCATTATGATAATGACACAGAGATCCTGATTTTAGATTAATTTTTCAGTTTGACATCTTAAAAGTGGCAACTGAAAATTGTCACAAATTGTGAGAAAAAAGATTTCATGAATATCAAATGACAAAAGATTTAAACCACATACAACTTATTAACAATAAAGAAATGCTTTCGTGGTCAAAATATAGTAGTAAAAATGGCCAAAGTACAGCAAAAAGGTATTAAAATGTTCAATTAATTGCTTGCCAAAACACAAAAAGCATTAAATTGGCAATACTCCTGGGATAATGGGAGTCATCCTCCCTGACTGCTGAGATGAAATAATGAAAATGTTTTTTTCAAAACTACGAGACACTTTCTCGGCGATTGTTTATGTATGACACATCTGTTTTCTCTCTGCCTCTCGATAAATTCCTGGTACAAGAAGTTTTTTCCCTCAAAATCTGACTGGCCACGATATTCTAAGTATTCCAACTCATTTTTGGAATTGACATAGCAATCAATACACCATTGTTCATGGAGGAAGGATTTTTTAGGGACAGTTACCAAAGGGTTTAAATTTGTATTTTTGTGATAAAATTATTGTTCTCTACATGTTCTATTGTTTGTTTTATAAAAAATTGAAAATGAAAAAGAATCAAATATGACGTAATTATTTTCAGCACAGTCATTGTTTTGGGTAAGTCAGGGACTTTTTCTGAGTTTGTCCCAACCCACAATATCAGAAAGTACCAGAGGTTTATTATGATCCACTTGTTTGTTGCATTCATTGAAATCCTTAGGTGCATCTGATGACATTTTGGATGAAACCATGTGTTCATTATAGCGTGGATTTCATGTACTCAATTAACAGACACTGACACAATTTTCTGGGGAAGCAAACAGACAAAAATATTCTAAACATATTGATCAACAGTAAATTTTAATCAGGCTTCCAAGCAGTTACATTAACTTTTAGATCTTTACAAAGAACATAGAAAAAAATCAGAAATCAAAAACATGATAATAAGATTGTTCAACTTCTCCAGAAAAACATTCACAGACACTGAATGTAATCTTTGTAAAAGAAAATGTGGAGAAATAATATTTCAAAGATATCACCTTGCACAGTATTTTAGTTCATTTCATCACAAAACAAAAAGGTGAAGTTTTCCAACATTCCTTAAAAATTAGCAAATCAAAGAATATTGACAAACAACCATTATGAAAATTATATTTATCGAAAGAGTGGTTCACAAAGGAAAACACACCAAAAATTACAACAGAGTAGAATATCCATGTGAAATTTCATGGAATAGATATGGCTTAGAGCACAAGATTATAATTCCTTATCAATATCAATTGTCAGAAATATAAAGTGACTTCTGCAAAAGATTACAGCCATATACAATTTGACAGCATTCGAGATCTCCTATAAACATTTGAATTTGTCTTCTCAAATCATATCATTGAAAATAAATGCATTCTTCAGAAAATTTTGATTTCCCACAGTGTGATCCTTGGATCTTTTGCAAAATATTATTTCCATCTAATGTCTTTCGCAGTATTTGCTTGATGAATTCAATCATCTGAAAATGAAGATTCTCCCCCCAACCCAAATAATCACGGATTCTCTTCAGGGTGTGGTCTGCATATGCTGGATTAAATTTGATTTCAATGTGGATGAGGAGTCACATGCTGCACAAAATATGGTTTTTCCTCAGTATGATCACATATACAGCGACAAATGAGATTTTTGTGAAAATGGATATCCATATACATTGCAAGAGTATGGTTTCTCACAAGTGTTCCTTATATAGTGTGAAATGAAATTTCAGTAAATATGCAGATCCAAACACTCTTCCAGTGTGTGCTTACATATGCTTGTTCTTAGTCGACTTCCGTGGAAAAGATGTGCCACTCACTTCACAAGAATATGGTTTCTTTCTCCCAGTGTGTGTTCGCATATGTTTATGAAAATTTGAATTTTGTGAAAAAGAAGAGCCACACACTTCACAAGAATATGGTTTCTCTCCAGTGTGTGTTCGCAAATGTAGATTCAAAGCTGACGTTTGTGAGAAAGTAGCGCTACACACTTCACAAGAATATGGCTTCTCTCCAGTGTGTGTTCGCATATGTTGGGTCAAATTGTGCTGCCGTGAAAAAGAAGAGCTACACACTTCACAAGAATATGGCTTTTCTCCAGTGTGTATTCGCCTATGTCCCAACAAATGTGACTTTTGTGGAAAAGAAAAGCCACACACTTCACAAGAATATGGTTTCTCTCCAGTGTGAGTTCGCATATGTAGGGTCAAACTGTACTTCCGTGAAAAAGAAAAGCCACACACTTCACAAGAATATGGTTTCTCTCCAGTGTGTGTTCGCATATGTCTGTTCAATTTCGATTTCATCGAAAATGAACAGCCACACACTTCACAAGAATATGGCTTCTCTCTCGTGTGAGTTTGCATGAGTTTGTTCAAAATTGACTTTCCTGAAAAACAAGACGCACACACTTCATAAGATTTGGATTCTCTCCAGTGTGTTTGCATATGTTAATAAAAAAAGAGCTACCAACTTCATAAGAATATGGCTGTTCTCTTCCGTATATTCATATAAATAGACTCAAAGCTGACTTTTGTAGAAAAGAGAGACACATCTAACAAGAATATAGCTTCTCTCCAGTGTGATTTCTCAAGTGCTTTTTAAAATCTGAACAAGATTCAGAATCTTTTTCTGAGTAGTTTTCCAAGTAATAAACTGATGAAATATTCAACTTTACCAGATTATTCAAGTTCATGAAAAAATTCATGTAAAGGAAAATCCACACACTACAGATGAATATAATTTTTTTCCAGTTTGTGATTGCATATAATGCCTCAAAGTTGACTTTGGTGAAAAGGAAGAGTGGCATACTTCCAAAGAATATGTGTCTCCAGCATGCATTTTACAATGTTGCCCTTGACTTCATGAAAAGTGAGAATATGGTTTCTCTCCAACATGAGTTTTTCAGTTTCTCTCAGAAATTTAACAATTACTCAATATTGCTTCGGGTAGAATATCTGTTGAAAAAAAGAAATCATTATATTAACTCACTTTATATTTCAATAGGCTACATTCAATTCACTATGCAAGTGAAAAAATTCATATTCTCAGGCTGCTTTCTAGTTTATGTCTTTATTCATTAAGGAATTTTTTGTAAAAGAAAATTTGGAGAAATTTTATTTTCAACACAAATCCTCTTTGAATTTAAGAAATCTTCGGGGCAGTTCCCACTTCTCCTTTTTTTCTCCCCTGTAATAAAGTACCAAATTCTGCAGCCCTGATACTATAAATATTTAGGATAAGTTTCCAGAGAAATCAAATCAGTTGAAACTAATTCCAAAACTTCTTTGGCAGATGTGAAAAAATGTACCCTGAATAGTACAACAAAAATGCAATAAAACTAAAATATGATTTTCTTTGGAAAATATTGTGTTATTTTTTTCATTAGAATACAGTATATTGAAGACTTTAGGCTGAGGAGAAGATATTCATTCACACCCAAATTAATTTGAAAAAATTTCTTCGTCAAAACTTGATTTTATGGATATCTTGGATAATAACTTTATAATTCCCCATAGTTACTTGTAAAACTTTGTTATGAATTATAAAGTTTGGCAAAATTTAATGACCCAAAGATTTTTGAAAGAATTACAGCAATACCTGAAAGAAAGCTGGTTTTGTCGTAGTATAATTAAGCTATTGTCATACAAATTGATTTGCAGATTATAAGCTGAACCCCCCCCAACTGCTCTAATCAAGGTTACTTTTATGTTATGCATTAAATGCATAGAGGCCCTGAACACAATAATTTGATTAGCTACCTCCCTTGTTAGCCATTACCTTCCATACTATTGATCAAAGTTATTCATTTGAACTGAAAAGATGTAAAAAATTTTTTTCATGAAAAACACAAAAATTCTTGAATCTTTTTTTGCTTTTTATTTGCAGGGACACATCATACAGATAAAGGAAACACAACTTTCTTGATTTTTGTCATTTTTCCCATCTATACGATAAACCATAAGGGACAGTTGAATTTTCATCACCTTAATGTGATAGAAACCGTACATACCACAGACTTTGATCTTGGAATTCTGGTGACAAGATAGATGTTCAGCGTGAACAAAGTTATTTTCAGATATATTTTAAAGCATATATGCTTATAGACACATATTTAGTCCACTCTAAGGAAATTGCCACAAAATATATACTTGTGGAAGAAAGAGGATCAAATTATATATGAGCACTTTCAAGATGTTAAGAAAGTGTTGTAAGTACTTGCAGTCGGCATTAAACCTGTCACTTGGGCTATTTGCTATTTATCAGCAAGCAAAAGGCAGGTTCAAATCCAACAGCCATATCTCGTGAAGATTTATAATGAAATCATGGAGTGGGGGTTAGACAGGATGGACCAGAATATCTCAAAATATTGAATTGGTGTCTGAGGCAAGAAATGGTATCCAACGCATGGCAATTGCATATAATAGGTTTTGGGAAAAGATGCTATAGACCCTCCAGCCTTTCACAGAAGCGTACTTTAATATTATTCTGGGAAGTATAACAATTTACCACAGAAGGACAGAAAAGATCTAAAAAGTATAAAAGAGTATGTATGACATGCACACCCAATGGATTATTGCTCAAGAGAAACTATTGCACTTATTGTCACACAAGAACAAGATGCAAAAAATGAGATAAGGTCTTCACATAAAATCATATTATATGGAATAAATGCATATTCAAAAAAAATGTTATTTTGTGTATGTCTTTTTGTAATCATCCAATGCATAGGACACATCAAATTTTCATGATGAGACAGTTTTATTACAAATGAATTTGCATTACCATGCTAATATACCCCATTATTCTGATCATACTGAAATGGGTTCAAAAATCTGTCTTCAGTTATAAATGGGTTGAGTAGAAAGCAATATTTTTCAAAGTTTAGTTAAGCAATGGTTAAAGTAACTTATTTTTGTCAAAAATATTTCTGCTATAGTTATAGTTTTTAGGGTAGATTTTCTTAATTACAGAGTTTGAATATTATGCCTAACATGTACCAATGATGGTGAAACCAAACTAATTTTGGATAAAAATATTAGAAATAAATCACCCGTTTTAAATAAGCAAAAGCAGATTTTCTTTGAATTTTTTTAGATGAGACATAATCATGTAGAGTCATACAAAGCCATTAAAAAATGATTCCGAGACGTCAGTTTCTGACATCAACTTGATCATGACACTAAAAATGATCAAAAACAGGATTATTGTATTGTATGATATTTTATGAGGTAGCAAACTCTGGTGATACAGGCACTTTCAGGATCAAGTGTTGTCCAAAGTAATGGCTGAAGAAAAAGAGTCAATTAAACAAAAAACTGGCTTCCTCATTTGAGAAACTACACATGGTGATGAGTAAGAGATTACATTTGAAGCTGGAGAGTGTTTGTCTCTCTTTTTTCTGAATTTCCCATTTCATTAGTACATAAACTTATCACACAAGACACTCTGAGATTAATCCATGTGCAAAAAACCCCCAAACAAACAAGGAAGTCATCTTATAATTGGGACAAACAACAGAAGAAGGCAATCTTTCTGTTAGTCGAGCTGAGATGTTCTCAATTTTAAAGGATTTAGATATGCCAAACAGCCTCAAAGATACAACTTATGGGAACCTTGACTAGAAGCATTGGCAAATATTGTTGCAACTTCCTGACAGATGGCTGCAATAGGGGTCAATGTCGACAAAAGTATCTGCTAGGTCTCTCTTTTCTGCATTCACTACCCCGGGCAGCTAGTGTATGGAAGCCTGGTCCCAGATGATTCCAACCTGATAAGAAATATGCTAGGCAGTTTTTTGGAGGTGGCCTGTGTTGGGGGATTTCAATTGCATGGCCTCTGCTTGCAGACAAAGAGCTCCAGCCTTACTTTGCCCACACCAGAAGCTACACTTAATCTGTTATACATGAGGAAAACACATCTCTCCCAGCCATTGTAGGTCAGATCATTAACTGACATTGGATGCTGGCTGAGGTTGGTAAAGTTCGTTGTGCAGTCTTTTTTTCTCTTTTCTCACAGAAAGCGGACACAACATCACATCAAGGGAATGCATGAAAGCATTCTATTCGACTTGGCTTTCTCAGGCCCTATTGTAGAAACTACTTTCTGGACTGGAATTTATTGTACATTGTTTTTTTGGCCAGAGGCAATCCACACCAAGGTGCTGTAAGGATGACAGTACAGATATCGCTATGTCCCATTACAGCAAAATGTGACACAAGGCTTAACGTGGGAAGAATAGAAACCATCGTCTAAAAATGGCTCCAGTCAACACGACTTCAATTGCCAAGCGACCGTAGAAGCTAAAACAATCTCCGTCACAAAAGCGTCCACTTTGGGACCTGCTCCTCTAAGTGCAATGGAACAGTGCTGCCCCGGGGCAACGGATCCCTTGCAGCTGGGCCGTGTAATAATAGACGAGCCCAAGGACTTTATCAAAGGCTCCCCAATGCACATAGCAGTGTGCAGCCTCAGTAAAACCTCATTGGCTGACACACTGCACTGGTGCACTTAGTCTTTGACACCAACCACAACCCAATCTTTGGCCCACTCCACGGGCAAGTGTCAGTACCTGCACTTTGGGCTTGGCTGTGGAACAGATACTACACTTTGAAGAAAAGGCCAGAAAAAGGGGGCTGTATGATGTATACCAACTCTTTGGCAAGAGCGGATCCATGCCCAATTACCTCCCCTGCATTGTCGCTATCTGTCCACATCACATGATATCGTCAATAATTCTGTCTTTCTCCAAAAGTCTTTAATGAATTTTGATGGAATTTTACAGAAGGGAGGGCAAATAAATAAAATCTGCTACAAATAAAAACTCAAACCCAATTACCTCCCTACATCCTAGCAAGTTGTACACAAGGTACACTAAAAATATCTCCCAAAATTCTCTATCTGTCCACCCTATATGTTTGATGGATTTCAATGAAATATTGTGGAAAGTGGGGAATAGATCAGGAAAGGAGTAATTTAATTACCTTGTGATCTACCTGACTGTCCGCACTATACAATAGCTCCAAAAGTTCTCTGTCTCTCCGCACCATATCTTCAAAAGTTTTCAATGAATTACAATCAAATTTTGTGGAAGGATGGGCAATAGACTAGAAAAGAAGTGATTGAATCATTGGGTGGATCCACTGACCCCCTTGTAACATAACTATCAGTTCACACAAGTGTTTCATTTCTAAAGATGGGTTTGAAATTTGATTATTAATAGCTCAAAATGACTTGCTCTAAGGCATATAGTTCTCTTGTATTCTTGTGAAAGGCCCTCTAGCACGTCCAATTGGTTTCATTAGTGAACTAAAAAATTCCTATGGAGTCCTATTACAGTGCCAGGATGATACATCTGATAGGCCAATATCAGTTGAGACCAACTGATGAGTAAGTATAATCAAATCCAACAGGGTTGAAAACAGTAATCAACACCAATCATTCAAAACAGCTACAAGCATTTATGTGAAAGAAATCAACTGTAGGAGCTGAATTTTAGTATCTATCTTGAAATATGATCACTATCTTGGATTATATATGGGCCAATTGGGCTGATTTGATCAGAAACCTCTGGAGAACAAACTCACTGAATGTCATGCTGGTGTCATTAAGTGCACAATTCCCCTCAAATATTCATTTTATCTGCCCCATTAAAATGAAGCTGTATTTCATTAAATCTAATTATAAAGGATATAATCTAGGGCTCGTCTTAGGGTTAGGGTTTAGGTGACAGTTAGGATTTAGGTTGGGGTGGCAATTAACATGAATAAAAGATTAAATATTTTTTCATATTAGTAACACTAAAAACTAAGAATAATTCAGATATTAATACAAAAAAATGATTAGATATCTTTCTTTGTTATTTTTGGTACTCTTTCTCACCACAAACTCACGAAAAGAAGTAAACAGTCTCCTATTTGTTCCAAATCGTCTGCGATTTCAAATCTAGAATCTACCAAATTTTGGCCATTAAAAAAAATCTTGCCACTTTTAGCCACTTGAAATGGCTGATCGAAAAATGGCCGGCAACGAAGCGTTATTGCAAGGTTGCCAAAAACTTTATTGTTCACTCCTTTATCAAGATTGATACTTTATTTATTTCGTGATGATGAGTCCATGACTTCCTAATTGATTCTAATTTTCTACTAAAACCCTGGAAAGACTGGGAAGTGAAGATTTTTCATGTCCACAAATTAACAATTGAACACAATAAGAAAGAATAAATAGGAAATTTACTGACCGAATAATGAAACAATCACCAACAAATTTCATTCAATTATTTAACATGGATTAAAACGATAACAAATAAAGTGACTGAATTAATATATTTGATACTGTCCCATAATTGTCCTAACATTTATACACTCTTACCGTGAAATGTAGCTACTATTATGGGACAGAGTTACAATCGAATATGGAACGGTCATCGGAAAGACTAACTTTGTTACTATTTGCACAAATTGATTGATGAAATAAAGCTTCAAATACTCACAAAATAATCGAATGTGTAAACTTGGATGATTCGTGTACTTAAAAATGATAAGATGGATTAGGATTAACAGTGATAATCTGTTCGATGCTTGAGACCTCGTTGTTTACATTGCATCCATTTTGCAGAAGGACTTTTACAGTTGCTACATTTATTCCAATCTTTACATCCAGAAATGTGTCAAAAACATCTAAAAACATCTAGATTCCCCAGATGTACAATTAGAAAATAATCAACGAACTATGTATACATATTGCATATTATTGATGAATTAAACTTGACTTTTATCGTCTACATTTACTTTATTGAGTTATTAACAATTTAAAAACAAAATTTCCTCATTTTGTCTTCTATTTTAAGGAGTGTCATTGTCATAACAACTGTAGTTTGGACATTATTATATAAGTTTCTCACGCATTTTTTGTGTTATCACATTTCTTTTGGTAGAATTCTGGCAACCAGGTTACATCATACCTAAAAACCATCCAGACTAGGAAAAAATTGTTACCAGTTTAAACTTGAAAAGCAGCCATTCTGAAATTCAAAATGGATCTCTTTGAAGGTATATTTCTCCCAAATATTACTAAGTCAATGCGCATCCATTACTCATGAATTTTAATCACCTCTTCTGTAGAATATTGCTCAAAGTTCAATAAAATTCCATTGGAATTCATCAAGAACTTTTGGATATACCCTGTGGACAGTGAGGAGCGAATACAGAAATGTACGCCAAAAAAGAAAACTAGAATATCTCACAACCAAAAACTAATCCCCAAATTTAATCACTCTTTTTCTTGCGATGTAGCTTACTCCTCCACAAAATTTCATTCTAAGTCATTGAAGGGTGAGCAATAGTCTATGGAAGAAGTGATTAAATCATCGAATAAATCCGTGCAAAACCACACAAGTTATGTTCGGGAGAAATTTCTTTTTATGGTTTATGTATTTGAGAAAAATGGGATGGATTAGGATTAACTACTATAATCTGTTTGCTACTCCAAGTCTCATCGTTTGCCTTGCATCCATTTTAAGACGGTTAAAAAAGATGAGTTACATCCTGTATTGCCGCTTTTTTCCAATTTAGATCTACAATTGCTCCAAATCACAAATAGATCATTTAAATACTGTTCTATATTTTTGTAATATTAACACAAATCAAAGTAAGAGATTATAGTCAAAACAATACTTAAACTATTTTATTTACTATGTTGTCGATAATCTATGCTAGGAGTTTAAATCTTTACTGAAAAAGGTCACCACTTGTATATTGGTTCTTAGTACATTTTTTGAGTTATTGTTTTAGTGGGAAAGAATCTTTGCAACCAGGTTATATCATATCTAAAAACCATCCAGATTAAGGAAAGTAATGTTGCCAGTTTATCTATGAACTTGGAGGGCAGACATTTTGAAATTCGATGAATGTATATATCTTCCAGTAATAATGGAGTTGAAGTGCCTTGATCCTTCCCAAAATTTAATCACTTCTTTCAAGGCCTTTTGCCCACCCTTAGTGAAAATTTCATTGAAATTCATTGAGAATTTTTAGAGATATTGAGTGGACAGACAGGAGAGAATGTGAGAATGTACCAAAAAAAATATATCTCAATTAAAAACAAATTACAGAACACAGCCAAAAATTTGATCACTTCTTGTTTGTCTATCTCCACAATAGATCCATTCAGAATGACTGTGTCATTATTTGGAAGAAATATGCATTCGAGGTCATCCATTTTGAATTTCAAAATCTTCACCCTTAAAGTCCATAGAAAAACTGGCAACAATTTATCTCTCAATCTGGATTGCTTTTAGATATGATATAACCTAATTAGCAAGATTCTAGACCCACCCAAATGATAACTCCCATTTCCCAATAGACGTCTCTTCATAATCAGAAATTTCTACTTGTTGAATTATCCACTAAATCTACAGGCTTCGTATATTTTTTTTTCACTTTTTAGGGTACTTTGCTGTGGTATCATCCCGGTAACTTACCCCCCCACCCAGTTTTTTAACATTTGTATTATAGCCACACCTTACAGAAGTTCACTTCATACTGTTCACACTTGAGTATTTTAAGGAGCTATGTCATATAAATTCAATTAATGGAAGGAGATTTATAATGATACTTTTACAGTTGAAAAGTTACTTTTACACTTAATAATTAAACTAACATGGAGATGATGGCTGTCATTATTGAATCAATTTATTAGTTTGCATTAAATTTCCCAATACCTGCTTTTTTATCTGAAAAAAGAATGACAACCGATCTTAATTCAATTCAAATTTTTCTCCATTCAATTTGATTTTAACACCACACGTAAAGTTCTCATTTACCATGGATTAAGCAGTATGAATGAAACTACACACATATGGTTCCCAGATAAAATTATCTTGAAATCAAATTGAATTGAATAACTTCAAATTCACTACCATTTTTTTAGATGGCGATGTAAATAAAGTTTAACAGTCAAAAACGTCTGTGAACCCTAACATCATATAGCGTATTCATGTTGTCAAGACAGTCTAAAAATATTTCATGATCACTTAAAATATTTTTCAATGTTTTGTGGTGCCAAACTAGAACAGCTATTTATGATTTCTTACATAAACAAACTCCAATATCAGAGTCATTGAAAGTTAGTAAAATATTTATTTGTATTTTGTATTATTTCTTATCATCAAAGTATGCTAGTCTTATTCGTTATTCTACTAATATTTTCAAGCATGAAACATAGCAATACAGACTATATGATGAGCCAGTTGGGCCTGAAGTTAAGATATTCCTGAGCCTGAGACCTGTCTAGATGAGTAGGACGTTGACCAGATAGATTTCCTCCTATGACTCGGTTAATGTTCTCAACTACCTGCTCGAGAAAAAGAGGAGAGCTCTTCAAAGGCTGATGATTCTGATGAAGCTGCAGACCTTCATTGATTTTAATGTTGGCTTCCTGAAGGAGTACAACCAGGTGATTTCAAATGTTGCCAAGGCCTTGAAAAGGACCAGGCCTATCTTGGGAACATTCTGTAATGATCACCAGCATGAAGTTGAAGAAGGCCAAGTCCAAAGGCCTCCTTTACTACAGTCCCCTGGTAGACATTTGATGCTTGAGACAAAAAGTGCAAGCTGGCCACTGCCTTCTACCCCAGGTTTCATCTGTTCTGGCTGGAGAAGTATAATTACAGCCAGCTCAGCTGGGTAGGGAAGGCCATGGATATCACAAGAAAGACAACTCCAAGGGGGACCAGTGAGGATAGCAGTAGCAGCAGCAGCAGCAGCAATGAGGATAAGGAAGATGACTTGTTCAGCATCATCACTCAACCTCAGGTCACAGAAGTCCAAAGCTCAGAACTTAGAGGAGGAGGTCCTAGCTGACATCACTTTCTTGGGTGAACATGTGTTCATCTAACTGTATATCAAGTACAACATCTCATTTAGTGCTGTAGTCATTCAAACCATCTAATTTGGTGTTCTTCAGAGGTAAGGACATATTGAGGGCCTAGAGGGCCACCCTGTTAGCAACCAACTTCAAGAGGCTAATGTTCATGAATGGCAACCAACATCACGTCAAGGCAATAGGGGAAAAAGCAGCAGTGAATGCGTGAATAGTTAGTTTCCATGTCTGAATACTTTTTATTTGTTTAATACTATTTGTATAGTGAATAAACTGTACCTTGGATGTAAGCTAGTGTTTAATTTCATTTGTAGTGGAAAAAAAATTAATTTTATCAAAAACAACTTGGAAATTAACACTGATTTTTAGGGCATTGTAAATCTAAAACCTGCAAAATACAAAAATTTTCGGTGACAAAGAGATCTCTCTTTTTCGCAACAGATTGTGCACTGTAGAATAGATCAGTGGAAACATTGTACCAATAATAAAAGTAACATAACGAGTTCAATATTGTTTGGCAACTTTTAACTCTTAAAAGCTAAATTATGTTTTAGACATTCATGTGAGATGAAAAGTATCACAAAAAATTCTAATTAAAAATCAGGGGCATAATGGGGGTGGGGTGGGGGGGTTAAATCCTCCACTGGTTGGTGGGGGGGGGGGGGTTAAATCCTCCACTGGTTGGTGGGGGGGGGGGTAAATCTTCCACTGGTTGGTTAGGGAGTCAAAACCTTAATGAGCAGTAGCTGACCTACAGCATTTCTACTAAAATTATAGAATAACAAAGTGTCGTAAAAATGGATGCCGTACCTCTAGAGGAAAATCATCAGAGGAGAAAGCAGCTCTGTGTCGTTTGTTTTTTTGACCAGTTACCTTATGCACAGAAGTGAGCACAAGCATGTGGGACATGGCCATTTTGTGCATCCACAGTCAGGTGCGAGTACATTATGTAAATTGCCCCACCCCCATAAAATGTTGAGATCCAGCAGGCAGTTTGATTTGCTGACTTGGTAATGTGAGATGTCAATGAAGTCACTGAAAACCAATGTGCTGTAGTCTTTCTGTTTCAAAGCCAGTGATTTGCAGTCATCCCATTTTGAAGACAGACATAAAAAGAAATATTTTCACATAAATGAATTGTCTAAGTGATAACTTTTGTCAAGAACAAATTGTATTACCTGGATTTTGATGCATGCTTTCCATTGTTTTAATTAATGTGATCTGTTCATGCCTTTAACTGGGATATTAATGGAGTTGATCCTTAATCAAATGTGTCAGACTTCAAAGGGTTGATTCTCACCAAATCAGAGATAGTGCATGTCCATTTATTGCAATTTTCCTCTTTTCATCAAATCTCACAAAATCACTGAACAGAATGGAAGCCCACAACAACAGTGAAGGAAGCAATAACAAACCAACATGGAGATAACTCGGTGGATTATCTCCCCTTCAATCGAAGTTAAAATTCTTAATCATTTTAAAAATGAATTCCAAGCTTTAAACATTCATTCATTTTAAAACATTTACACTGTTTCAAAAGGAAAATGAATAATTACTACTTGGAATTCATTTTCATTCTGACACCTCAATTGTTTTTGAAATAATTAAGAACTACTGATTATCTCCATTTTACATAACAATTGTTCAAGATAACCCAGGTCTGCTTAGTCACCTAAAAGAAACTGTCACACACACAACCAACATCTTAAGACAAAAATTAAAAAACGGGTGATCAATGAATAAGTTACTTCTCTAGTCTTTTGATGTATCATTAGACAAACAAGAGTGAATGCTGCTGCCAAAGAATCAATTTAGCATAAATTTACATTGTGCATTGAACTGCTCCAAAACTTTTGGGGGAGAATTTTCAAAAAAAATATTTAAATTTTCAGCCCTCTAGCTCCATTAGCGACACATAACTAGCCAGAATCACTTAAAAGCTAAAGAAACTCATGTTGACAATTTCAATTGATGGTTTCTAATATCACGTATAAGAGATATAGAAATTGTATCAACTGGATTTGTTTTTTCACTGACTTCCGAACATGTTTTTTTTTTTACACATAGAGAGAATATTTTTTCATCTATTTATCACCATATCTGAAACATTCTTTTCCATATCAGTAAGAAAAAAAGTTCCGTAATTTATTTGGATGGAAAAAGAAGTAAATGTTAAAGATCATACTTCAATGGAGGATCATGAACCTATTCATAACATAAATAATACTGACAAACGTTACAAAACATTTCAGTGTTTCAATACATTCAACTTTAATCACTTTAGAAGAAAATGAATCCAATAACTTTTTGAAACTTTATAAAGTTTGGTAATTTACTCCAATGATCAACAGAGTGATTTTCTTGGTTTGCTGGTCATAACGGGACTCTCAAGACAGATGTCGTATAGCAATGGTTCTACCCATCATTTGGAACTATTGATTCTTCAATTGAAACAAATTTTCTAATAATTTTTCTAAGAAAATCGTTTCATATAAAATTCAAATATAACAGCAAATTTTTCCCTGGATATCAACTAGTTTTATGATAAAGAGGAGTGAATGACTGTGTAATTTCTTTCTACAAATTCTTGAAATGAAAGATGACATGAGAATTTGGGTAGGAAATAATAAACAGGATATAAATTAGTTGAAGCTACGGAATAACAAGATTATATTTTTGTGATAATTATTCCTAAGAATTTAATAGTAATGTCCCCTTGAGTATTTGGAGTTAAGTAGATAGCACTGATAATTGATTTGCATAACAATTGTGGTGCTGAGTCATTAGCCAATCATGGCTACCCTCAAGTTATCATCATTGGTACATAAACTAATGACTTCAAAGGAGGAGCTGAACATTCAAGAGGAACCAATGAAGGGGTAAAGACCAGTACAGTGGAGCTTTCACAGCTTATATTCTACATTTATTTGTGAATTTCAACAATTTCATTCTTTAAAAACATCAAAAATCATTCCAAGTTGGAGAAACCACACCTAACAGATCACTTTGCCCAATCCACCAGTAATTTTCAGTTGCTTTTACAATGTTAGAGTAGCTTAAAAAACAATTTTTCATAAATTTTTGGTCCATTCTGAAAAGAAAAAAAATTCCTGGTAATTTTAGGGTATTTTTGCGTGAACATATTTGGACCTTCATCTTTTACCCAAGATTTGAAATTTGCAAATATTATTCACACATATATGCAGACTATTTTTCTAGAGTATTTTTTTCCTTTTAAGCAGTAGACCTTGGATGGGTGGATAAAATCACTTTCTCAAAAAATAAAATATACATCAGAATTTCAAACTTCTTTTAAAAAGTTTTCAAAGAGAAGAATTTCAGATAGTACTTTCAGCAGTGTCTTGTCAACATATTTCCCAAGAAAATGTTCTTTGTTTCATGAAAATCGGTTCATAAATAAGGAAGGACAGCTCAACTAAATTAGAAAAATATAGTTTTGAAAAAATATGAAGAAGAAAATCTGATATATATTACATTTATTCATATTACAAAAGTTTCAAAATCTTTACATTATTTATAGATTGAATATGATAAAAAACAGATAGATGGGGGATGGTGTCAATTTCAGTATATACGATATGGGAAAGTATGTCCACTAACAACTTTCACAGACTATTTTTAAACTACTTCAAAACTTATGTACTACTTAACTGTCTTCTTCGAAAGTTTAATTTTCGTTATAACTGCAAGAAAATAGCATAGCGGTATAGTTGAAAAAAAAAGAAAAAAAAGGGGATTTCTGTGCAGATTAAGGCCATGTTTACAATTTTGACTAATATTTTATAGGTTCCACCTTAATTCACTGATCAGTCACCAGAAGAAATAATTTTTTACGATCTTTTCTTTTAATATCATCGAGATGATTACATTAATAAATTTCCGTGAGAGTTGCTACTATACACAGTAATGATACATACATATATATAACATATACGTTTTTGACCAGTTATAATGTGGAAGTCAGGACTCATAATTTCCTACCGTGTTGAAACGATTAAAAATTTTTATAAACCTTAATCCAAGTCCAGACCCCTCCAACTTCTTCAAGACTGACCCTTGTAATTTGAGCAGAAATGACAAATACAATAATGTGGATGGGGGTAGGGGGGTAGGCTAGTCCAGCAAATAAACAGAAATAAAAAAATTAAGAAATTTTGAAAACATAACATCCCACAAGGTTATATTTTGACATGATTTAGATACATTTCTATTTTAACAAAGCTTCATTCAAATTTTCGTCTTTGCTGCATCATTTCCTGACGATACATTGAAATGGAAGTAAAGTTAGAAATCTAATAGTATCATTTACTGTGAATATGTAACATACACTGGCAGAAAAGGGTAGGCAAACCAACTCCTTCATGTTTGATGCTGAAATGAAGAGAAACTGGGGTAGTGGGTAGGCTAGTCCCACAGGAGGACAGAAATATAGATATTTATAAAAATTGTGAACCTCACCAGCTTACATTTTGACAAAACAGATAGATATTTCAATGAGTCAATAAATAGAGGAGGAGAAAAAAAAGAGTCAAGAATATTGGCTAAGGAAATGAATTAGAGAAAAATATTTCAATAATCAATAAACTTCTCGTTGCTTTTCCTTCCCATCAGTTACTGAAATAAAACTATTGATACAACCATCAGATTGGTCACTCTCAGGTGGAAGTGGGTCAAATATAAGGGACACATTCAAGGCTCAAAATACTTGAAATTTAACAATAATGGACCCAGTGCATAACATTTCTTAGGCAATCATCCTATTTTTGTATTTAGCAATCATTTTGAGAGCTAACCCTGACCCTAACCCTGAAAATTTGGGTTCATGCTTGAACTGCGTTGTAATTCTGTGTTATATTCAGACGCATTATAAGTGTTTTCCAGTGAATATATTTTATGAAATTATTCAACATATCATTAGGTTTATTAGTTCATAATTGGACTCCTCTCAAAATCCATAAACTGTCACAAATTTGTTTACCCCTAAATGTGGACGGGTAATTGGAGTAATAATTTTGAAGTGGTTCAGTTATGAAACTATTATATGAATGGTAATGATCTCTCTAGTCACTCTCTTAACTCAGGTTTCATGTTTTTTTTTTCCCCAAAATAGCAAATAGAAACTTGAGATCTGACTTTCACATTAAGATATGATTAAGTTGAATATTTGAAGAAAAAAAAAGGAAAATATTTTTTTTCCCCAGTTATTTTCTGGTACTTTCAATCCACAATACATTACTTATCTCTAGAGTCAATTTCAGAAATTTTTCTTCAATTCAATTCACAAAATGAATTCTATTCAAAAAAACAACTATTCATTGGAACTTTTCAGTAGTTACATACAGTCTATGAATCTAAGAATTAATATAAGAATGGAAATAACAAATGTCATAAATCAAAAACATGGTATATACTAATAAAAACATTATAATAACTCTCCATGAAAAACATTCGTCAACACAGAATGTAATCTCTGTAAAAGTTAATATGTAGAAATAATGTCCGAGATATCACCCTGCACAGCACTTTATCAAAAGACACAAAGATCCTAAAATATAGAATTGGATTTCCATCTTCCTTGAAGAACACGTATCATGAGAAAATATAGATCTATGCACGCCAAGTATGGCTTAGATGAGGATTTCAAAAGCTAAACACACTAGAAATATGATAGAGTAAAATATCATTTCATCCAACGCATACAAATTATAGCACAAGAATATGGTTTTCTTATCAACATAAGTTTTGATCGATATAAACAGTAACATCTATAAAAAGATTATTGTCAAAAACATCTTAAGGGCATTTATTACCTGAAAAATGTATTTTCAAACTGTATATCATTGAAAATGAATGACCACATTTTTCACAGAATTATGGATTCTCTCCAGAATGTATTCATTTATTTACTGCATTAAATCTAACTCATTTACAGAAGTTGCTGCAAAGACATAAGAATATGTTTGCCATTTAATGTCTGTCACAGTAATGGTTGCTACTATTGAGAGGTCTGAAAATGAAAATTCTCATTTCCAAATGATCATCGATTCTCTTCAGAATATGGTTTTTCTCGAGCGTGTGTTCGCATATGTTTGTTCAACTTTGACTTTTGTGAAAAACATGATCCACACATTTCACAAAGGTATGGCTTCTCTCCAGTGTGTGCTTGCATATGCCCAACCAAATGAGCCTTCTGTGAAAAGGAAGAGCCACATATGTTACAAGAATATGGTTTCTCGCCAGTGTGTGTTCGCTTATGCTGAGTTAAATTTGACTTTTGTGAAAAAGAATATCCACACACTTCACAAGAATATGGCTTTTCTCCAGTGTGCGTTTTCACATGCTCTACCAAAGACGACTTCTCTGAGAATGAAGAGCCACACACTTCACAAGAATATGGTTTCTCTCCAGTGTGTGTTCGCATATGTCTGGTCAAAAGTGACCTCTGTGAAAAAGAAGAGCCACACACTTCACAAGAATATTGTTTCTCTCCAGTGTGTGTTCCCTTATGCTGCTCCAAAGATGACTTCTGTGAAAAGGAAGCACCACACACTTCACAAGAATACGGTTTCTCTCCAGTGTGTGTTCGCATATGCACTACCAAGTACTCCTTCTGTGAAAAAGAAGAGTCACAAACTTCACAAGAATATGGTTTCTCTCCAGTGTGTGTTCGCTTATGTCGGATCAAATGTGACCTTTTCGAAAAGGATGACCCACATGTTTCACAAGAATATGGTTTCTCTCCGGTGTGTGTTCGCATATGTTGACTCAAATTTGATTTCTGTGAAAAGGAAGAGCCACACACTTCACAAGAATATGGCTTCTCTCCAGTGTGTATCCGCATATGTGCCACCAATTGTGACTTCCAAAGAAAACAAGAGCCGCACTCTTTACAAGAATGCGGCCTTTCCCCAGCATGGGTTTTCAAGTCTTCTTCTAAACTTGAACAATTAGACAATTCACATCCGCGAATTTCAGTACAATACTTTTTTTCCGAGTGGATTTCCATGTTTTACTTTTTTGAGGCAATGAAAAAAAGAATGAAACAATCTAATTAATCAAACTACGTAAATCCAAGAAACATTTCATGAAAAAAATCTACATGCTACGATTACCATTTCTCTGTGGTTGGTGATTATATATATCATTTAAAACTTGACTTCAATGGAAAGAAAGAGTTACACACTTCACAAGAATATAGTTTTTCTCCACTGTTTTTTTCTTCACTAATGTTGTCCTTGACTTCATAGAAAGTCCACACAGTTCACAGAAAAAATGTTTCCTCTCCAGTGAAATTTTCTTTAAAAAATTGAACTTTTGGGTGATCTTTCAGCTGGAACATCTGTGAAAAGAAAGAGAAATCAATCTTGAAATCTGATAGAGTAATGTCTGTAACTTTGAGAAGACCCTTTGATATACCCACTTGTTAGGACAATTTAAATTCTCTTACTATCTTTGATATAGTGACACACCTACAGACTGATTTTACAGCCCTATTTGGTCTTCTCTTGCAGTGATTCAAAGCAAAAAAATGGTATCAAACAGAAAATTTTAACATAAACCAAAATTCTTGAGAATATTCTATCTCAGCAATACGTGCAGAATAGTCTGTTCTATAATTTTCAACGATGAAAAGTTCTTGCATGTGTTTGATTGTATGGTTAAATATCTATGTGCAATACTGGATTGTAAGTATATTAATGACCATATTTTTTCATCTCTGCAGAACAAAGACATGAGACAGAATTCTATCTACAACCAAAAAAGAAAATGAGAACCTTTTCATGTTCAAAATTAATGGGACATAAAGCAGTGGAAACTGCTTGCAATATCAACCAAGTTTTTGTCCAGGAGACCATCAAACAACATACAGCTCAACATTGGTTCCAAAAATTTTGAAACAGGGATGAGAGCCTTGAAGATGTGGACATCCTTTGGTGATTGATTATTGATATGGATCTACTCAAAACAACTCAGGGTTGCAGAGGAACTAAACAGTGACCATTCAACAACTGTACGGAATTGGAAATGTGAAAAAGCTTGCATGTCGCACAAATGACCTAGCAGAAATTGAACAAACCAGGCAACGAAACTCTACCTCACCAAGTTTACTCACTAGATCTCTCTCCTACAGACTATTACCTTTTGTAGCATAATAACCACCTTGTACAAGTTTTAGTTGGCAAAAATGTATAGATTTCAAAGGGTCTTAATTCAATTAATAATTTTCATTCTAAGCTAAGATATACCACTAGATGAAAGATTATTTTTGAATAAACATAATATTAAGAATATGTCATTATTTCAATTAATAAGACAGAAATAATTGGATGTATAAAATGTTTTGATGTGTAATCAATCATGAGGAGTTAAAGCAATACATGAATTTATTCATATCATAGTTGCCAAATATACTTTTCCAATGTCATTGTATAGTTTTCATATTGGGATCTTGTATAAAAGAATAAAGACCTGTGTTGATGTTTCTCTAAAATTTGACCTGATATTATATAGTAAATGGAAATGCATTTAAAAAAAAGAGAAAATTCCAGATGTGCTGAAACAATAAAAATAAATAAGACAAATTTTATCTTGAAGTGAAAATTTTTGGAAAAATTATTTGAACAGTTCTTGCAATTTATTTCTATTATTATTCGGACTGTCTTCATCTTGGTTGTTTCTCATACAACGTTTTGGACGTTGTACTCTACGGCCTTCATCAGGTATCATCTGGCAGGTGTGGGGAAGTAACCAACCGAACCCTTTATTTAACCGACGGGGGTATATTGACCGCACTCCCCTCTTAGCATTAGTAGTATTATTATTGTCTCACACTGGGATTGAACCTAGAACCATTAGTCCAAATAGTAATAGAAATGATAATAATACCTCATCTCAAAAATTCAGAGATACACAGTTCTTGCAAGTGATGAATTATAGAATCACCATAGACTCACAAATGGCCAGCTGGAGCAACCAGCCAATCGGGCAACTGATTCTTCTTTCTTTGAGTGTCCGTATGTTAGTGGGCATATGTATGTGTCTCTGGTGGTGGTGGTGGTGGGGGGGTCCAGGTCAAATTTTTAAGACAATAACCTTCAAAATTTGCATGAGTACACCACAATTCACCATTGAAAAACACTTTTTTTTCTAGACAGTGCTTTTTGGGGTTTCTATAGTCCTTTTTGACCAACAATGCCAAAATCTAGTGCTGTTTTTTATTAGATAACTCTAGATACAAAACCTATATTTTATTGACGATTTTTGATAACTTTTTCACATATCTATTTCAGGTACATGCCCATAGTCAATAAAGGATAATGGTACGAAACAATTGTTTTACATGACCTCAGCTTGACATTCCTATGAAAAAAGAATATAGTTTTCTACGCAAGTAACAGGATTGCCAGTAACATATATCCTAAATATATATTTTGCATCCCGCTTCCCAGAGTGTCAGCAGACACCCATAGCATTTTATTCATCCATTCACTGATCATTGCATTCTTTTGCTTTCTGTCTGTTAATCTTGTTGATTTTTTACATTTTCTTCAGACCATTGAATGATGAAAAACACTGCATTCAACTCTTTCATAGGGTAATGCCACCAACAACTTGAATGGAGAGTGAAAACTTCAACACTGTACACCCAAATTTCATCAAGAAGCATTTCTACAGTCCAATAGGGACAAAAAGCAGCCTAAGAAGTTGACAACAAAATACAAATGGAATGAATGTGGAGATCAGCAGAATAAAAGAAAAATGCTAAGTATGTGGTACAGAAATCGTGAAGTACAAAAATTCATTTTGGGGATATTATTAGAAAATATTATGCATTGTTCATCCACCAATGGGGTTAGAGGGCTGGAAATTTGAACATTTACTTCTGTGTCAACAAAAAAGCCTTTTGTAGACAAAGGAGTGAAAAATTTACTGGTCATGTGACTGTTTCCATTGAGTGACTAACCAGATCTATTATTCAATCTTTTTGGGTGCATCACATCCAAGTACATTTTAAGAAACTACTAAATCAACTAAAAATTGATAACTAATAAATAAATCATATTTATTGCCTAATTACTGAATTCATTTTGGAAATAGTTACTTTGTTAAAAGCATTAGAGTTCTTTTGTTTTGTAATTGCCCTCTCAACTGTTATTTAATTTTATGATCAAAAAGATAAATACCTGGAGAACTTGGGTTTCTTCTGAAAATTAACCTGCCGAGGATCAACTAATTTGCATTTTTGTACTGCGAATTTACAAATTTTTTGATAAATGATTTTTGCAATCGTGACTTTTCCTGTTTCAAAGTGGCTGCCACTCTAAAAGTAAAGAGACGGGGACTGATGGCAAATTTGAAGTCTAAGGAGCAGATGACAATAACACTAACCCTAAAAACCCCAGCTCTACAGCTTTGAAATGGGAAAGGCAACAATAGCCATGATTTTAAATGTTTTGAAAAAAAAAAAAATCAAAAGATTGTCTCGCTTCTGAACTACATGAGTGAATTTTTCTGCAATTTAAAAAAAAAGAAAAAAGTAAGATTACCCACCCTTTTATTGTTTCAAAAACTTCTCAATCATTGACTAGGGGTAGAGAAGTACATTTGTGCTGAATGATTACAGAAGCCCAATTTGCCAACCTTGGAATATAGGAGAGTCAATCTGGTCCCCAACTTAGGGTGGATTGGCCCCTCCCTAAGAGGGAATGTCAGTAGTCCAAGGGGAGAATAAAGCTATAAGGTAAAAATAAAAATTGTGGTGATGAAATACTCTTCATCATTTTTGCTAGTATTTTTTGAGTAACAAATATACAGCAGTACAATTATCAAATGAAACTAAATCTTATTATATAGCTATCTGATTACAAGGAGAAAAATGAAAGAATTGTTTAAAATCGTTCTTTGTTGCAACTTACTTCAATGGAGGGGATGGAACTAGTAATCCCGTGGGCAAAAGTGGAAAATGATCTTGAAAAAGGATTGGGGGACAAACACATACAGCAATTACTGTGAACATAACATCAATATCCTAAAACCTTCAGTGAACAAAACCAACAAATGTACTGAAATGAAATACAAATACAGCATCATACCGGAAGTAGACACCAATAATAAAAGTGTCATCCTTATCACTTACATTGAATAATTTACAATTTAGATCATCTGGGATGATAGAAAATTAATCGTCAGGACAATTTTGGTAGTTAGTTATCAATTGAAATATATAGAAGACTCTAGGAGAAATTAATAAAAATGTGCCGGGCGAATGTTTCTCTGTTGATAAGCTTGTAATTTTTTTCATCATGTTTCAAACACATTTTTATCATCTAAATTAAATGTGTACTTGAATGTTGAATAAGTGATTTTTTAAAAAATGTAAATTGTAAACAAAGGCATTTCCTTCAGTGAATAAATAAAATACGATTCATGCTAATACTGTCACTAAACCGAAATTCAGAACTATGATCCAGCTATGATAAAGAATTTTGAAAATAGTTTTATGTAAAAAATAGAAGTATAAATGATTTTAAGAATAACTCAAGACAAATTTAGATCACATGGGATAAAAAGTAAATTGAAAGATCAGGAGTTATCTGCTGAAATATATAGAATTCAGGGAAAATACATTATTAACATGAACAGACAAAAATGTACCTGTCGTTGGTAAATATTTCTCTGTGCTGATAGGCCTTTTTTTCATCATCGTGTTTCATACACTTTCATAACTCGAATTAATGTATATCTTAATAATGAATACGTATTCCGAATGTAAATTGTTAAGGGATATGCCTATAAAGAAACCTTTACTCAATTAATAAATAATACAGTTCACGCTAATACTGTCAATGTATTTGAAACAAAATATGCCAGATTGCCCTACATATCTATTTTAAAGGACAAAAAGTTTTGTTAGAAAGAGTTTCACTTGGATTTTTTCTTCTGATCAACAAAGACTTTGTATTCATTTTTTTGAAAAAAAAAAATAATACGCAGTCCAAGTTGATTTGATAGTTTTTCGTACAGAAATTATTAAAAAAAACAAAACAAGTAAATACGAAAGTAGAAAGGAGAGCAGAATTCAGAAACAGATTTTTACGCTTATGATCTTCCGTAGCGAAAAATCGGTTCCAATTAATGAAAATGTCACGGTATCCCTTCTGGGTAATTTTCCTAAATTCAAACTATATATTGCTGCCTAAAATTACCCCTCCGTAGATGATGACATCTACAAAGATAAACATGTAAACAGAATACTATTTTTACATAGATGGTGATGAAGGTTAAAGGTAAACGAAATAAATCGTATCTCTTTTTACTTACCTTTTTCATGAAATGTGGAGAATAGAAAGATTCTTCTCCTTTGTTTTAGTCTACTTTCGGCTGCTTAGGATTCGTTAGTAAATCTTACAGAATGATTGTTAAAATCATAGCAACAATATTCAATTTGAAAAGAAAACTGAATAAAAAAAACCCGAACATCGAATCATCTTTGTTAAGAAGGAGAGAGACACGTTCAATGCGACTAGAAACCACAAAGCAGCAGAGAGATTACTAAACGGTGTAGGACATGATTTCGTCCAAGGTTACAAAACTGTTGGAGACGTTCCTGGCCAAATACGGACAGATGCCAGAATTGTTCATGAAACTTTGCAATTTCGGGAGTCACCAGATAGTTGGATATGTTTCTGACTAAAATATACACGAAAAATGGCAATATACGGACAGATGCCGAAATTGTCTGGCAATAAATCATTGCAGTTTCGGGAGTTGCCACATAGCTGGGAAGGTTTCTGGCTAAAAACACACAAAAATTGCTAAATACGAATAGATACCGAAATTGTTTACAAAACTTAGCAATATAGAGTTGTCAGATCGTAAGAGACTATCTAGTCAAAAACACAGATTATGGGCAGAATTGAAAAATGATGCCAACATCGATTTTTCAATATAACAATAACAGGATTTTCAGATAAATGGAGACGTTCCTAGCCTAAAATACGCCAAATATAGCTAGATCCCAAAATTGTTCATTAAATATAGCAATACACGGTTGCCAGACAATTGAGGACGTTTCTGACCAAAACATGCAATGAAATTACCAAATATAGCAAGATGCCAGAATTGTTTTAAAGAAAACATGGCAATTCAGGGTGGCCAGATAGTTGGAGACGTTTCTCGTAAAAAAATCCACTCTAAAAGGTTCAAATATGGTCAGATACGAAAATTGTCAATAAAACATTGAAATACTGTGATAAGAATTGTCAATCATTTCCAGTATTCTGACCATTGACAATATCTGCTCAGGGGGAAGATCAGTCATGGAAATGTTTACTACTTTGAAAACAGGATGAACAGATCATGACTTTTTTTTTTCTCTTGGAGAGAAGATATATATTCTTTTTCAGGAAAAGATTTTTTCACATAATCAAATCAATAAACTAGAACGAAACCAATCTTATCACTTTTTCTCATTGATGATATGTATCTTCATATCAGTGCTTTTGAAAGATTGTTAGAAAATCCATCTAATTTTGGGGGGAGAAGGGGGATTCTAAGGTGAATTTGAAAGGAAAAAAGCAAATTTTCTCGGAGGAAGAGAAACCGATTTATATTCCAATTTATTCATTTAATTTTTAAAAAATCTGTTATGCTTTAAATATTCCAAAGCAGTGTCCATTCCAAAGGTACACGTTTGGAAGCGGCTGGATTTGATGGTGTGAGAAGCAAACTATAATAACTATCATGTAAAAAAATTCTCCATCCGTGGTACGAAACTATGGCTTTGAAGTGCTTAGGTTATTTTTTCCTAGTATTGTCAATCAAGAAGTTTTACATCTAAATTTAGATAATTCTAGAGAGTAGAAGTCAAAGGCGAGAATCTGTAGAGAATATGAAGAAAGATTTGTGATCTCTCAATTTCCATTTTCATTCCTTATTCGTCATTACTTTTCCTGTATTGAATGTACATTTATTTGTCCATCTAAAAACTTGTATGTGTCCTTTTTACTTTGTTTCATTTCTGCGTCTCTATGCTCATACTTGGCGCACATTCTCTTCATACATTTCCCTTCCTCCCTCCACATTTCCACAGATGTCTGCACTAACACCAAACCACATGAAAGCAAAATCCTTTGTCTCCAACATCTTCACACTGCACATTCCTTAACCAGGACTACTAGAACTCTCCTGAACCATACCATATATGAACCCCTCACTTCCCAACCAGAATATCTCACTATAAATGGTGATCATCAAAGAATATATAACATCAAAAAACCAATGAATGGTATTTCATTTCAACAATTCAAAGCCATCTGACTTTTCAGAACATCCACAATGACCATTAAAGGTACAGAACATTTTCCGATGGATTTTTGATCATTCATAAACCCCTTTCACAAATATTTTTGATCACACTAGGGATAGTCTCATATCCATGACAATCGCTGCTTAAGAATGCCCACCCCTTCTGACCAACACAACCAATAAAATAACCATAACTGCTGCTACTACTTCTTGCAGAATATCCAACCATACCAACACAGATCACTTCAAAGACACAATACAGTCCAGTCTAAACATTATGATTTTCCAAGAATCCTCTTTCTTGATTTCCATTTTTGCTTTCAAAGCAAAACATCTGATGCTGAATTTGTTTTTTACAGAGACTTTTTAACCACTAAAGGGTACATACAAGCTGCTGAAGATGATAACCCCCTCTGAAACATATATAGCGTACTAATTATTTCATTTATGAATGAATTGATTAATAAATAAAATCTCCATATTCTTTAACTCTTGAGTCTGTTTCATTCCCTATTGTTCACTTATACAGATATATTCCTATAGCAAAAAGATAAAAAAAAAAGTGTTACTTTTCAATCCAGCCATCCAAGCCAATGAGCCATCCCAGCCCAAAATTCAGGCAAGGAAAGTGAAGACTATACAGGAGGACGAAGGTCATTTGTTTGAACTGCCAGGAACACAATGAGGGAATGTGAGGTCAATCATCAGTCTCCCTTCACAGACGTACAGGTGTACACATACACATGCATACAAAAATATACATTCTCATCCAGGATTAACTCTGAAAAATTAAGAAATATATAAATCATCAAATGAGACTAAAAAGTTTTGTAAGAAACTATTGTACCAACTATCTCAATATATAGGATCTGTACCATCATCACTGACAAAAATCTACAAAAAATCCACTTAGAAGAATTAAATCAAACCCTCTGCCAAAAAGTTTACCCTATATTTTCACTGTATATCTCCAATAGACAAAGGCAGTGAACTAGCTCGACAAATTTCACTTACCGATATGAGGATGAGGTGTGTGTGTGTGTGTGTGTGTGTGTGTGTGTGCATGCAGAGAGACTGGTGTTTGACCTCACATTCCTGGCTGTTCAATCCATCAAATGAAGTTCATACTCTTGTATACTTTGCACTTCCCTTGCTTGAATCTCTGGCTTGAATGACTAATTGGCTAGGATGGTTGGGATAAAAAATAAAACAAAAAAAAGAACGAAGAAAAAGTTTTCTTCAAAGCAGAAGATTCTTAAGTGTATGATCTCCCATAGCAAATATCCCTAATGGTTTGAATTGTTTAACTGTCAAATGCCAAAAACTGCATGAATACAGTCTGAAGGCAGACAAAATGCAGTCTAAATGTAGATCTGCAGGGAAAATCAATTCATTGGATATTAAGGTTAAATATCACACCAAGGGAGCTAGAAGAATGAAAATTCAAATATTTACTATTTATTATGTTGAGAAAAAAACTTTTTCATCTTTTTTTGATTTACCCTGAAAATAGGTTTTTAATGGGGAGTTTGATTTATAAAGTAAATTGTTCTTAAATTGGTCCCTTTGTTTGTGTTTGGCATCGATCATGTTTGTTGGCAATTCTAACTTTTTTAGCAATTACTGCCCAACAAAAGAGGAGAGAAGTAAATTATTCATTGATCGCTTTTTTTCCCAATTTTTGAATTGACCCCTCCCAAAATGCTGCCAAAGGATGCTGGTTAGGTGACAGTTTCTATTGAGTGACTAACATCTGTTTTGTATCTCTCCACTTTTTCAACTTCTGCATATTTTTCTTTATCAAAGTATTTTTCTGTTGTATCCATGAACATTTCAAACAATCACAAAAATGAAAATGGAAATAAACAGTTCTGGTTAATCCCTCCATAGAAGCTGTCAAATAACCAATGTCTTTCGGCAGCATGCCATGTTAAAGGTGATTAATCAAAAAATTGGAAAAGTAGATGATCAATGAATTAGTCACTTCTCTAGCTTTTTGTGGACAGTGATCATTAAAAAGTTTGAATTTTCAAAATACAAATGTAAACACTGCTGGACACAAACTAAGGGATCAATTTAGCATAGACTTACATTTTAAATTGCAAATTAAGCCCCCCCTTCCTCTAAAAAACAATTTTTGGAATGGAAAACAAAAGAACTGTTTCTTCTGGATATGATTAGGAATAAATATTTCAATTTTTTGCCTCTAGCTCCATTGGTGCAGTCTGTACATATGACACATAGATTGATGAATCACCAGCCAGAATCAATTAAAAACTGAAAAAACCCATGTTGACAGCTCTAACAGTTTTGTTGATGTTTTCTAGGATACACTGGTGTTTATTAAGGCTGAAACTAATTTCTGGTATGGATCCAGCACTGGAAATTAACAAAACTAGATTAAAGATATATTCTTTAAAATTTAGTTAAAGAAATATTATAAATAAAAGCCCAAAATGATCCCAAGTAAGAATAAATCAACTTCAGAAACAAACATTTACTGTGACAATTTTCAATTAGATAGATCAAATGAAAAAAAAATTTAAACCAATTGGACTTCCACCCTCCATTTAAAATCCTGGATCTTGCCCCGAATCCTTTATAATTTCATAATTATAAACAATGCATGAGTGTCATACTTGGGAGGGTGATTTAAAAAACAAAGAAAACAAACAATTTCTCAACTCATTGAGGAGCGTTTGTATGTGTGTGTGTGTGTGTGTGTGTATGTGTAATTTAGAGTTTTTACTCTGAATACTCAGATCTGGGTGAAGTCCAGGTACATAGATGAATATATATATATCATTGTCAGGACATGTTTATAACTTCAATCCAGCAAAAGTGTTTAAACTAGTTTGTTGTGGGTAATGGATATTAATAACAACAAAAATAATAACAATTAGATGCACAACAGATGAGATGTATGTGAAATATGATTTCTCTCCAATTTCCAGAAGATTAACGTCTTTTGGCAGCATGTTATTTCATCCAAAATATTCCTTATTCTTATTTCGGAAGGAACAGGGATGAAGAGAAATTTAAGTAATTTATTTGAGGGGTAGGGAGAGAGAAAGAGAAAAAGGGGAGTTTGTTAGTTTAATAAAAAGAGGAAGGAAAAGACGTTAGGCAGTTTACAAATAGAGTAAGAAAATGTTGGCATATGATGTACATCCATGATCGTATAACAATTTGATAAAATCATAGACTGGCAACAAAGATTGGCAGGGATAAGGGAGATAATGAGAAGATACAGGAATAGGTTGAGAGAAATACAAAAGCAAGAGATAATATTTTGGTTACGTTTTAGTTCAAGTGTCATCATCGAGGAATTTCCCCATGGTTACAGCTAGTGTATATAAATGTTAGAACCCATGGATAACCCAAGCCCAGCAAAAGTGTTCAAACCGGTCTGCTAGGGTTAGTATGGATTAATAAAAGTAATAACAATAGCAGTTACATGCAAAAGCAGATGAAATATATGTGAAAAGGTGTTTTTTCTCAACCACCCTGAGACCAATATCTTTTGGCAGCAGGTTGTGTTGGAGTGATCAAATCAAAAGTTGGAAAAAAAGATGATAAATGAATAAGTTACTTCTTTTGCCTTTTGTTGGGCATTAAAATGTCCAAATTTTCAAAGAACATGGATGGACACAAACTAAGGGGCCAATTTAGCATAAAGTTACATTGAAAATCGAATCCCCACTGAAAACCTTCTCTTAGAGGGCAATATAAAAAAGCAGATAAAAAAAATTTTTCTTACTCATTGAAGGGAGTGTGTGTGCAAGTTTCTCCTATGGACTGTTAGGGCTGGGCAAAGTCCATATACATAAGTACATATGAATGTCAGAACATATGAATAACCTGAACCCCACAACAGTATCTAAACCAGTGTTGTGGGTAGAGTGATTAATTAGTCGAAATTTCAGTAAGAATAATTTCATCCTCAATCTCAGGCTACTTGGTCCTAAAAAAACAATAGCGTAAAGTTTGCCTGAAGTTATCCCCCTGGTTGGCAAAAAATAGCCAGATATTTTCATTTTTTTTAAAATTTCTAGCTAGCTTCATAGCTGAAAATTTTATGTAGGCTCAAAAATTCATACAGAGGTTTAGGGTTTGATTTAGAGTTAGGGTTTCGAGAATGATTTCTTAGATTAGGAGAACAGTATCTTATATAGAGAACAATGTTTACCTTGGCATTGACTGGCAACAAAAATAAGTGAAAGAAAATTGAATCAGGTAATTATCTCAAAATAAGTTTAGAGCATGTGAATTTTAAGTGGATTGAGTTTTCATTGGGATATATACCTTGAGATTATGACCATTCAACTATATCATATAAACTTTTTGTCTCAAAGTAATTCATGAAGACAGAATTGAATAATCCTTCTTTGAAAACAAAATATGTCAATGATTATTTTCATGGATTTCATATTTGTAAAGTTACTTGCAAAATTTTTTCTCGGAGCAGTTATTGTCAGACCCCTCAACAAGACTAGTATTTATTTTTGCTTGAAAAATATATACAAAAAAATGTTGCCCAAGGTCAAAGAGTTTTAGGACAGTGAAGATGCTGAAAAATAAATGTAACACATTATTTCTATTCGATCTTGGCTTAATCTTAATTTGACTGATTCTATATAGCTTTCAATTCGGGCCATTGTTTCTATGGCAACGAATAACTAGTCAAAACATTATAAAAATGAGTTCATCCAGCAATAATAAAAGAAAATGAAAAAGAGTTTTGAGACAGATTATTTTATATAAATTCTTAAAATGCATAATGTTTATGGTGATTCATAGATGATCAATTTGATTCGTAAAAGCAACCAGTCCCAACTGATTACAAATATATAAAGATTTTCCGCATTTTACCGTTTTGTATAATTGCTACAACAAAAATGTCTGTTAACGAGCAAGAAATGGAAGGATTTTTAAACAGGTGGGACCAAATGATGATATGCACCGCTTGATGATTAATTGAGTTTCACATTGTTGTCAGGCAAAACCTCTCCTTCAAAATAATTTCCTGTTTGCATCGTGTTTTTCCGTTTCTTAATTCTGTTTTCTCTGTGCCATTCTTTTCAACTTTGACATTATTGTTTTGAATTGAATGAAGAAAACAGAAATCGTTTAGATTGAGTGAAAAATCCCAACAAATAATCGATTAAATTCATAGAAAACACTTTGAAGACAGAAGAAGAAGCAATCATCCCGTTGGCTTTCTCTTTGTTTTTCTCGTTGCATTTCCTCGTCTGAAAGGTAAGTAGACAAAATACAAAGAAGTTTCATTTTGTTCAATGAAAAAAATGTCGTTGTTTACCAACTTCATAACTTTTTCACTTTTATTATTTTGCTGTTGTTAGCTACATGAAAAAAAGTTGAAAAAATAAAACCCAATCAATCCCATCTTGACGGAATATTTCTGAATGTCAAGTGTACAACTGAAAAATAATGGACTAGATTTTTTTTATTTCGTTTTTATCAGTTAAATTCTTAATGAGCAGCACAGCCGTATTCGTGGCTGTGTAAACAGCAATTGCAAATATGACTTGAAAAATATCGTTCAATTTGTTTGAGCATTTAAAATTTAGGTATGATCAGAAATTTTCGTCGGAAAATCGACTTCTGGTCTGAAAAAACGTAATTGAAATTTGAAGATTCCATTCACGAATTTTAAAGGCTATTTTCTAGAAATAAATTAGCCCAAATTTACTTCCATTAATTGTAACTTGGATTTTGACTGTTATAAAGTCAATTATTTCCTATATCACCCCCCCCCAAATTCTGATGTAATTTTCTATGACAGTGAAAAGAATTTTCCAAATTTTGTATTTCGTAGTTATTATCAAATGTAGATAATTTCAGTGAGAGAGAGTGTGTGTGTGTGTAGTTTTATCATCGGTCCCCGAAACTGTGCTTGAAATGTCCTACATTCTCCACTTGGAAAAATGAATTTTTTCACATTATCAATCAGCAAGTTTCAAAGGTAGTGATTGATGTTTCAACTTGGGCAATGATAGACCAATTTCTGCTGACGTTCAAATCCTACAGAATACACAGGGATCTTAATCAAAAGTACATCAAAATTTACTTGATCAAAATGCATTGCAGTTGTGCCTTGAAAGAAAACCTGTATTTTAATCTGCATCAATCATTGACGTCCTCCCATAATTTCAAATAGTGGTCAATTTACGTTGAAGAAAACAGAAAAAACATATGAAAAATACATGTGGTAAATTTCATTTCATCTTTTGCTATACTCAATTATTCATCTTTGTTATGATATTTCAAGGTTCAGTTGAAGTGCAGTAAAGAATGAATGAAAAATATACATCTAACAAATATCAAAATGATTGATGAAATTTTTTTTTCAATATTGACTGAAGAAAATCTTTCTTTTCCAGATCAAAGGCATGAATCATTATCAATCGTAAAAATATTGTTCCAATTTTTTTTATCCCCACTCCATATAGGTTTATAGTGGAGGGTTCAATTAGCAATGTATCCTTTAGTTTGTGTCTAACAACATTCACTTTTGTTTTTTTGAAATTTCAGACTTTTTATTGGGATCACCACCCAACAAAAGGCATGAAAAGTCTTTCACCTTTTGATTGCACCTTTTTCCAATTATTTCATGAGTGTGTATATTATGATAAATAAAATGAGGATATGTTGTATCCATTCCTTTAGTGGCGCAGTATTCTGAGTGTGTTCTACAGAACCCCTGGGTTTTACTTGATGATTCCAGTTCTGCGAAATAAAGTACTTTCATATTTCATGTTGTTTAATAATTGTTTACAATGTTCTTAACACATTACGTCTCTTAATGAAATTCTAAATACTTTTAACGATTATGTTAGAATTATTGGATGATCAGTCACATGACATGAAAGTATTGAATGACATTTGAGCGACTCTTTCATTTTAGAATTATGACTACTCGACACATTCAAAATAGTCTTAAATGAAAAGAATTTTATTTGCAATGCAGTATATACAGTTTTTTTTTTCTTGAGTATGTATTTTAGTGTTTATTCTTTTGTTGTTTTCAAACCTACACTTTTGCAAATTGACATCTGCTGTTTTTGCCGAACTTGATACTTGGGAGGGTAGGTCTCTTTAAGCTAAATTCATACGACTCCAAAGCAGTGCCTTCAAACATGAACTATATTAACATTGAGAACTTCAAGCTTCATGCTCATTGCTGCTATTTGACTACACGAGTTATTGGAGCAGTTTTTGTTCAATTTTTGTATTTTTCAAGCAATTAGACTATTTTTACCTAAAAATGGAAGCAACATTTGAATTCCTTGGACTTTAATTGCCTCCAAATGTTTTCTTGGCATTTCAGGGGTTCTGTATAAATTTGTATTTTTGGGTCAGTGTGTTACCAATTCGTTTCAAGTTTTATGTTTGAAACGTAGCCAGGTAGCATTTAAATACATCTGGTTTGGTTTTGTCTGCTATAGCTCAATGATAAAACTTTAGACTATGATACAGGAGAGATGGTTTCGGTTACCAGTTGCTCTGAAATTACTTTTACCATATTTTTTTTCAAGTTTTTATCGAGCGGAATTTTTTTTTGAGTTGAATATTCTAAGCATCAAAATTAGTAACACTGGACTCCCAAGTTAGAAAAATACAGAAAGGGGGAAAGGATTGGTGACATCTGACAACCAAGTTCAAAAATACTCAGGAAAATTGGAAGGGGGGGACAGAAACAACAAAACATGAAAAATTGACTCCCAAGTCAAAAACATAAAGAATAAGAAAAAAAATCGTAGAATATCTAAACTGGCAACACTGGATAACAAATTTCAGAGAAGAAAAAAAAACCCAGAAAAATCAAAAACTATAGATGAAAATCTGACCCATAGATGCTACATCTGAAACAACATCCAAAAACCATCTTTGGATCTAGTTTGAATGCAGCATCTAGATGTAAGTTCATCTAAAATTTAAATATTTTCTACCTAATTAGAGAGACTGATTTTTAACTAAATTATTATATTTTGGATAAAGTTCTGTGCCAAAGACAAACATTTATGATTCAGTGGTAATTTCCAAAGTCTCAATGCTGTAATTTGATTATTTTTACAGACAGAAATGCAAAATCAAAGTTCTACTGTTTACCATTTTCATTCCTCCTATACAAATGGTAATCACGAGAATTTTAGATTTTCGATCCATTTCTGATACTATGTTTTTGTATAACTTTTGTTCTCTTTGGGCTATTGAGAAAAGATAGAGAGTTCCTTAACCTTCAATCCCTTTGAAAATGCATTAATTAGGGCTCTACAATCATTGGAAAATTTGGCATCATTAACGTGGGATTAAAAACATTCTGATTGAGAGATGCCAATGCTGTTCAGTCAGTCAGTCAAATGCTTATTTTCTTCTGTGAACTTTGTTCCTACTTTTCTACTTGGGTCTATACGCATTTGAATAATTCCATAAACATGACCAAAATCCAATTGTTTCTTATAAATGTTGAAGGGACTCCCTGAAAAATTTAATTATTGGAAACTGTTTCCAGATGGTTAAAGTTGGAGGACCGCCATTCAAGTGACTCTCATCTCAAAGTAGACTTTTTGAAGAATGATCTTTTAGACTTGCTTTCTCTGTATCTATGCACACCTGTCTGTCATTATAGATACACATTTTTGTTTCATTTATGTAGATGTGTGAGATTTCTTACTTCACATCCATTCCATTATAAAAGGTAATTTTGCTCTGATGTGTTGATAGCAGTTGTGAATTTATGTCTACTCTTTTTTGCGAATCATCAGATGTGAAAGGTTGTAGATTTTTAATTTCTTTCGCTAAACCTAAATAGGAAAGGAAATTATTTGGAAGCAAAGTTGAAATGATGCAAATATTTTTATTGGATGCAGATTGTACTAACATTGTTTCATACATATATTTATTTATTTATAAGATGCAATGGACTTTGCTCGAAATATCATCTTGCGTCATGTTGATATCAGTATACCAAGTAACCAATGAGGTAGGAAAGTTCAATGCATAATTTTCTACTGCATCTTTTAAGTCTCAATCCATGTCCAGACTCCACCCCAACTTCTTCGAGGCCAACCCTGATAATTCGTGCAGAAACGAAGAGAAAACCATAGTGGGGTGCGGTTAATCCAGCAGGAAGACAGAAATAAATATTTTTAAAAATTCAAATTGTGGCACCTCACCAGAGAGTTAGATTTTGAAAAAATTTAGATACATAAGTAGCAAGTGTCTAAAGTTGAAGTTTAATGATATAATAGTTATCTTTTTAACATCTGATGAAAGGGGAAGGGACGATTAGTGTCATTTATCGACTGCTGAAATGTTCTTGTCTAATTCTTTTTTTTTTTTCACAGTTGGTGTAGCCTGATTTAGATGGGGTCTTTCTATTTCTGTATTTAGTTATTATTTTGATAGCCAAATTTAACATAAAAAATCGGGTTCATGCCTGAACTACATTATGATTGATTCCATGTTATATCAGGTCTACTGTATACATCAGCCTCAACTGAGACAATATCACCCCAAAGGGGTGAAAGTCAAGTTGTCAGTAAAGTCTAGAAATGAGAGAAAGCTCCTCCCATTCTGTGAAATACAAAATATATATCCTTGAAAAAATTGTTCTTATTATTTTGTCTTAATTCATCATGAAAGCACGCATAGGTTGATTTTAAGCTGCTAATATCTGCAGTAAACAATTAAGATTTACTTGGTTTAGCCAAGTTATTTTTGAGGCATTAAGTAGATTTAAACTTGAAATCTCTTTTGTCATCTTAATATTATAAATATAAGATTTGGTACAATCACCAAACATATCTGCAATAGTATTGACATTACCAGAAATAAAATTGTGTATGAAATATGGCCATTATTGCATCAATATTTCCAATTATTTGTGTGAAAAGAATGGGATATATTTGTCAAGGTGAAATAGTTTGTAAATTTGATTTTCAGTGGGTGGCCCTGTGTCAGATAGAACTAGCTTTAGTATATAGCTCTATGTATCTATTGAAATGTAATATTCAATGTCTATACTAATTCATCTTTTATTGTCTTTCATTCACAGATGTCCTAGGAAAATTGTGTGATGTAAAATCATTACTATTGTAAGATGATGCCTCCAAGAGGAGGTTGAAAGACTGCATTCAAGCTCATCCTCGGCAGGCAAAGATACCTCCATTTTTGTTGAATGTGTAGAGCTTCCGAGGCAAAGAAATTACATTTTGTACCACATATGCTAACAAATGATTGAGGAAAACTATATCTATACAAAATTTATAGATTTTCCTTTTTATGGAAAAGCACATTTTGCAGAACATATGCAAGCACACACAGAAGAGAAAGCATTTACTCTTAAATTCATAAACAGCTCATAATTGACAGTGGAACACTTCCGCAGATACTTAAAACATTAAAGAACTCTTGTGAATTGAATTGAAAAAAATTATACAAAGTTCAAAAGGAAGTAACTTGAATCAAGGGTTAATTCTCTTGATTTTGAAATTTATATTTTACATGAATTTAAATGTTAATGTGGATTTTGTGGATTTGCATTTGCAAAGATGTCAAACTCAGTATGCAATATTCAAACAGACACTGAAGAGAAAACATATTCTCATGGGACATTTGAATATTCACAAGAACCAAATTTGCTGCAACGTGTGGGATCACTCAATAGAGAGAAACCACATCCTTGTGAAATTTGTGAAGATGCATTTGGAAGCAGGTCAGATTTAATGCGCCATATGCGAATACACACTGGTGAGAAACCATATTCTTGTGGAACGTGTGGATCTACGTTTGCAGATAAGTCAAATTTGGTAAGACATATGATAACACATACGGGAGAGAAACCACATTCTTGTGCTACATGTGGATCTTCATTTGCACAAAAGTCAAATCTGGTGGTTCATATGCGAACACACACTGGGGAAAAACCATATCCTTGTGAAATTTGTGGATTTGGATTTGTAAAGAAGTCGGATTTAATACGGCATATGCGAACACACACTGGAGAGAAACCGTATTCTTGTGGAATATGTCGATCTTCGTTTACACAAAAATCAAGTTTGATGCAACATATGCGAATTCACACTGGAGAACAACAATATTCTTGTGAAATATGTCAATCTTCTTTTGTACGGAAATCAAATTTGGTGCTGCATATGCGAACTCACACAAAAGAAAAGCCATTTGCTTGTGAAGTTTGTGGCTCTTCATTTTCTCGTAAGTCAAATTTGGTGCGACATGTGAGATCACACACTGGAGAGAAACCATATCCATGCAAAGTGTGTGGATCTTCCTTTACAGAGACTGCAAATTTAGTGCAACATATGCGAACACACACTGGAGATAAACCTATTTCTTGTGATGTTTGTGGATTTGCATTTGCAGTGAAGTCAGACTTAGTGCGCCATATTCGAACCCACACAGGAGAGAGACCCTATTGTTGTGAAACTTGTGGTTCTACCTTCGCAGATAAATCTAATTTGGTGCGACATGTTAGAACACACACTGGAGAGAAACCGTATCCTTGTGAAGTTTGTAGATCTTCCTTTTCACGCAAATCAAGTTTAGTGCTACATATGCGATCACACACTGGCGAAAAACCATATAATTGTGAAATATGTGAGTCCTCTTTTTCACAAAAGCCACATTTAGTGCGACATATGCGAACACACACTGGAGGAAAACTGTAGTAGTTCGAAATGTATATGTTTCAATTTTCATCAAAGATATTTGGGAGATTGTATGTGAAAATACTGGACAGAAACCATATCCTTTGGTGGAACTCATAATGTTGATTTAACATATGGGAATCCACACTGAACAAAAACTACAAATGGTGTGTAAATCTTTTTCTCTTTGCAGTCAAATTTCCTGAAACATTCTGAACATTTTTAGTTAATTTTGTACATAAAAATCAACATATACCTCGACACACAATACAAAGCAAATTCTTTTGATTTGTGCATCTTTATTGTTCATAAACTTGAGATTTCAAACAATGTAAAGTACAACCTATTTGAATATGCAATCAATGTCTTTGGCTGTTAATTGGTTATTGAAACATATTTCATATATAATGATGAACTGATCATATTTCCTTTATGTCAGGCTAAAAAACAATTTGACTGTACAACTGATACACATTCTGTTGTCAAATGCTGGGGTTTCACAGTGATCTTAACCTTGGCAAACTTGATTAAACTCGTCAGAGGAGAGAGGCTCCAAGATCAGTAGAGACTGCTTTTGCATGGATCTGTCATTCCTGTTTTTCTGTAAAATCAAAGAAATTCATATTTTTGAAAGGAATAGGTCATTGTAATCTCTTCTGAAATCAGTAATTCACCTTTCTAAAGGGAATGGGAAATTCTCGTCTCTTCTCGAAAATCAAAGAGATTCATATTCATAAAGAGAATAGAAAATTCTCATCTCTTCTGAAAATCATAAGGATTTACTTTTTTTAAAGGAAATGGGATTTTATCATCTTTTTTCTAAAATCAAAGGATTCATATTTTTAAAGGAAATAGGAAATGAAATAAAAATACTTTTGAATGTATACCTGTGTTTTTCATTATTAATCTCAGATTTTTATCTTTGGTAAATATTGGCAACAATAAATAGAACCTATTTACTTTTATTTGTTTGGCAAAAATATTTCTATATGAATCATTTTCAAAACTTCAAGAAAATTTGAGTAAATACTAGTATATGAATGTAGGAAAAAAACGTCTGAATTGAAGACAATAATTCAACCTGAAGTTATGGATGGGATACGGCTCCAATTGAAATTTTAGACTGAATGATTCTAATTCTTAGATTTGGTAAAAATGGATATGAACAGATGTATAATATTTTGTTTGTGTCTTCACCTTCAATAATCCACAAGAACCAACTCTATATTTGATGCATACAACCTCCGCTTGTAAGACACACTCCTTGCTTCTAAATTATGTTCCATTATATATATACAATGTAAATGGCTGACTATGTTGTACCCACTATATGAAAGAGGGACAACTTCCATTTCAATAAGATTAACAGTTTGTATTCAAATTTAGGTAGTCTTGTACTTTTCTCTAAATAAAATAAAGAATAATCTTTTTTATTTGCATATTTTATAGCCAACACCATCATTCAACGCTCCATCTGTACTGACTGCTCTAATCCTAAATATTCATCAAAAAGGCGTCCAAATTCATTTGTGATCTTAATTGATCAAAAGCAAAGGAATCTGACCAAATTCTAGTCATGGTTTTGAAGAAGCTATCATCTGAGATATTGCCAATTTTGCCAAAGTTATTTAACCATTGTTTCAAAGAGAAGTGTTTTCTTATCTCGTGGAAGATACCTTTGTCTAGTCTTCAATAACTCTGAGGAGGGCTTCTCTCCAACACAATACAGGCCAATCAGTCTATTGTGCATTATGAGGAAGCTATCTGAAATAATCCTGGACAATCATGTCATTATCCACCAGAATAGGCTCATCCTTCTTGATGATGCATAACAAAAAAAAACCGATCTTATATCTTTCTACCATCATTGTACAAAATTTGACTTTCAGTCCACCTCAATGGATGACATTACTTTGAAAGGAACCTGGGTAAAAACATCTGGATTTCAAATTCAAACCTGATTTGAAATAGAACTCTTACATTACTTCTGTTGCCAAAGACTCTGCTGAAATGGTGGATTTCTAACATTCAAAGTACTATTATAGCTCTATAAGAGCTAAATCCATATTGTTTGCACATCTGGGCAGGCTCCCCTCATCATGTACTTTCTACACTCAAGTATAGAAGCCAATGCATAGACTAGTGGATGATGAGTTCAACACTCCAATGACTATCTCATCATTGTAATGTTGCAAGTCTGGCACTTTTCTACCATTACATGGTTTGCTGGCAAAGCATGTTCATACTTTTTTGATATATCAAGGACTTGCCACAAGTTCCACACAAATAGCTTCCTAAGAAGCACTGCCATGTAAGATAAGCTTTCTCCTCAATTGTTCTCCTGATTAATGCAATATAGATCTTGGGTAGACAAGTGCGTTACTTAATGTTAGTCATCATAATTTTTTTTTTATTGCTCTTTTAGTAATTCCTACGCTTTAAACAAATTATGTATTCCTGTTCCTAACCTTTATAATTCTAATGGCAATTATAACTTTTGAAATTCGAAAGTTTTTTTAATAATTTTTCTGTTGCTTTTAAGTTTTATTGCTTTTTTAGTCTTCATTTTAAATAAGCTATAAGTTATTTTTATGTGTTGTTTTTTCACTGGTCTTGAATTTTGTGGCATAAATAACTCTTTTTCATAAACCTTTCTTTATGAGGAGTGGCCAAAAAGTTTTGTAGCAGTCTTTACACTAACATCAGGTACTGCCATTTTGAATTACGCCATTTTAAATAGCTGAAAGTAGCTAGATTTTCAACATTATTCAATACTGTTATTCTTGATCTCAAAATACCATTTACCTCTGAGCCAATACACTATGTAGTTAGGGTTAACTGGGAGGGTTACTATCAGTAAGGTGGGTTACTTTTAAGGTAAGTAGGTGGGTTTAGTGGTCAGGGTTTGTAGGTGGGTTTTGTTGTTAGGGTTAGTTGTTAGATTCAAGTTTAGGGTTAGTGTCTCCAACTTCTAAATTATTCATCAGTGTCATTTCATCACTTGAAAATTGAATCTAACCAGTAGCCATTTTGAAAAAAATCTAGCCACTTAAAAAATGGTGGTACCTGATGTGTTGGTGCAACAATAGCCGGCCTTGGTTAGGGTGTGCAAGAGTAAAGAAGGAAAAATTTGATTCATTCTCCAAAGAACTACTTTCATCGAAATTTTTGTATATTTCTAAATTACTGAGTTATTTTTTTTTTCATTTCAAGAAAAGCAAAACAAACTATCAACCAAGTTATATTTGTTAATTTTATGTGGTCAAGTGCCTAATTCCTCTCTCCCACTGCTTCTTCTTTTTTTTCTTTGAGAGTCCATCTCTAATCTCTCATCTCTATTAAAAAGAACTTATTTTTTTCCGGAGATTAAGTATTCTAAATCTCTATCAATTTTTGTTACTATTTATATTCATTTTGTTTGTTTTTTTTATTGCAGCTAAACTTACGCTGGGAACTCTTCAGTTGTGAAAAATTAAATTGATAGTGAGTTCTTCACCTGCAACTTATTCTTTATTCTAATCCATGCTGTTATTGATTCTCAGCTCAAAAGACATGAATCTTTTTATTCCTAATGAACTATTTAGTCAAAGTTTCTTCATTACATCTTGAACTAAGACTAATCTTAGCATTCAAAGGGATATTATGAATCACTACCACCCATGTATACAGTGTTGGGCATGATCAATTAAAAAGTTGGAAAATAGCGTGATCAATGAATAACTTACTTCTATCATCCTTTTATTGGGCCATGATCATTAAAAAGGTATGAATTTTCAAAAATACCAGTGGGCACAAAGTAGTGACCAATTCATCATGAACTTATATTGCCTATCGAACTCCCACTAAAAACCTATTTTGCAGTGGAATTTTTCAAAAAACAAATAAAGCATTTTAACTACCTATTGAGAGGAGTGTGAGTGTGTGTACAGAAAATTCCAAGTTTTTACTATGAACAGTCCGAGAGGAGTCTGGACAGATAGATAGGAATTATACTTTGTCTTGCATAAATATTGACTGTGTCGTATCTCGAACAGCCCGAGACTACATCAATAAAAAAATAAAGAAGTGAGCATTGTGCAGGACTCGAAGCCGCATCCATCAAAGGAGTAAAATATTGTGGCCCTACTCTTACTGTCTGAGCTATCGATAATCCAATAACACAAATATGAATCCTCCTCAAATGTCTTCATGGCTATTACATTCTGTCAGACATGAACTGTCTGTTCTACCCAATATACATGGATAGATATATAGATACTTATAAATATTAGATCATATGAATAACCTAAACCCAGCAACAGTTGTGGGTAGCAGTGATCAAAAAATGTTTTAAACGGTTGATTGAAGAAAACAAAGATCATACCATGAGAGAACATAGAATACTTGAAAAAAAAAAGAATAAAATATAGAAAAAAAAGGAATCAGCATTAAACAATGAATAATTCAACTTGTATTTCTAAGAGATTAGACCATAAAGATCTATAGTAAACCATTCATAATGAATTGAAAAAGAGTAGTTGGAATGCTTATTTAGCATGTTCATATAGCACTGTTAGCACCCCCCCTTAACTAGTCTCTGCTACCCTTTGCCGGTTGGTGAATTGCAACACTGGTCAGGTCACTTGACTGGTTGCTGGTCTCAGTTTCTTGTCACTCCCAACTCGTCCATTGTTGTGTTCTGATCTGAGGGAGTGTGACTGCCAGCAAAAAGATTCTGTGGTGCTGGAACAAAAACCACCAGAGATGTCACAAGTTGAAAATGAAGAATCGACACTGAGTTTATGATATGCAACACATTTATGTCAGTACCTATACAAGGTGACTGGTCAAAGTATACGCCAATGCAGGTGACGACACCATGAAGTGACTATCAGTTTGTCTTTCGGCTTATCTACTTGATGTCCCGTATTATGTTTATTTGTATAGCTTCACCAAAGTTGTTATCTTCAGGGGTCAGGACTTTTCATAGAGACAAGGAACAAGGATCTCTCCTCAGTGTCCCGGTTGCTCTCTCGGGCATGTCAAAATGGCTTGATCATATGATGATTGGCTCCCTCTGTGTGTGGGGTTGATGGCTAAAGGGTTTATGGTTGATTTTTCCCTCCCAGCTGGTAAATTTGAAATTGTGCTTGACTCAATTGATTTTCTTTTCACCTTCAGCAAATTTGGGAATCTAATATGCTTAGGCAATTGACGGAGTCAATTTCCTCTGGCAATCAATATCACTTGCCAGGAAACTGAAATGGTAAATACCCCTCCGAAAAATTTCTCCAAACTTGGGGATTCATAAGTCTCTCTTGGAATTGTAATTAATCATACATCAGTATTCTGTCCAGGCCTTGCTTGCCCGAGCTTCTTAGTACTTTACTCCCAGATTCAATATCAATTGCTATACAGTTTAGATTTCATCTATTTTCTGTTCAAGTCTGAGTTATCCTGAAAAAGCCTAAGCAATCCTGGCTTATTAAGTATTCTCAACCTTGGGAAGAAGGTGGCCAGGCCCTAATCTCTGATTTAATTATTTTAGCTTTCACTTTCTAAATCTTCTGCTCAGTATCACAAGACAAAAACTGAGTTTAGCATTTAGCCATAAGAAAGGGTGTATGAGAACTCTGGGCTGCAGAGAGCTCAAAAAATTACCCCCAATTTTTTTTGTTCAGGGGGAAGCAGTTGTCCTGTCCCCTGGTTTGTATACCTGTGGCCGTAACCATATATATTGGCTCAAATAAAACCATTGGATGTTAGCACATGTGGGTCGGAGGCAGTACGTAATATGTTGCAAGACAAGCATCTGATGTAGAAATTCTTTGTTTACAATTTTTAAAATGTTCAAATGGAAATCATTAATACTTTAATGCTCAATACCAACATCTTGAAAATATTTGGAACTTACAATATTTATAGAATTTCGATAAAACTTAATGTACCTAATTCATCAGTGGTTGAATGTACTTATGAAAAGATTTTGATTTATAAGAGAATTTAAGGAAACAGTCTTTAATGTGAATGATGCTATATGCTTTATTTCATAAAATCAGTTAGAAAATAAAAAGTGTATCTGAAAGATTTTCATATATTTACAAAGATAATCACTTGCAGAAATTGACTCTATTAAGTTTAAAATCCATTTGGAAAATTGTTTTGGTGGCTTATATTTGAATAAAACAGCAAAATGAGAAACAATGTTGGTTTGTGTAGGTGTATCAGTGGATTTCATCGAAATTTTGAGGGAATGTGGGTCACAAGAGAGGGATCAAATTTTGGAGTTGATACAGAAATTAGTGGAAATAATGTGTAATGCTGTATGAAAACATCTATTGCTCATGTATCAAAATGATTGTGATCATTGTTGGAAGAATAAAATTAGGTTTTGTTTTAATGATATGAAAAAAAATGATGGTTCCATTATCATTTGAAATATAAATTTATCAAAATCTGAAAAGTTTAATGATTTTTTAGTTTTTATGTATATATAATCTAGAAAGCTTAACAGTTTTAAATGCTAAACATTCAAAAAAATTTACAATGGATTTTTTTGTGTCATTTCAGTCATCTATTTCCGAACAATATATCAATATATTTATCTATATACATATTTATAGAGAGATAAATTGTGTGTTTGTGGGATATATGTATATATATATATATATATATATATATATATATATATATGATTTATATAAAAAAGATGTTTAAAAAGGGAATTTATTCATCTTAATCATTTCCTCTGAAATATCTTTTACCTCATTGTACCCAAGCACTTGTGCTAGTTTAAATTTTCACCCAATTCCACATTACAAACACTAAAGAACACTTATTAAATTAAAAGCTTTGTAGTGTGTAAAAGTTCAGGACAAAGGAAATTAGAAGGGGCACTATATATATACACACATATATATATATATATATATATATATATATATATACACACATATATATATATATATAAACTGATGGTCACATTTTGAAAGAAATGTACATTGTACATCCACAGTCGTCCTTCAGAATGGCTGCCTTTGAGGTTCATTGAAAAACTGACAACAATTTTTTCCTAATTTGGATGCTTTTTAGATATGATTTAACCTGGTTGCAAAGATTCTACCCCCTCAATAATAACTTCCTCATTCTGATAGACTATAAAATGATCATTTTTTTTTAGTTTATATAGTTTTTGCAACCTTATGACCTTGATTGACCAAGTTAAATATAAGAAAGTTGTAATGAGTTGGTGAATTAATTAGTCAAATCAATTATCATAATTCCAAGGTATGATTGATTGTTGTGGAGTAAATGTTAGGTGAGGTATAATCATTTATATTTCCCCTACCCTGCTTTGACGGAACTTTCCTATATCTTCAATAAAACGTTGCAAGTTTTACACAGAAGGCACAGGCTGTAAGACTTACATATTTAGATTGTTTTAATCTCCTTTGGCCATGAATCAAAGCTTGTACACCCAGGAACCTAAAATGGTCTCAGATGGACTATATGGTTTTACACCCCCTCTCTTGCAAACCTTGTATTGAATTCCCTTAGTATCTTTTGTCTCCTCTCTCTCTTCTCTGCTTCTCACTAGAATATATAACTTTTTGGTTTCTCTCTCTCCCTACCTTGTTATTAAACTACCTTATTACCATTTCTCCCCATTTCTCTTCCTAACATTTCAGTAAAATACCCAACTCCCTTATCTACCTTCTTTCTTTCTTTCAAAAGAAAATAAGAAATATAATAAATGAAATGAGTGATATTTCAATTTATCTAATTTATGATAATAAAGCAAGTAGAATATATTTAGAATTAAATTGGTAATATTTCATATGACAAAATTTTATATTTAGTGAAATAAGTTATTTTGTTTTTTTTTTAATCCATAATTTAGAAAAGTAATACAATTTCATAAAATTTCACTGTTTTTTGGGGTTTTTTTCCAAATCAAATCTTAACACAGATTTTTTTGCCAACCTGTAATTCTGTAATGAAACAAAAAAATTATCTGTTTCTTTGTTCTGATTTATTCAAATTCCTGAAATCCAGAATTCTCCTGCTCTCTCACGATTGGTCAGTTTTTGATGGTTGACCTTTGAGAGCATTATGGATATAGCTGATGACCAGAAGGATTATAGGATTTTTTTTTCAGCCAGTATGATGGTTTCAAATTCAAGTCTCAGCCAGCGATACTTCTTTATTTCAAGTTCCAGGGAAAAAGTAAAATAGTCTAAAAAGGGATTGATTTGAAAAAAAAACAAAACATTTCAATGAAAAGCAGAAAATTAGTTGAAATTTTTGAAAGGATAATTTTACTGGCAATCCTTGGTTATCCGGTCTTAAATTTTATTAGCATAAAAATTGTCAAAAATTATCCCCCCTTGATGGCTAAAAATAGCTAGATTTAAAAAAATTTTTGAAAAATACCCAGCTAACTTTATAGCTAAAATATTATGTACACTCCAAAATTAATACAGAGGGTTGGGGTTTGAGAAAGTCATCTTAGATTTAAAAAGTGGTATCCTATGAACAACATTGTTTTTTTGAAGTGTACATAAAATTTTAGCCGTGAAGTTAGCTGGAAATGAAAAGTCTAGCCATTTTTAGCCGTAAAGGGGGATAAATCTTGGCAATTTTCATGTTATCATATATTAGGACCAAATAAGCAAAGATTACCATTCTACTTCATCCCAAAACACTTTACCTTAGCATTGACTGGTAACAAAAATAAGTCTGGTTAGTCACTCAGTGTCTTTTGACAGCATCGCAGGTTTTGAGGTGATCACTTGAAAAATTGAAATAAAGGGTGATCAATTAGTTACTTCCCTCACTTTTTTTCCAGCAGTGTACACTGAGAACGTTTAAATCTTTTAAAAAGGCGTGAATATTGCCAGATACCGACTAAGAGACCAATATAGCACAAGTTTACATAGAAAACTGAACCAATTTTGAGAGGAATTTTCAAAAAATGAAAAGTGTGGGGTTTTTTTTAGACAAATTAAGGAGTAAATTATCAAATTTTCTGCCCTCTAGCTCCACTGGTGTGGCCTGTACTTATGATACATACATACATAGCCAGAAAGTCAGCCAACGAGATCCACTTAAAAAATGAAGAAACATATGTTGACAGTTTTTATTAAATGAAAGAAAATTAGCAGAGGTATTTATGATTGGCATAGGGTTTCCATTGGAAAATACCCTTTGATATGTGAGCTGATGTTGAATTACAAGCAAGGATACCCAGCATTGTCCAGGAGGAAATAACTGTACACATAACAATACAGGGAATAATATATTCTTCAATATATTTTTATATTAGACAATATAACAAATAAAAAAAACAAAATAATCATTTACCCTGTATATGAGAAAGTACCCGTAACTGAAGAAGATTCTGATGTACAAAACAAAACAAATGATGTGGACCCTTAGATTGAAAGGGCTTCTGGATACACAACATCAGTGCTTCTCCCCCTGGGTGCCAGTATGAAGATGTTGTTTCATAGAATTTTTGTCTGGAAACGTTTTTAAGGGTCACTCAGCATATATACAAACAAAACTTCAATTTCAAATTGACTTTTGATGACCTCGAATGACCTTGGAGATCAGCACCACTTACCCTACCATCCTTTTCTACCCTAGCTGTATCACATACCACTTAACCTTTCAGAATGTAATTGTTTGGTTGTAATATGACTATATCAATTTTAAACTGATCTTTGATGACCTCTAATAATCCAGGTAGACAGCACCACCTATCCTGACTCTACATACTAATCTAACTTCAAGAATGTAATTGTTTAGCTGCAATATGGCTAAAAGAGCTATTTTAATCCCAAATTTACCTTGGTGACCTCCAATGAGGTGAGGTAAGGTAAGCATCAACTATCCTATTCCATATCTTATGAGGTAAAAACATTTTTGTATTTCATAGCAAGCATAATGTTTTGCTAGAAATTGCTTCAATTGACAAGAAATGACCTCTGCTGGCCACAAATCACTGCTGGGGTCAATCTTACATTGCATATGATCTCTGCTGTGAAAGGATGTATTCTTCTGCCAAATTTCAGTGTCCTAGGAACAAAATTCTGGCCAGAAATCACTCTCACAATTGGTTGCAAATGACCTAGAAGTATCTCTGTCAAAAATCATTTGTGGTCTCCAGAGACCAACCTGGCATGGTCTTTATTATAGACCCCCCCCCCAATCAGGAAACCTGGGGGGCATTTTCGAATAGCCCCGCTCCTCCGCTCAGCTACACCACTGATTCATAGCATATGTACGAATTCAACTGATACTTATTTCTTGTAAAATCCTTTGATTCAAATATTTTAAAGAATCTTTGACTTTGTTGAGATGAATGCTCATCACTCTATCAATAACATTCAAATCATTGATCATCTCCTATCAGAGACAGTCAACCAAAACTGTCAAAATAAGTTTCTTCAGATTTTAAGTTGGTCTGGCTTCCTGGCTATGTATATATGTATACAGGCCACACCATTGGAGCCAGAGGGCTGAAAATTTAAACATTTACACCTCATCAGGTGTAGAAAAAAATTTTAATTCTAAATACCTTAGGGTTTTAGTGGGGAGGTTCAATTCATAATGTAGGTTTATGCTAAATTGGTCACTAGTTTGTGCCCACTTGTTTTTCGGAAATTCAAACTTTTTAGTAATTTAACTAAAAGTGAGAGACATAACTTATTCACTGATCACCCCTCATTCCGATTTTTTTGATTGGTCAATTCCAACACACCGTGCAGTTGAAACATGATGGTTTCTATCGAGTGACTAACCAGATGTGCTCCTTCCAACCTACCTCCACCACTGATAATGAAACAAATTTCTTCGGACTTGCGCGCTGGTCCTTTTCGATAAACATTGCGCATTCTGTCCAAATATCTCATTATATAAATCTTTACAAAAGAAATCGACAGTTCCAAAGTAAAATTATTCAAGATATAGACAGACATTTAAGAGGTACAGTTTTGGAGAGGAACATTTGGAGTTTATTACAGCAAGGTTCTCCCCCAAAAAGTGTTACCGGTAGAGCTGACACAAGATTAGAGTTCTTTATTTTTAAAATTTTACTGATGAAAAGTAGTTGGAAATTAAAAAAACAAATAAACAAAAAAAACAAACCAAAACTGTTTTTAGACGTATAGTGGAGTACTAGAGTGGATTTTCAGCGTTTCTGGGGAAATCTTGTGTCTCAAAGCACTAACACATGATTTTATACAGTGAAAAAAAAACACAAAAAAAAACGAGAAAACTTTTTAAAACAATTTCCCAAAATAAAAAATAAAATATGTTTATAGAAGATGTCTATTCGAGGATTTTAAAGATTTTTGGCTAAATGGTGTGTCCGGTAGCGCTGACACAGAATTTTCGAAAAAAAAATTTAAAAAGAATTCTGTCATGCAAATAGGAAATATACACATCGAGCAACCGTAAATTGCCGTGATAAACTCCAAGTTTTCTCTACAAAACTGTGCATCATGAGCGTCAATTTGTTAAATAGTTTTCGCTTTAACATACTTTCAAAAGTAACTATTTCTTCGTAAACAATCTATTTCACTGGTCTAATTGCGAAATGGTTTTATTACACAAGTTCATCAGTTTTTATGTGAATAAGGGGTAGAGATGGATTGGATAAAAATAAAACATTATTTTTGATAGATAGGGAAACGTTATGCTTAAATTTACAGCTCGTTATTTGTTACTGCAGAAATAAATGGAAAAAATATTATACTGTTTATAGTTTTGAAAAAGGTCATTAACATTCAAAGGGTTTCCAGACAGTTGATATAAGTATTAACAACACAAACAATAAGAGTGAATTCAATTGCCCGAAAAAACTGTTTGAAAATGATTATTGTTCTAGTTGAAGTAAAGCATTGTTTGAAGTTTTAGAAATTGGTCATTAACATCATGATATCTATGTTGATTCATGGTTGATTGAATACCTTTTTTCTGAATGCAATCAGCTCTGAAGAATTACAAATTTCTAAATATTTACCTGTTTTATCTCGGAGTATTTTAATAGCCATAAAACATGTTCGCTAACAACGAAGATATTAAAGGACTTTTGAACAGAGCCGACCAAATCATGACTAGCACCGTTTGATGATTCATATCGTTTCACATTGTTGTCAGGCAAAACCTTTCCTTCAAAATAATTTCCCGTTTGCATCGTGTTTTTCCGCTTCTTAATTCTGTTTTCTCTGTGCCATTCTTTTCAACTTTGACATTATTGTGATGGATTGAAAGAAGAAATCAGAAATTGTTTAGATTGAGTGAGAAATCGTAACAAATAATCGACAAAATTTATAGAAAACACTTTTTGAAGACAAAAGAAGAAGAAATCATCCCGTTTGCTTTCCCATTGCATTTCCTCGCGTGGAAAGTAAGTAGAAATCATTTTTACATTCCTTGAAACTTTTGGAAAAGTACAAAATAATTTGATTTTGTTTGAAAATAAGTCTTTATTTATTGCCTAGTCTCATTAACTTTTTCTCTTTTCTTTAACCCAAAAGCAGGAAAATTGTTTGTTTACTTTCAACCTGTCAGATATTTTATAAACTATTTTCTTCGAAAATGATCCAATGCCATGAAAATGAAATTTATTGTTAGCATCATTAACTGTTGTATTTTAGTGTCTATAATAACCAAGAGTGAATTAGCGATGGGATTGATCTGATTCTAGGATTAAGATTCGTTTATTAGAACCACACCGTTCTCCATGAAGGAATTTTTTTTCTTTCAAATTTTGGTGCTTTCAGTCCATTAGACGACAGAACCTTCTGGAAATTTGTGAGTTTTTAAGAAAAAAATTTTCAAGGTTCTACAAAGCGGGTTTTATTTACTATGCATTATAATGTAGGCACATTCTTTCCGTCATTTTTAGGGAGGTAAGGATATAAACACGGCTTACATTAATTCCCCCATTAGTTGTTGGAGATTAAATTCCCACTTTATCATTATAGATACATTGTAAATAGGACCCCCCCCCCCCATCGGATTGAAAGAAAAAAGATTAGTCTACAAAAACTGCATGGTTCAAACAAACAATTCGTTATTGGACACAATAATGTTTTCTGGGACCCTAAATTTGATTCTGCCCAGAGGTTCACATTTTGGGCAACCCTGGTTGTGATATATAGTGTTATTGTTATGGATTTAAATGGCGCATTTTATGTGGTATTGGTAATGGTATAATGTTATTGAAACAATGAAAATAGTTTCAATAGATTCTATGGGGGAGATTTTTCTATCATAATTAGATGATTAAATTGAAGATGTACTTTCAATTGAATATGGAAAAGTAATATTACAGATAGAATCTTCCACTCAAAGCCTGATAAAAAAAAGGTTGTTTTTGTTTTGCTCTTTCAAAACTGACAATTTTTTGTAGAATAATGAAGTTCGTATTGATTGGAAGCACAAAATTTCTTCAGAAAAATTATTTTTAGTGCAATGGAGGGTTATTGAAGTCTTGGCTCAAAAAAATATCTTTGACTTTCTACCAAAGAATAGGTTTTTCCAAAGACTGAAATAATTCAGCATTATTCTGCCAAAGAAATTATTATAATCCTATCATTGGTGGATTTTTAAAAAAAATTTTGTACGTCAAGGTGAAGTCTAAAAATGTGACTCAGTAGAAAGTGAAATAATTCGAAAGAAAATAGGAAAAAAAATTTTCTCATCATTGCACTCTCCAACTTTCTTTAAGTATCAACCTTTTAGGGATTACAAAACCAAACCTTATACTCAATCCATGGAGGAGGGGTAGATTATTGTCATTCTGTTGTCCATGTTGGGGGAGATATCTTGTATTGGTTAATCTTTCCTTTAGTCTCTTTTCCCTTGCATTGTTGTTTGTTTCATCTACTGGAATGGTGTGTATGTTTTTTTTGCAAGTGGATGACAATGTTGGAAGAGAATATCTGTAAATCTGCCTGGCTGTCACAAGCTCAATCCATGAGTCAGGAAGCGTCAAGAAATCATGTACGCAAGTTCAGTGGAAAAGACGGACAAGTAACACTAAGAATCAATTGACTAGATAACCCCTCACTCCCTCCTGGCATGGACAATGGAATGAGAACAATCTATCCCCCTCCCCTCATTGGTTGAATGTCTTAGATGGTTAGTGAGTAATTGAATATATGAAATAGGGAAAAATGTATAGAGAATTATTCAGTGTCCAGGTTTGGTAGGTCATAAACAAATTTATGTCCTTCAGCTGATATTTTAAGATATCAATGAATGTGTATAAAATAATCAAAATTTGAGTAGTGAATGGTATACTCAATATGTGCACCTTTTGACGTCAATTATCCACTGCTCAAATTTCTATCAATTTACAGTTGAATGACACAGAATTTTTCCCAATACAAACCTTTATTATTCCTGAAAGACTCATATTATTAGGTAAATTATTTAATTTTTTTCCATTAGATTGGAAATTGAATTTTCCAAAAATTAAAATCAACTTTGAAACGTAATTGTATTTTTAAAAATATTTTCATATCTAATTGTGATCAATGCAGGTCTCCGAAACAAAAAATACATTTCTGCTATTTGAACATTTTAAATAAAATTATCATTCATGTATAATACAGACTTTACCCTCAGATTTTTAAACCTAAAACTCATTCGTGCTTATCATACACAATAGTTAAATGTTACCCCTTTTTTCCTCAGCCAAGTGCGTGGCATATTTGGTACAGTGTGACCTAAAGTGAGTCATATATATAACTCACTTTGTATGTATGTCTGTGTATTTGCACTAAATACTGTGTAATTGTTGTTTCAAAACATTATGTAAATCATATAAAATTTTATCTGTAGTTTATATGACTAGGGTGAAATGTTGAACAAAAATTTGAATTTCACTGCTACAAATTCTGAAAAGTTAGTGTGTATAATACATGAGATATGCTTTTTTTTCTTGGGTTTCATGCCCTATAATTAGGGGTCTATTGTTAACAAATAATCTTGGTTTTGTATTTTGAATTATTCTTTTTACCCAATATGGAAATTATTATTGACAAGGATTTTTCTATTCTCCTGATATTTGAGGTATTAGTAACATTTTTTGTCAGATCGAAAAGTATTTTATAAAAACAATGTAAGTTCCTCCATAGTTTTGTGGATGATTCCTTTAAATTTAGATCATTTACTTTCCTCTCTTTGAGTCATAATTTCAGTAATTTTGAAAAACTTAATGGAAAGAATGATCTATAGAATTACATTCATTTCAGCTGTTTCAATGTTTTTGAAAAAAGTATCGTCCTTTATCATTTTGAATTCTTTCAACTCAAAAAGGAAATTATTATTGATAAACATATCAAATTTTTCTTTCTCCTCTTGATTTTTGTTGAAAGTCTTAGTGACATTTTTTTCAAATAGTTTTCTATAGAATTGATGTTAATCTGTAGTTTTGTAGATTATTAGTTTCCCTTATTATCGATCTTGAATATTTCCTTTCCTTTCATTCCAATGTTTCTATCAAATAAGAAGCACTCGCAGATTCTGTTACTTTCCACTATGAAATTGAAAACTATGAAGAAAATTTTTTATGATTAATGATAATTTATTCCATTGTCTTGTGTAAGTTGTGACACTAAAATATCTACACCTTGACTCTACATTGTATGTTGGGAAAAAAAAATAGAGAGATATTGTTTTTGTTCCTTTAGAGAAACAGTTGTCCCTCCAACTTTGTCAACCAGACATCTGTGGTACTTGATTATGTCCATTTTTTTTTCCATCAATAGAAGGAAGCTACTCTCACAGACTTTTGAGCAAAAAATTTGAAGTATCTATCTTTTCAGTTTATGACAGAAGGAATGACCAAGCTGTTAGTGTATATAAACCAAGTCTTGATGAGATGTTCATCATTGTAGCATAAAACTTGAGAATATTTTTTTACACCAATAGCCACTTTGAAATTTTCTGGCTTTTTCATATCTTATTATGAAAATGATTTTGCTTGGATTTGTTGGTAAGATGTGAACTCATTACCTACACTTGTTAGCAAATTATCATATGTGAAAAGCCAGAGATTTCTAATTTCTGTCACTAAATGTGAAAAGGAGAGCGAAATATTTAAACAAAGTTGAAACAGTGTATATATTTTTACCAGGGGGAGATTGTACCAATTTTGTTTCATGTGTGATATGATCAATTCAATACAATGGATTCAGCTAAAAGTGTTTTGTCATGTAAATAGCATAAATAGATCAAGTAGAAAATTACAAAATATATCTTCATTGATATTGAAAGAACTGAAAGAGAAATAAAATTGTTCATGAAATATGAACATCATTAAATTTATCAGCATAGAAATAATGAGTTACATATTTGTTGAGGTGCGATGGTGAAAGATGCTCATTTCACAGACTGTTAGCAAATGTGGTGAATTTATTTTAATTATTTAATTATGATAATCTGACTCCATGCAATATTTAATGACTCTATTAATGTATATTTTCTTAGTTTGGATATTTTTGTCTTTTACAGATATTCTGGCTGGAAAAAATGGTGTGATACATGTAAAAATCATTTATCATTTTGGAATGAAATGAATGGAAAAAGTATGCTTGACCCTCATTAAGAACATGGAATTATATGACAAAAATCTTCTCTATGTAAAAGATAATCTACATTTTAAAAGCATCATTCTTAAGACACTTGTAAACACACTCTGATGAGGAACTATATTCTTTTGAAAGTGAGGATCTCACAAATATCATGTTTGGCACTACAATTGCAAACATGTTTTCTTGAAAGAAGTCATATTCATACAAAACGTGCTGATCTATAGAAAAACTAAAAACTAGTACAGCCTGTGATTCTCCTTTCCTAAGTGAATAGGACTTGGTCCAATATGCAAGCACACTCAGAGCAATCGTATTCTTGTGAATTATCAAAGACTTATTTGATGGATCATAATCAAACACACACTGGAGAGAAATCATATTCTTGTGAAGTTTGTGGACTTGCATTTATAAACAGGTCAGCTTTAGTGCGCCACATGCGAACACACACAGGAGAGAAACCATATTCCTGTGAAGTGTGTGGATTGGCATTTGTAAATAAGTCAGCTTTAGTTCGCCATAGGCAGAAACACACTGGAGAGAAATCATATTTCTGTGAAACATGTGGATCTTCTTATATGCAAAAGTCAAGTTTGGTGCGACATATGAGAACGCACACTGTAGAGAAATCATATTCATGCAAAGTTTGTGAATGTTCTTTTTCACAGAAAGTACATTTAGCACAACACATGCGAACACACAACCGAGAAAAACCATATTCTTGTGAAGTTTGCAGATATGCATTCGTAAAGAAGTCACATTTAGTGGAACACATGAGAACACACACTGGAGAGAAACCATATTCCTGCAAAGTGTGTGAATGTTCTTTTTCACAGAAAGCACATTTAGTGCAACACATGCGAACACACACTGGAGAAAAACCATATACTTGCAAAGTCTGTGGATCTTCCTTTTCAGGGAAATCAAATTTGGTGCGACATATCAGAACACACACTGGAGAGAAACCATATTCGTGTGAATTGTGTGGATCCTCTTTTGTGCAGATGTCAAGTTTGGTACGACATATAAGAACACATACTGGAGAAAAACCATATTCATGTGAAACGTGTGGATCTTCCTTTGCAGAGACATCAACTTTGGTGAGACATATGAGGAAACATACCGGAGAGAAACCATATACATGCAAAGTTTGTGGATCATCATTTTCAGTGAAGGTACAGTTAGTACAACATATGCGCAGTCACACTGGGGCAAAACCATATTAATTTGGAGTGGGTATGTCTTCCTTCTTACCAAAGATATATTTAAGGGACCATGTGTAACCGAACGTTGCATATTCTAGTGAATTCTATCAATCTTTCCTCTCATAAAATTGTTTCAACAAGTTCAAATTTACACTAAAGGGGAACAATACACCAAGTCTGTTGATCTTTGTTTTCATGGACTCACATTTAGTGTATCATATGCAAACATATGCTGAAAAGAAACCATCTGGAATATGTGAATTTTCTTTTCATTGCATTCTGATTTTTCAAAACATTGACAAAACACAGCATGAAAAATCCTATCCATTCAGAGAATTCAACTATCAACACATAGATCTGGTTAGTCACTCAATATATACCATCATTTGACACCATACTTTGTTGGGGGTGATCAATTTAAAAATTGGAAAAAGGGTGATCAATGAATAAGTTACTTGACTCACCTTTTTTTTTGGCAGGGATAACTGAAAAGTTTAAGATCTCAAGAACCAAGCATAAATGCTGCTGGACATAAACTAAGGGACCAATTTACCATGAATCTACATGGTAAATTGAATGCATCCCCACTAAAAAAACTCATTAGTGGGGGGGCTTATTTAAAAAAAACAACTTTTCTAGACATAATAAGGAGTATATCTTTAATTTTTTAACCTTTTAGCTCCATTCATATAGCCTATGCACATAACACATACATAGCCAGCCAGCAGCATTTAAAAACTGAAGAAACTTATTTTGACAGTTTCTAACATATCTGAGCACAATATAAACTATTTGTGATTTACATGGATCTGCATTTGTCAGGTTTAGCAAGAAACGACAGTATTTTTCTAGAATGTAGACATGCATTTTCAGTACTGTCAATTTTGAAAAAAAAAATGAATGTGTACCCTAGAAATCACAATTGCTTTTAAGATATTTGTAGCTGCACACTTTGGATCAATGCAGCTTTGAAAATTCTTACAATTCTTGTTGATTATTAACAAAAATTTTGTGGAGGTCTTAAATCTGTATATAACCTCCAGAATGATCCATCAATATACAGGGTAGTCCTAATGTCTTCATGCTGTTAAAAAAATCAATTACTCAACATCTACAAATAATACAACTGTGTAGGAAGCAGCCTATGAAAATTTTGTTCAAATATAGTTTAATTCTTCAACATAACCGCCATCATTCGCGATGCAGTGATCAAGCTGATTTTCAAACCCTATGAAAATTTTACTCAGCTGCTGCTCTGTGATTATTTGAATTAATGTAATCTTGGCTTCGAATTAATCCAAAGAATTCAGTTTTAATGAGGAGACAAGTTTTTTGACATGACCCCATGAGAAGAAATCCAGTGGGATAAGATCAGGCGAACGAATTTGCTGATTAATTAGTCCGCATCAAGTGATTGACTTGTCTAGGAAAACATAAATCAACCACTGTCATATATTCAAAGCATAATGAAAGTAATTAATGCAATATTAATCAAATTATTACATAAACATCATTAAAAATTTGGATTTTACATAACATTTACTGTATCGTTTTTACATTTGTACATCTGAAGTTATTAATGTTAGAATGTGCTCTAAGACTTTAGGACCATCCTGTACTTCTCACAAAATATCTGTAGAAAAATACTAATGAATTTGATTTTGTTCAAAAAAGATTTTCCCACCTTTTTTCATCAGGTTTTCATTCATTATTTGGCTGTTAAAAACATATGAGTAGAAAAAAACTTAATGTTTTATGTCATTTTGTCAAATTTTACATACAGTTGATAATTAAAAACATTCTTTTATCATAAGAGATCAGACTGGGTTTTTTAATCTTGCTTAAAAATTGTTCCAGCAGCAACAGCATTATGTGAATATGTACATGATGAAAAATGTGCAAAAATATTTGGTCTAGTGTAGAAAATTTCTTTGGAATTTAAAGCTTGTATGTTTCCTCGTTTAAAGGTGAAAAGTAGTGAGTTTAAGTCTAATCTTATCCCTGTGGCCTGACCAACCAGCCAAGCGGGCTACAGATTCTTCTCTCTCTGTGGATGTGTCCGCAGATGCTCCTGGTCACATTTCTGGGGCCGCAATTTTGGAAATTTGCTTGAGTACATTACTCATCACCCTCTAAAAATGTTATGTTTTTTTTTAAAAAGATTGAGGGGGTGGTCTCTATGGTCATTTTTGACCACCAATGCTCAAATCTTGTGCTGGTATTTTTTTAGATAAAAGATTCACTTATTTTTTTATAGTTTTTTTAGATAATTAGTTCTGGTACATATGCAGGCTATGGTGATACATCCAAAGGGGTTATGGATATTATAAATATGATATCAATAAGTATGATAATGATATATTATAAAACTTGTAATTATAAGTATAATTATTTATTACTGATTTATTTTAGGTGACTATTCTTGTGTGCTCATCAATTTCCTGAGTGTACTGAATCCAAAATATATGTATATGCATGCACAGCCTAGAGTTAACTAAGGACATGGAATGAATTTTTTAAAAATCTGTAGATTCTTCTTAACAATTGAAATTGGATTCTATCTCTTTCCATCCACACTTTGTTGTGTGTTCCTAAATACAACAAAAGTCAATATTAAAAATTGATTTTTTTTCTTTTCGTGACATTCAATTCTTTTATTTTCTTTCCTTTGAAATAAATGATAAACATGATAGATGTTGGGTGAATATCTTTGACCAGGGAACTACAACCTTTTCTGTATCCCAGACAGTTTTAATATTAACAGTCAGTGGATGGGGCCAGAATGTATGTGGTATTTGGAAGTAGCTAATGCACTCAGTTTCATTTTCTAAACAAATTTGGTAACTCAGTAAAAACCATCATTTGACCCATGACTGTTGGCAGCATGCCATATTGGGGAGATCAATCAAAGCATTAGACGAAGGGGTGATCAATGAAGTTACTCCTCTCTTCTTTTGTTGGATCACTGAAAACTATCACCTTTTGTTGAGCAGTAATAAAAAGTCTGAATTTGAAAAAACAAACTATCAGGCACAAACTAGTGACCATTCATCAATTTAGCATAAACGCACATAGTGAATGGAACCTGTTGCTGAAAGCTTATTAGGGAGTTTTAAAAAAAATTTTTTTTGTCTGGTAAAGGCTCAAATTTTCAGTCTCCTAGCTCCATAGGTACAGCCTGTATACGTGATAAAAACATAGCCTACTGGATTTGAAAACTTGAAAAAGCTATTTTGACAGTTTTGGTTCAAAGATTCTAATTAAGATGTGAACTGAACGAAAGAGTAGGTATTTCCAAAGGACTTTTTTGCGAATTGTGTGTCAAAATAACCATTTAACTGTTAGGGTAGCAGATAAAAGATGGAAACAATGCACCCTTCATGTAATACTGTCGCCAAAAAATCATTTCTCAGTACAAATGATATTTCAAAATATTCCTGTCACTGTCAGCGTCATCTGTGTTTACTTCTGTTCTTTTCTGTCAACATCAAAATGAAAACAATTTTGGGAGTCAAATCAATGTTCACAGAGAGGAAAAAGATTCCTGTATTTTTTTTTTCTTTTTCAAAAAAATTGGCAAAACACAGCATCGACCAAATTCTTTTTGTTTCCTTTGTAAGAAATGAACCATTGTATAAAAAAAAAGATTGGTTTTATTCATGGTTTATTTATCTTCTCTCATTCCAACTCTAATGTCATATCCTTGTCTATCATTTGTTCTAAGCTTATTGTTATGATGAAAATTTGCCTATTGAATGGCTGGCCTGATGAATCAACTAAATGGACTACAGATTCTTCTCTCCGTGCTCATCTGTCAATGAGTCCAGGTGTTCTTTGTCACATTTCTTGAACTACAACCGTGTAAATGTGCATGAGAACACCACTAGGCAATGTCTTTTTTCTCTCCCAAATTGCTTTTTGGGGTTTCTATGATCATTTTTGGGGCCAACAAATCTTGTGCCTGTATTTTTTAGACTATTAGTCCTGGTGCAAGCACAGGCTATGGTGTTTCATTATTGCAATGTATGGATATTTAATTAAATATTCAGGAACTCTCAACAAGTTTTAGATTGCTGTGACTTTGAATGTTGTTACATGTTATTTTCCATCTAATTCCTCTGTTTTATGTTATCAAAAATGAGTTTTCATTTTGAGAAATGGGAATCAATTTTCAGCTCAAAATTAATAAATCTGTTAATTCTTAATGCATTGGAGAAGGCTATGGTATTGCTCGATCAAAAGATGGTGCTAACAGCATGAAAAAGTTCATTCAATTGTCTGAACAAATCTTTTGATAATATATCTTAATTATGTTGATTTGGGATTTTAAACCCTATAAAGACCAAGGTGTATTTAATGGAATAAAACTTATGAAAGTGAAAACAATGACATTTAAAATACCTCAATCTGGTTTGAAATGATGACAATAAATATTGTTTTTGTAAAAAGAATTTCCAGAATAACCAAAAATGATAAATAAAAGTTTTAAACCAATTTTAAATTGAGTATTCACTGTTGTAATTGAAGTGTATTTTGTACATTTTTTGTTTATTATATTGTACACATTTCCTTTCTGAAAAGAATTCATGAACTTTTCTTCGTGTGAACAGTTTGGTACCAAAGATGCAGAGAGATTTTAAACAATCAACTTTTTCTATTTTGATATTTTTTGTTTTTCCTCTTCTCACAAAGGAACTCTTTTGGAATTCTTCGTCAAAAAGTACACAACTGAAGAATGAACTCAAATAATAGATTTTTATTTGATTACCTTTAGTGATGACCTAAGGAGCATATTCTAATTATTTGAATGTGTGGACACCACCATATAAGTCCATGATTCATCATTTGTCTGCATCTTTTCTAAAATTGGGTTCCATTAGTGATCAGCCACAAACAGGAAGACCACATTCAGTCCAAATTGCTAAAAATTAAATACATGTGCAGACGGGCTGATATCCTTTGAAGCGTTATTCTAGATGTTGTTGAAAGAGCAAGAATTTGTAAAAAGTTGAAAATGGTGGGCATTCAAAAGAAATAATTTTCTCAAAAGCAAAAAAAGTCTCCAAAAAATCAAGGCGAGATTTAGTAATGCTGTTCATTCTCTTAGGGTGAAGATCTTTTTATAACGATTTTGTTGATTTTGATCCCACGAATCTTGACTAAAATTTGTTTTCTTTTCCCATGTAATCTGCTTCTGCCACCACAAATATGTTATCTATCAGGAGTCAAGAAACCCAAGGACCTTTTTGAAGAAAAGGGATGAAGTTATATCTAACACTGTTCAATGATTTCTCTGGTGTTATCCAATGGAAAAATTTAAAAATAATTTCATGTTTTCATCATGTTTTTCCATTTCTTGATTCTGTTTTCTATGTGACTTTTTTCCCAGCATCAACATTATTGTTGTGGTTCAAATAATCAGAAATAGTATAGACTGACCAAGAAACTGATTATTACATTCAAAAGAAAACATGTTGCACTGTGATCACGAATATAAGAAGTAATTCTTTCCCTTTGTTTTTCTGATTGTATTTCCTGGTCTGAAAGGTAAGTAGAAACACTCAGTGTTATTTAAGAAAAACAACTGCGGCACAATTTTGGGAAGGTGGTCCCAATAGTAAAGTTTCACACCCTCACACATTCAATATTAGAAACGGTGCAAAAATAAAAGAAATAAGAGAATTCATGAAAGAGCAGCAGTAGTGGGTAAAGATTTATTTCTCAAACTCGGCTCTCCGAGGAAAAATATTTCCTTCTTTCAAGATTATTTTAATGATAAGGACTAGGTTAGAATTCATCTACAATTTTGTGTGAAAATATTTGAAATTGCAGAATAAACTGTTGGAACTGATTATTGAATTGAAAGTTTAAATTACGATTTTAATTGCTTGATGGCTCTAAAATCTTATTCAACAACTGAAGAAAAAATGCCATTAACATGGATAAAAGTTCATTTTATCATCATAATCTACGCATTATCATTATGAAGAAAGATTGAGGAAAAAACTGATATAATCTTTCTCTGAGAAAAATCTATAGAATCATTTACAGAAAATCAACTGGAGGAAAAGCTGTCCATCTGTAAACATCAAAATGATGTATACGAAGATTTTTTAATATTTCTATCATGAAAAATATAAATTTTGTATAATATCATCATCAGTCTTTAACTGTCTGTCATTATTCAACACCTCTGTATTGTGTGCTGATGGACGAAGCCAATACTTTCTGAATTTGTCCAGTTCATCTCTCCATACTGTATTCTACCAGCCTCAGTTGTGCATGTGATCTCTGGGGATCAATGTTGTGAGTCTTGATGTCCATTGGTTGTCTGCCATTCTTGCTACCTGACTAGCCCATTGCCATTTGAGTTTTTAGGTGGATTCTGCCTGTTTTCTGCCTGATATACTGTACTGTCTCCTGATCTCTCCATATGAGGTTGAGCATGATTCTTTCATGTGCATGTTGTATGCGGGTCAGAAATAAGAGTGCTTTGAAAATATAGAAATATCAGAATTTTAACAATGATTTCACTTGGTATTTTGTAAAATTCTATTTTGCTGATGCTGTGATTTTCAGTGTTTTAGCAAAAAAATACTGCATAGGAATTAAAAAATAACCTTTTTTTATGAAATTCATTAATTTTACAATTTCCAAGATTTCTACCCAAAATCATTGACAAAATTCGATTTAGTACTTATTATTAGTACTGTGTTGAGGAAGTCTGGTTTTAGACAAAGTGGAAGGTTATGGTAAGACTTGGGTTTTATTACTTTTGCTGACACAGGTAACATTAGCTATTGTGTGAATAACTACATATGGTTGAAAACAAAACTCTAACAAGATCAATTACATTTATTCACAGGTTTTGTAACAGCCAACCGTTTATTTTAGAGAATATTAAGAAAGTGTTTGGTGTCTTTTAAATCACTAAAAGTAAGTGAATTTCATTTCCTGATAATTATTAGAGCTGAAAATTTTGGATGTAAATTCCAAAGACTAATACAAAGGCTTCAAAAAATATTGATTGGATATTAAGACAATAATGAAAATAAAAGCTGTCTGTTTTGTTAGGTTTAGGTTCATGGATAGTATTCAGGTTAGTGTTCAAGTTTTTGAATTGCATCAAAAGAAAAGTTTTTGCTCCAATCAGAAAATAGACAACATTTGGTTGTATGTGTTGTTTCTCCATAAGCTTTTTAGCAATAAACGTCTCCTTAAATTATAAAAATAAACATTTCATTAATTCAAACTGATTTGGATTAGATTAAATTTTTTTTTTTCATCAAATTATACCATTCCTTCACGTTGGTTCAATTGCATTGATTTGAACAAAATTGGAATATTGATTTTCTTTCGTTATTCATTTAATCTTGTTTTGAACTAATTATGAAATTACAGAGATTTCAAAAAAATCAATATTCTCTGTAATAAACAGTTGACTGTTAAAATCCCATAAATAAATGAAAGAAATTGATTGCCTTTGTATAAAAACAGTTTCACAGTATAAGGCCTTGGTAATGTGGAATTTTACGAACCACAGACTTCAAGGCCTTAGTTCAGAGGAAATTGCATTAGTTTAGCATTACAGTAATCTGTGCCAAAGCAAATCAACCTGTGGGAGAGGGAGAGATTCAATATGGAATGACTTTCAATGCACAAAATGATGATGTCAGATTGACATGAATAACTGCAATCGAAACAAAATATGTCAACTCAATCACACATTCAGGATTCTGTTGATAAATACATTGTCAGTGATTATGTTTTCCAAAAATGACCTTTTCCTGTTTTAAGTAAAAAGAGAAAGACAAGGTTCTCAAATAGGGACTGGTGCTCTTTCATATAAGTTCAAGTGGAACTCATTTTTCCAATAGATTGCAAATGATGAACTACACTTGCTTCCACAAGCAATAGGGAGCTGAGTAAACAATAAAGACACTTTTAAGATTTCCCTAAAATTGTACAAAAGTTTGACTCGAATCAAGATAATACAGACCAACTAATTCACAAGAAAATGGTTTCCCACCTTAATGTGATTGTATGTGTCATTTCAAATGTGAATTATGAGAAAATATTGATCTGCACACTTAATTTTGATGCATACTTTGATATATATTTAGTCAAACCCTAGTCCAAGTCTGCAGTTGACTCGATTTCTCCACCATGACAAAAACAATCCTCAATTTAGAAGAATACACTTTTTATTGTTTGTCTATCCTGTCACTTTAGTTAAAACTGATTTGTAAAATTACAATTCCTCTACCGCGAACAGATCTTACAATCAATTAGATTGGTAGGCAGTTCTCTTACCAATTGAGCTGAATAGATAAGCCTTATATATATAAGAAAACTCTTGTTAGAAATACACAAGGGTTTATTTTATTTCAATAAATATATTAATGAAATTAAGCACTCCCCACAGAGATTTGAAATCATGATAAAATGATTAGTACCTGGCTCTCATACAGACCGAGTCAAACTGACAAGCTTTACACTTCTACGAAAATTTATCTCACATACACCAGGTTATTTCATTCTAATGAATAAATTCAATTTATACTAAAGATATAAATTTATTTATAACAGATACAATGTAAAAGTAACAGTGATTATTTTCAGTTGGAATGGAAGTAAGAGTGGAGTTGACCCTGTAGCAGCCAGGAATCTCAAGTTTGATGTCATTTTTTTTGGAATGATCCCTACATTTTAAAAGTTGTTTTTCATTGGTGTGTTTGCATGTGTTTTTTAAGCTGAAAACTGTTGGAAAATACTAATCCACATATTTTACAAGAATATGGTTGCTCTCCAGTATGTGTTTGCATATGTCTCTTTAAATGTGAGTTACGAGTAAATGCTGATGTGCACATTTCGCAACAATATGGTCTCTCTCCAGTGTGCGTTGACATGTGACTCTTTAAATTTGAACTATCTGAAAATGCTGATTCACATACTTTACAAGAATAAGGTTTCTCTCCGGTATGAGTTCGCATATGTCTCTTTACATCTGATATTCTTACGAATGCAGATCCACACACTTCACAAGTAAATGTCTTCTCTCCAGTATGTGATTGCATGTGTAATTTTAAATGTGAATTTTGAGAAAATTTTGATGAGCACATTTCACAGGAATATGGTTTTTCTCCAGTGTGTGTTCGCATGTGTTTTTTTAAATTTGATTTCTTTGCATGTGTAGATCCGCAAACTTCACAAATGAATGGTCTCTCTCCCGTGTGCGTTCGCATGTGTTCTTTCAAATGTGATTTCCCTGAAAATGCAGACCCACACACTTCACAACTAAATGGTTTCTCTCCAGTGTGTATTTGTACGTGTACTTTCAAATGTGAACTCACTGAAAATGTTGATCCACATATTTGACAAGAAAAAGGTTTCTCTCCTGTATGTGTTCGCATATGTCTTTTTAAATCTGATATACTTGTAAATGCAGACCTACATACTTCACAAGAATATGGTTTCTCTCCTGTATGAGATCGCATGTGTATTTTTAAACTTGATTTTGTTGATAATTCAGATCCACACACTTCACAAGTAAATGGCCTTTGTCCTGTGTGTTTTTGAATATGTACTTTTAAATGTGTATCCTGCAAAAATGATGATCCATCCACCTTGCAGGAATAAGGTTTTGTTCCAGTGTTGGTTTGCATGCTTTTCTCTGTATCGAAAGTCTGTAAGAAGGGAGAAAAATGATTTACAATTAGATAATAAATATAAGAGGGAAATAAAATATCCTATCAAATGATTTGGGATCTTTATAAAGAGAAGGAAATAGCAAGAGATGCAGAATAGATAATTTCAGCTCTGCATTTGATCAACAATTTCATCGAAAAGGTAGTAATCCAATGTTAGTATATCTGAATTCAGATTTTGCTTTTTCAATTAGTTGTCTAGTACATAGGTAGGCCAATTTTTCTTTAAAGTTAGGTGTGGTTAAAAATCCCTATCCCCTCAGCTATGCCCCTGAATTTATGAGAGTCTAACCAGTTAATGTCTATCATGATTTGAGGGTTTTTTTTCACAATAGCATACACATTATTGACAATCATAAAAAAATTCATGATTTATCATGTGAAAGAAGCATTTTTTAGAGGACATGATCTAAAGATTTTCCCCATTGATGCATTGTGATTATTGTTACAAACAAAAATTTGTCAAAAGTCTTTAATGCGAGGGGAAGTCTGCTTTGATGTTTTGTAATTGTAATTTCTTGTATTGAATAGGTTGTGTGGAAAATGTGCGTTTAATTGGTCATGAGAAAAGTCATTGTGATAGTATAATATTTTGATAAAGTAAATGTTCAGGACAAAAGACATCTAATTTATAGTAACAATATTTTAAGACAACTTTAACGTGGTTTGTACACACTGATGACAACACACAAGAACAGTTTCACTGTACTTTGGTGTTGTAATATTTCCATTCGACATAAAAGTGGTGAAAAGGTTGTCATTATTAGGACATGATATTGTCCAATATAAAAGTAATTTGTACTTTACAAAAATGAACCTTACTTCTTTTGTACAATTCTTGGAAAGTTATCGAACATGGCAAACTGAATAATGAAGCAGGGTAAACAATGATAACCATGTATCTACATTAAATGAGTTCATACCAGATTAAGAATGTATAATAATAATGGAATTTTCCCAAAATTAATGTCTTACCAGGAAAAACATGAATTCTAATTGATTGATAAAAAATGTTTCAAATGTTTTAAAATGTAAGTGATGGAAAATTATTCATTTATTTGGACTTTTGACAAGGTGACATGAGTCAATAAAAATGTTCAAAACCTGTAACGTCAATTCTAATGAAATATTCTTCATGTCATCAAAAAGAAAAAAAGTTTGTAGAAAATGCACATACAAAAATTATTTGTGTATACATTGTAAACCCAGATGTATTCCTGTTTGAAAAGTCATTTACACTGAGCAAATTGGTGTATCGTGATAATTTGTATTCGGACTTTTTCAAAATATTGAATTAAAAACAATCTTAAACCTGTTTAAAATGCATAAAAATAATTATTCTTCATTTCCTGACTATTTTTTCATACTTTTTCCTGCTCTTGAAACCAAAATTCAAATTCTAAAGATATTTAGATTATTATTATAGGACATTTTAAATTGAAAATGTAGAGTAAAAAAATCCTGTTTACCTACCTCTACTGCCTTTATTTGACGGTGTTCCTAAGAAGAAAAAGAACAAAGAAATATCAGGATAAAGGAAATAAACCATTGGATAAAATTCTCAATGATAAATTTAAGCAATTCAGAATATTTTGGTAGAGAGTGAGCAATGGTTAAGATACAAAGATCATGTAGTGTTGACAATCTAGATGTTTTTGGTTGTGTCTAGACATCAGGAATTGCTACCTTGAAAATTTTCAAGTGAATAAGTGATATTTTAATACAGTGAATGTTGACAATTTATTCAATTTATAAACAATATGTAATAAACTTTGTGCATTCTATATATATACCTGGAGAATCTGCATGTTTGTGTTTTCTGACTCAATTTCTGATGTAAACTGATAATAGATATGCCAACAGACATGCACTTACTTAAACTTTCGTCACAATCTTTTTTTTCCCTTTCTTTCGAGATTAACCGTTTTTGTTTTTATGGCAGAGGTGGGTAGGAAGAATAGCCTAAACAGAAAATCTGGCTTTTAGTGGAGACCAACTAAAAAGGCCAATAAATTTTATTAAGAGATAAGTTCCAACTAATTTAACTATTTGATTATTCATGTTCATTGATTCAGTTTTCTTACCATTGTTTTCAATTTGCTAGTTTTACTTTTTAATTTGCTGAGGAAAAAGTTGAGTAAAAGACAAAATTTTAACAAAAACATGTTTCCAAACAAAATTTTCGGAAAAGAAATATTTTTTATCGTGATTGTACTCTGTGACCTTAATTTATTTGGTGATTTATTATACTTATAATTTTTGCGTAATCGTGATTTTTGCATAAATGAAAGAAAAGTTGATGGAAAATAAATTTCAACTTTTAGAAGAAAAAGCTACAGAGTTTGGTAGCAAGCACTTCTTTTTGGAAATCAAAAAAGTGAAAATTAAAAGTGAAATATTGCACATCTTGGCAACTTTTTATTTGCTAAAATAGCCAAGGGCTTTTTTCAGCAAAAAGAAAGAAAAAGCTCTTACAGGAATATCAAAATTCTTTTCAAAAATTTAATTATTTTTGAAAATTTCAATTCTTTTCTTTTACTGTTTGTGCCCCACTGAGATTTTGTTGATCACCTAATGCAACAATATCGATTAATTAAATTCAATCATAAAAAAGAATAATGCACTGGAAGTGGTTTTTTGTGTTTTCAATAATAGCTTTTTGTAAGTATTAAAGGCCAGAGTTCAATTCACAGATTCCGCTGATATTATTTTTTTTTTTGCTTAATTTTTCTATTAATTGAAAAGGGCATCTGGACATACTTCAGATATTCCTTATCAAGTTTTTGAAATGCTTATTTATGACTGTTATGTTTTCTTAAATTGAATTTAACTTTTTCTACCATTTTTTTCAAAGTTTTTGATCTCACATGGTTAAGAAGCTTACAACAATTATTGATGTTTTGCTGGTAAATTTCAAACATTGAATCATCCAAATTTCATTGGCGGACCTGGAGAGGGTCAAAAGTCCCCCAACTTCTTCCAAGGCCTTGTAATTCCTGCAAAGATGAAGAGAAAACCATGGAGATGGGGTCTTCTCAGACAGGAAAACAGAAAAAAATATAGAATTTTCAATGAAATTCTCATAAGATTCTTGATAAGTTGCTGACCAGTGTTGCCATTTAATCTCTTTTCTCATTAAATTTAGCAGGTTTCTTGTTTTGGCAACACAAAAATCCAACAAGCAGGGCTTTCTTTCATGGCAGTTCAGCGACATTTCTTGAGCAATTTTTAGCCAAACGCTCCTGCCCGGACTAATCTAGCCATTTTAGCTATTCAAGTGGTCATAAAATGGCTAATAATCTTAAACATTTGGCGTTTTTAGACGCTTTCTGACTCTTTTCTGGGTTAATTTAGCATGAAAAAAAGTGTTGGTAACACTGACCCCTCCCTGCTCACTAATATTAATGAAATTTTTTTTTTCTTGCAAACACATATTTGGATGTTTTTTGGGGGGAAGCGACAAAAAAAATGAGAACAATTTGAAAAAAATATATTTTGATTACGTTTTCAAGATGGGATGTCGAAATTATTTAAAAGCGGATTGATATGCTGAATTTAGCTAATTTCAACCATTTTTTAAGCTAGTCAGTGGAAAATATAGCCAATTTTATTTCAGCCATTTTGAAACCTAATCTTCTGCTACGGTATTTATTTAGTCAAATAATTAGATAATCAAACGTAAACAAATATTCAGTTAAATCTGAATCTTCTCAAAGAAAAGTTCAAGAATTGTTGACTTACAATTCACAAGAAGTGAGGCAGTTTGTCTGACAGAATGACTTTTCTTTCAAACTCGGTAAATGGAAGTTTGTCCACTGTGCAATCGTATAAAACATTTCTGAGACTAATTAAAATCTCATAGAAGCCTTTGAAAGAAAATTAGTTAAACAGCAGCGGAAAATTATTCACTGCTGAACAAGAAACGGTGATCGATCAAATTCTGTACCTGCTAAACAAGCGTCCGACAAACACGAGTTCCGATGGGTTGGGTCGTTCCCTTCTTCAAGACGCCGGTAATCGTGGCTCCGTGGTTGTAATAAACAGCTTGATTCTTCCATAGCTCACCCATTCTCTCATCAAATTTATCCACACCCGTTGCTGTTCCTATATCTTTAGGAAGGTTATTCCAAATTGGAACCATTTGCCGTGTGAAGCCGTTTCAATTGCTCTGTTTTCCATCTCTTCATCTCAAGTTCCCCCTTCGGCCATGTCAGGTTATTCTTTCCAGTTGAGAATAAAGCTGTCCCTCACACAACAGCTGAAATATTTTCTCATCTAGAAACTTGAATGCTCTCCAGCTTGCACTCACCATGCTGTTGACATTCTTCATTTGGTTCATCAAATGAGTTTTGGAGTTCACTCATTTGCCAATTGTACCTCACTCATCAGCCTATTCTGGTTCACTCATGTCAAACTCTTCAAATGTTGGTATTTCAAGACTCGTGCTGCTCTTGAATCACAGTGAAGTACGGATAACAAGTGGATTCTCTACCACTCAGTCTGCGGACAACGGACATGGTAAGACACTATGAAGGTCCCAGTGTGACAACTATTTCATCAATTACCAAGTATGCTCTAGTAGATCTCTGAAGTGCATTGCATGATAGTATAGGCATATGGTAATGACATTGGTTCAATTAGAAGGGTTGGCAACTCCTTCATTCAGTTGAGGGTATGGGGTATTATCTTAGTGTCAGCTTCCTGCAATGTGGATTCCAAAGAAGAATTATCTATGATAGACACTACTGTGATCACCACGCTCTTTGTCTCTTCTTTGAATCCATCATCCAGTTAGAGATGACTTGCCATAAGAGCAGGCACCTGTTGCTCATTTCTCGCAGAGGAGGCTCAGAAGGTTTGCTGTCTTAGCTGTCGCAGCAAAGAACTTCCATGGATCAGGAGTTGTGTACTGCTCACTGACTTCATATACTTGAGCTGGTCTCCTCTTCCAGGATCTTCACTGAACTCACAGTGGGAAAAGGAGCTTCTTACCCGGAGTCATGTATGCCTTGAGATGATTTTAGCAATTCTAAGTTTTGTAATGGAGGTAGTATTAGTTGAATTTGCACTGGTGCCAAAAACACTATTTCACAGTAGGTCTTTTGCTTTGGACATACCTGTAGGTTTCCAGTAACTAATTGACCAGGTTGTGCAGCCAGATGGTAATCCTTGAAGTTCCTGGATATCATTTCAGCATCCAAGCCTTTTATAACATTCCATGTCTGATTTTTTTAAGAAAAAGGGAGGGTTCAACCCTTGGTACTATGAGGAGTAATACTTAAACAAGGCCATAACAAGGGAAAATATTTAGGTACGGGCAAAGAGTAAACTAACAAAGTGCTGCTGGGTGTTTCAAGGTGGCTGTGAGCTCCCAATGATATACAAAAATTTGAATATCCCAGCATCTCAGGACCCTGATTCCTAGCAAATTTGCCAAGATCCCCACTCTTTTTAGGAGTCTTCACAAATTGAATTTTGAGAGTCAATCTCTTTCTCCTCCCAAATAGTTGGTGGGCGGGATTCATCAGAATTTCTTTCATCAAAAGACGACTCTCATAAACAATGCAACTTGTGTTTATAAATACAATTATTTGACCAATCGCTGAAATTAATGGATACAATTAATTGTATCCACTAATTTCAGCAATTCCAAAATTTTGTATCAGTTAAATTTTCTTTGAAAACAAAAAAATTTTCTTATTTTTGTCTACACTGTATATTTTTACTTCCCATGTGCCTACCCAATCCTTATAATAAATACTTACTTATTATATTATACCCTCCCCCAGCTTATTGAATTGTGGGACAGATTTTCCAGCCCCATGTAATTTATTATTGTCTATGAATTGAGATGCCAAGCTAAAAATCTGCAGAGAGAAATGATATAAATCAGAAAAATACAAGTTAACTCAATGAATACAAAAAGCACAGAACAGTAATTCAAAAGTTGTTTTTTTTCCAAAGTAGAAAACAAGAAATATTAGGAAAATACGTCTTCAGAACATGAGTCAAAATGAAAAACAAATTCTCATTTCAGCAACATGATGCTTTGTCTACAACTTTTCTTCAAAACCATGAATTCAACTTGGAATTTGGAGAATAACAAGACACCAATGTCAGTGGGACTAAATTCTTTCACCTGTGTCGTTATAGTAACTCAATTTCAACTATTTTAACTCATTTACACAAGGTTTTTCAGGGGTTATAAAGCAAGGGTGGCAAAAATATAATGGATTATTAAGCATGCTCATTTTCTAGCAAATACAGAAAAGTTATACATCATTTTGAATGATGCAAGATGTGGATTTCATTTAAAGAAGAATTATGCAATAATGGTCACGTGACGTCATTGTTTATTCAAAATGGCAGCCAGATTTGAGCCTTTCATCCATGTGAGAGCGTAAGTGCATGGTTTGATTTTTAATTTCTAAAAAGTAAAGATTAGATATTTCTGTCCCACTGGTTCTTCAACACCAATTCCCATATGAAACTGACGACTCCAAACAGTCATGTGTTGGTGCTTTTAATTTTGCTCGGCCATTTATTTCTCTATATGGTCTTGTATCACTGTCTGATGAGTCAAGGTAAGGTAGGTGGGTCAACAAAGTCTATGGTGACAGATAAGCTTTATAGTGGATTGTTTTGGATGCAAAATTTAAAACATGCAAGGTGTATTGTCAGCCTGAATGACTAGAGCCTTGATTTACTGCCCACTTTCAATTATTATCCTCACTGTTCAAGTTTATATGACTCAGTATTTTGATTATCTTCACTTTCTAATGTAAGACATTTATTAGATATCATGTATTGACTCTTGAATTCATATTAAAAATTTGAATGTAAATTTCACAGGAAACAACTAGATTAAAGTTAGTGACTATTGTGTAGATTTTTCAAGAGAGTTTTTTGTATTCTATTCATAGTTTCATATAAACTGGTACGAACTCAGAGAAGTCATCACTTACACATGGTTTTTCAATAAAACATTCATTAAAATCTGATATATCAAAGGTATTGGATTCTTGCAAAAAATTTGGGTTTTTCAACGATCAACTCTAAAGCAGTATATTTCAGCTTAAAATAGAAGCTATTAATCGAAATAAGAACCCACAGAATCTATATAGTTTTGCAAACTAGAAATAAGTCCATTCATTCCTGAAGAATGAATTTCTGTGGTCCGGGAGCCAATGAATTATTCAAAGGTATTTTAAGCTGCAGCTTGTTTGTTGAAGACCTTTCCTTGCATTGAGTGGTCGAAATGCACAAAAAAGAAATAGTTGGTCAGTGTACTGTAATAAGTAAGAAAGTTGAAGCGATTTTACGTATCACTCTTTGGTGAACTTACGACACATATAAACTAATATAGGGGCAATTGATTGTTTGTGACCCAGTAGTAGTAGTCTGAACTTGACTTGAAACATACACGGCTAAGTTTTGAACGTTGATACTTGTGAAACAGATTGAATAGGTTGCTTTTCGAGATGTTTCCATAAAAATCCCCATATTGGTAGGAAATATATTATAGAAGACCTGGCAAAGCCCCCCCCCCCCATGGTATACTTACCTTAAAAACTGCCATTTACTTTGCATGTGTAGCAGGAGCAAATTTTCACAAGGAGAATTCAGCAAATGGCAATGTTATTTTGCCAATTTTTTTAAAGAACTTTTTGCAGAAAATAACCTTTTCTGACAATATTGACATCAGGTTAGGGTCCGTAAATCGGTCCTTGATGCCAAGTCTGCGGAATTGGTGTGAGGAAAATAAGGTAGGGTTTGTCCAACCTGTTTCTTTCAAAACGAGGCTGGGCCTTGGATAAGCCACAACCTATAGCAGACGATGAATTTTTATGCCTGATGGCTACTTCAAGTTTCTGCTATGTTTCGTTGACGTGAGTGGAAAAGATAATACACTTTAATCATAAACTAAATGCCAAAAGAGTCTGAACCACGAAGCGTCATTTTAATCGTAACAAAACTGTTCAAGATAAATCAAAACAACTTGAAAAGAAAAGGATAAAAGAGAATCGCCAAATTTTAGATCAATTTTTGATGACGATAAATAATGAAATATCATTAAAAATTGGAAAATTCATGATCGACGTCATTTTTCATGGAAATTGTTTCCTTCAAATTCGTTTTTGAAACAGAGTGATTATTCGAACGTTACTTACTAATTTCGTCTGGTTAGTTTTCCGGTGCTAGTTTACTTCTGTACACGTCGTAGTGAACATGGGAGACAACTCCCAAAACGACAACGGAGGGAGATAATCATTATTTCTCTTGATTCGACCTACAGTATTTACCATTTGCTGAAATTGTCATTTTAACACATTCAAAAACATTCTTTCTGAAATAAAATCAAATATCAAGCATGACGAAAAAACTTTTGCAGAAAAAAATTGAAGAAAAAAAACGCTTGAGTCTTTCATTCATTTTTTTTTTTTTTAGAAATTTTTTTCTCAGAAGTTTTTTTATTCACTTATTTAAAAAAAAGATTTTGTGTGAATTCTTTTCTGGCACAAAAAGTTTGTTCATTTTATAGTAAAATCGAAAGAAATAACGATTTGTTTTGCTTCAGGGAGAAAAAAAAACAATTTCACTTTTGGGAGTTTTATAAGAAAAATATTTCACAAAAACAGTGGCTTGCAATTATTCGAAGAAGAAAATATTCTAGCCACTCCTTTAGTTTTAGTTAGAATTAAATACGAAAATAAATAAGTAATTAGCTTTTTATACGAACCCTTGAATCTAGCCACATATGCAATAAGCCACTTTTTTTTTTCGTTTTCACAGATGCAGAGGTATTTCTCATATGCTCAGCTACAAAATCACAGGTCCTCTAGCTCAAGTGTGTATTCATACCTCCATTTCCTGTGAATGGAATGACAATGATTATCTTATCCTATAATTCTCTTTACTTCAGGGAGTGCACATGGGTTAAACCTTATGTGTTTTCTGTGACTTGAATAGTCTTTCTGTCATGTGTTTCTCAGCATATAAGTATGGCTCTAAAATTGTTCTCAGCAATCATGAATTTGGATCCAGTCACTGATAACCCTGACTCCCTAATTATTCTGTTTTTTCTTGATACCAAGTTTTATGGATCCAAAGCATTTCAGGTACCTCAACTTCATCAACTTTGACTACTACGACTACTTTGCATAGAGCTCCTACCATTTGCTCAAGTGCTATCTTCTAGCTTCCTCTTCTACCTAGCTATTATCAAATATCCATCCCATCATGGATCGTGTCACCTTCCTTAATTACCTAGTAACCTGATCTAAACAGGCCTCTCCTACCACAATAACTTTTACTAATGGTAAAATATTTTTATCACAGCTTCATAAGTATCATTTATGAATACTTCATTTGTTTAATCATTAAATGTACGTCCTATTTGTTTGTCTAAACATTTTCATGTTTTTATTTCGATAACCAACTCTATCTGATCTCCACATCCATATTCATATGTGGTGCAGAAATTGTCCCTTCTGTCATGGCAAATTATTGACTGTATCCCTTCATCAACTCTTATAGTGATGTCAGCATGAGGCAGTAAACTCCACGCATGTCAGGACGATTTCTTTTATCCTCTGCAACTGCAACCACCAGTCACTACATAGAAACAACTATTATTATTACTCTCCCTCACTCACTATAGGAACCATCCTACCTATGATATCTTCTAAGGAGCAACAATCAAGGGAGATAATTATTGGGAACAACAAAGGAATCTTCATGAGGTATCTCAATGAGGACAATATTAGGTTAGTAAGGTCAGTCTATCGTGTCCATCTGTGGTTTTCAGTTTCTTTCCTGTGTTGACTGCTTTTTATCATGACTTTTCAGCTGTCTCTTGTTATTTTTTGGTTTGAAAATTCATATTCAAACTTTTAATGTCTGAGATCTTTTATAAGATTTGGTTTGAATATGTTTATATTTGGAGAAGAAACTGTGGAATCTGAAAGCTTATACCAAATAGAAGTGGATCTACTTGAAAAGAAGTGTTTTTTTCTCTTCAATAGATACAAGAAATGCTCAACATTATAAAAACTGAAACAGATCAATTTGATATTCCAATATTAGACTGCTGAAAATGATATAATTTATTAGACACTACTACAATATAATGATTTTTGGTCCTGAGATGTTGAAAAACTCAAAATTTTTAGGGGCTTTGCTTTAAGATCTCCAAACCCTGTAGTTATATTTGATTTCATCATCCCTTGACCAATACCATTCCCACACATTTTCCCCTCAGTACGGACATTTCTGTGACACAGCATGCTGCCAAAGGATGTTAGTCATGATGTCTAACCAGATTATACTGTATTATACAGTGATTGACAAAAATCCAAGCTTCTCATTTGTACATCTAAATTTTGTGTCTGTAACAATTTTGATGAAAATGTTTTGTTATTTGATTAGAAAATCATGTCAGATGAAACATTCATTTAGAAGAGTTGGCTTGGTTCACTCAAGGAAAATTTGAGTGGATCATGAAAAAGAAAGTCACATTTTCAAATTTATGTGTATAGCTGAAATGGTATTCCACAAACTTCAGAGTCTCTTCTGTCATGGGGGTCATCTTTTTATTACATGTCATCTGCATCTGATGCTTGGTCAGCTTGTTCTCCTCACAAGATGTCATTTTCTAATCCATCCATGGTTTTGTTGATTCCACATTTCTTGAAGCTGTGAGCTGGACTATTATCAATTATTCATTTGGATCTACTATGAACTTTTGTTCTTTCTTCATGATTCTTGTAACTATAAGTCAAGTTGTTCATTTCGGGTAACCTTTTAGGTCAGAAAAAAAAAACCCTTCAATCTATATCTGTAGAACAAGATGATGGAAAATCATCAGAGTCAATTTTTCATAAGAGTAGATGACATACTAATACAATGAAAATGTAATAATCTCGTGTATTCTATTGGATAAAGATATTTGGATTTCAGTGACTGAATTGGGCAAGCAGATGCAGAAAAATTGAAAACAACTAAAATTAGATATTGAACAACTGCAGACGCCAAGCGTGGCTCAGTTTATGAAATATATTCTGACAGATCCTTCCCAGGGTAGCATTTGATATAACTCCTTAACTGTTTGCATTTGAGCTAGGACAAATACTTGAAAGCCATAGTTTCATTTGATGGATGGAAAATAAGACTTAGTTCAACAGTATAGTTACACTATAAATAGAGACCCCACCCGGCAAAAATATTTTGTATTCTGGAAAATGATTAACATGTCAAAAAAACTTTAAAAAGCAGTGTTAGAATATGAAGTCATGCCAAAGAAAATCTTTCCAAGAACAAGTGTGGTCACACTAAACATTGTATCATGGCATATGACATCACAGCATTATCACTTGGAGGGCACGAATTGAGTGTCTAGTTCAGCACCATAGTCTCATAGTAAATAGAACCCCTCTCTAAAACCCTAAAATTGTTAGAAATCACCCAGATTTTTTGCACTTGCTAATCCTGCACATTTTAGGGGTGCTTTGGATCTTTTTCAAGTCACAAACTTGCTTCGTGGTCAGCAGCATTCACACTTGTTTTTGAAAAAGCAAGAGAAGTGACTGATTCAATTTAATTGATCATCCCCAACACTGCACACTGCCAAAAACACTGGTCATGAGCGGTTTCAAATGAGTGACTAACCAGACCAGTTTTTTCTGAAATTATGTATCTATGGTTTAAACCATACTGCTAGTATTTTCATGAAGGTAATTTGATTTTAACATTACCAAAGTTTAAATTAATTTTCCTTTCGTTTACTTTCTTCACTTTGCTTATTCTGAAAACTATAAGATTGTTTGAAGTTTTTGTTTTGTGAGAGTGTTTCAGAAACTCAAACCTAAAAATCATAACATTCAAATTTGAAATCAGGCACAATATTTTGCATTTGACAATTTTCCAAATTCCTACATGGAAAACACTTTGATCGTATAAATTTGAATATTCCTTATTCTATTTTAAAAGAAAGAAAGGAGAAAGAATAGTCATAATGGATATCATACTTATTGAAGTCATGAAGAACTTGCTGGATCCACAAAACTTCATAAATGTTCACAACAAAGATTCTCCATTATCCCTTGTGCCTCAGTTCTCCTCTAACCCAATCCCAGTTATATATTATTCTCTTCAAATCTTTGATGCTGGTCCATACTTATATGTAAATCTCATACAAACATGGATTAGTTTCATATACACATATGTTCTAAAACTGTCAATAAACAACCAAACTTTCTTTTTTGTCTACTCCCTTCTTATCCTTTAAGCAAACTAAATTCCTTTTTTCCTGTTTCTTTCTAAATAAGAAATATTTTAAACAAAATGATAACATTGGACTGAGAAGGTCTTATTACATAGGAATAGCCAAGTGGTTATATCATTGGACTGGTCTTACAGAATGTGAACAGCTCAATGATAATAACATTGGACTTGAAATGATGAGGTCTTACTGCATGCAAATTACTCAATGATTACAACATTGGGTTGAAAATGTTTTGCCTTTACAGCATGAGAAGAGCTTAATCAAAATAAGTTCTTACTACATGGGAATATCTTAATGGTTTTAACATTGGACTTGAAATTATGATGGTCTCACTATATGGGAATAGTTCAATGATTATAACATTGAACTGAAATTAATAACTCAGCTCATGAGTATAGCTGAACGGCATCACCAGTATTTAAATGTCTGTCATTGGACAGAGGCCTTTCTCAAGGTTTGCCAGATCTTGTAGGCATCACAGCCCCAGTATTTCCTGATATTGTCTAAATCATCCCACAATTTGATCATTCTATCTTTCTCAAAACATTTGTTGCACATGATATTGCTTTTACTGTAGTTCATACGAAGACTTTTCTTGCTTTCTTCATTCAGTTTGTCAACATCATCAGGAGTTCATCAAGATTCTCGGCAGAGAAGACAATGCTATCAGCATATCTTAAATTACCTGAGTATTAGCCATCAATTCTGATTCCTTTATTTATCCAGTCTAAATTTTGGAAGATCACATTGAAGCAAGCTGTAAAGAATTTTGGGTGAACTGTTGTCACCTTATCTTACATCTTTTTTGAGCTGGAAAGGCTCTCAGTCATGTAATCTGATAAGTTAGTAGGTATGTTCCAGAACTTTGATACAGACAGGGTCTACTCCTTGTTGTATGATAGCATCGATGACTTTGGAGACTGAGACGTAGGGCAACTTGGGGTCAACAAATGCTACAGTATTCTGTAGCTCTTTTATTTAATTCACCCAATCGAGACATAATATGGGATGTATAAAGTAAAATATTTACTTCATTGCAATAAATTAATCAAAATATTACTCATTTCATCTAAAATACTCCTTATCTATTTGGAAAAAAGGGAGCAAATGAACTTAGTTAATTTAAAGAAGGAGCAAAGAGAGAGTAGGGGAGAAAGGGAAGTTAGTTTGATAAGAGTGTAGGAAGAGAGTGAAGGAAAGAAAGTTTAATGAGAGGGTAGAAAGAAAGAAGATAAAAATAAATATTTATTAAAGGGTAGGAAGAGAAATGACAGAGAAGGAAGATAGGTAATTTACTACAGGGAGGGGGGGGCAAGAACATTTTTGCATATGAATATAATCCATGCTTGTATAACATTTAGATAAAATTGAAATATCAAAAAAAATTAGAAAGAATAAAGGGAAGAATGAGAAGATACAGGCTTCTATCAGAGAAGAGCGGAAGCATCAGATAATGGGTAATCTTAGCTGTCAACAAAGAATAGTTGGGCAATAAAATGTTCAAATTTTCAAAGAGCAAGTGTGGGCACAAACTAAGGGAACAATTTAGCATAGACTTACATAGAAAATTGAACCCCCAACTAAAACCTCCTTTTGATGGGGAATTCAATGAGAACAAAAAAAAATTCCCCCTTCTCATTGAGAGGAGGGTGTGTGCAAAATTTTAAGTTTGAGCAATGAACATTTAGGGCTGGGCAAAGTCAGGATACAGAGACTCACAGATACAATGTAAATGTCAGAACATATGAATAATCTAAAACTCAGCAACAGTATCTAAACCTATGTTGTAGGTAATGGTAATTAATCATATAAATGTATTTATTCAATAGAATGAAATGAGACAATGATTATCATAAATTTTTACTCTCATCTGAGACTTGTCCACTTAGTAAGACAGTCTTCTGGCAATCAGTGGGTAGCAAGTTCTTATCACGGACGAGGAATGTAGATTTTTACGTAAAGATTTCTACAACTCAATTTGGGGTCGTATTGTAATTGTGGTTTTTATTCAACAGGGAAAACAAAGTCAACTCCAGACTTTGTATTGGCGTTGGATAAAAAGTCAATAATAAAATCACTTCGATCTGAAAATCAGACAAGAATTGAATGGAATGAGAGATGAGTGTTTGGATCAGGAGAATGCATTCAGGATTGCTAAAATTCATTTTGAAAGAGTAATGAATCTTGCATCGAAATACAGAAATGATCAAAAACTTCAATATAAAAACCTATAAAACATCTTGAAACAGATAAAAGTCCATTTTGCTTACCTTAAATTTAGTCTTTCGTCCACTATTCATTTGCGTAATAAACTTGTTATTCATATATATGTATCTTGTAAAAGATATTAACATTTAAAAAATGAGTGTGGAACACAAAAATTCAACTTTGAAGCTTTTAGTAAAAATTCATACCGACACATAATTCATAAAATGTACCAAATGATTGAGCTTAGTACCAAGCATGCAATAGATGGCAACTGGTACATTTAGACAAAATTGGTACTAACATAGGTAGCCTTGAATGCATAAAAGACAACTCCATCAGAAGTGATTTCATGCAAGAGAAAGTACTAATTGCAGCAACATATGTTCTATGCAAGATGCATATGTCGTTATGCCAACTTTCCATTGTAGCAATGTACAATGACAGTTTGTTCAGGTTCCAATAGTAAGAGACAATAGAAGATTTTCAAAAATCCATTAAGATATTCTTTAAAAAAGAATTCAGAATATTTCTGCGACACCCAGTAATTCCCCAAACTGACTTTACAAAACATCCAATAAAAAATTAGTTGACTTTTTGACCTGATTTTGCCAGCTAGAAATGTGTGGTTGCATGTGTATCTGCTACTATTTCATTAGAAAGTGATATTCATACCCTGAAAATTCAAATTTTTTTTTCCTTTAGTGAAAAGCCCTTTGAAAAGAAGAGAAAAATATTTTAGGTGTCCCAAGGTGTACTCATGTTCATTGGCAAATTTCCAAGCCAGAAGGTGCATCCAGTATCAAAATAGTACATGACTACCCCATTTCCAAACTCAAAAAGGTTCCCAGACATGGAGTATTCACATTTATTCTCAAGGTTCTAGGCCAAATGGTGCATTGGTAGTGCTGACACAAATTCAGAGTAAAAGAATTGAAAAAAAATTCAATTAATTTTTTCCCCAAATTCCAAGAAATCTCAAGAAACAGTTTTTTGCAAGGTTTTAGGTCAGGTGTGTCCAACCAAGACAGCTGAGTGAAAGGGGAAAATATCTGGCCATATAGCTTGTTATCCAATCAGGTCACTCATTGTGGCTGCAACGAGAACAATATATGACAACTCGAACAAAAATTTTGAATACTTGTTTTAAATCTATTGCTAGTGACTCTTCTGTCCAAAAATGACTTTTTCTGGATTAAGTATTATGATAGATTGGTCTCTTTGAGCCCAGTTGTGTTAAAGTGATCATACAAAAGGCGATGGAAGTATCTAATTATTTTTCTCTATTTTTCACCCCTAGCACAGCATGCTACCAAAAGACGTTGGTCATGTGATTGTAACTACTGAGTGACAAATAAGTTCCAAGATTGATTTCAATGATGAAAGAAAATAAATAACAGTCTATTTTAATATAAAATTTTATTGATAAGAATCCACTACATCATAAAAATTCTACAAAACGATTCTGTTAAAAAGAAAAAATGTATCCTTGGTCACTGACACTTCTTTGAGAAATGCAATCAGTGGAGTGTTGCCTCCCTTAAAATAGGTGAGGATTGTTTTTCTTGTTACAGTGGAAAAACAGCCTCTGAATTGGACTTGAGTTTGATAACAAATGTTTAATTGCAGTCAGATGTTTTTTTTCTAGCATCAGAATTTTGAATTTTAAACGTGAATTAATGAGAAAATGGCGATCCACAAATTCACTACGTGTATGTTAACACATGCAAATCTCAAATGTTACCTATCGGGAAATGCTAACCAACATATCTGACAAGATAATGGTTTCTCTCCAGTATATAATTGCATAAGTGATTCTTAAATGTGAACCATAAGAAAATGCTGATGTGCACATTTCACAGTCATACGGTTTCTCCTGGGTACATGTTCCATGAGTGATTTTAGGTATGAATCATCTGGAGATGCTGTTTCACTCAAATATGCAGACCCACAATTCTCAATATATTTTTTTTGTTTTGCTAGTTAGCACATATTCAAATATATTCTTGCCAACACTGATCCAAACATTTCACATGTAAATAGGCACTGCCAAGTGTGTACTTTCATGTCTTCTTAGAGATTTACTATGTGAAAAAGCTGCTCCACATATTTGACAAACATAAGGTTTCTCCCCAGTATGTGTTCGCATGTGGCTTTTCAAAGTTGAATTATCTGAAAATGCTGAGTCACATATTTTACAAGAATATGGTTTCTCTCCGGTGTGAGTTCGGACATGTCTCTTTAAATCTGATATTCTTGCGAATGCGGATTTACATACTTCACAGGTAAATGGTCTTTCTCCAGTATGTTTCCGCATATGTAATTTCAAATATGATATTCTAGCAAATGCAGAGCCACACACGTCACAAAAATATGGTTTCTCTCCGGTGTGTGTGCGCATATGTATTCTTAAACTTGACTTTACAGAAAATGCAGATCCACACACTTCACAAGAGAATGGTTTCTCTCCAGTATGTGATTGCATGTGTAATTTTAAATGTGAACTATGGGAAAATGCTGATGTGCACATTTCACAAGAATATGGTTTTTCTCCTGTGTGTGTTCGCATGTGGCTTTTCAAGTGTGAACTGTCTGAAAATGCCGATTCACATATTTCACATGCATAAGGTTTCTCTCCAGTATGAATCCGCATATGTCTCTTTAAATCTGATATTCTTGCAAATGCAGAACCACATACTTCACAAGTAAATGGTTTCTCTCCAGTGTGTGTTCGCATGTGTATATCTAAAACTGATTTTCTTGCAAATCCTGATCCACACTCTTCACAAGTAAATGGTTTTTCTCCAGTGTGTGTTTGCATGTGTCTTTTTAAAGAATTACTATGTGAAAATGCTGATCCACATACATTACAAGAATAAGGTTTCTCTCCAGTGTGAGTTACCATATGTTTCTTCAAGTAAATTTTTCTTGCAAATGCTGATCCACATATTTCACAAGAATATGGTTTCTCTCCAGTATGTGATCGCATGTGTAATTTCAAATCTGATCTCTGCATAAATGCTGCGCTGCATGTTTCACAAGCAAATGGCTTCACTCCAGCCTGTTTTTTAATGTTTCCTTTTACATCGGTTTCCTGAGAAAATGATGATCCACCTTCCTCACAGGAATAAGGTTTTGTTTCAGTACAGTTTTGCATGTTCCTTGAATTTATTTCTATTTGAATTCTGTGGAAAGTGAGAAAAATTGTTAACAATTAGATATTAAACAAAAGAAGAGAATAAGATATACTATCATTTTAGATCTTTAAAAAGAGAAGGGAATAGCGGATGAAATGCAAAAGAGATGACTTCCGCTTCACATTAATTCAACAAATTCATCAAAGAAGTAACCATTCAAGTTCATCTGAATTCAGATCGTGCTTTCTCAAAAATTTGTCTAGTACATATGTAGACATGAAGATTTAAGACTGATTTTCTGACAATACAAATATAGAAAATATAAAAATCAAAAAAGTTACATTCAAGTTGAAAGAGTATTTTTGATGATTAAACAATCAGCAACATCAGAGATTCACATGAGTTTTTGAGTTTTTCGAAAGGAAAAGTATAGGGAGTGGCAAATCTGTCACCCACAATTTATCTGCTTTTTGCAAAGAAGGCAGAATCCTAAGAAAAGAAAAATCAAATGCAGCTATTGATTTAAAAAGAGAAGAGAAACCATTCGTTTACCTGTTGGAGAGATATATGTATTTGGTTGTATCTTCCTGTTGGTCCACACAATATCTCCAAAATTACTAAATGGATTATATTGAAATTTTGTGAAGGTGGATAATGGGGTAAGGAAGAGGTGGTTAAATATGGGGATGGATTCAGGAATATTTTTTCATATGTATATATGATGGTGCTCATGACAAACAACACAATATCTCCAAAAGTTCTCGAATTTCAATGGAATTCAGCGAAGGGGTGGACAATAGGCTATGGAAGACGTGATTCAATTTTGGAACAGATCCATTCACAATTACCTCTAGTACATCATAGTTTAATGTCCAAACCACATAATATCACCAAATTTTCAGGTCTGTCCACATGATATCTCAAAAATTCTCATGGATTTTCGATTAAATTTTGTGGGAGGGTTGGCAATGGGAAGAAAGGGAACAATTTCTTGATGGATCCAAGCACAATTACTCCCCCTGACAATGGTGTTGACAGAGGTATGCGCTCTCAGAGTGCTTTCTAACTTCCAACATGATTGAAATAGCAAGATCAAAGTTAATGATAAACAGTAAACCCTCTGAAGTAACCGTGGGGAAGAAAATTTCTTATACCCAATGGCTGCTCGACACTGGATAAATGAGATATTTGGTCATTTGCTGCATTTAATGAACAATTAAAACACCATTTGGTAAATCTGAAGGAACTTCTGAGGCTCATACTTTTTTTTTTTTAAATGAGGAGAAAATCTGACACAATAACGTTTTCAGGGACCTGCATTTGAATCATTTGAAAGATTTTCTTTTGGACTTCACAAGTTGTGAGTGTAAAAGTGTCATATGCTATATTGTTTATCTTTTGACAGAGTTTTGTGTCTTCTCACACAAAATACATACGTAGCTCTGATTTAAGCAAAATTCAATTGAATCAAAACAAGGATGCAACCATCAACATTTAGATATTCCTATTCATACCTCCTAAACAGCATAAACTATTTCAACAATGAAAAACCGTATATTTGAATATTTCAACACGAATACATTATGACTTTCAATAGTTTTTAACCAAATAGTTTGTTCCAGTATTCGATTGTTTTAGGATCACTTAAAATAAGTACATATGTGAATGGCAACTTTTTCTCAACGAATGACAACTGGTGAAAAATATTGAAAATTGAATGAGATTTTTACCGAAAACATTGTTGTGCCAAGAGTTTATGGACCACATGTTCACCACATCTATCGATCTCCATTCTGTAAATCCCTAATTATAGCAATTATATGGTGGACCCCAACATTTTACCTAATTTACGGCCAACTCATTCAGAGACCCGCAAATTGGAAAATATGACAGATATTTCATTTCTTTGATTTGTATTGATTTCTGTAAAACAATGGGTATGTCCATAAAACTTCTTGAAAAATTGACACTATTGACAACAAAACTAGTCACATATAACGAGTTAATAAATTCTTATAACGTTTACATCCTAAATTGAAAATGAATTTGAAAGAAAAATCAGACATAAAAATCATTTTATTCCATTTCATAAGGATAGGCTTTTTGTTTTTTATAGTTTTGTCAACATTTGAAAAGAAATTTTTTTTGCAGAATACACTTGCATTCGAAAAACATACGGAAATTCAGCTAATTGATTAAATTTAATTAAACTTTCAGTATTCATCAACTGATTCAATCATTTATGAAAAGGTTACATTGTGAAAAAAATTGTGGGAATATTTTTTTATATAATTTTATAACATCTTGACAATTAGCGAATGATTAACAAAAAATTTCACATGAAAAGAACTGAATTGAATTGAAAAATCAAAAGTTGGGAAGCAAAAGTGAACAAAATTGATACAGAAATTTGATACCTGTTGACATTTTCACCTAAAGAAGAAAGAGGTCAGGGGTGTGAAGAATGAAATAGTCACTCCATTTGAGGGAGATGAGACTGTAATCAATGTCTTTTATTTCACTGAACCATTTTCTAAAACAAATTCTTTTTTTTCCGAGCTGCAGCCACATGCACCTACAAGTGCGTCAACACCTACGACTTAAGCATACATCCAAACACAAAGAAATGTGTATTCATTCTAGTCTCAAGCTTGCATGAAGCTTTTGAAACAGACAAGTAAACAAAAACAAGTGTTTATTTACCTTGAGTAATCAGTTTAAGCTACTAACTCCCTGATACTTGGCACCTCTTGGTATGGACCAGTGCATCAAAATTTGGCACCAAAGACTGAATTGTTGCCAGTTTCAGAATTGAATTGAGATACATATCAATAAGCAGAGGTCAAATTCATTACAAAAAATTATTTTTCATAAGTATACATGCTTCTGAACATTGATATAATTTTTGAGGCCAAACATTTATATCTGGGATAATTTGGCCCAAGATATTGATAAAATGTGCCCAGATCAACATTTGAAAACTTGTTCAACATAGAATTACACTGGAGCTCAACTTGATTTTAACTGAAAATGTTCTGGTACCATAGCAACACTAACAGAGAATGAATCCAGAAATATAGAAAAATTATTCTCAAGAAATCTTGATGCAGTACTTTTCAGTGTTGATATCGGCATGAAACACTTTTGAGTTAGGAAAGTGTATATCATAACCATCTGATAATTGATATCAAAGGTCAAGTTTCATCTCATAGAGTCATATAAATCTATCGCCAATTTATTGCATCCCTGCAGCTCAGTATCCAGGTAATTTAAGTTGCCCGTAATATCTACCCTTTATTATTCTTCCAATACTGAACATCCCTTCCTTTCTGTTGCATAAATTGCTGTATTTCACATCGCAATTCATAAGATCACTTCAGTACAATTCTCCTACTTGATCAGCTAACATTGGTGTAAAATGGCAATCTTTGTTCATTATGACATTCTTCCAATAAGCAGTTAACTGTCTTCAGACCTCACGTGTATGAAGTTGACAGCCTTCATAAAATCCATGACATAATCCAGCATAGATATTTTACAGCAAAACACATCCTTAGGTATAATGTAATAAACATTATAAAATTGATGGTTAGTGTTCACAGCCAGCAAGTAGCAAGACTCACAGATGGCTACCAGCCAATATCTATTCGATCCAGGGCCCCTACCAAACTCACAATGGTATCATCCCCCTTTGCTGTTGTCTCCTTCATTGGTACCACTTCCATTAAATTCTTCTGTAACATGAATATTGTCATATTTGCAGGAGATTGAAAAGAAATGGGTAGTTATTGCACTTCACAGGAAATTCTGGGGCACAAATATTTTTTTCAGTAACCTGTCAGGAACCCTAGGTTTTATTTGACTGAAATATAAATTTCAATTTTCAAGATTTAGAAAAAATCAATTCATTTTTATTCAATTTATATTCATTTTTCTATTTCATAATCAATGCATTCTAAAGCACTGCAGGAGCATATGTATCGTGGACCACATATAAGAGGGTGTGGCCCAGGCCCATGTATGGCCGCATGTTTGATACCCCTGATTTAGATCCTGTCTAAATAACAATCCATCAATTTCATTTGACAGGATCTGATTTTCATTTCTTCAGGATAGTCTTCATTTTTGAAAAAAACTAGGTCTTAAAGTGGAAGCTAGTGAATTGGCTCAAAAATAGGGGTTCGATTTACAATGCATGTATGATGCAAACTAGACACTTACTTTATGCCAGTCTTCCTCACAGAGGATGCTTCATCTACACTTTAAATATAATGCTAAACTGCACCCTTTGTGTTCGTCTTCACGCAAGTATGGAGGCTGTGTGGTGTTACCCGTCAGGGTCAGTTCATAGTTGTTTTTTTTAAATCTCGAGGTGATCTGTTGAATGCATGTGACCTTCACTTGTCCGGGATTTTTTTCATTTCAAAGAGATCTCTAATTTCAAATTTATACATGAATACAGCTACTAAAAAATATTTTGAAATAAACTTTAATCTTAAACCCTGGTCCCAAAACCCACCACAGATTTAATATATAATAATAAATGGTAAAATAACAGATTAAAAAAAACTGGATCGATTTTTATTTTGAAAACCTATATACGCATATATGTCTTTATTCAGTGCACTCTTGAAGGAAAAAGGCCACAGAGAAAATACTTATGAAAGAAAGCGGATAAAATTACATATAGACACTCCAAGTCAAGATGATAAACGTGATGAAAATTTTTTTTACAAGTAATTTCCATTACCATGATGCAAATATAATATTTGTCATTAACTTCATATTTCTATATCAAACTGACATTGGGCATAAATAGGTTAAAACAGTCGATCTAATATTCAAATACTGGGATGTCTACCACAAACGAATTAATGGACACAAGATAAGTTCAACTCAGCAATCTAATCGAACATCTGCTGCCAGGGAGACCAGCAGGAAGTGAGGGTGCAGTTTTACATTATATGTACGCTGTAAATCGTACCCCCACTTGTAAGCCAAATCCACACGTTCGCTTCCACCTTTCAAGTTACTTTACTCATTCTTTCAAACAAAAATGAAAAATTTCCTGATGGAATGAAGATCAGAATCAGTAAAAATGGACCAAAACTGCTAACATGGGAAACCCATTTTTTTTCGATTTCTTTCCTTTTTTTGAAATTGAATATAACCGTTACTTTTTATTTTCTCAAATTGAAAGAAGTGAAAAAAATTCTGGAAGAAATAATGGTTAGATACAGTCAATTTTTTCAAAGTAGATCAAAAATACTTTTTCCATTAAAAAAAAAACACTGGTTAGCTAAACGGAAAGTGATTCTTCAACTTACCTTATCTTCAAATGTGAAACAGCACGAATCAACAGCAAAAGTGGAGAAAATAGACTGGATATTTAATTGCTTCTTTCTTTTCCGACCAATTCAGTCAATCAAGACGATTTCTGTATCGTTTGTTCAATTAATAACAATAATATCAAATTGAAAAGAATCACTGAAATAAGGAAAAGGACAGGAAACCGTCAGGATATGTTGCGAAAAATATGTCGTCTGATGATATGTTTGTAGAACTACTAAAGAGTTGCCAGATAGTTGGAGACGTTTCTGGCTAAAATGGTCAAATGCCGAAATGGTCTATAGAAACAATTGTTTTATTGTTTAATTACTTCAGGGGCAGATCCAGGATTTTGAGCGGGTTGCGAGTGTAAATACAAGATAAGAAATATTTTACGTATAAAAATGTGAATAATGAAAAATAAATCAGATCTTGAATAAATTGTGTTCCGGTTAATTTATGATTACGTGGGGTTATTATTATTATTATTATTTTTCAATTTATAAGTTTGAATTGTGCTCGCCACCTGTTACCTTATGTATTTTAATTAGATGAAGTATTATTATACTAGGTTAATTTTAAAAGAATGATGTTACAACCTACATCTTATTTTTTCAGACGATCCCTTTGTCGCCTTTAAAGATGGTTGACATCGTGGGCAACCGTTACCGAAAGATAACAACTTCAAGACGACGACTATAATATTAAAGTAGCGATTAAAAAGCCTCGGAAAATTTCAGATGAAGGCGAATTGTAGCATTGATAAAAAATCAATGATAATGATTGTTAATAACACATTGCAATGCGAGAAAGGCACACGATAAAAAATGGGAATTTATTATTTTTTTTTTCACTGCAACGAGGTCAAAACGGCCAAAATTTTAAATATGGCCAAACCGAAAAGTTCATGGCGAACTGCTTTTTTTAAAAAGCCAGATTTGTCTAAATTGGCCATAAAATGGCCGAAATTGCAACCTTATGTAGAACAAAGGAAATAGCTAAACGGTGTTGGACATCATTTAGTACCTTCTGTTAAAATATCTAGGAAGTTTAATTGCGTCTTGGTAATTGTTGAAGTATAAAAACTGTCGCAATGTTCCTCACTTTATGAGATAATTCATTTTTGGAGGCTGCATAAAGTCTGTTGAGAAATTTTAAATCAAGATGAAAATGTGTTCCGACATGAAACTATTAATGTCAACTGATTTTTTTTTCCAGATCAGTGTCCTCATCATTGGTCATTAGCGTGGGTGGAAGGTGAGATCGTCACTCCCACCACCCGGATGAATCCCTCTCACTTGGGGCGAAGGGTTTGAAAATTGGAATCTTTTAGTCAATAACGAATAATGGTGTCGTACAATTGTTTTATGTAACCTCAACTTGATATATTGTACTCATATTCTTTTCTGCCTGGAAATATATCCTTTTGCTGGAATATAAGCTTTCTTAAATGAGTTGATTTATTACGGGTTATTGCTCCCTCAAATGGTTTTCCATTTTCAAATGAATTCTCTCGTCCCATGTTCTCCAACAAAAAGATAGATGAACATAAATTGACAAAAATAGGAACTAAATTGAAATTCTATTCCCACAATGTTTTTAAAAATCCTCATTTTCCAAAGTACTGCACTAATTGACATTATTACATTATGTTAATTCTTTTTAATTAAGAACTATTTTTTCGAAATCATTTGCATCACTTATTCCTATACATACCTTTCCAAAGGGCATGAGTGATGATTGAACGCAGGTTATCTCAGTCAGAGTTTGAACTCAGTTTCTTGATACAATTTTCCATGCTGATAACCACTAAGCCACCAGCACCTCTAATGACATGTTTTTAAAAATAGATGTTCTTTTTGCTTAATTGCCAGGGGGTTGGCGTAAGTAAGGGGTTTGAAAATCTGTCCCAACTATGGCTATGACACATTTTAGTAGGATCTGAACAAAACGAAGTTGTTTGAGAATGAATGATGGTAAGGATGCAATAGGCACATGGGAAGTAAAAATGTACAGTATTGACAGGAATGAGAAGAAATTTTTCTTTGAAAGAAAAATCAAATCAAAAAGTCTTCTCGTGATACGAAAGTGTTAAAAGCCCTGAAGTTAGTAGATACAATCAACTTTGGTTAAATTATTTTGTTTGTAAGCACAATTAGATTAACAAAGATCCCCTCCCTGCTTTGTTTTGATGGAAAATTTTGACTAATCTGTAGCTGCACCCCACCCCAACTATTTCCTTAGTACTCAAAATTTTTGTCAATGAGGTGAATGCATTATAAAACTATGGTTTAATGAATTTAATTCATGAATATGAAACAACCAGAATACAGCTCAGTATACAACACACAGAATCTCATTAAATCATCGGCCAAAAAGACTCGTGACTTTATTAATAATTTGTTTATTTATTCAATTCTTTATTCACAAGATTATGAAAAATATATGATCTGAAACAATCTGCAAAGTGAGATAACAAAATGAAAATTTATGATTTATTCATATAATTGAAGATATCTTTCTTATCAATTTTTTCAAAATTTTAAAACAATTTTTTAACTAAAAAATTACCTTAGTTACTTGTATACAATGTGAGGAATTTGATATGAAAAATCAGAGTCAAAATTGGAGGATAACATTATATTTGAGTGTAAAAAAATGATAAAATATAATATATTATTCAATTTTAGCCAGAAAAATTCTATTGAGATTGTAATTTACTGAAGTAAATGGGTTAAATATAAAAATAACATATTTTTGGTTGTTTAGCCATGATTGGTGAAAACAGTCCCAATCATCAGATTGATTTTGATTTTGATTTTAACAACCATCTCATTAAACTTTGCGGACTGCACCCCATGAAATCCTGGCTAGGGCCCTAAATTACACACATCATTTTTGTGACACCTCCACAGAGTTCCTTTCTTTGTTGTTACAGATTAAACAATTCTGAGAAAGCAGACCCTATTCCTGGATTGAAAGACTTCGGCTCTAAAAAAAACCAGCAGTGACAAGGTTCTGAATTAATGACGCAACCAGAACAAAATATATTCCTTGTTAAGTCTGGTATCTAATTTGTTGTACATAGAAACTGTCAACACAGGTTTCATCAGTTTTCAAGTTGGTCTAGCTAGTTTTGTATCAAGCATACAGGGTGCACCTATGAAGCTAAAGAGCAGAAAATTTAAACATTTTACCCTATTATAAGTTTCTAGTGGGGTTCAGTTTGCAATGTAAATTCATACTAAATTGGTTCCTAGTTTGTGCCTGCTTGTTTTTTGAAATTTCAAACTTTTTTAGTGATCACTGCTCAACAAAAGCCGAGATAAGTAACTTATTTATTGATCACCATTTTTTCCAATGTTCCAATAGATCACCCTTAACATGATAATGCTACAAAAGGCGTTGCTTGTGTGATAGTTTCAGACCTTTTCCTTTTTTGTTTCTTTGATGATTGTAGATAAAATAACAATTGAAGTATTTTGGCCGTCAGGGTCTATTGAAACAGCTTTGGTTATTCCTTTCCCTTCATCCTTCTTATCTCTACATCCTATCCAGGTAGATCCCTCCACATATCCGTGTCGGCAGAAACTCTGGTCTTCATTTATTTTAATTCACTCATGAATCAAACCTGGCATTGTTGTTTACTTCTTTGTTTGTTCTTATTTCTCCGTTTTGTTAACGATTCAACTAACTGTGTACTAACCTTGCTTTTGTGCTTAAGCAGTGAACATGTTACATAAAACTTATTTATTTCCTTGGATCAATTCAGGTAATTTATATTTTAGGGGGCTAATATATTTAGCAGCCCTAAAATACTATGCCTTTACAGTGATTTTAAAAAATGTCTCCACAGGTATAGACATTCTCGAATGTAAACCCACAGATTTCACAAGAATATCTTTTTTATTAATTATTGTTTTTGCGTGCCAAAACAATATTAAATCCATAAACATTAAACTTCTTGATTATTCTCCTTTTAAACACTGAATAAATGATGAGAATTCCGACATGCATTATTTATACATGGTCATCAAATATAATTCATGGTCATCAAATGGGTTTATTTGCTCCCTACCGCAGTCAGCATCTGTAAATGAAGGAAATTTATTATCAAATGGTTGACTTGCATGTTACAGTTAAAAAATCACATTAACCAGAAATAAAGAACAATCATATAACAATACGATGAGTGATAAAAAAGGGAAAAATTGTTTTCAATTATATATTCAACTCAAAAGAAGAAAAATCTTTTCAAATCCTTTCAAATCAGAAAAAATTGAGGGAACAGGGCAATCCTTGTTTACTCGCAGTTTCTGAACCATGGCCATTTTGAATGGCTGAAAGTAGCTAGATTTTTTAACAACAAAAAAATACCTCAATTGTTCCCGATCTAAAGATACCATTCTTTATATTCATAGAGAAATATTTATTAATGTGGTCATTCTTCCAACTATCCATGTAGTTCTAGACAATTGTTACCTTTTCCACATTAAATTCAAAATATACAGATTGCTTGAACTATTTGCAGTGGTAAAACTGTCATTGAGATAATGAAAAGATTTCTGCTTTCATTTGTTCAGTAATTGACCTATATAACCTTAACCATCAACCGAAGACTAAACCTAAAAAGACAAATCGATAGCTTTTATTTTCATTTGATTGTATAATTACTCTTTATGGAGCCTTTGTATAAGTATTTGAGATGTATATAGCATTTCCAGCTAAACAGTTTAAAGAAGCAATTGAATCTAGCCACTTCTAATGATTCAAAATGGCCTTAGTCAGGAGACTGCAAGTATCTAAAGATTTACACAAAGATTTTACAAGTAAAAGAATAAAGAGTCGGAAATATGACAGTAACCACCCACAATTTATAAGCTTTTTGCAAAGAGGGCAGAATCCTGTAAAAATGAATTATATCAAATGTTGTTATCAATTTGATAAGACAAGGGAAACCATTTCTTATTATTGACATTATTGAAAGAAAAAGATGAATTTTCATGATGTAATTAACAATTTGGTTTGGTGTTAAGTATGACCATACCATTCGAAAAAGACAAACATCACAAACAAGTTGATGTTGGCCTATGGTGACGTGTGCATGCAATCCAATACTAATGAAAAGCATCCATTATGTCTCCACTGCTTCCAAATACCCCGCCCAACATTGTTCAACATTACAATTGGGCTAATCTTAAATGAATTAGGCTGTACAAACAATGACATGAAGGCCTGATCCAGCCTATCATAGATGTGCAATAAGATAAGTTAACTTGAAGTATTTTTAACTATCTGTTTATCAGAGTATGTTTGTACAGAGATTAAATGGTTTTCAACCCCCCAGCTATGGAAGTTTTATAATGAATACCATAAAAAAGTTATTTCTGACTTTAAAATGTTCTTGAAACATAAAAGAAATGACCAAAATGGATTTCTCATAACAAGATACATATAATTGGTGATATTACACAATAATCTGGGGCTACCAGCAGTGGAGAAAAGAGATTGATATTTTTTGGTGGTAGCCATATTGGATTGTGCCTACAGGCCACCACAAGTTCATACCGACTTGTTCGCGGTGGTTTTTGAAAATGATATGTTACATAATGCCAAATTGCATGAATCTTATGAATTCCATACCCACAATAGGGTTTTGGGTAAAAAACAAGAACCAGAAGTTCAAAGATGTGTTCACCATCCATGGTAAGGGTAGTAGCAGATGAGAAGCAAGTAGTCCTTCTTTGAGTCAACCGATTCTCATACTTGAAAATTATTACAATACAGGAATATTCCAAGACTATCATTTTCAGTAAAAATTGTAAACAGCTATTTTTGGCTTTTTTTTTTTCAGTAGAGATGCCAACACGTGTATTCTATAATGACAACATAACAGTTGGTTTCCTAATGATGACACACCTTTAATGACATAACATCTCTTCCTTCCTTCATATTTCTACGGTTTAATCAAACTTTGACTGAATGAAAAGCGACTCATTGAGAGCAGTACATCAGTTTTGGGGGCGATTCAGTCATTTTAACTGCGACGTTGATGACATTCCCCCACTGAATACTATGGATGTCACGATGGCTATAATAAGTTTTTTGTATGATTTGTTTCCCCTATTTTACAAACAAAACTCAGTAAGTAGAATAGTATTATTACATTTTTCCAAGATCTAAAAAAAAACATCAAGATAGGTAGGAAGCAATGGCGGGGCTGGGGATGGCTAAAGCAAAGTTAATTCCATCTAAATTTTAGAATGAATCATTTCGACTGCAAAATTAAATTTCATAATTCATGGAACGATTTCGAACATTTCGACTTTTTCATAATCATCGGAAATTAAAATTCATTTCGTTAGCAGTCCTTCAATCCCACGGCCATGCAACAGTTACAAAAAGAGAGCGCAACTTAATCTCCTTTTTCTGGCTTCCATACTTCAAAATTATGGACATTAGCTTTCTATAGGATTCATAAAAGAAAAATTTCATATCTAGGTTTTCGTATCTTGGTCATCGTTTGAAATGCCAGACTATGAACAGAATATCAATAATTGAATTGAAAAAAACAATATGAATCGTCAAGTGAAACCCTTCACAATTAGTTGAGTAGGAAGACATGATAAGTGCCGAACAAATCGTTTTCGAAAAGTTGATATTTTCGTTATTTTTACAGCTTTAAATATCTTTTCTTTTATTCAGAACTTTCTACACTCTATGAATCATAATGCAGAGTGTTTCAGCTCTGAAACAGAAATAGACAGAGCATTGTAATTCTGGAAATAATAAAAATATCGACTTTAAAAATGGTTTATTGGGCAAGTATCATGCGCAATCTCTCAATTTCCTCGAAGAAGGATCAGAATTGCTGAGTCACAAGAGAAGCAGTTCGTCTAATAGGACAAACTTTCATTGAACCTTCAATTAATGGAAGTTTGCCCACTTTATAATTGAATAAAACATTTTTAAATACTGATTAAAGTCATTTAACAGAAGCAGGAAATTATTCACTGCTGAACCAGAAACGGTGATCTGTCAAACTTTGTTCCTGATAAACAAGCGTCCAACAGACAAGAATTCAACATGTAAGATATTTGAAATTCATTTATCATCAAAGTACACTCCAAAAATACAAAAAGTATTTTAGATGAACATTTATGTTGGAAATTAATAAAGTTAGTAAGTTGGGGGCCGTTTTGAATTTGGTTATTGAGTGCTGAGGCTTGACTGATCAATTAAACAATACAAATTACTGATTTTGCAGTAGATTCCATGATAACTTATGCTAAATTCATTGATTCGGTGGTTTATTAGAGTATTGCAAGGATAACTGCATTTTTGTTATTTTAAATTTTGATGCTTATTTTAGAATAAACAATTATTCAACTATATTCATGGAATATACCATTTTAAAGTGCAAATCTCAAACTATTCATTTAAACTGAATATTTTCTTTATGCAACCATTTCTGGTTTATTTGACAAATCAAAAATGGAAAAAAAACAAATTCGAACGATTTCGTTTATGAGTTCAAAATGGGGTAGGAGAAAGTGGAAACAGCTGAAAATATCAACCAAGAATTTAGCCAGGGAATAATCAACTAACGTATAGCGAATTATTGGTTTCCTAAAGTTTGAAAATGCAGACAAAGGCTTTGAAAAATAAGGAGGGTCATGGACATCCTTCAGTGATTGATGACATTCAATTTAGGCCATTAGGGCCCATACAAAACATCTTGTGCAGTTGCAGAGGAAGTAAAGATTGACCATTCAATTGTAGTTGAACATTTACAACTAATTGAAAGAGAAAAATCTCAACCAATGGATGCCCCTGGAGCTGAATGAAGATCAAAAAAGTCACCATCACAAAGTCTAATCTGTGTTTCTTTTGTGTAACACAAACAATCCATTTCTTGATTGCATTGTGACATGGGTTGAAAAAAGGATTTTGTCATCAGTGCAGTGGTCCCAAGATTTAGTCACATCCTTCCACAAAATTTTGTTGAAATTCATGACTAAAACTGGTTAGACTGGCAGAAATTCCTGAAGAAATTGGGCTGAAATGCATAAACAATGACACTACTCATTAGATTTCTGCACTGCCAAAACGAGGAAAGTGCTAAATTGGCAACACTTGTTTGCAACGAGTGTATCTCAGTTTTATTAAAATGTAACCTTCTGATGAGGTGTAAGAAAATATTACACCTATTTCTGTCTTCCTGCTGGACTAGCCTTATCTTAACTCCACCATCATGGTTTTCTCTTCATTTCTGCATAAATTACGAGGATTTTCCTTGAAGAAGTTGGGGTGGTCTGAACTCCCCCATTCTCCCCCTGGCCCAGCCCGTGTGGAGACATCATATTTTCATCACCTGTTGAGAATCACTTTTCAGAGATTAGGGTTAGAGTTAAGGTTTTGTTTTCTTGGTTGCACTAACAAAAAAGACCGAACATTTTGGCTCTTTTCCAATTTGAAATAGGAATTTCAACTTTCTTTTCTCTAGGTATGAAAATCCTACGGTTTTTTGAAATGTATACAACGTAAATTTTGAAGTGAAGCATGGATGGTCACCAATTTGTAGAGGATGTATTTATGTCATCTTGTGTCATGATTTATCAATATGTCTAACTCCATAAATGAATAGAATGTAATTGGTAACTGATTGATTATCATAATGCTTCTAGAATTAAGCTATGCATTGTTCCCTAAGCAAAGTATGGAGCTAATCTACTAGTGTGCATACTAATAAAAGAAGTCATTACCTTAACAAGTGTTGCTGATTTAGTGTTTATTTTGGCAGTTGGGGGAAGCGTTGATTTAGCATGTGCATGCTTAAACATGTTGGCTATTTTTTGGTGAATTTATCACCATTTTAAGCATCTTTTCAGTGACTTTTAGTCATTTTTGGCTATTTAAAAACAGATTTAGCAACTTTTGACAATCAAACTAGCGCAAAAATATCTTTTGAGTAGGTAACACTTACAGAAAAACGAAGGGAATGCTATGAGAGAGAGAAGAGAGAACTTGACGATGTGTTTGTAATTATAATAAAGTGTTTGCGTCAGAATGAGAGACATGCTGATAGGAAAATGAATAAATAAGTATCAATGGTGGAATATGAACGAAGTATGAAATTGCTCATTAGCTTTTAATGACTGTTATTCTTTTTTCTAATTGCTTCCTCAATTATAGATGTCCCTCAGTTGAGTTTGAAAACATAAGATACACACTGTCGGCTTAGGATGCGTAACATGTTGCTTGTGTAATATTGGTTTTTTGGTTGCCAACAAGTATCGAGAAAGGAGGATATATAACTTGTGGGCTTCAGCATTCAAAAGATACAATACTATAATGCATCAACAATAGTAAATGTTAATACTGGAGAGATATTGAGACCAGGGTGTCTGCTGCCACTTTCCTTGGGAGGGTCCACTGGATATATTCTGCTTAGAAGGACAGGGTATATATCTAGATGTAGGTTGTCAGGAAAGGGACTGGAGAGCGCCTAAACTGGGAATCATCCCTGGTTTCTATAAGTTTCAAACTTTCAAGCTCTCTTACCCTTGATTAGGAGGTTAGATACAGGGGAGGGTAAATGTCCCGTTTCCCTCCCCGAGTGGATATGCCCATGATCAAAAAATTAAACAATTTTCATATTTCAAATTATGAGTGGATGTGTGATGGCATTAAACTTGGTGAGCAAACTGAATATTGAAGAGAATAGGTCTGGTTGTTCACTCAATAGAAAACTGCCACATGACCATCTATTGGCAGCATGCCATGTTGGGGGATCATCAATCAAAAAGTTGGAAAAAGGGGTGATCAATGAATAAGTTACTTCTCTTGCCTTTTGAAATAAGGAGTAAATGTTTGAATTTTCAGTCCTCTAGCTCTATTGTGTAACCTGTATGTGTGATACATACATACAGCCAGACAGTCAGATCAACATGAAAACTAGAGAGATCTACGTTGACAGTTTTTGTTGACTGTAATAAGACTTTCTGTCAGAACATCAACAAAAGGATCTATTTCAACAGGCATTGAATTAAAAAAGATGAAAATTCTGTGGTGAACAGTTCTACCCATTCTCTGCTCATATATATAAATATATACATATATATATATATATATGTATATATATATATGTATATATATATATATATATATATATATATATATATATATATATATATATGTATGTATATATATATATATATATATATATATATAAATATATATGAATGTTACGCTGAATCAATGGAATTGACAAAATTTATTTAATTTTTGCAAAAATAGTTTTATCTACTTTATTACTTGAACTTTTGATTACAAAAAACAGTCGTTTTCTATCAATTTTATTTTGATCAAATTGAAACTAAGTATTAACTTATTTTTTGTAAAAGTTGAAAATACAAATTCATTTATTTTTTGTGAAAAAGTTTGATTTCACAAACTTTTGATTGTAAAAAAAATGGTCCTTTTATACCCTTGTTTTGATTAAATGAACTTTTGATCATATCAAAACAATATTTTTATTAATTTTTTGTGAAAAAAAGTTAAAATCCAATTTGGCAATTCCACTGATTCAGTGTAACATATGTACGTGTGTTTCATGAGCAGATTAGAAGCTTTGAATTTGAAGAAACCAGTGATTGGAATGGGTTTTGGGAACCAGAGTCAGAAAATTAGAAAAAACAGGTTTGGTTAATCATTCAATAGAAACTATTACTGACCAACATCTTTTGGGAGTATCTTGTGTCGGGGGTGATCAATTAGAAAAATTAGAAAAAAGGGGTGATCAATAGATAAATTACTTCTCAGACCTTTTGTTGCATGGTGATCACTGAATAAAGTCTGAATGTTGTTGGAGATAATTTAAAGGACCATAAACTTTCATTATGAATTCAAGCCCCCACTAAAAACCTTTTGGGGGGAAGAATTTTAAAAAACGAAACTTTTTTCTAGGCATAATGAGTAAATGTTGAAATTTTAGCCCTTTTTCTTAATTGGTGTGGCCTGTACACATGACATGGATAACCAGCCAGTCTCACTTAAAAACTGATGAAACCTATGATGACAGTTTTGTTTGACGGTTCCTAATAGGAATTTTGTGTTAATTCAAAAAGTAAGTTGACAAAAAACACAAGACTGATATAATTCATTTCAATTGTTTTATATAAAGAGAGAAACAACAGAATTTGGAAAGGAAGTCTCCAAAACGTTAGTCAAAATGGAAAACAAATTCTATTTTGTCAAAAACAAAAGAAATAGTCATACATTCAATACTTCACTTAAATGTAAATTATTTCATTTTTTTACCCTTTTTCAATTTTTTAGATGAAATAATATCAATCATTATTATTTGAAAATTTTTGGACAACTCTTTACCTTCATCTTAATTTTACTAAGGTCTATTCTTCATCCTATGATCAATGCTATCTGCTTACTGATGGAGGGTAATTGGTCAGAGCAAAAGTTGTGATAAAATCAAGATGAAAGTAAAAAGTGATTAAAAAAAAATTGAAAATAACAGTATTTCATTTTAGTGGGAATGATCAAATGAAACCCAGTATTTTCTTATTTTAGTAACCCTCTCCTTTGTCTCCAAGTTTTCTGACTTCAAAACCATGAATTCTACTTGAAACTTGGGGTATGACAAGATACCCGTGTTTATAGGACCAACCTCTTTGATTTGTGTCCTTCCTTTATATTAACACAATCTCAAATGTCTTATCCCTCAATTTACTACTCTACTTATCCCATTCTCACTGGTCAAATTTATATCACTCTGCATTTCGACTATCTTCTCTCTCTGATGCAGGGCATCTATTAAATCCTTTATCTCAACCTACTACAAAATGGCTGAAGTCATCATTTATATGGTCTTTCAAAAAATATATAACTACTGAATTCCCATTTTAATGAATCACACTGTAGACCCATTATAATGTGGCTTGTTATAATGCTCAATCACTTATCATGCAGTTTGAGCACGGACCAAATTTTTCAAATGCTAAATTTAGTTCTCAAAATAATGGCTAAGTACAAAAATAGAAAGATCCCCCACTTGATCAGGTTACACCAACAGTAAAAAGTAAATGAAATGCACGAAAACATTTCGATAGTTGGTCAATAAACTAATTTCATCGTCACATTCCCTTTCATCAGTCGTCAAAGAGATTACTATTAAGGTTTGTGAAAATGGAAAATTTGTTACAAAATGGACTCACTTAAAATACAGTAGAAAATTATGAACCGTGTCTTCCACATTTCAATGGGTTTACAATGTTTGAAGAACAATATTGAAATGAATTTATTGATGATTTAGGACAAAAAGATGTTTTCTTGTTACTCTAAGATAAATTTATAAGACAACACAATAACAGAAATTATACCAAATGAATCAAATAATTAAATCAAACTTAGTTGTGAATCCTACTTGAATTAACTTTTAATTTGGAAAAGAAACCAACATTTTCTTTTTGTTATACTTTATTTTTTTAATTGGTTGATTTTGTGCCAAACTTGGAATTTTTTGAATAAGTTTTTTTAAACGAACATTTATTCTCGTGTTGTAAAAAAAAAAAAATAATGAAAACATCCCCAAAGTATTTTCCATACACTTATGGAAAACAATGAGGGCGATCAATAAAATTTAGAATAAACTTTTGGCTTTACCGTTTTTTTGACTATTTTAAAACAATATTAAACAATGGTTCACATGTTTCAGAATGAATAACTAGGGAGAGTGTGTAATATTTCAGATGACTCATACTCTTTTAAATGAAAAATTAGATGAATTACATTTCATATTGTCCTGCTGCATATATTCTTTATGATCTTTTGAATAGATAATGAAATAAATAAATAATAATGCAACATTTCTTATCATTATGGTTCACATATTTTTTTTATTCATTTGATAAAGATCTAAAAAATTCTTTTTAACAAAAAGATCAAGTACAAGAGAAGATAAATGTAGGTGTAAAAGGGGAAGTAACTCCTGATTGAAATGGATGATCATCTTCAAGTTTTTGTCTGAAGGATTTTTTACTTGTGAATCTGCAAGGTCATTGACGCAAAATATTCATACCTCATATTGCAAAAATTAAAAAAATAAACTCAAACAGACATAGATATGAAGGAAATTTCATGTTACTTTTAAAGTTTATTTTGGTTTCCTTTTGCCGATCAATGGTCCATTTTAAAAACATAATTGAAATTTTAAAATTTTTGTTCTTTAGTTTTTTCCTTGTTTTTGCTAGGAAAAAAAAAGCCAAAACATTATATCAAAGAAATGAGAAACTAACTGACATCAATTAATGAGTGGGAAGGGGCTGTTGAAAAAAAAAAAGAATCTTAAACGAGTGATTAAATACTTCCATGATACTTTTATTTTTAATAAGCTGCTCTCTTAAAAAAGAAAAATCTCTTCTTTCAATTTTAGGTGCTATCAATCAATTAGAGCCTCAGAAACAATAAGAAAAAAAACTGTTCATGAAAGTTTTATTAGCAAACATTCAATAACTGTCGATCATCAATTACAATGTATTGAAGTCTGGCAAAAAAATAAAAGTAAACAAATTTGAACCTTGGCAACATCCCACTTAATTAACGAAAATTTGATTTTCATTTCTTCCGATAGAAATATGGGATTTTTTTTTCTAGTAAAGCCGAAAAAAAGAAATTTTAAAATCATAATCACGTTTTCAAATTTTCAATCAGCAGGAGAAGATCAAAGTAGCATAAAATTTACTTCAAATCAACAAATTTTCAAGTTTATTTATTTTTATAAAATGAAGTATGAATATTTTGCAACAATAAACATACGGAGGCACCAGTTAGAAAAAAAAAAAAAAAAAAATATCTTTCAGAGAAAAAATGGGAGATAATCGTTCTTTTCAAAAACCAGGAGCTACCTCTGATTTTTCATTACCAAGAAATGTCAGTTTCTTTTCAAAACAATATGGTGATTGCTCAAAATCAGTCTAAATGGAACAATTCAGTTTTGACAGTTTAAAGGTTAAACTTTGCCAAAAGGTTGTATAATTTCAGCCTCTGCATGTATTGAGCAGAAAAAAAGCTTGAAACACACAGAGAAGATATGGATGTAGAATTAACCAAATAATAATTGATGCTTTATAATATACCAGTTTACCCATGCCATCAAACAACGATGGATGTATTTGAGTAATTTTGCAATAGCTAACAAAAATAGAGTCCATCATTTGTTTACAAAAAAGAAATCTTGATTATCTATCAGATAGAAAACTGTCTCAACTCAGATGTTAAGGTACAGAGGCAGCCATATTACATCTTCAGGCAAAAGGAAAGTTTTCTGAATGAAATGCTCCATGGCAGTGCCAGACCTCACACTCCTCAGTAGGATATTCCTAAACTAAAATTGATAATTGAGACATGAAGTTCTGCCGCAACCTCCTCCCCATCCAACTGAGATTTCTTGAATAGAATATTATCTTTCCAAGCATTCTGAACCTCATATCCTTAATAATCATTCAATAATAGGGAAGTCGTAATCCCTGCTTTTGCTGAATTTGTGATTATTGAACCTAAATAATTTTATAGATGGCATATTATAAGAGGATCACTGAAAAAAGATTGCTGTTCCAAATGGATTATATTTTGATTTTATATTTACCATTTTTCTTCTTAATATTACCATTTACTTATGACTAAAAAAACTGACATTTCATGTATAACAAATTAATATACATTTTGCAATAATATGGATTCTCCACAATGTACGTTTGCAAAAGTGTTTTCAAGTCTGATATTCTTGAAAATGCAGATTACATTTCACCAGAGAATGGTTTTGTACGAATGTGTGATTGGATATGAACTTTGAAAATGCTCATCTGTCACTCTTGTACAATGTGTTTTTGCATGTCACTTTGAAACTGACATTTTTGCAAATGCAGGCCCGCATAATTCACAAGTACATATTTCACAAGATCAAGGATTTTCTCCAGTATTTGATCTCATATGTAATTTTAAATCTTGGCTATAAGCCAATGTTTGCACACACTCCAAAAGGAAATGGTTTTTCCTCAACTGTGTGTTTGGATGTGTATTTTTAAATTTGATTTCCTTGAAAAAGCAGATCCACACACATTACAATTATATGGTTTCTCTCCAGTGTGTGTTCGCATGTGTAGTTTTAAATTTGATTTCACTGAAAATGCAGATCCACAAATTTCACAAGTAAATGGTTTCTCTCCAGTGTGTATCCGCATGTGCGTTGTTAAAGTTGATTTCATTGAAAATGCAGATCTACACACTTCGCAAGTGAATGGTTTCTCTCCAGTATGTTTTCGCATATGTCCCTTTAAATCTGATATCCTTCCAAATGCTGAACCACACACTCCACAAGGATATGGTTTCTCTCCAGTATGTGATTGTATGTGTAATTTCAACTGTGAACTATGAGAGAATGCCGAAGTGCATATCCCACAAGAATATGGTTTTTCTCCGGTGTGTGTTCGCATGTGTTTTTTTAAATATGATTTCATTGAAAATGATGTTCCACACACTTCACAAGTAAATGGTTTCTCCCCGGTGTGTGTGCGCATGTGCATGTTTAAATTTGATTTTGTTGATAATTCACATTCACACACTTCACAAGTAAATGGTTTCTCACCAGTGTGCATTTGCATATGTCGTTTTAAATGTGAACTATTTGAAAATGCTGATCCACATATTTGACAAGAATAAGGTTTCTCTCCAGTATGTGTGTGACTGTGTATCTTTAAATGTGAACTCTCTGAAAATGCTGATCCACATACTTTACAAGAATAAGGTTTCTCTCCGGTGTGTGTTCGCACATGTCTCTTTAGATCTGATATCCTTGCAAATGCTGACCCACAAATCTCACAAGAATATGGTTTTTCTCCTGTATGTATTCGTATGTGTAATTTTAGATCTGAACTATTAGAAAATGCTGATGTGCATATTTCACAAGTATAAGGTTTTTCTCCAGTGTGTGTTCGCATGTGCTTTTTTAAACTTGACTTTATTGAAAATGCATATTCACACACTTCGCAAGTGAATGGTTTCTCTCCAGTGTGTGTTCGCATGTGTATCTTTACATGTGAACTATCAGAAAATGCTGATCCACATATTTCACAAGAATAAGGTTTCTCTCCAGTATGTGTTCGCATGTGTCTTTTCAAATCCGACATTCTTGCAAATGCAGACCCACATACTTCACAAGAATATGGTTTCTCTCCAGTATGTGATCGTATGTGTAATTTTAAATGTGAACTTTGATAAAAAGCTGATGTGCACATTTCACAAGAGTATAACTTTTCTCGTGTGTGTTTTTGAATTTGTACTTTCAAATGATTCTCCTTTGTCAATGATGATTCACCCATTCCACAAGGGTAAGGTTCAGCTCCAGTGAAGGTTTGCATGTTTATGTATTTAAATTCTGTGAAGAGGCTGATAATTGACAAGACTACTACTGTCACATGACCAACTTCTTTGGCAGCACGCTGTGTTGAGAGAGATCAATTAAAACATTGGGAAAGGGGGTGATCAATAAATAATTTGCTTCTTTGCATTTTGTTGGGCAGTGATCACTGAACAAAAGTCTGAATTTTCAAAAAATAAGCAGACACAAAGTAAGGGATCAGTTCAGCATAAGGAGCAAATGTTCAAATTTTCAGTCCTTCAGCTTCACTAGAGCGGCCTGGCAGGTGATACATACATACTCAGTGAGCCAGCCAGACTAACTTGGAAACTGAAGAAACATATGTTGAGTTTTGGTTGACAATTATGTTAAATCCATAAGCATTACTCTTTTTGATAATATATTCTAATATTGAATACTGAATAGGTGACAAGATTTCCTTCATGCAATATTTACACATGATCATCAGATGGGTCTATATGCTCCCTACTGCAGCCAGGATCTGTAAATAAAGAAAAGTTAGTATTGAATGGTTGGCTTATATGTTATTTTGCTGATATAAAATCATTCTAACCAAAACTAAAGAAAAATCTATCACCAGAATAATGAGAAAAGTGAGAAAAATTGTTTACAAAAAGATATTTAACTCCAAAGAAAATAAAACATCCAATCAAATTCTTCCATATCTTTAAACAGAGAGTTAAGTAACAAATGAAATATAGAAGAAATGACTTCAGATTTATATCAGTTCTACAGATTCATCAAGAAAGCAATTATTCAATGCTAGTTTATCAATGTATTTTTATTCATTATCTTTTGCATAACTTGTCAAAAAGTTTTAAATATTAAAAGATAAAAAAATATAACGATAAGAGAATTCTAAAAATGTATTTCAGTTATTTATAGAATAGTTTTCTTGTCAAACAAGTAGCAATGTTTGAGATTTACAAGAAAAGAGTTTTTAAAAAGGATTTTACAAGTAAGAGAATAAAGAGTGTGAAATCTATCAGAATTGACCGACAATTTATCTGCTTTTTGCAAAGAGGGCAGAATCCTGTAAGAATGAAATATATCAAATGTTATTGATTTCAAAAGGGAAGAACTTATAACATTAATGACGTTCACAATATATTAAACAATTTATAAGATATTTGATGATGTATAAGTTATAAACATATAAGATCTAGGATGAGTGACCATATCTGAAGAGGGGAGGGTGAACATTAACCTCTCTAGGAAGTCTGGATTATAGATGGGAAACACTGTTGGAAACTGAGAAAAATCAAAGAGACAGCACACATCAATGTGTCAACTGAGTGTATAAGTCAGACAAGTGCAGAGTTCCACCGATGTGGCCTCTGAAAAATTCACCAAAAAGATAGTGTAAAGGTGGCTGGGGGTGGTCTTAAGACTAATCAAATGGAGACAAGGGTGTAACTGAGGGAGGGGAGGGGCTCCAAAAATCTCCTTGAATAGAAGTCTGCCTAGTGCATTTCTACTAAAATTATGCAATAACAAATCTCATTAGATGTTAGAGAACATCACCCACTGATATCTTTGTGAACCCTCAGGGATCGATGAATCCCAGATTAGGAACCACTGCACTCAATGTTGGAGGTTGGGGGGGCTCAAAAAGCCAATTTTTCCTTTTTATTTTCTCTGCTACTTTTTCTCATATGATTAAAATAGAAAAATAGAAAATGTCAAAATAAAAAATTATCATTAAAAGTTTTGATAAGGGCCATCAATATTCAAAGAGTTTTTTGGATGCCATTAAAGAGAAAATTTTCTGATTACATCACATTAAGATAGTATACCTGAAGAAAGCCATAGAATGGATTTGGCGAAATGTGTTAACAACATAAGTAACCAGAAGGAGTTGAATCGTCTGAAAAACTCTTTGGATCTAAAAATACCTGATACCAAAAGTCCTTATATTCTTAGTTTTGACTTGAAGTGAGGGAAAGCATACATTTATCTTTTATGAATGTATTTTCTCAAATAGTGTGGGCTGTAAGAAAGTTGCCAATATCATAGATGATTACAAAAAAGTGATAGGGAGAAATTTCATAGATAAAAGTCACAATTCTGGCAAGGAAAAAATGTTTCATTTGATTTGTAGTGATAAAAAAGTAATAGATTTTGATGAAGTATGTCAATGTTGATAATAAAAATTTTATTTGAATTATAGTAAAAAAAAAAAGAAGTTATAATCCAAGACAGAAACTGACCACATGTGTTGTATACACTAACAACAAAATTTATGCATGTTAATTTGAAACCACTATAAAATATTAAAATAAAAAAAATTATTCAGAGAGTCATGCCAACCTTTGATCTCTTCTCTTCTTTGATATTGACATGTCGTTTTGGCCGCTAAAATTAGAATTTTTTTCTAAATTTAAAAATAAGCTTTACTGCAAATGTTTCTGAAATAGAATAGTGTTGCATTTCAAGTATTTTCTGCTTGATTTTTTGTTTGTAGCTTTGAACCATAAGAAGAGGAGACCAATAGGGGAGACTTTCTTTCCTTACTGATTACAATCGATTAGACCTTTCAAACCATCCGCAAGTATCTTAGTTAGAAACATTTTTCGAGGTGGATCTATTCACAATGTGACTATGATGCTATACTGGGCACTTACTTTCCGCCATTTTAAGGAAGTATGGATTCCTTGACTTATCTTATGTTAGGTATGATTTCATTTTGTATGAATTCTCTTATCTCTCATCATGTGGTTGGTATCATTTTGAGTATGTAAAATGTACAATAATCTGCTGGTGAACAAATGCATAGTTTAGAATTACAATTACATTGAAATTAGAATCTCCCTCGCAGAATCTTGAAATTCTGGATGGTTCAAAGGTCTAATGGATTGGAAGCATCTAAAATTGAAAAAAAAAATCTCTTCTAAACATTGACTTGGAAATTACAATTTTGCTAGCAAAGCCACCCGAGATTCGACTGTTTTATGGCTAAGAGAGCACAATAGAATTATTCAAAGGTTGCTTAATTATATTTGACTTTTTTCGGGAAAAAATGCTTTAAAAATGGCTAAAACGGCTAAATCTTTCCCACTATTGGCCAACCTTACAGCTAGAAATCGAATGTTTTAGTTAAAATTCGGTTTATTGATATTTGATTAAAATATTTTTTCCGTTTTCGTCTTTAGCAGACCCTGACCTTCGTTTTTTTTTTTCTGAAATTTCTCTTTTTAGAAAAAGGAACATCTGTAGGGAAAGCGGGTGAACTGGCTAAATGAAAGTGGGTGACCCGTGTTTTGATTTTGGGTTGATTGACCTGCTCCAAAAATTGCTAAAACAGGCCAAATTTATTCAATTTTCGGCTAACTTTATGGCTTATTATTGGATATACGAGTTGTGAGTTAGCGGTACAATAAAAACAAATCTGTTGATAAAAACAACAAATCTGTAAGTAAAAAAAAAAGGCCAGATTTCCGGCAATCCGCTATCTCAGATGTAGAAAAAATCGGCTACATTTTGGCCGGAAAGTGGCTGATTAGTAATTAGGCATCCCTGCTAGAAATGTGTGTGTTCAGATGCAAGGCTGAACTGTAGTATTTAGCCTGTAACCCAACCCAGTAGTTTCTCAACATTAATTCGTACGATTATTCATTCAGTAAGTTAAGTAAGTAAGTAATGAAAAGAGAAATCATCGTACCTCGTTTTTTTCTCCATTCGCCTGGTTTGCGCCCCTAAAGAAAAAAAGGACAAAATCAGGAACAAAAATAAATAAGCCAACAATTGAGTAATATTTCGAAATGAGTTTGTTTTCTTTGGTGATAAAAAACAATGATTGAATTATTTGAAAATTTTCGGTAAAGAGCGAGCTATACGGTGAGAAAAGTAAAGAGGTATGTCACTGCTTCTTTTTTTTATTTCTTCATCACTCTGTTGAATACATTTATTTACTAATATATATTTTTTTATTCAAAGAAAATAACCTATCGTTTTGGATAGGGGAAAAAAGACAGGAGAAATAACTTTCACTGAATTTAAAGCAGAATTTCAATTTATTAGATCGGCAATAACCACACCAGTCAGGCAATTATTTTTCGCAATTAAACTTGCCTTTTTACGATAAGGTTGTACAAATAAGTGTACCTTGTTAGTGCAGCGGCGCAAGAGACAACCAGGTATCTAGTCTGCGAGTAGTAAGTAAAAGTAATTCATTTCAAATAGTAAAGACTAGGACATTGACTAGATTGATACTTCTGGGCCTCCATAGCTGTTGAATTAATCGTTTAGTTTCGAATTTGAAATAAATCAAAAATTCGTTTTATGAATATTTATACAGCTCAAATATATTTGAATTTCAAAAAATATAATTCTGGAAGAAAAAAACGAGAAAAACAAACAGTTTCCACTCAAGTGCTAGTGTTGAATGAGAAATGAAACATGAAGATTTTCCAAAATACGAATAAATTAATTAAAAAGTCATGTATTTTTCTTTTTTCTAAATAAAAGTAAACACTAAAAAAAAGGATTTATATCTTCTAAGATCTTTTGAAGGAAATCAAGGTAAAATTTTCGCCCAAATTATTTCAAAATGAATTATTTCGGTAAAGATTAAAAGAATCATTTCTTTACAAATTCGAGGCTCTCTGGCAATTTAAAAAAAAAAAAAGGTTTTAATTTCAGATGCTTTCAATCCATAAAACTCTGAAACCACCTTGAAATTTGTAATTGGTTTTGGGTAAAACATCATCTATTTTTTACGAAAGATGGGGGGGGGAGGTTCTATTTACGGTGTTGCTACAATGATAAAGTGAGCACATACTTTCCGCCATTTTCACGGAATCACGGCTGAGATCTCTCCTTCCACTTTCTTCCAGTGTTGCCAACTGCGTCAAAACAACGACGAAACGCGCCAAAGACCTAAAACATTTAGCTACTTTATGGCTAGAAATAGCTAGATTAATCAGCATATTCAAAACTTGCTGATAAATTGGCTAAAAATAGCGCTAAGTGTAGGAATTTTATGTTGCCTCCAAAAGAAACGTGTTGAATTTAGCGCCTAAAGCACTAAATTGGAAAGTCTGATATAATGTAACCAGGATTGACATTTTGGATGTTTTTTTTCTTTTTCAAATTTAAACATTTTTCGTTGCGTCTAAATGTAAGATGTTTCTAGGTGTTTTGAGATGTTATTTCTGACTCTATTTTAGATTGGTGATTTTATTTTTGATACAGCTCTCCTTGAATAAAATGATTTTTTCTTTCAATTTTAGTTGCTTTCAATTCATCAGACTGTGCAACTATCCTGAAATTTGGTAATTTTTAGAAAAGAGATTTTTTCAGTTTTACTGGGGGGGGGGGGTCTATTTACAATGTAAGCATAATGCTACAATCAGTACAAAGTTTCCACCATGGTACAGGAAGTACAGGAAGGATATAAAAGTTTCCTGGAATTAATTTCATCCCAGAAATAATTCTGAAGTGCAAAGGAAGATAACTATATTGATAGTATGGTGAAGTTTGGATAATCTCTTGACTATCATTCTGATAGCCTTTTGATTTCAAAGAGTTTACCTTGATTTCCAAATTATTTGAATTTTTCAATTGACAATAAGACATTTTGTAAACATTTTGATTACAAACTAAATCTACCAACTGCTCGCAGTTTTCTTTTCCTATTTTCTTGATATGTTTTTGTATTTCATCTTTTTTCAAATAAAGGTAGCAAGTCTGTCAGTCTTATATTGTCTTGTTCTTGCAATGGTTTCTTTCCTGTTTATGTAGTTGAAAAGAGAGAAAGAAAAAGACAGAAATGGATAAAACTCAAAAGTTGCTGGGAATGATGAATGGAAGAAAATTTTATCTGAGAAAGAAGGTTCCAGAATGAAAGGAAAACAAATAAAAAAGTTTCATTAAAGTAGGGAATAATCTGGAAGAGCAAAGAATTGAGATTAGGAAAAGCCTTAAAAATGAAGAACTGAAAAAATAAATCATCAAAACTCAACTGAAGCCATTGAATTACAGCAGTGAATAAACAAGTCAGGAATAAAGAATAAGTTCTTGGTGAACCTTGATTCTATATTTCTAATCCATGTTGTTCACTCACAGATGTAGATTGAAAGCTCGAATTGAGTTGTGATGAAAAACATGAAAATGAATTAAATTGAAGTTAAATAATAGTCAAAAATTAATGATAATTGTCCACAATATTTCATCTAATAAAAAATGAATGAAATCAACATTGTTATCTCCCTTCGCATCCAGAATCATTTCTTAGGGGGAATTACATCCCAGATGGAATTACTACTTTTTCCTGATAGAGATATGAAGATGAAATAATACCAAGAAATAATTGGGAAATAAGAAACCCTAACCTTAATCCTGACCCCTAGTATAAACCCTAAATTCTTTCATTTTAGAGAAGATAAATGAAAATATAAAATAGACAAGAAAAGAACAGACTGATGAAAACCCTGCAACGTTGTCTGTAATGTATTGTGGATCTAAAGTGACCTGACAGAACGTAGATGAAAATGACAATTAGAAGGTGAAGGGAAAACCCCGAGAGATAGGTATCACATTTCAATTCTTTCATCATTATTCTATGGGCGCAGTTCGGTGCATTTAAGGAAAAAATATTTGCGGCAGTTTCAGTGAAAAATATGCTGTTTACATTTCGATAGTGTGGTTAAGACTTTGAAGTCTCATCCACCATCAATCAATAAGATGAAATAAAAACAACACACTCACTTCAAACTTGCCCCACATACACCACCTTTCCATCTTCAACAAAAATAACAAAATCCACTTTTAGACAATCTGCTTTCTTTCTTTCTCTCTCATACTTCCTCTTATTCACTTATCTCAGAAAATTGATTTAAAAAAACAATATTATGACGTAAAGGAAGTAAGGAAAAGAACAGCATTTCTAAGAAAGAAAGTTGTCCATCTCTCTTTAACCAGTCTCTCTTCAGGTCACTCAGTTCCTTATAAACACTGTTAACCTATTTGAATCAGTTCTGATGAGAAATTTTTTTCCATTCTAAGAACTGCCACTTTACATTGCAGTTGAAAAATGTGACCAAAGCGTGTTGATCTTTTTGTAGAAAATTTGGAATAACTTTTTCAACATAGATATACCTGTTTTTTTTTTCTATGTATTGTACACATGGTTTTAAATATTTGAAAATGCTTTCAAGTTTTACTCATGGTTTAAAATTTGAGTTAATTCAAGTGTGTGTGTAAGGGGGTCGTAAGTCTGCACTAAAAGCTAATTTCCATAATTTCAAATATGGAAGCCTAAAAAAATAAGAAAATATTGTTATGTTTTTCTTTACTCTCCAGCTAAAAACTGAATTGATGGTGTTTGTTCGGCACTCTAGCCATGGGAAGACAACCAGTCTAGGAGAAGGACAACTGATTCAAAACAAGGGAGAGGAGCCCCCCTTGGGGTGGTTGAATGCCCCCTTTGACATCTTAACTCTGATTCCTAGAGCCAAGCTGATGCCAAAGATGTTGTACTCCACTTTCCTTTAGACTACCTCAACAAATCTGAAAGAGGGATACTATCAACCAGATTTCCATACGCTTCTCTCAGGCTTGGGCCCTCAAGGGGTCACTTCATTCCATTATCTATCAAGATAGAAGGCTTTCTAATCAGTTGTTGCTACTTTAAGTAGATTGATTACCAAATATTTGACATGATCCTAAAGAATTCAAATCTGTCACAATATTATTGATTGACACATTGTATTAGGTCACTAAACAAGACATGGAACATGTTTTTTTGTATTCCAAATTTTTTCAGAAAAGTGTTAACTAAAATGCAGATTTCATTTTTATTACTCTATGCTGGTGGGGCTTAAACAAACAAATAGCAAAAGCAAAAAAAAACAATCTAGGTATTTCAGAGTGCACACAAAGAGAGAGAAAAAAAAATCCACAAACTGAACTCAATCCTGTGACAGCTTGAGTTATCACACAATTATGATGGCCAGTCGATTCAAAGAAATAGCAAAAGGAAACCAAATACTTCACGTCCCCAAGCTGAGCTCCAATTTACTCCAAAGCATAGCGGCACAATCTACACATCTAATTCACACATTAATTACCTCCGAGAAAAAAAAAAAAATGAGCAGAGAGCTTTTCTTCAAGGGAGTAAACCTTTAATCTTAACAGAAGCAACGTCCCCTATTTACAAGCAAATTTCAATGAGAAATCAAACCACAGCCTGATAATTTGAAGTGTTTGACTTTTAATGTAATAAGGTGATTTGGGTATAAAAAATATGATACAAAATTCAAAATTTTATTATAATAGAGAATTAATTTTATGAATCCACATTGAAAATTTACTAAATCAGGCCTACCTTGGCATTGAAGATTTTGAAAATCAGAGTTAATTCATTCAGAAATAATGTGTACTTCAAAAGTTTGTAAAGGTCCTAAAGCTGAAAGAAAGTGAATTTTAAAATCTTGGAAATTCAACAACCGTTCTTGAAATGAAAGATTTTAGGGTTCAGTTTTTAAGCTATTTATTTGCTCGTTTCATAATCCTTTTGAGTAAGTCAGTAAAGACGTCAGTTTGGAATCCACATGCAGAGAATAAATTTTGATCTCTTGAGATGGCCAAGCTTCTTTGCTTATGTATGAGTGTGTTTGTCAGCTTTAAAGTGTTGACATGAAAATGGGATATATGAGTCTGAGTCAGTGAACTTTACCTATCTCTGCTATGCTTTCATAGCAATCAGGGAGACTTGGTTGGAAAACTGTTTTCAGATTGGTAAAATAGCGAAATATATTTATCCAATTTTTTGTTTGATATATTTTTGAACTGGTTGACTTTGGTGCCATTCCCCTGGGAGCCTATTTTGTACAAATTTTGGGAATGATTCTACACTGTTAAAATCTTTTAGAAATATTTATTTTAGATCCATTATTGATCCCTACAGTTCACTATCTAATCTATCAAGTATGACTAAGACGACTAATAATGTTAAATATATAGAGATCAAAAGGGATCATTACTTACCTTTTAAATCAACAATATGAAAATACTAATTGGGATATCTTAATAAGAAATGAAATCTTTTTTCACCATATTTCATATGCAAAATGAATCTTTGGAATTGCACTAGATTCATTTCAACTCTGGCAGGTGACAAAGAATAGTTATCCACAGTAAAATAAAAGCCCTGTGTCCATTGCAAGTATCCCTTCGCAAAATAGAAGCCCCGACTCGTAGAACCGAGTTGTTATCAAGGGCATCTAAAAGGGGACAAACTACAATTTGTTCAATAATGAAATAAGTAATCTACTCAAAAAGACATCTCTGGAAAATGAAAATTCATGAATTTGTAAATTATTCATATTACTATACTAAAGAAAGAACTATATCATTGTCATATGCAGACAATTTATAGACCACAAGTTGAAAGCAGCTAATCATCAAAAAAAAATTGGATTCTCATCTATGACTTTGTTGATGAAGTGCATTCAATTTTTGTTGGTTTTATCTCTATGAACACTCATCATATATAATCCAGATTAGTGATCATTTCACATTGTGGATCCTATTGAAATAAAGAGTCAGCTTTCATTGAATTTATCCTTTTGTCTACTTCCTCCCCATCCCGGAAATATATCTTTTTCATACCTCCCTTCAAAGTGGCAGCAGATGCTATGTTTGCCATCATTCATTATAAAATTAAAAGTTCATTGTGTTGGCCATAGATCTGCCATGACAGAATTTCCCATCATTCACACTTGATGGCTCAATACATCATGTCATAGCTTTTTCATTGAGTAAACATGTTTTCAACTGCGACCCACGTTGACAGTTCCCACAAGCTGAGGAATATGGGATAAGTGAAAATTCTGAATTACAGAAGTATTGCCCCCCAAAAATAGCTAACCACTTCATGCCTTTAAAACTTCATGTGAATCAGTACGTTCGATAATAAGGGAACAGAAACATTGAATCTAGTTCTTGTTCTTCATGAAATATTTTCGCCTGTTCTTTCACAAGATCTCAAGACAATTCAACACGTTCACTTCCATGAAGCTTAAACAACTTTATCAATACTTTATTTAGTTTCACTTTTCCTTCATTCATTGTTTGTCTCTTATATATCTGTTTCTCTGATCCAGCATCAGTAAAAAAAAAATTATTATCATTATTAATATTGATAGTGTTATTATTCATGAGAAATGATTGATAATGTCTTACTTGTTTATATTTTAAAAGAAAGAAGAAAAACAAAATTGTTTAAATTTTTTTAAATATTGATAACGATACTGAAAATTTTTGATGTATGGTATATACTAGTCAGTCAAAATTCCAATTTGATAGAAACTTTCTAGGTGTAAATTGTGCATTCTTCAATGAAAATAGAATTTGAATGTCACACATCAAAGTTCCAATGTAGTGCCTTTTTAAAAAAATGATTTAAAAAAGTGAAATGTATATTCTCTCGAGGAAAATGAAATATGAATTGAAAGTCACGTATTAACATTATAGTAAATGAAGTATCTTTTTAAATTTCTAGCAAACAAAACACCTAAGCAATCAAGATGAATTCAACCAAATTCACTAAAATTATTATTCAAACCATCTGGTCATGAGTTTTTAGCCTTTACATCCACTTACTCTTCTGGTGTGCTAGAGCATCATGGCTTCGCTCAACTTCCTCTAAGACATTATTGAATCTACGTCTTGTTTTTACTGATGTGCTTTCTTAGCTCTGTTGCTGGTGGTTCATTCTTCACATCAGCGCAAGGGTTGATGAAACACCTGCTCAAAGTGGTAAATACAAACTAATGACCAATTTAACATATACTTACAATGCAAACTGAATCCCTACTAAAAACCTAGGGGTAGGAGTTAAACGAAGAACAAATTTTAATAGATATAATAATGAGCAAATGTTTAAATGTTAAGCCAATTAGCTCCATTGATGCAGAATATACGTATAATATATATATACTGAATAAACCTATATTGACAGTTTCTAATGAAAATTCATATAAGAA